>JARQTG010000352.1:0-724264 GCA_030142615.1 Syrista parreyssii
GAGAGAGAGAGAGAGAGAGAGAGAGAGAGAGAGAGAGAGAGAGAGAGAGAGAGAGAGAGAGAGAGAGAGAGAGATAGCTCCTCAATCAAATTCCAAGTCCATTTAAATTGCTATTCTTGAAATGTATAATTACTCGTTCTATCGTTTTATAATGCATCTTAATTACAAGATAGCTTAGAGTGATTATGAGAAACGATTAAATGTATTACAGCTCCTTTCACCAACTATAACAAAGTCTGAATGTTACTCTCGAGTGAATCGACCTGTAACTATATATGACAGGCCCACCTATCACGACCGGTTTTGTCCAAGCGAAATAATATCAATTCCACTTCGATAAACTTCCAATTCCATTTACCGGGATACAGTTATCAATTCTCTAGGTGTATCGGAGTTGTCGCGAAGAGCAGTATCACTTTAGTATTCTTGACAATCATGAACAAGGTAAGCAGTTATTGCGAACTGCTTCTAGATACAGTCTGCATACGTACAAGTATATGTATGCACATTGTCAATTGTCATAATATCTTGTGGAAGGATGAAACTTGAGTCTTATGAGTTTGAATCGACTAATACTTTTATATTGCAGTCGTAAAATCAACGTCAAGAAATATCTTACTAATAAATTAGAAAAAATATATAGAATTGAGATTAATTTACAAATCGAGTAGATCCACATCGACTATTAATTTGAATTAGCAAAAAGTATACCTCACGCGTTTTATAATTCCTGTTAAAACTTTTACTACGCGAGGCATGAAACGATTAATAAAAATTTTATTGACCAGTGACATTTTATGCTTGATCTAATTTTTTCCCAGCAAAGCTCATAATCTAACTGACATCATTCGGTATATCTCTCGCTTCCCGAGAAGGTTTACGTCTCCAAGGATTCCAATGTATATAAGCACAACTTTATTACACCATAGATATCCACGTTCTATTCTCTCCGAATACAGAAACTACCTCCTTTCTCATCGTAAACCCTCGTCCAATATCCAGCGATAACGAGAACCGATCGTGAGTTCCACCGCAACCCAAGAGGACGAATGATTCATATCTGTATTATTCGAAAAAATGCCTGAACGGTAAAAAGGATTTTTTTTAAGTACAGCATACCAGCTATTGGCTAACGCCTCATGGAGTTATAAAAGTACACTGTGACCCTGTAGCAGGGTAAGAGAAAGCAAAACGCAAACAGAGAATAGAATAAGTGGTAAAAAGCAATGGCGAAGAAGAGAAATAAGATCTTGCAAAAGCTCGTGAACTAGAGGGTAGATAACGTCCGGATCAAATACAAGGGTTGCAAAATGTCGCCTGTGGCGCTTATAAGTTAGCATCGTGGCTATTGTAGTATCCAACGTGCATTGCAATATAGCGAGGAGACGTCCAAGAGTATCGGCGACGTGAAGAGGAAAGGCAAAGAGATTCACTGACGTCGGCAGACCAAGGGTAGGTGCGGGCTTCCAGATGCATCCGCGTAGGGTTGAGTGCCAGAGTGCTCCTTTATTTGCGAGTATCTCGTAACTCGGGCACGTATCGGTAGCAGTGCGACGCTTGCCGACGCTCCTCTCAGGACATAGGGCGATCGCGTGCGATGAATTCGCCAACTTACCGATGCCATAATGCTCGTCTCACACGTTAAAACAAGCCAGCGTGTGGTCGACATGTGTTGCCGAGTGGATCCCTGCGAGCAAAGCCCATGGGGTGACTTTCTGTATAATCGTTGTACTTAGCTGGACATGTCCTAAGTATTGCTAGATATCCTGTACCCCATTTCGCATAGAATCTGTAACAAGAAATTCGATCGGTTGCCTGCACTTCTTGTTACCTTTCAGGATAACGGGTTTTACTCGTAAATGGGGTTGGTTTGTTTCTATAGGATAAAAAAGGTGGTTGGTGTACGGAGCTGGTACCTACCCGTATATACAAGGCGTGAACAATGGTGTGTAACTAAGGATCCAGTGTTCTTCAGGTTTTTTCCGAATTACTCGTCGAGAGGCAGACTATTCCCCGTGGGAATTAAGGGAAGCATGCAAGGGCATGATCTGGAATAAGTGGAGAACGAATTCTCGCTAAATGAACCCGACTAACAAATCCGTGAAATCCATGTTGAGATAGAGTAAAATTGTAGACTCAGCAGGACGCCATAGTTATCTCGTGACGACAATATAGGTTGGCGTTGCTCTCATCTCTGGAAAAGAGAATGGAGGTAAAAAATAAGCAAAAGAAAAGCATGCTTTTAACATCACCAAGTGTCTGGTTAGGTTGGTATACACCATTGTGCAGTGGCAGCTATCCAGAGACGGACAATTATTTGGTCCAGAAATTCTCAGTCTCCTCTTCCACTGTTATCTGAAAGAAGTTGCGTCATCAAAAATCCGCTTAGAGCAACCACTCATTACGTTTGTACCTCGATTTATCTTTCCATCATCTTTTTCAAATCCTTGTCTCCGTCTGGCTCAATACACTTTTTATCTCGTCCAAGAAAATAATTATAACAGCAACGATCCGTTTGACAATTGAAAATCACTTATGAACTTTCACATCCAATCTACACCCCTGCAGGATCACTGATGCATTAGTTTTATTAATATACCAATCTCCTACTGCATTCCACAAGTGTGCCGATAGACGTCTTGATTACTGAAAATCATAATGAAATGAATTTTTGAAATATTTTTCAAGTATATTCCGTCATCTATGACGTTTTCATCGACTAACAAATATTAAGAGAATTTACAGAACTGAGATTTCCGGTTTTATAGTATCGTGTGATATCTAAACAGGATTTTGATAGTAAGCAAATTATGTATTTACGATACGTTTTAGATCTGGAAACGATTATGGTTATTACCTGTGTAACCATAAGCAAGGTAATGTAAAATACTCTGAAATGTGTGTAAGGTGCGGAATTCGAAACCTCGTTAGACGGGCATTGCGGTTGGTGTCTACTTGAACGTCTGAAATATCTAATTATGAGATAAGAAGTAGCAACGTCTGGGATCCGGTGACAGTATTTACTAAAGTACAATGCGATACGTCCAGAGTAAAAATAATATACGGCGCGTTAAGAGGAGCATCACGATTTTTCAGTACTTCGCACTGAAAATTACGTCAGGCGCTAAATAATTAAAGCTTCTCCTTGAGTCTCGAGGAGTTTCTCTTACTAATGAATTTTTCCTTAGTAAAGGATTCATTAAAACGTTAGACCCTCCCATTATGTTCCGTCAGCTTGCTGCGAAGGGGTGTCCGTGAATCTGACGTCTCTACTGCATTATTCCCAACTATCATTCCAGAGATGCGTCGCTGCTGCATCGTGCCAAATGGAACCACGATATTATCATATTTCTATAATATCGAATACTTTGAGAAAGTAATATTAAAGAAAAAATTACAATTACGTCACAGTGCCACTTGGATGAATATAAGAAAAAATGTAGAAAAGATCCTAAGAAAGTTCATCTCAAGTTGAATGCTAACGGAGGTCGGAACGCTGAACTGAACGACTTCGTTATCCTAAAATAGCGTATACATGTACATCTAGGTAGACAATCTTATTGACATGGAACTTGCTTTTTACGTCTCGTGAGACGATCCTATGCATAGTTTTTGCACGAAATTAAGAAAAATATAAGATAATTTTTAAGTCGTCTTCTTTTCTCACGACACTTATTTACATCGTTATACCAGATTGGAATTATTCAAATTTGAATATTACATAATTACTCGAGATTCTTTCACGTTCAATAAACTCGAGTTATCCGATCCTCTCGTGAGACGAGGAGACTTCTAACGATGTCGTTGCAACCTGCACCTTACACAGGTAACAATACAGATTTATTACGTTCCAGCGATTCCTACAATTTCACTACACGTACATACCCTATGGAATTTAATGATGGCCGTTCCATTTGGACGCTACAATAACGTCACTCTGATGGACCGTAGAATAGCCAACGATGGAAATAGTTAGGCTGCATTCATAGCCTGGACGGAGAACTCGCAACTACCCAGGAGTATAAACATACTTCGAGTTTCAACCAAAGGGAATGATTGGAGAATATCCAGGAAATATCAGCAGTGCAATTCCAATAATTCCTAGAGACTCCAGCTTCTTGTCGTGTCAGTTCATACCAAAAGTTATATCCCGCAGTGATTACGACGCAGTACAGCCAGAGTTTGGAACTTGAAAAGAATGTCCAATCCCACAGAACATCCCGCTGTAACAAAATGTCAAACATTAGATACAGAACTTTGATAAATCATAAAAATCAATACACTTCCGATACATTAAAAAATGTTTATTGACAATCCAACACTTGTAGCCGTGCAGATAAAAAAAAAAGAATATCCAAACACTAAGTAAATTTAAAAATCAACCCTTACCTTTGCATCATTTAAATAGAAGGTATTGCGTTGATCCGTGTTAAAAAGCATGACGTACGTTAACGTCATAGCATAAAAGCTTCAGGAAAAATTCAAAGCCAGGAACGTCACTCATCTCGTAATCAGGACGTTAGTCGCAAGAGCAGACGCTTAACAAGCAAGTGAAGGGTAACCTGTCAATAATCGCCAATCCCCTATCCCAACTTACACCCGCAGCCAATCCCTGTCTTCCTACACCCCTGCACCAACTTCCTTCAATCCCAGCGGAACCTGCTGCGTGTCTCGCTAAGTGACGCTTGCCTCCCTGCAAAATTCCATCGATTATATACAGTAATATTATAACGTGTACGTAAATATGTATATAAGATTTAACATACCTCTTGGCAAAACTATACACAACATCCTTGAGACATACTCGAAATATTTCATAAATAACAATAAATTTACTCCTTACTTCACATACTCGGTTGTGTGTTTTAATGGAGAGACATTAATCTCTCGGGCTGCACCTAATCCTTGACAGTTAATAAATGAGTTATTGCAATCAGATTATATGCTTAAGACTTTGGTCAGTTAGGTCCGATCGAAACTAACAAACCAAAATGGATGATAGTTATTATAAAGTGCAACTTGGTCCAAGTTCTAAGCCCATGTTACCAACCAGCAGGTGTATGGGAGCCGTAATGATCCTGAAAATAGAGGGTGGCTATCTACTTAGGTAAGAGTAGCAGGAGTGGGGGTAGCACAACTTTCCTAAGGGTGGGTAATCTATCGAAGCACTTAATACCAACCCCACTCTAAATCAGAGACCAATGAGAATTATGGCGTGTGCAGTATGCGCCACGCACCCCCTACAGAGATACATTGTGAGCCCACCCTTATCTGCCGCGGTTCGCGCGATACGCTCGTTCCACTGTTACTCCGATAAGAGAAACTTGGCTGTATTTTCCGGCGATTTATCTCTCGTTACGCTTGGTCGAATCAGATCGTAATAATTATTGGCAATTTCGCCGACAAATATCAGATCATCTTTTTTCTCCCACTGTTTCGTTAACTCTTACATCTGGGGATATCAAATGTATTACATCGCGAATAATAACATAACGATAGGATACAGATGTCAGGATTGGAGTAGTAATTACGAGTGAGATTAATTTAAGATTTCATTATTTATAAATAACACATTTGTAGCTCGCTACGATGAAAAGTTGCTAATTAACTTACTAATCCAACCCTTTGTCTATTAGTAGTCATATTTAATTAAAAGATCCCATCGTTCAACAGTCTCCCATTGGAACTTTACAAAAAGTCCTATTACGTCATGAGCGAATTTCAAAGCTCTCATATGATTGGCAAAGCCCTGTCACAGTCATATACAAAAGCCAGGCGTCTATCAATCGTTTTGTAACCGACGACAATGCTGGGACGACTACCTGCACGTCAAGTGATAACGTCAAGCGGTGCAGCTGATATCATAAAAAATTAAGGAAATTTCAGTACAGGATAAATTTCCGATTTTACAATAATACAAAATACTCATTTATTACAATAATTACATTCTTCGTCGTCCTACGAGCGATCCTAGTAATATCAACATTAATTATCCAATTTACACCGAACTGCCAAGCGTCCCTCTATAGCCACTAAGATATCAATCACCTTTAATAGTTACACAAAGACTTTCTGGTATTGACTGTTACTCTCGCCAACTATAACTCTTGTCCAAGATACCCACAGACTCCGAGAGAAACTTCAAGGACGCGAACAGTCAAGAACAAAGTTCATCCTACGAAGTTGGCAACTGGTACAGACAGCTAAGTACACGATGCTTCCCGTTACCCATGCAGTGGAGGGTGACAAGTGTGCGGAGACTGTTTGCTGAATGAAATGAAATAATGAGAATAGCAATACACGAAAGAGACTCTGAATATATTTTGAAGATATACGAGAAAAAAGATCAGATCAATTCTGGATGAGGGAAGTCTGACACGTGGTTCTACTATAAATTTTGCATGGCCAAGAGATATGGACAGATCGGATGGTATTGGTTATTGAACGTGGAAACGTGCTTTGTATTTAGAATTTTTACGTAAACCTAGCAGCGAGTTTTGTGCATGCTTATCACGAGGGCACATTGCGATTCCAGAGCGGTCTAAGTAATTATTTGCCATGACGTTGCAGTCGAATCAAACATAAATCAAAGAGCCAGTAAAGGCGCAGCGGCGACTTTACCGTGTAATAAACGAGAGCACGGACGTTTTACGTCGTTGCGATTTCTTACTGTTACGTCATCCAGCTCGAGCGAATTGCACGACTTGCCACGTGTTTTCTTAAAAGTTCTTATAATGTATCACGTCTCGTAAAGCTGTACCCATGGTGATGGCGCTTGGACAGTGCAATCTCTTGGACATTAAGTAACGCGTTGAATGTCGTCTGCGTAAATTATACCAGGTAAAAGTTATTCTCTTAAGGAGGGTTGAGGAAACTGCGAAAGTCACATTTTGTACCAAAGGGCTGACTTGCTCGATTTACGGGCGAAACTAAGATTAACCCTTAACGATGCTTAACTGCGCTTCTTAAACAAGTCGCAGGTAATCCGCACGCGGAATGTATATTAGTTAAATATACACGTTACACGTGTTCCGTAAATATGGAATATTAGATAAACTAGTAGATAGTTAAAAATTATATATTTCTATAAGGTACAGTATTTCCATAAAATTGCATCATTATTGCCTACTGAATAAATGCATATACAGTAAATGATTTCGAGAGGTCTAATTGCGCGAAGTGCAGTATTTTTCAAGGATTGAAAAATTCACAGGAACAATTGACTTCTAAGGGAAAAGAAGTGGGATGAATCTTTTCAATTGGAACACTGCTTAAAAGCTTTGGTCCCTTTGAAAAGCTTTTCACAGTTTCGCCAATTCGTTTTAAGACGTACCGAGTAGAAAAAAAAATCGACATAATTTTATTGATAAAATAAAATTTCTGTTGAAAAACGTCATTACGAGGTGAATGGATTGTAGGAAAATTTGAAAAAATCGAAAAAAAGTTACAGGTCGAATCGTATTGAACAGGCTGCCGATACGGTCCCACTCCCGGACGCGATCCCACTACTGGACGCCACGGAGACTTTTGGCTGCTGGGTCTTCCCCTCTGGCCCGATTCGCCTCTCCTTAGCTAACCTGGACACCCTGGACTCCTCCAGGGCATCCATATTGATAGCGAGCTTAGTGCGGACGCCTAGTCAACGTGGATCCCATACCAACAGGAGTGCCCCGATCTCAGATCCTCCAACTGTAACTAGCCTCCGAGTAGCCGGATTACAGGAGACGCCACCCTCCCAGCTGTGAGGTACTTTTCGTCTTATGTATTTCAGCAACTACTTTGTCAACCCTCTGAACCATATTAATATAGTTCAATACCACTTTTATAGAATAATAAAAAATAATGTACAGGTCCAATTGAACAATTACTTCCTAAATATATAGGACAGCGCCTGCCAGAGGGTCTATACGCAGATATCGTAATTGTATTGTTGAGATAATGTATCGAGCAAAAGGAGCATTGCTCACATTGTTTACAATTCTGCACGTAAAGCTATAATTCACACAGTAGATATAATAGCGGATATTTGCCCGGTTTTACAGTTGTCTCTGGCAACTCGGCAAGGATATAAATTCATTCTAGAACGAGGTACGTCGCGCGAGCGACGATTTGTCGCTGAAACGAATACAACGGTCGTGTATTTACGTTCAAAATTTTCTAGCGCATAAATAGTACGTATCACCAAACAGAGGCAACGTACTAGTTTAGTAACGTCGAGACGGCAGTACTTCAGCCTGTTTCCCAGTAATTCGGCTCTCGCTCGCATCGGATATCTCGTTAGAGAATCGTACTGCGACGTCGTGTCCAGGTATAAAACAAAACAAAGGAACGATATTAATGGAGTCCGGTGGAGTGGAGCATTGTAAATGCGGCTTAACTGCAAGAGGACGAGTAAGTGCTGACGCAACCATACCACTAGGCAAAACCATGAAAAGCTGAATCCCTTGAAAAGGGCTTAGCCAATAACCAACCAGTCTGTTATCTTGACTTTGTACTTCGGTGAGTTCAACGAGGAACAAAAAAAAAAGTAAAAAGAATATTAATGCTCACGTTCCACGAGGGCCATTTAATTATGATCCTGAGCCAAGATGAAGCCGAATCTTTTGGAGGGATTTTACGGTATAACGAAAACCCAGTTACATTTCACAATTCGTTCTTGATGTACCTGATGAATTTTGAAAAGGCTCAACTTTGTATCCGTAGACTCGCAGGATTGATACGTAATCAAGGAAAAGGGTCAAGTCTCTTTATAAACTGCCAACATTCCCAAGGCTCTTTTAGCGCCATTTGTATAGCTTAGAACTACCCTCGTATGCCAGCACGAAATGCCACACGCCTCCTGAAAGGAAAGTCAACCAATAATCCGACATAACGTATGGCGTCCCATTACAGATAACGCGAAATCTCGTCTTTGGGCTTCGTGATATACGCTCGAATGCTGAGATTGCCATTTGCCATTTCTTCCTATCGCTTTTTTTCGTTCTTACGTTTTTCTTTTTTATAACCCTCTTCTTCCACCCTTTCTTTCTCGCTCTTGTCGCACCAGCCTGCCTCAGTCTTTCCTGATCGTCACAGCCAATCCAGAGCCGACGACTTGCGTTTGAGAATTTATCCGTCGCGTCGCGCGCGACCAAACCCACGAGATCCTTTTAATTCCTTTCTATAATATGCTTGAGCGAAGGGTGGATCGAGGGATGGACAAGGGAATTATAATAGGTACAGCTTGGAATTGCTGCTGAACGAGGACGGAATGGTGGAAATTCTTAATTTCAAGATATATTGATTATTTGGAACCAGGCAGCTGAGCAATTCAGATGCTTTATTATGGTAAAAGCAAATCGAACGGGAAGAGACGATTTAATAATGGCTTCGCGTCATCACATTTCCCTATAATCAATGTGTTCGTTATAGAATTAATTACTATGGAAATATGGTCTATGATGTAATTTTAATTATCTCGCTTAATATACAGCCAAATATACCTATGCGGCTATAGCAGTACGATAGAAGCATACATTATGTTAGTTAACGATACTGCGCACAGCGCCATTGTATTCTCGGTTATCCATTCAATTTTACACCCCGTGTCCATGACTGTACGAAAAACCTAGTAGACGATTCAGCAAGATAGAACAAAGCCATAGAAAAGAATTGCGGAAATTCAAAACCGACCATTCTACATACATTCCAATGTGATGCACGAAAGCACTTTTTATACGCTCCAATTATCCTATAATGGCGAAACTCAGCTGAGTTTGGATACAAAAGAGAGAAGAGGTAGGTGGATGCATCTTCGAAACCGGAAGTAAAATGCATCTCTGTAGTGACAAAAGAAAATAGTCATACTCTAGTTAAGCAAGAATTCAGCAGGGACTTTCTGATTAATTGAAAATACATATAGTGTATACATATATAAGTAAGGCATAACTACATATATATATACCTTGTGTCGATAATTAAACTCCAATAACCGAATCCATTCTGAGCCCATTTATAACGGCAATTTATGTATCTCTGAATATTCATACCATCGGCAAACGACGGCTGTATTATTAATCGATGTAACTTCTAGAGTTTCGAGTAATTACGTAAGTTGGATGAGAAGCAGACAAGTTTTAAAGTTAAAACGAAACTGACGCCAGTCTCGAGTATCGAATGCATCATAATTTTAAGCTTCCTACCTTGCACGTGCTTTCCGTTAATAATCAATTTTCCAACGTGTCAGTTAACTGTGAAAATTGCAAAAATTCTCAATATTTAATCTCAATCCATTTTTCACATTTTTCATTTAGTTCTTACGCGATCCGTTCATATAGATATACCTATGGAACGTTGTTGTATCAGTTGTCCTGTGCTTTCACTTTTTGAAATCTTCAACATGGCTTCTCAAGAACTGTGTCTGTCATTGCCACGGTCGGTAAAGTTTCCACAGTTGCAGCTTAAGGACTTTCCGTATTAACGTCAGAAGCGAGTACCTACCTACCTACCTACCTACTAACTGTGCGTTCCCTGTCTACGACTTCCTGAGTAAGCAATACCGTGTTCCAGGGTTTAATCCAGCGGAAGATCCGTCCCTGCTTTGGCAAGGAACTCCTTTACATTTTCCAGAACTACAACCGTAAATAAACCAACTTGGGCAAGGTGGTCAACCGCTTTTAATCGTAAACTTAAGTTATGCGTTGTCATTGATGGGAGAACTTAATGAAAATGATACTAGTTATTTGGGTGATTAATACTTAGTCCACTGATAGATAGAAAATGAATAGCTGATACTTGGACAGTGTTGAAAGTGTCTACTATATATCATATGTGTATACGGTATGATATGGTACTATAGATATATTTATAGGTAGATATATGGTATATAAATTTACTACGATTCTATATACTTTAAGTATCTAATGTATATGTAATGCTCTCTTCTTTAAATTATGTACAGTGTCAAGGTGATGAAACGTTTTTCTAGGTTAGATATTTGGCTAAGTGCTAGGATAAGTTTTATTACTGTTTTTTTTTCTATTATCTTACGAATAGAATGAGGATATAGAACTCGTAACTGGCAAGTAATTGGACGCCATTTCGCATTAGTGCTTGTGGCATCAATCAACGCCACCACCAGCAGACAAACCGCCATTCTCTGCCCTGCAGGTTTTGTCTTGACGTAAACCACATGTGGATATAATTAGGAATATTGTAGATCCGAATTACTAAAGTGAATTTCAATCCTTGCAAATATCGATCAGCGTCTGCTTTTCAATGGTTATTTGCAGGAATATTTTATTTAGTCTACTTACCCCTATCCGACGTAGAGGACTGTGTTTTATAATGCTGTTCCGTTCAAGTTGCAATCGAATCCATTTTAATTGGATAACAAATACAAGGTGTTTCGAAGGCAGGACTAAACAGTTTTACCGAATTTAGAAGTATCTGAAAGTTATTTCTTTGTTCAATCGTGTCGTCTACACTCGCGATACAATGCAATTCTCTTTTATTGGCGCAAGCACGATTATCTAATTTATTAACACGAAACTCACGGAAGAACGTAATGAAATCTCGAAGAAAACTTCGACCGAGAACGCGTTGGTGCTGCCGACCTGTGTGAAATTGTGCAACTTGCTTGAGAGTTCATGCCAGAAGTCGGTAAGATAGAGAACTACTAGATACACATGAGCGTATATGGTAAAATATAATCAATCAGTTTACCGCGGCTAACGATTAACCTCCAAACAAATCAGTGTTGGATTAGATTTTAATTAAAAGTAACAAGAGTTTTACTGTTACTTATGTAGCAGATTTTCCAAGGACACGTCATTCACAGAGGATTACTTTGGATAAAGTTTTAATTACCCTGAGGTGTTATCGTTTTCAGTGAACCTTCGCCTGTAATAAAGGTTAATATTTATTTCTAATTAATTCCAACATACATAAAGTTATCATCAACATTTTTGTATTCAAAGCTAAGTACCTTGACCCATATTGGTAATTTCATAAGAACATTCTTCGGGTAATTTGAGAGATTCATTTTCGATAGCTGTCAATTTCAATGCTAATGGAAGCCGTATAAAAAGAAAGAACGACACGTTCGCTGCTATGTAAAATGCAGCCAGATAAATGAAATATATAATTTCCATAATAACAAGAATTTACAAGCACAATGACCAACCAGAAATATTCAGGAATCACAAAAAAAAAATTGTCCGTACATTTCAAGTGGCAACTTCATAGCATTGAAAACAGCTTATTTTTGTTTGTACAATTTAGCAATTAATCAAATATATAAATTTATTTATCTACACAGATAATATCGTCAAATACAATGTTCAAGTCAAACTTAAAAATTTCTTATCGTGTTCCAGCATCTTGTATCCCTCTTCGACGATTGTCGCGGAACGTTGCAGATGAATTTTCGTAGCGTGCCTAAGAACCATACCCACGGTGTACTGGAACACAATGGTACATTCAAATAAGAGGAAACAAAGGCAGACTGCAGAGGACAAACTTCATTCATCAAGATCCCGTATAATTAATGGTTCACGTAGGAAATCATACAGACAATAACCAGGATGAAGTCTAACGAAAACCAAAACACGTTTCAGCCACGCAACGATCGTTCCTCACTCTAAATCTAAAAGTGTCGAATTACCTAAGGATAAAACGACCAAATCCCTGTAATAACTTTATCAAGAAATTTATAAAAGTTACTTTAGATAAGTAAGTCCACAGGGTAAAGTGCATTATAATTTTAAATAATTTTACTCTCAATTAAGTTTAATTTGGATGTCACGAGGTTACAAAGCTTATATTTTTTCAGATTTTGAGAAAATTCCCGCGCGAACGGTACCACGTGCACAGCAGATACTACAATAGTTTCGTTCAGCGACAGTTATCGAAAGGACAGCTGCCCCTATAAATGCCTGCATTCAATTCCACTGACACTGAAGATCTTTGTACAGTCGTGGAAGGTACAATGGTTATATCATCGAGAGGATAAAAGTATGAAGAACGCCAGGAGTAAAGAGCAGACGAAAAATCCTTGTACTGGATAAAGATAACGAACCATGATTTATAACTGGCATTGGTATAATCAGAATGATTATTAAAATAATTTAATTTGAAGAACCAGCAAAAACTGGTAGACAGTGTAGGTGAAGCGTACTGCGATTTCCCGCCAAAAACCCTGCAGATGCGTATCCTTTCTTGGTAGGGTCTTGGCTGACAACTACGCAAGAAGGATTTTCCATGGAGCAGAATCTTTTGTGGTCTATGGGGGGGCACGTGCGGATAATAATAATAGCTCTGGCATTCAGTCTCGAGACGGTGAAGGATAAACGTGCAAAGGGACTGCAGAGAATGGATGAAATAAAAGCCAGGTTATATACGTACGCGCACACATATATTTTCTATGAAAAGATGCGAGCCTAAGGGTTAAAAAAAGATCTTAGGAGACCAAAAGAGCTTGAGTATGACTTTAGTCCTGATCTTAGATCCTTATTATGTTCTATCTAAACCGAAACATCTATAGAAATTCCTTTAAACCGATATTTTAGAGTAATTGAAAATTTACTTGAAATATAGCAGAAGTCCTTCCGTACGACTGCGTTACTTGCAGGATAGTGCGATGACAGTACCGTTTTATTCGGATTTGAAAACGCTGATTCAAAAATCCGTCGACAGATTCCAACGTGATGATTTCGAAGGGCTTGTAGTCGCTTACCATGAAATAAATGTTCCTCTCGCCTGTATAAGAAATCGATTCTCATAAAATCGACAGAAAATCTTGGTAATGAAATTTTCGTCTTTTTCTTTCAGAACTGCATCGCCCAGCTACCCATCTATAATGCTCACCGACTATGGGAAGCTTGAAAAATACTTGATAGAATTTCCCAACCGACTGTATCCTGGCATCGGCGTCCTTCAGCCTCGATGCCCACGGGAGCAACTTGAAAGACGCGAACAAAGGAAATTGCGAGCTCATTAATCCTGATCGCGATGCCTCAAACGACTTTTACTCTTTATCACGAGGTTCTATTAGTTCTATTTCCTTTGAACGAGGAGATTTTTCGCAAGCTTACAAAGTCACCAGGTTTTTATCACCTTATTACGTCACCAATTTCGATCAATCAGTGCCGTAAATCAACCATCGATATTACGTTCTAGAAATTGCCCAATGAATTACAGCCTCCCAACAATGTCAATCTAGTCCGCAAGATAGACTACCCTAATCCTCTCTGATTTCGTAATCCACTCCAACCCTGTAATTGGGATCCTCTGCTGTTTCACATGACAGAACGCTAAGGCACCCAGAATGATTATCCTGCTGTTCATCCCTTCATATAATTGCACTTATATTACGTGTCTGAATTTCGTGACCTTGAAAATGATATGACACGCGAAGAATCTAAATCCATCCGGTTCATTCGCAGTCTTACATTGGTAATATATTATTAGTAACTTCTCTGATGATTTCGAAGAAGAATCAGAGTGTCACGTAGTATTGAATTCGTTAAGAATAACAGAATGAGAATCTCGCTTAGATTTTGAGATAAGTTGGAAATTTTAAATAAATTACAAAATTTCCTTTAACAGAGTTCAAATGATACATTAGGAAATCCTACTAGTGCGTGCATATGATTAACGAGAATCCTCGAAATTTTTGTTCAGCCATATTGGACTTTGACAATAAATGTATTGTGAAGCAACTATACACGTCGAATATTTTCACAGGGTTGGTACAGTCGCGATATGCAGTGATAAAATGCCGATTTATCGAACGAAATCCCAAAAGCCTTCCTAACTAATTGCTCACATTCGGCGTTGCAATTGCATAAAATTACGCAATAATGTTATCATTGTCCACGTCCCTGTAGATTTATGCCAATACGGCACTGGTTAATTACCCGAAAGCTCTATCGTTTGTTTATACTTTCACGGGGTTTCTGTAACGGCGTAAACGTGCGCCATCGCGCCAATTTGCATGAACGTTTTCACAGCTCGCTGATTTACGAAGCATCGTACAAATAGATGCACGCGAGTACGTAGATGCGAGCGATTCGAAGGATTAATAAATGCATAAACACGATGTAATTTTTCGCCAGTTTTCGCCTGTTCGTTAAATAATCGTATCGTCGTCAACGAGTAATAATATTAGCGTTGGCCAGACTGTTAACGACTGCTAAATTATTTCCCGTAAATCTACACAATAGCGCAACGAAGTATTTCGTTGCCGCAAAAATATTCCAATTACTTTATCAACGCGTTAAGAAAGGAAGGACGCAGCACAGCAAATACCTTTTCCATTGCTTGAGTCGTAGTTAGAAATTTGAAAAATTGTACACAGTCAACGTTCACCTTTTTACTGTATGTCGATGAGAATTTCCTCGGGTCTACTTCTAGTCGGTACAATTCGTAAAGTGCATAACAAACGAAAACACATGTGATCAGATGCACTTTTAATTTTGACATTATTCAGCGTTACTTCACGAAACAACAGTCACTCGGTATCATTAATCAATTTATAAAATCCCATAAATTTCATTGCTTTTAATATAGCATTATTGTCATAGAATTAATCAAAGGTTTTAACGACTGCAGTCATTAATATTCTACGTCTCTCGTTACAAACAAATGAGCCTATCACACTCGTGCGTTATTGACCAACGTCGAATCATGAGTGACGCGAATATGGCGGAAATGAATTGTGCATTGTGACCGGGAAATAGCAAATAATGGATGAAATCGTGTACGCTACTACTCGATACCAGCACGACTACGTTTACGATCGACGTGGCGAAAATATACTAGTTTTACAACGAAGTTCGGATTCTGCGGAGAAAACGAAGAAACAAAACGAACTGAGCAGCACTTCGACTCGACTCGATTCCGAGTTTTAAGTAAACTCGAACGACCGTGTGTTCCAGCGAGACTGAGCGCGGCCAAAAGAAATAGCTGGAATTAACGATGCGTATCGGCGATTAAGCAGTCTCTGCCGAATGGAATTTTCAGTTTATCCGCAACTGAATGACTTTAGTTCGCGAAATAATAGGGGATGTTTCGAAAGACGTAAGCGGATAATGCACTTCTACTGTGCATTTCTGTCCTAATGCATTCTGCATTCTCTAACACAGTCCGTTCGTTTTAATAGGGTCGGATGCGATGGAACACTTTGACAGCTCGGTCGATGGCTAAGAAACCATATGTGTGAGTAAAGCAAATGACATTAGGCTGCATCCACACTGCGTGTCTTGACTGTCGTACGTAAGAAGCGTACGCATTTTTTCTATTTGAATTTAGCTGACTATAAATGAGTACAAGAAATCGCGGAAGAATGAACGACTAATTAAAATGTTGTGGATGTAGCTTTATGTCGAGAAATATTTTGTAGTGACAGGTAGGATGCTGATTTAACTTGAATAACGTATGTGTGTATATATATATGTATGTGTTACCAAGCGTAACAAGCGTTTATCACGCGGATACGGGGTTCTGACAATGAATTTTTTTTCATCCCCTTCCGTTTCTGTACTTCCGGTTTCGATGCGTGATTGACCGTGAATTCTGAACGTGTGACGATTCTGAAAATTATACAAACGTCGCTATGTAAATGCGACGGACGTGGCCTGATTTGGAGAATTATTCAGCGACCCGTGTGCTGATATCCGGTTAGTTTCTGTATTTCTACCCACCCTGGATTCTCATGAGACGAAACTTACAATAAAACCGGTGTAGCGACTTTGTATACGGATATTTAATATACTACGTACTTAACATACTAGACTGTTCTCACGTTTCATTATTACTTTCACAGGGCTTATTTATACGAGAGCAATAGATACGAATGAGAGATAATATTTAAAAAATATCATAACCCACAAAGCTGTCAAAATTTATTTTTGTTTTAATACTCGTAAACGTATTATGAATATAAATACTACGTGAATTCACATAACGAGTATTGGCTTCTCTATATCGCACGTAAAAGTAATTTCGACGAAATGCTGTAACATGAAGTGGATATTGGAGGAGAAGTTTATGGATAGCTTTTCAACGTTCTTATTTAAGCTATTGATTTCTCACGGGCACGTGTACCCGCACATGACTCAAAATCAAGGCTGTGACGTTGCTTTCGTTGCGATTCTACACGTGACCAGCAATCTCTAAACGAAATATAATGCACCCCCATGGAAAACATATGCTTCCATACAACGTGACCAAGAGTCATACGTATATGGTAAATGTGAACTTCCGCACTTTTCCCATGCCCCTATCGCGGAACTCCCCAAGAGCCACCCCCATGGTACCCACATTTTACTGTAAACCATCCATTAACCCTGATTAAGTATATCGAGGGATGAGCTATGTATAATCAAACCCTTTTAAGTTCGCCCCACCCGCATCCTCTCTCTTTAGAATTTTCTTCGCTTTTCAATGAACAGGGAAAACCTTTCCGTATGAAAAATTTAATTTACGAACTGACACCCTGGTGCTGAAATACCATATAATTATTTTCACAATTATTCATATACTATTGAATGTGAATTGAACAGATAGTTTATTCGAATGGTATACATGAATCTAATCAGAAACTTACGTGTAAAATCTTATCCCTGTATGCTTAGCAGCAGGTAACGATAAACTGACCAGGTCGTACGTAATTTTCAGCTTCTGTATCTCACGTCCTGAACGTTCATTAAAATAAATCACCAGTCCGTATCATTTCCTTGATCAGCAGGTTACCGCCTACGGGTATTAGAAACGAGGGTTTCTTCTTGTCTTACCACCATTGAGGCGTGTACGAAAATGTAACAAAGAATTGCCATAATGTTTAAATTACTAGTTTGAGAATTTATACTCCTGAAACTATCTCACCCTTGGAATTACATTAATTAACTCGAGGTTGAAATTCGAATACCTGAATGTATATAACTATTGAGATTTAAGGGAAATAATTTTCAGCTTTTAAGAGGACATTTTTTTTATTTAAAATACTACCCTCCATTTTTACGTGAGTTGATATGTTTTTTACAAGAGCTTGCTCCAAGTTTTATACTTGGACGAATAACTCCGGACGTCGTTCTTTGTCCGATAGTTGGTGCACACGTGCACCAATGTGCTGCACCCCATCGAATACAAGGGGAGAAAGAAAAAGAGTCCCAGTGGGTGTGGTGTAAAGTGAAATGTCGATAGTGAGTGGTGCCATATGGGGTGGGAGAATGTGATGCAATGCAATGCTGCTGGCAGCGTCCGACCACGTGGGATATAGTGGAGGGTGGGCAGCAGTGTGAAGTCAGTCAGTATTTCCGAAGGGAGGAAATGTGGGCAATCTTTAGGGCGACGCGTTCACCTGGCGTCTGGCTGAGATTAACTAACCCTTCTGATTGTGAGAACGAGCACTCGAATTTCTTGATGAAACATTAATAGATACCCCTAGACGTTTCCATCAGATTTATGCCGATTGGTTTTCGTTTCTTACTTTGATATAATTTTCTTTACGACCCAATCATAACCAATAAATATATATAAGGGTAACTCACGAAAATATATTACATCTCTATAATTATACAGTTAAGAATTGTATCCGATTTTTGTCCAAACTCCATGCAATCCCAAGGATCTAATTATTACCTTCTTCGAGCAACTGCTGGGTATTTTGGGGAATTCAGAGTAAAATACCGATATTCACGGGGAGGAAAAAAAACGGTCTACCCAACGGATGACGGGTAAGATTTCGGGTTGCGTGGCGGTTAGGGGGTACTTTATAACCTACCTTCATTGCTCTTGCGCTACGTCGAATTCCCTGGCCGTTTATGGGAGGAGTGGCAGGTACCTGCTGATGGGGAATTGTTATGGTGTGTTAGGGTGGAACACCGAGGGTGAAGAGGGTTGATGCACTTGTTCCACAGGACACTCATTTCCTATGGTCTCAGTGGCGCTCATTGTGTTGACATGATACAAAAGAGGTTTGGAAATGAAACGAACATAAAGTATAGTGTAGCATATAAATTATGTATAGCGTAACGCATCTTCTTTAAGAGTTGTTCGTTGAATCGAAACTTTCCGAAAAGTTCTTCCAGTCCTTTTACGATGATGCAAGAATGTCTCACGTTTAATTTTCATCCAATTATATATTATCTCACAAATTCCAAAACTCTTAGAAACTTACCGCGTGTTTGAAGTATTTCAAAAGAAAACACTAATAAAAATAATTTTTTAAATCACTTCAAAATTTAGTAATTCAGGTTGGGAACCTTGGAACGTCGTACTAAAATACCTAAAAATAGAAACCCAGCTAGGGCCAAAAGCATCAGGCCCTTTCTTGCCCATATGCATACGCACACGAAAATCTTTCAAATAATACACAAAGCCAATTTCCTATATGTATTCAATGTGCAAAGGGTCGGTTATACAGCTGTATGGCCTGAAGGTTACGTCTTCCATGTTGTATCATACATTTCGTAGCACATGCAATAATAGTGACCAGACATGCTGAAGACGTCTAATTCAGTATCTTTTTTTAGCACCATAAATTTGTTTAAGGATTCGAAAAGTAATATAGGAAGAAATACAAAGCCCCACTACAGAAAAATAGACGAGGTGAACATAGGTACAAATCCCAACCTAGTGAAGCCGGGTGCTAAAGCGTGAGAACATAGGCAGATGCGTGTACGGAAATCTACGCAAGGCCTGCGTAAGAGAACGAGTAGCCTGGATAAGGGTATCCAAGGGTGCGCGGTAGGGTCGGATCAAGGGTAAGGACCTGGGCTAAAAAGGGCCCAATATACCAATCGGCAGGGCAGTCATGACTTCGCCCTATGCTAAGTTAAGGAAAGATACAATACTAGAAGAGCTTTGGCTAGAAGCTAGATGACCTTCTGCAGGCCTTTTGGTTTTCTTCTCACGATTCGAATTACCGCAAGGACTTTTTTCTTTTTCTTTCTTCTTCCCCGCCGGGGCTGGATAACTTCAGGAATGGTCTGACCCTTCGCTACTAATATATCCCCTTTTACTCGATGCTTCAGAGAAATATTCGTTATTGGGTTACGGTCGGTGGTGCCATTTACTTTATTTCTGCCCGTACCAAATTTTACGGACTTTTACGATTATACGTTATTACGTTTCCTATAATTTTCATTTATACGTTATCGTTCTATTACGTCCATATACGTAATAATATCACGCAAGGAAATACCATTGAATTCTAAAGCAACGAATCGTGAAATAAGCATTACTTGAGTCGGTTCAGTATGAATGAGCTAATGTAAGTCCAATTACACATTGATCCTGACGAAGGGCACCGAAGTAGGGCTGACCCTTTTCTCAACGGGCAGTATGCAAAGAAACGTAAAATAAAAATGCCTAGTAATACAAGCCTAGTCGTATACACGCACAACGGGCTTCCTAGGAGAACCGACACGCCTACGCAGGTAGAATCAAACGCTTCTATTCATTGCGTGGGAATTAGGGATGCAAAAATTCCTGCACACTGTTCTCACCCCAGGCTCTATAGTCACCCTTGGATATACAAGCCATTACGTAAGTACAGGGATACCTCAGCATAGCATAGGTCGCTTATCCACGTATAGACAAAATCAATTTGGAAATGTCTGGGAAAATTGACAAATAAAATCACTGCTGTAAAATGCTTAAACGAAATACAAAAAGAATATATATGTGTTTAACTAAGGGTGATATATATACCTAGCCAGCAGAATAAGATAACGAGGAGGGTATTAAAACACAGCTACGGTAAAAGTCATTACCCAATTATCTCCCCCAATGGAGAAGAGACTTAATGGCTACCCGCATCGTACGCCGTGCACGTAGAGTAAAATTTGTCTAATCACTCTCTCCTCAAGTGATTCATGCCAATTTCGTTTTTATTGAAAAATCAATTCTCATTAAAGCGCCACGTGACGCCATCATCGACCACAGCGAGCTCTATCGCGAGTAATGTACAACCCCATGGTTTTGAGAATGTGTAAAAATATGATGAATACCTTTTTTGAAAAAATCATAATTATAGGATCCACAAGGTCTCGACTATTTTCAAGAACTCTAAAGCAGAGAAACAATGCGACTATGAAAGGTTCTACTTTCTCAATTTTAAATTTATGGTCTTGGAAACCCTAACAGACGGTTTCAGTCTTTGACAGATAAGAACCAAAATGGTCTCCGACGAACCCTTGGCTCGACTTATGCTTCACCTTTACGGCATATTTTCCCATTTTTTTCTTCCTTTTTTTCACCACTCGACTACAAATCTTTCTAACGTTTGCTAGGTGCTTGTTATACCTACCTATGTGCCTTAGACATTCTTCCTTCAGATGCTAATCCCGTCTGTACCAGCTGTAAGAGCTATGGCTGTAGCAGTAAAAAATTTTTCTATAGACATTTCCATATGCAATTTTCGTCCGTTATACCAGTTTGTTGTGCAGATCCTCTCACGCGTTATATGACGTAGACTAGTTACTAGTCGACTGGTTCCGCAACGCACGTACACAGACCGGAACCTTCCAAGCTCGTTACTCTCAAGTGTCCCCGAAGGGGAACATTAAACGTGAATGTCTCTCCCGAAAGTAATTTTGAATATTTAGGAAAATACTGTACATAGTTATTCGTGTGACGACAACTACGATCAATTTATAAGAGATCTTCAAGCAATGAGAATACAACCTCGACATTTTAAAAACTTGTAATTTCAACGGTACTTAACGTGATTCGGATGAAAGTTAGAGATTACGTAATTCGAATATATAAAATATGAAATCAGTTAGTTATTTAATGTTTTGCTGTTTCGTGGTAAAAGTTATAGAAAGTATCTGTAGGTATGGAAAAAAAAAGACTCTGAATGAATTTTACCGCTCATCGATAACTCTAATGCGACTACCCGGGGAGGGTGAAATCATTATCATTTATTCTCGTTAATAGCATCAGTCCCTCGTAAAACATTTAGTTTGGTATTTGTGCGTTGGATTTTTCAAATGTTGAACGTCTGCTCAAAGTGGACGCCCACTGCTAAGCAATTTACCTAGTTTATTGCTTACCGGTTCGCCTCGATGAATCCGTCCCAAAAGTGGAAGCCCATTAGAGTAAACTTTTGGGTCTAAGAATTGCAGCCATTCACTATTACGAATAAACTAAAAAATACAGATCTGAAGAAATCCGCATCTTGATTCATCCCATATATTATTTTACGCGAAAGAAATTCCATTTAGTTCCGGTCCAGCTCACAGATCCTCTTCCAAGAGTTTCAACAGCAGGACAACCACACAATACGTAACGGCCAGAGCCGTGAAAGCCAAGGATCCCAAGTGCTGGAAGTGGGCCAGATATTTCAGCCAGGTTCGGTCACGCGATTCGGGATCAGGATCCTGCAGCCTGGGGTTACGGACCTTTTGGGTCCGATGATGAATAACGTCTCATCTTAACGGTTTTTCGAAGGATCCCGGATACAAAACTAGTTCCCCAACTCTTTTTTTTTTTTCAAAATAGTTCCTTCCTACGTGCCAACGGAGGATGATGGAAATTTTACGGAAGCTTTTTTCACGCCGTTGAAACACGTTTCTGGAATAATACCTGCAGTTTTAACATACGCAAATAGCATTATGATTCAATAATGGGACGTATTTTGGCGTGATTTAAAATAATGGCAGGTTGCCTCGTTTATTCTTTAAGCGTATTAAACATTTTTGCCCTGCAAGATGGAGCCTCGTGCGAAAGATTTACGCTGGAATCCAGTTGGACCTCTTTTCATGCAGATTTCAGTAGCACGATGATTTGGGTCATACACGCGCACAATCCTTTAGGGTCCATGATGCTTGTTCAAAGATACCGCGAGGACCCTGGAGGAGTTTGGGTAGGAGAAATCGTTTCATGAGAAATAGCTAACGGTTGCACAGTCTTGTGTAACTGGATCTTGCCAATAAAGGGGAGCATTGCGAATGTTCCTTCTGCAGGAGAAAGAAAAAAAACCAAACCGGATGTCTTTTGCGACGTGCGAACGAAACTGCGTCGAATTAATACGAGCATATATTTAGGCATCCCAATATGTAATGCTTTAAAATAAATTGCGATAGTCCAAGCTCTACTAACAATAAGTATTATATTCACTGTCATTTATAATATCGTATATGGAAATTGGTTACCAGTATATGACAAAATGATGAAATTTTTATATCTAAAATTCAAAGTTCATTCAAACGGAAAGAGCAGGATTCCTTACAGTATACCTGTAAGAATCAGACGGTATTCGAGGAATGATTCCAAGTATAGGATTCCTAGGGATAAAATGCATCACCCTGTCCTCGCTGAAGTAGTCAAGCGTGATCATGAATTTCGAAGATCCACGTATCCACTGCGCGACCTCGTAGTGAGGACATTTTTGTAAAAACAAGGTGAAAATATAAAATCCCATATCTTGGTTATAAATTTATTAGTAAGAAACTGTCTGGAAGTGACACCTGGAGACCGTTCCCAAGGGATGGTACAAGCTACCCCAATATGTGTGTTCCCCTTGGCAAGAAGTATAAACGTGGTCTTGTGCTTTATTGCGCAAGTATTAAGGGAGAGAGGGATTTGGTAAAAAAGAAAAGAAAGTAAAAGAGAGAGAGAGAGAGAGAGAGGAACGAAAAATAGGAACTGGAAGAAGAACAGGTAAGGGGCCAATCATGGATATCTTGTCGGACCCTCTCGGTTGCGTCTTTTGAATTGGGCAAAGGCGGCCATTGTATGAGATATTTTCCCAGGGCCTCCCCTAAGTCAAAGGGCCCCTGGAGTAGGGCCTGTTAGGTATATAAGGGCCCGACTACCCCAATCTCGACACAGAACTCCGTCATCAGCAGTGGAGTGAACACCGGAGCTCCTACTACCGGCTGGTCCGGTCAGGGCCGGAGCTTTGAGTGTTCAGCTCCAAATCGAGAAGAAGTTTATATTCTGTCAGTGAACTAACCGGAAGTGCTTCAACTTTTCTGTCGCAGATCCGAAACGAGACGGACGGTCTCCGCGATGGTGGTGAGTTTAGTTTTGGCTTGTTTATATCTGTTCGGTTTTTTTTTCTATTTGTTTTTATTTTTTCATTTTCTAAACAACGATTTTGGTGCTTCGATAGAATATTCGAAATTTCTATGAAACGTCAGTTTCTTCTTCGATATGGGGTCACGCTACGGTATTTTGTCCCGTATTTAGTGTTAACGGGCTCTCACAGGGTCTATTTGGCTCGAATACGGATAATCGTAAATTCGTAGCTCGCTTACCGATCTTGCGGCTGTTTCGAAAGGGTATTGAAAATTTTGATTTAATTATTTTTTTAACGTGTCACGGATTCCCGTTGCAAAACCCCGTGTTGATGATTCGCAGTGTTCTGAAATCGTGCGACAGGATCATTCGATTGGATCCTTTAAAAAAATTTCGTATTCGTCTCTACACAGGAATCTACTTGGTGTAAGGGAAAATTTGACGAGCTGTTAAATTCAAAAATATTCTTACTTCGAATTCTCAATCGAATCCCTAATATAACGTATACCGCGTACTAAACTTTTACGAAATTTCGAAATTGGAACTAACGAAATTCTCACGAGGTAGAATACCGTATGCTCCTTTACTAGCGAAAGGAAAGATCGTATGCAAAATTACCATTTTCGTAACAGACATCACTAGACCCTACTCTATCCAGGCACTAAGATCTGATCAAAATTGTATATAAAAAATTAGCTTAGTTAACTATTTTTTTAAATCTGTATATTCAGTTTTCTTCGTAGAAAGAAAAAAAAAGCATTCCTAGAATACTTTATCCCTTATATTTGATTATCCGTATATGACTTAAAGATATAGACATTAAATGTAATAGATGTAGCATAGATCAATTTGTACTTATTTCCTAGTGTACCTACCGTACTATTACTGCCAAAGACATTAATCGTATTTCTCACTATGTAATACCGAGTGTGTGTTGTAACAGATCCTTATAAAATGACAATTTCGTTAAACGAAATTTTCTAGTAGTGTCATATTAAGTAAATCTTTGAAATTTGCCAATCGATTACGACACTTAAAATTCTTCTAAAATCTCATACTTATCGTACAAAGAGACTAAAAGTTCAATCAAACGATATATTTATTAATTCATCGTTCAACCTGAATAAAATACTATGAAATACACGTATCGCGACAAATAATTATGCCTGTAGAATTCATACGTAATGCATTACGTTGCACGTTGCAAGTGAAACAAAAATTTGTATGAAAAAAACATATGCCTGCAATCGTACAGCATCCGTGATATTTTGAAAAGTCGAATGTATAAGATTTAAAATTCTAAATTTGTATTGCATCCAGAAATCTCTTGATGTTTTTCTTTTTTTTCCGTATAATATTGTTTCCGTAATACCGAGCACGTATCAACAAATTGCACCCGATATGAACTTTAATGCAGGCTGTCATTTTGCCGGAAATGGGCCAAAGCCCCCAGTTGATCCGATTACACCAAACAAATCCGAACTCATATTCAAATACCATCGTGGATTCTTGAATTTTTCAGTAATAACAGTCAGAGATAGAAATGCACAATTTTTATATACAAATAACAGTGTGCTGTCGGAGACTTAATGAAAAAATAATTCTTTCACGAATCACGTTACTCAACCGAAAGGAGGTAATAATATTTTGTAAGAAAAAAAAGAGTCGTTCAATTTATAATAGCAGTGTAATTCCAAGGACTTCCGGTTGCTGATAATTAATGTAATCGAAGACGAAATCAGGATAGTTCGAAAAGTTTGAGAATTATTATGAAACTTGACTTCATCACATCCGGCTGATAATCACTTTATATAATCATTTAACAAGTGTCATTTCCTGTCGACTGCATTAATACCGGAAGTAACTGACTATCCCTTTCTATTTATTCTCATCAAATTTAGGGTAGCAATATATGCACCCCTTATTGACACGCAAAGCGAGTCAACCTATTCTCATTTCGTTATGCAACAAGATCAGAATCTAATTAAAGATCATCTTGAAATCAGCATTTGAATATTCGGAATTGAAGGATCATATATATATACGAAAATCGTCATCTTACATGCACATCCACTGGATTTAAATCTTCCATTATGCAATTGGATCATTATGCAAAAAATGTAGAAACTTGAAGACCAAAAAGGGCTGATCTAATTCTCTCTTGAGGAACCATAATTTGAAAATTCTTTTTCGGAAATCGCCAAGAGTCTAATCGTCCTCACGCACTATCATTCTGGTCATAAATTTCATAGGAGTTTCTACACAAGAAAATTCCATTTGCAAAAGGCCCAACGAAGGATTCGGTTACAGTGAATTTTCGAAAGACCAGACAACCTTATCCAGGAATCTTTTACCTGTGAGTCCTGACCAGGCAAAAAGGACCGCGCTATACAATCGACCAAGAACCATTTCGGTACCCGTGAAAAATCGGCATGCACGCATCCCAAAACTGTGTGAAAATCTTGTCTTTCCAAAAAGTCAAATTTTAGTAATGTTATTCTTGACGCACCAAAAATTGCATAGCATCCATTCGAATCGCACTCGAATGTATCTCGAATGTATCTCGACGACTAGCCAATGCATTTAGAACAGACTGTATATCAGTGCACTAGACTAAAATTGCGACTGCATGATAAAATTATGCTCTCCATACCGACCAGCACGAATAACAAACGCATTATAACCTGTACATACTAACAACTGTACATAGTAGGAAAAAAAAATGAAATTATATCCAAGACATTCTAAGAATCTCAAAGATTCCCTTATTATAAGACAAACAATAAAAACGGACGAGAATTGTCAAAAAAAAAAAAACAAAAAATAAAAATAAACGGAAATACAGTACAGGAAGTACAGCAAAGATCAAAAACAAACTGCACCACGCGTTAAGACTTGTGCTCTAACTAATACCTTAGCGAACGAAGAAATCTCATTGATTAAGAAGCGGAAGTATAAAATCACGTGACAAGCAAGCTGACTCGAGGGCGACAATAATAGCTAGAATAAGAAACCCAAGCAGTACCTACTCGGGTCCAGTAGAATTCGAAGAACAACAAAGGAGAGACCCGTTTGGCAACCCCCCAAGAGTCTTTCATACGAAATCGCCAAACCTTGTATTCCCACCAGCATTTAATACTCCTCGTCCGTTGTATTTTTGAAACTCCCTGTGTCACCCACTCTATGCGTAATTTAAGCAACGAAAGAAAGACCTCGTAATACAGTACGGCACAGTAGTACACGTCTTTATGTTCCTCCTACTTCTTCATATCCAATGCACGATTTCATTTAGTTACACCACCATAGCGCTTCGTAGCTAACACTCACACCATCTTTCAGATTTTGGCGATTGGATGCCCGCCTTTCACATCCCCAAAGCGCAATGGAGCGAAATGCGCTGCGAAGATTATATTAAGAGGACCATAAGACAATGGACTTGCTACGATGAAGAAAAAGAAGAGAACAAAAATGCATATCGGCTGCAGCAGGCTGCAACGAGACCAAACCCAAATATTCTTTATCGAAAGCGGTAAAGACACCGTGGAAGGAATTTGTTTCAGAAAAGTGTATTCCATTGGCATCGAAAAGCATTCTGTTCCTTTCGTATGAAAACGATTTTTCAATATCAAGAGAAGCCATCGCGCGATACCTTGGCAATGAATCAGAAAGATCATTCGCAGAAAGAGGTTCAATATTGGGAGATTATAATTCCTGTTTATTATCATTAACGAAACTATCGAGGGAGTCATTGACATTGTAAAAGAGTGATGAAATTTCAGGGGACACAAATTCATACTCTAAACGTTTCTCGCGTTATCTGGCTGATTTGAGATGGGGATAAATATTTGCATCTGCAATAATCGTGGAATAACGAAGTATGTGGGAAAATTATTATTGACATTCTTTATACGATTCATCATCTACGAAATGGCAGTTTACGTTGTAATATGTTTATATGACGTTTCGATAAAGCATCACTGATTGGTACAGAAGAGGAATGAAATATTTGACGCTAAATGGTTATCAAGTACCAATGCCCATGTTTATACGAGAAAATAATGATAACAAGAATAATGCATCGAACCTGATACATTGCCTGTGTCTGACTGTCTTATCATTGCCACAGTGGGCAGTTTACTACAAGGAAAATTGACAAAAGTATCCCTATGCTTCACTGACTGATGCATTGTCGTTTATTTAAGAATTTCATCGTGGATTAAGAGTACCGCATAAAACGTGCGTTCCAAAGAATGATCTTTCTATGTCAAAAAATGTTCATTCAAAATACAGTGCGACGTCAAACTAATGGAACTAGTCCGGTAGACTGCAGCGAATATAACAGGAATGTCGATTCGAAGCAAATGCAAAAACCATCCCTGGGGCTATAATAGGAAATACCGTTGCATTCGTTAAAACAAAAAGGAGGAAACGAGCAAGCTGAAAAATTATTCATCCGATTTCAATTTAACTTTACTGTGTTCAAAAAAATAAAAGGAGACGAACTTTTGTTTAAGAACAAAAACAAGTGCAGCGACACACCTCGCGGTTATTATAACGCTGAAATTTGTTCAGTGCTGAAAGCATGTTGATTACCGTGCTACGAAGTTTGAATCATTATTGGTTGAAATATCAATTCGTACAATTGGACTAATCAGATCAGTACAGACGTTCGTTTGAAAAATATACACGAAAGAGTCAGAGATCATCAGGAATAATTATTTTCGTTGAATCAGCGAGTCGAAAAGAAGATGCATCTGTTAAAGCAAGGAAATCAATGGAAATCTACATCATAGAAAAATGCGGCAGCATTCGATTATATCAGCTTTCTTTACAGCAGAGACTGACGCTTGGATAAAAGAATTCCGATGCTCCTCAAACGAGTAAGAAAATCATGCCTTTATATAATTTGTATTTTTGTCAATGAAAAAAAAAAAAATGCTGTCACATCAAATCATATTTTGAAGTCAATGCGGCGAATGACGTCATAAATCTGGTGCTAAAAATTGGTCAGCCAGCCAATTTCTTGTCAGCTCGGGCAAGGACTCAACTGGTTTTTTGTCATCGTCCAGAAGACATACATTTTATTTTACAGAGTATGGTAAAGCATTCGAGTCATTAAAATCCAAAACTCAACAGAAAGCATCAACCATTGTGAAAATCAAAAATTCATCTCTACCCTTGCATCGAAAACTTAATGATCTCATCTCGGGGAACAAGAAAATATTACAAGAAGACATTCGACAGAAATTATTTTCTCTGCATTTCAAAACTACAATGTTTCCGTCTCCAAATTCACATAATATTCCTAGGTATTCGATGATCGTTAGACAAATTTTAGTTTCGTCAAACCATCTTGTACGTATTCCATTGAAATGACTTGTTACGTTGAAAATAGCCAAAGTCAAAAATAATCCTCGCGCATATTAAAAAGCACTAGAAAGAATGAAAAACTTCCAGCTCCTACTGAAAGCTCCAGGTTTCCAGACAGGAGATGGGATATGAGAAACAACCAAGAATCGTCATTGCGATCAAATCAGGTTCAATCGAAATTTTACTATCTGGTAGAAGCAATCAGGACAAGTGAATTTGAAGTGTGCAGAAAGCAAAAAAAAAAGGACCAAAATTATTCATCAAAAGCAGCGAGCATCTAGAATGATTGAAAATTCAGTTTCTATCAACAGGTCACTGGGATACCGCTAATGACACAGATGGGATAATCTATTGATTTACAAAACGCAAAAGTTCCGAGACATCACTTGGTACACGTGAGAAGTAATAATTTTTTATTTTTAATATACTTCAGTATCAAATTCACGTCCAAATTGAATTTCAAGTTTGAAAAACTATTTCCATAATATTCTACGAGATCGTACGGACAATTAATAATTTGCTGCCACCGTTCCAAAACCAACCAACCAATCGACTCGTAGAGCTGACAGGAAAATCAAAAAGACACAAGAAGAATCTTGCTCCAAAATCATCTGAAAAATCACGATAAATCTGAATGAATAACTTTTGATTAAACCAAAAATAAGAGTAGTGCTGCCGCAGCTCTCGTACTCCCACAATTAAATAATGGACATACAAAACTTGTATAAAACTTGAAGAAATCATCCGAATGCAACACAAACCGCAAAACTTGACCCGTCCACTCCAAAACATCCCCCAGGATTCACGAGGAATTACCGCGAATTAAATTGATACCTCAAAATAAAATCCCCTCTCATCCCGAAAGAATCTCAATCGCCAGGCTTCCGGCGATTTAGCGAGTATCAGCAGCATTTCGAGAAACCACAATCCTCTCCGCAAAATCAGACGCGTGAGAATCAAAACCTCAGTCGCCAGGCAAACAAAAAATGACCCCGTTCAGAAAAGAAGCAGAAGAAGCAGCCGTTACTACGAAGATTAATTAAGACTTGACGAAGAATCATCAAAGAAAGAAAAAGAACGATCTCAAATCACAATCATCGAACGAATCGCTCTCTAATACAAGAAAAGCCAAGCAAGATAATATTTTCAATGAAAGAAAACGTATAAAATGAATCGAGCAAAATCCCTCTATCAGCGAACAATCAAAATTAATGAAGCATAAAGTATCAGCGTTCGCAGTCTGGTTCGAAAAATAATCAAACGATGCGAAAACGGTGACTCAAGACCGTTACTGTTTGCGGAAACGAAACACGAGGAAAAATCAAAATAATTATAAGAAAAAAATGTAAGGAAGCAGAATGACGTCATCCAGGCTGACAAATGGAAGAAGAAACGAGACAACGAAGCCAACGATACCTCCATATACAGTGCGAATGCGAATGTCGCAACAAATCGGATAAAACATTCGATCATCGGAACCAGCGAGTGGCTTTCGAGAGCGATCGAAGCCGATCACGTGGGCATTCTTTATATTCACCGTGGGACCTTTTATTCTCTAATCGAGGACAACGACGTCGTGGGATTTGGATCCAGCCGCAACAACAACAAAAAGTAATGTCTTTTGTTCTAATTTCTTTTAATAACGCTTATTTGTCTATGTAATGAATCGCACAGCCGAGCACACGAATACGTACTATTGCCTATGACAAAACAGCCACAAACGATTTGGTCGGTTCGCCAAATTTTACAGGCACGTAAAACAGGGTACCTGGACATCGCTTGGGTCTAGATTTAAGATACCGGGTTCTGTTATAAATTTGTACAATTATTGAAAAATCAGAAAAAATATTTTGCAATAGATTCAATCGAGTGAATTAATTTCAAGTCTTTGAAAATTTCAGTATTTCTTGTTGGACACGATCTAGACCCTTGCTTTGATATTGAGAACTGAGACTGTCTTTAAAACGATACGGCTGTCTAGTTAACGTTACTATAAGTTAGGTTAGTTATTTTGGTTTAGTTACGTATCTTTATAGTTACTTTCTTCTTTTTTTTTTTATTTCTCTTTTACGTTACATTCGTCTCTACCTTTACTTTACCATTCATTTCATTTTATTTTTGAGTTTGTCCCATGAAAAATAAACTGTCGGGCTCGTAGTCGTCCGTTTTTTCTCATACTAAAATAATAGCTTGGACATAGACTAGAACGAGTGGATATTATCTGGTAGGAAGAAGTTTTCTGTTAAAACTGATTGGTCAAACGGAAATTCCAATTGATTGATCGAGCGCGACGTTGCTCCGACAGTTTCCACGTGGGATTTTACCAATTTATATCGGTTTCATTTTTATTTGCGTTTTCTCTTACGTTTCGCGTTTAATTTTCATACGAAAACAAGTATACGAGGTATAGAAAATCCAAAAAAAAAAAAAACAAATATCAAGGAAACAAATCGACAAATTACGTGTGTTACATTGACAGGGTCGATTAACGAGAAATCATCTACCGGGAAAAAAAAAAGAAATTACTGATTATTAAATTGACGTAAAATCATCCACCATCGTCAAACAGTATTCCGGTTGTTACAAAATTAACTGTTTATTTTCTCGCTGAATTTTAACAGAAATCATTGTTATGTAGTTACTTAGAAAATTGTTACAGTGCTCGTGGCTTTCGAAAGAATCGTAACGGGGCGAATCGTTTCACGGAATCATGTTGCTGGTTGCGAAAAAAAAAAAGATATATTGCATAGCAGGACTATACAAAAAAAAAGAATTAAAAAAAGTAAAACAATAAAAATAACAGCAAAAAATGAAAACGTCGGTAACACAGTTCGGCGAAACGACCCTCTTTCGAAAGCCATTTGCTCCCCGAACTTTTTGAACGATCCACACACATCCGCTTCAAAAAGTCACCGACCCACGTTACAGTTGTTTTTATTTTTTTAATTATGTATATTTTATTTATTTATTTTGTCCTTTCGCACTTTTGTAAAATGGCCTGTTCTTTCTCATTTTATTTTCGTTATTCTACCGAGAATCCTAAGTCACGTCACGAATACTTTTAACGATCATGATCATCCAATTGAAAAAAAGAGGTTAACATTTCTTCGTAATCTTACACAGCATTCAGTAACATTCGTTCAATAACTCACACCGAGTACCGTTTTTGTGAATAAAGAAAAAGACCCTGGCGGTTTTTTGTGTTACGAAGAAAAAGAACATTTTCACATCCACAACAGTGAATCTTTCGAACTTGCCAAATTCTGCTGATGACGCGTGAGTTCGACCAGATTTTGAAGCTGCTGACAAGATGATCGTGATTCCTCATAACAGAATATCCTATGTAGATCATTTGGATTTCTATTCCATACAGAATACGACATCGTGGATCATGAGTGAAAAAAGTATACGGGATTTGATTAGAATTCTTTTAAACAAAAAAAAAAAACCTTAATTCTTAATCAATAATAATTTCTATTCGTGCTGATAAAGTGACAATAAGTGGATGAGTACCCCGGTGAAAAATAATATTCTCTTGCCGTCTTTTCCATACTTATATGGATACTTAAAGATGACCAAGTTTAAGTTACTACTTTAATCAAGTTAGACTTACTTCACTAGATTAGATTTAAAATCGTGTTTAAGTTAGTATAAAGTAGAATAGCTTAATACATCGTGTTCGTGTTTACCATTATTTCGTGTGTGTTTGAACTTAGCTCTTAACTTAGGCAGGTAGGAATAGTCTCATCTCGACTAAACTATCCTTTTCTCCAATAGTTTGAACTTTCCAATTAATATTCGAATCAATTGTTTTCGAAGCAACCCGCGTTTTCTTCCCCATAGCGACACCATTTGAACAATATTTGTTGGTGGTGTCATTAGATTAGGGTTTTACTTTTGAGAGAGAAGCTAGAATTAGGAATCGAACATGATTCGATTGAAGTTTAGACTAAAGACAAAGCGTAGGTTACACATAGATGGTAAACTTAGGTTAGGTATCAGGCGTGGAAAGTATTTGACTTATAATTCGTAATTATGATTTTCATCCCTTTGAATTATTCGGTTATTTCTTTAACTTTATTACTAATCACGTAATCACATCTCCTACGTCCGACGCGTAATATTACAAAAATTTCTTTCAGGTCTTTAATCACAACGTGCTAAATTTTACTGTTGATTTTTCATATTAAATTCGATTTTTGTTTGCCCCACGTTATTTCGTTTTCATTATTAAATCAGCCATGTTAACTGTTGATCGTTTGTTATCGTTGATGTTACGTCGTTAAGTTTCAATCGATTTCTCAATCACGCGTAAACGAGTCTATTGAAAAACTTGTGTATTTCAATTTCACTTCATTGTTTCCAGTGCCGTTCGATGTGAATTGTTATGTTTTTCGACTGTTAAGTTTTGGTTATTGTGTCTGTTAACAATTTATCCTCGTTGCTCTTCTCTCTGTTGACGTATTCGTTCTTGATCGAAATTTCAAAGGAACATAGATAAATCTGATCTTTTAATCATTTTTTCATTTCTCACCAGTCATTTTAACCAATAAACGTCATGTCGGTACCGAATTCAAAATTTTATTTTGTCATTTGCCGTTTTTTTTTTTTCTCTATAACTTATTCATTTACGTTTTACGGGTTACGCTTACGGTTTTTACTATACATTTTATACGAGTTATTCGTTATAATCGGCAGTTACCGAAAAGTTTTCTCGTTATCTCGTTGGGCACATTTATTAATATTTCTGTTTTCATCAAAATTTATGCAGTTAATGTTGAGCACCACTGTTATGGAATCGTTACAGTTGTCCATGTTGCACCATATGCGTTACCATTACGAAATGTACGGATAGTTAAAGTTAGGTATTTTGAAAATTCCTCTTCCAAACATGTTTTCATTATCATTACGTTTACGTTTCTTGTTAGCCTTTATTACCATTAAGTTTTCATGAGAAAAGCATTACATTTGTAGTTTTCTTTATGTCTGTTAATGCATCGACTGTACAGAGGCAAATGCACGTATCGAATATTCACCCATTAAAGAGATAATAGCAGAACAGATAATTTTTCTTGATTTTAATGAATTATATTTGAAAAAAAAAAACGATACGAAAATTTCTTCCAAAATTTCATTCTAATACGTATTTCTGCACTTGTACAGTCTGCAGTGTTACAGTTATCCGTTACCGAAATTCCATGTTATGGCGCATTGTTTATGTTAATGTTAACTGCGATCTAAATTTGTGTTACACCGATTAATCTGTTACGTTGAATCATTATTGTTGCCAAGTTCAGTTACTGTTAATCGTTAATGTTTCTCGTTATCCAAAATTGACAGAATTGTATGTCAACGTTGAAATCACATCGCGCTACGATCAATAATCCAAATTAAGAAAAGATGAATGTTAAAAAAATTGACGTCGAAGACTCATCGAAACATTATTTTCCGGTGATAAAATATTTTCACTGTATTCCGAATTGCGTAAAACGGTTGATTGTATTTTCCGTGAAAGGTCGATTTATTCTTATTCTTGCCCGTTAACCGTTACCATGTTAAAATGTTATTAGCGACGATTGTTCATTGTTATGTTGCACAATTACCAATGTTACCTCTTATTCGTTAAACGTGACAAGTTGTACGTTACAGTTCACTCGATTGTTCTGGAAATAATTTGATTGGAGCTTCAGTTCGTTACAAGGACGATTCACTTTCGCTGTAACAGGGACAGATGAGAATGCCAAATGATATTATTTACTCATTTCTCATTTTCCATTCACGAATATTTTCATACGTATTGTCACCTGGTACAGATATCGTGAATGTCCGGAACTCAGATACCAGTATCACAAATTGTTACTGTTTTGTTTTTCTGATACTGATATTTGCGCTCTGTGCTTAAAACTTAAGTTTAATTTTACTAATCTACATTTGATTTCGTTCATTTGAAACGTTTGGTTTCACCGTCGTGCCTTATAATACAATTCATCTTACTTTCCACGACCCGATATAGCATTAGGATTAATTAATAGTAACGTAGAATAATTACTTTAAAATGTTTGAATTAACATGCTATTTTACAAACGTCTTGTGTACATAAAACATGTATGCTTTTTCGATTATAATAAAATAATTAAAAAATGTATAATACCGCATTTGGATTTCTCTATAGTCCAATATAACCTGTGCCTTTGAAACTGTAATTTAATTCATAGAGAACTGTTGATAAAATATCGGCCCCTGCAGGTATGTTAAATCGTTGGCTGACGATAAATAGACTAGGCATTTACGTACGTTCCGTGCTGCGCGAATCTGACTTACTGATACGTCAGCGAGCATGCTGCCACCTGTGAGTTGAAGCAGCTATTGCTTGATCAACCTGTGTAAGCTCGATCTATGGGTGTTCAAACTTCGTTTACGCGGCGCAGTTTCTTGTGAGATGCCTAGTCTATGTATCTTTTCTTCATCAACAACTGCAGTCAAGCACCAATAAACGTCAAGTCCGTGCTACTGCGTAAAATCAATAACGGGTAATGCATCTACAGATGCAAGTGCTCCATATCCAACAATATGGTCGAAAGAAGAAACCTACATTTGCGATGGACGATGCTCGATATCATCAGTGTAGTTTACCGTGATTAACACGAGAGGACGCCGTAAATTCGCGCGACTGCGCAAAACATCAAATGGTTGACATGTCTGCCGAGAGAAAAACAAGTTGGAAAAGGCGTGGAAATATTTACAGAAATCATGTGACATTTTCGCCGTAATCATACAGTTTCTTCAATGATTTTACCAGTGTCAGTTTCTCGCCCAAGTCGTACGGAGTGGCGATAAAGTTACACGTGCATTCAAAGAGACCAGCAAAAAGACGACACCTAGACAGAAAATCGTGAACCTCATAGAAAATTCAGGTAATACATACACAGAGAAAATTGATTCATTTTTCCTATCTGTCGAGTGTCTATTAATTTCACTGTGCATGGAATTTCATTTAATCGATCGAATGCCCAGCATTAACCGGATGAACAAGTAAATCAATTATTGACTATCGTTCTTCCATCAATGACATTTACACAACTGACTACCGATTTACCGGTTCTCGAGATATCGATATACACGTTTTGCATATTTACATCAGATTTCAAATATCCAGTTTGTACATGACATTTCTCACTCTCCATTAAAGCCATGGACAAAATCCTCTCGATTTCTCTTCCCATTATCTCCAAAATGGTATTCGAACCAAAATAACATTTTCTGTCACGGCGTCTCGTGCGCACTATTTAAAAAACCAGTCGCCTTAAAACTATCTCATAACCTTATCCGACGTGTAGCCGATCTCCATTAGTGAAAAATAAACGATACCTGAAAGCTGACGACGACAGCACCAACAGACAATTTATCTCATTTCGACAACCCTGTCAAAGCAATATCAACGCATCTCTGTCAATGCAATTGCGACACGATAATCCAAAAACACCCGATCAATCCAATTCAAATAAACGATCAATTTAACAAATGCACCAAAAAATTACGACACGTCCACCATACGCACTGTCTTATCAAAAAGAATGACTGACAACAAAAAGTAAAAGCCTTCATATAAGTGTCACATATTGTAACGTGTCACTACAAGCCACGAGTGACAGCGTGCACGCGACACTCTTACATAACCCGTCTTTCGCATTGAATCCAACCTGTTTTCACGATATCCTCTAACACATTCCTCCAGATAAAAAAAAAGGGTTAACATTGGCGCCAGCGGTTGCGATCATGAAACTAAATTCCATTTCAAATTCAACTCTATCTCCATATTAACTTGCAAGTCTCATCCAAGTTAAAATTAACATTACAACTCACAATCAGTACAGTAATCAAGTCTGTAACGTGACCTTGACGCTTACAGTGCGGCCAAAGATAGCAAATTACGTTACGAGACACACGGCTTTGTTATCTATACACCGTGCATACTCGTGTAGAGTCGCGTATCTATATGTCACATATCATAAGCGCCGTCAAGTTCAAGACGTATGTCAAGACCGTATGTGAGCTTTTACGATCCTGTTTTTCGAGTCGACTATAGCTATAAGTCCCAGGTCTATGTCGCAATATTACGCCGTTGCTAGAATTCACGGTCGTACGTAACAATTGACAATGTCAGTAAGAAATATATTAGCCTTTACATATATATATATATATATATATATAATTACGCATTACATTTACTGTTACGAATAAAAATACTATAAAAACAGGTATACTAACTGTATATTTGATTAGTGGTATTGATAGATACGGCGATGGTAGTCGGCTGCGTAAGTGTAGCGATAAATGTCGTACCAATATAATCGTGAGTTGAATGTGAAATTGAAATTTCAGAATGAAGATATGACGTTGCTGAGAATTTAACGTTGGTTCGTAAATACAATATTGATGCTACGTAGATACTGGAATGATTGAAGGATGTTGGCTAATTATCTTTCCGCAAGCATGCTTGTGGGCGCACGTTCATTAGAAGCTTTACGGCTGGTAAGGGTAGGTTAGTTATATGAAATAGGGTCTGAATGCTGTGTTTCCCTTAGGATCTATCCCTGGACCAAAAATAAATTCAAGAGGAAAATTGATCGGAGGAAAGAGCCTTAAGTAGTCCAGAAGTGCTTTTCAGCTGTGCGAATGATCGAAAGGAATTAACGGGCTTGGGGTTAGTAAGGGTAAAAGTTATCGACGATATAAATCAGGGAGGAACGTTTTAATTTCCGATAATAATTTACCAGGACGTCGATATTACGGCTCGTCCGTTATTCCACTGAAATAGTATTTCACGGCGGCATGGGACACGTGTCTGGTTTTATATGAGATTAATTCATCCATGTCAAAGAGTTCGGTACCTCACGGGCAAGTTGCAGGTACACCTGACTTTTGGTTCGAAATGAATTTTTGTAAAAAGGTCGAAAATCAATATCGTCCATATCGTCTGTTACGTAAAATGTCATAGTTTATGTATTCGAGATGAAAAAATAGGAAAATAAATACAAGTTATTATATCTAGCGTCAATTAAGGATAACGAGCTCTGTCATCATTGACTTAATTGGAAAGACTCTTTTTGTGGTAATAATACAGTTTAAAGCCCAATTAGTACCTAAAAAGAGGCTGCCTAGTTGTACCGAAGTGTAGTAGCCGGTAATACGTAGTGCGAGCACGTACCTATATAGATATAGATAAAGGAACAGGGTCCCCCATTGCGATGTTCCATTTAAAATTAGTCGCACAGAAAAACTCTGACCCTATTCTCCTCGGTCGCAAGTTTAAAACGTTTAGCAGACGAGTGAGTAACCTTCGCGGTATTTCGTAGTCGTGGCTGAATACGTGAAGCGGTGTTATGACAGTTTTCGAGTCTTCGTAATCAAACACATAATCTTGCACATTTCCTGTACGCAAAGAAAAAGTTTGATTTTTTCTATCTGCTTACAGTATACCTATATATATCTACCACTTCATTCCGAATTCCTAAACTCCGTGGAATGTAAATCCCGTGCCAGTAGATACGTAGACGTATATTTATGATCGTACAAAATTTCTATTTACTCCTTGCTCGAGAATTCCTTTAATATTTCTCGCGAGAAGCCGCGCGCTTTTACTTATGAAAAGCGAGGAAAAAGAAAGACTGTAATTTTAGAAAATTCAAAGAAGTTTCGCTTCCTTCGTTACAGGATCTCATCCTGGAGCAGCTAATCTGTTGGCAGATTGAAAAATGGCTCGTCCGCCACTATAAAGGGAACCTTGAATAAATATCAGGAAAAAGGAGAAAACTCGCGTAAGCGAAAGTAATCAAGAGGATGTAGTTGATACCGAAGTTAAGGCAGGTTCGTAAGAGCAGTTTAAAAGGGAATCAGGTGAGAACGTTAACAGGAATAATCAGCTGATCGCAAAAAAGGAGTGGGGGATCAGTGGGTACGCGTCATTGGCGCGTTCGTCGGTGCGAAGAGGGGACGGGGTGTGGGGGCGTAATGTTGTGGTGGGGACCGGCGGGGGCGGAGGGGGAGATTCGGCAGTAGTGTTAAGCGAGCCGTGGCGGAGTGCGGTGCCTTTGTGGACGGTCTCCTCGTGGTGCGGACTGTCAGTGTGGTGGCCAGGTGCGCGAAATCGGGTCTGTCATCAGGAACCGACCACGGGTACGTGGTGAAGCCGGTTACGTGAGTGGCTGCTACTGGCAGGAGGTGCGGAGGATGAGCGCGCGAGAAGTTACCCTCCTCGGCGGCTCCCCCTGGGGCTTTCGCATGCATGGCGGACACGACCTGCATCAACCCCTTCGAATATCGAGGGTGAGTCAGTGGAGTGGTAGTATGTCTTATACTTTTTTACTTGAGTGTACGAATTTTTTGTTCTGAAAATAAGAAAAAAATTATTTATCTATATCCCATTTAACGCTTTTTTATTAAGCTTTTTTAGAGAGGCTGTCACGGTTATTCATGATGACATATGTATGTATGTATGTAGCGGGATGAAATCTTGGTGTTTAACTTACATCTTTTAATAAATGGGATACCATTGACTTCCTAGTGAAAGTAAGTCTACTTCGCCTCTGGATGATGATGTACTGTAGGCATTATGCAAATTAACGGAGAAACAGAAATCACACGTGGTTCGATTCGCTGTATACGTGTCGAGAGTTTTGAATGTTGTTCTCTATGGCGCCAAGGCCGATGATACGATGACATCATTCGACCTGCTCGACCGTCATTCGCGTTTCTATCATTCGCATGTTAGATTCACTCGTTCTACCTTTTCTCATCAATAACGTCCTATGTGTACTCAGCTGTTTCCTCCTCATGTTCCATTCGACTGGTACGCGCGTCTTGTCGATTTAAAGCTTGAGGACGTTGGACAAGACTTTTTTTAACTTGTTTCAATAATATTCATTTTTATGTTGGTACTATTGTCTCTACGTCAGTACGTTAACGGACATCGTCATCTGTGACAGATGAACTCCCATCACTTCCTGCAATACCTTTTGCATAATTTCATAACGCAATTTCCCTTTGATATAACAACCACTGTGTAACACAACGCGCGAGACGTTTTCTTAGAGCTTTATCAGTCAGATCTAACGTTTCAATGATATGTTGATAACGATACGAGATTTCGTGTCCCAGGGGTCAACTTTGTCTATCGCGAGGATAACATCTGGGTCACATACTTGCGTACATATGCAAATTAGGTCATCCACTTGAATATGCTAATGAAATGTAAACATTAGAGTAACGTTGTTTTTGATAGGCTGATGAAAAATATTTTTGATAACGACTTTCTTCTTTGGAAAAAATATATGCATGTATGACGTAGCATTGTGGCTGAGTTCAAATGAGGTTAGGTCTGATAATATACATAGGAATTCTTCGTGATCCTATCTAGATCCTATCTAGATCCTGGAGAGTTTGACGTAACCTCAAAATTTTGAACAAATGATCATTTAATTGCTCACGTAATCGAGCTAGGCTGTTAAGTTTACTTATGACGTGACCAATGATCCAGAATTTTATTTCTGTACGAATTCTCGTGAAACGTCAAGTCATCGGTGTTTTCGTGTTTCGCTGCTTAGGTCGTAATTTGAAAATTATTCTTCACTCTGGAAGAATTTCGTGCGATACTCTAATAAGGGACTTTGATTAATTATTGGGATATCAGATTATCTCCTGGGTTATTTTCTTCCACGAGTTCAAACAGTTAACTCTAACCTATACGTAGACTCCGAGCTTACACAATGAGACTCTTTCACGCACGCAATTTGCTGTATGAATGACTCTGCTGTCTTACGTGGGTTTGCACACGGAAATATGTTATCCTCGGGAAATATGTTCTACGGAATAGACTTGTTTGCTGTGAAATGAGAAAAGCGTACGTAACTTCAACGACGGTTCGTTCCCTGTAAAAAAGCATTGAAACACGTTCCGGTTTCGATTAACGTTCGGTAACCTGAATTTCTAGCAGTTGCGAAAATTGTGGAGTGACACGTTTTGCCTGTAACTGTGACGATTCTCCTTAACTTTTTGTACGCGCAGTTTCGTTCGTGAATCTTGTTTGGATCTTTATAGTTTTTTTATCGGGTGGACGTTTGTCTCGTTTCATGGTTCTATTCTTGACCAATATTTAGCCGATATTTTTAGTCATCTAATCCAGCTCGATCTGTTGCGATTTGCTGGTTGATATGAAACTTCCGTTTGACTAGTTAATGATCTGTCGTAACGGAGAAAAGAGACAGACGGGAAAAGCCGTATCTGTACAATTATCAATCTCCATTAAATTTGTAACAATAGAATAGCAACATCCGTACCTGATGATATCGCAAAATCGTGGCAATGGAATCAAATTAATTGCCTTGACGAAGTCAATTATGAATTTTCATTTGATACTCGAATGACGCGCGCGGTCATTAGTCGATCTGTCCACAGTTGGGATATTGGATAGCATCGCGGGAGAAATGCTCGTTGCTTACGAAATGAAAAGTAAAAAAAAAAATAATAATTTCGAAATTCTCCACGACAATCAATTTTCATAACTGGTCAGTGTCAATGACGAAAAATTTCAATGGACACGAGCAGCAGCTTACGTTCGCGTCAGTTTGCGCATTAGATGAAACTTTTGATTATTTCTCTAGGCGTCAATTACTCGATCCCTCCTATAATTGAAGTCTTCGCTACGTCCAATTAAAGTTGGCAATCCCTTTGCGCATCAGAATGCCGACGCTGGGAATAATAAATCGTCTTCATAGAATTATTCACTGGTTGTGACGTTGCCTCTAGACGAAGACTATCCAAAGTTATGCCCGTGCCAGGACCTCAAGTTAAATTCAGTTAAACCACGTTTATTTCCCCGGAGGCTATGTCCGTCAGATATCCGAGTTTAACACGTTCGTTAAGCTTACAAAAACGATCGACGCTTTCCAGTTACACGGAGACAAAGTGGTTATCGTTTGATTCATCGATCGAATTACTTGATTCAAGTACACTTTGCACTTTGCTGTCAACGCGTCCGATCAGAGTTCCTCATTGGATTGAAATAACGGATGAACTTTTCTCCTATCTTACATGCATATGCAATTTTCGGTATTCGTCATGTCCTTATAAATTAATTTACAGCTCTTAGGTCAATTTACTTAGCCGAGGTGAAGATCAAATTAAACGAACCCCTCGAACGTCATGACTTCCTTTACGAATCGAAGGATTAAACATTCTCTCGCAGAATCTCGTCGCTCGGTCCAATATATTTCTTTGCAGTCTTGCGCTTTACGTGTTTCACAGGAATGAGTTAGCGCAGTCGATAACCTCGAGGTGCTGTCGCTAGAGGGCCGACGGGACTCCTTTCAGACGCCAAGTACGTAATCGAAGACTTAAGGAATCATCAGGATCTTCTTGGTTTGCTAAATGAGCTTGGAACTTGGAGTTTTAGACACTTTGAATGATAATGACGTCGTGTTAATTAAGGGTGACAAATTTTCACTTGGATTATTATTATCGCTCTGAGTTATACAGTCTGACAATGTGTTTCCTACTTTTTGTTTTTCGGTCTATTAATTCTTTTTTTTTCCAAATTCATCCAAGTAACGCGTGGCGGGTCTCGATCCGGTAATCTCGGTTGGTAACGGGACTCTCGAGAGGATTCTATTTTTGCTCGATCAGTATAGACTCCCGTCCGTTCAGTAATGTAGCCGCGACGAAAAAGCGTAATTGCTGGGTCGAGCTAGGTAAGCGTGTCTTAAACTATTTCATGGATGTACGCGAGAAACGACCGAGTCACGTGCATACCGCAGCAGACGACTACGACGACCCGACAAGAAATGGCTGGGAGTCTGCCGCGTGAGCATTTGAGAATTTCTGTATTTCACGGAAGAAGCTTGGCCTCTTTGAGGGTGCAGCAGACAATTTAAATCGTAAATTAGCCAGTTATATTCGCGCTGCTTTGCCAGAATGCATTCACCTATATGCGGATGCTTTTATATGTAGTATATATATATATATATATAAACATGAAATGTATGTATAGCTACTATTAGAGAATGGAGAAGGCGTATCGTTGCTCGTTGAAGCTACGAAGTCGCAGGGACGCCAATTACTTTTATTGCTGACAAAGGATCGAAGTAACTCGATGAGACAATTTATTTGAATATTGCGTATCTTTTACCCTTCGTTACTTAATACGTGTTTCTTGACTGTTACGCGAGTCCAATAGTCGTTCCGTTACTTCGTCAGGCGTTTCGCGACGGATTGCGTGACGCGAACCGATTACGTAAGCGGGTCCACGCCTCGTATTAAAATACGAAACGAACCATAAGCCCAAGGGGTCCCATAATTGTAAAATGTTGAAAATCCGTTATTACCGCTGTGGTTCGCGCGCGCTGTAATTTACGAGTGGCTTTTCGCCGAATTTTACGAGCCTCGGTTGCCCCCCAGTCCCCCTACGACCCCACCGAGGGCGCTTCAAACCGCGAAACGGAAATTGTTTCATTACCGTCCCACTCAGAGTTTACAGCCATTATTAACGAGAGCTCGGACTAATCTCATAGCTGGAAATCGTAGTGGATATATTTTCTGTTGCTTTTTTTTTTGTTTTTTTTTTTATCATTTTTCGTCTTCCTTTTTCATCTTCCTTTTTCATATAGGTATCACGGGACTGCGTCATTGTGCAACTCATTCGGTATATTTTATTTATTTAGCTATGTGTACTATTTTGGATTTTTGTCATTTTTAAAGAAAAAAAAAAAAAAAAAAAATTGTTCCAAAACTGAACTCCTCGTTATGGATCGGTTGGTTCTCGCCAGAACAAACAAATATTTCGGTGATACATCGACGTTACATATAGATTACGGTGGGCGCTGGGTTCAAAGTGGAAACTGGTGCCGGAAACGCAAATATGCAAACGTATTCCGGTAGCAATATCGCTCCGTCGATTTCTCGGCCGGTTTAACTCGACTGTGGCATATCTTTGCGCGGACGAGCTGTTCAATTATTAGTAGCCTATATAGGGAAATCCCAGGAGCGACAGCTACCTTAGAATATAAGATCAATTATCGTCCCTCTTCTCTAATTGACCTCGGAATCCAATCACCGCGACTTGAGTATTGATTAGAACCAATTACGTCTCTATCGTTAATTTTCAGTTAACAGCCAATCAACCTGATATTCTGTGATTTTTATTGAATATATCATCCAATTGAATTTATTCTAATATTTCGAGTACATTTTTTTTTAATTCAACTAATCTTCATTAACTCGACTCTATGTACCCATTATTTGATTCACACGTTACACCTGCTCCAGTACGATACCACGTGCAGTATTGCGTGTTCTAACATTGGCATTACGTACGAAGGTCACATGTATGCTGTAACGCGTATAAATAAGTGTAGCAGTGCATAGGGGGCAGAATGAATCGCAATGCCCCTTGCGATAATAGTAGCATCGTAACTCGTATGGTAAACTCGTAAATCAGTGGGGGGTCGAGGCGGGTCTGATAAATGATAAAAAGTCACTGGGACATTTTTGATTAGACATTTTTACGATGACTGCGACCCAGTCGCTCTCTATACTCTTTTTCTGAGCTTGCACGGGATCATTGAGGGTGTTTCGTGGGGCCACGTGGTAACCGTTCTTGACACACGTTTAACGTTACGGGCTCTGCCGCTCGTAACCCGTATAACACGTGTCATTCCCCGTAAAAGACGAGTTCCTAGCTGCATTGTATTTCATAACTGCGGAAGATAAAAGTCCCTGTATTACGTAACACTGGGGAACACGTGTTTCGCTTGTAAATCTATATATATATAGTGTCATACTGTAACTCGACTGTATACTTGTAAACGCGTATCTATGTAAATTATACATGACTTTTATCTTAATGATCTGGTACTCTTAATAGCGACGACAACGCCACCGCGGTGGTATTTCAGTCGACAAATTTTATAGACGTTGAACGTGAAGATTTTTATTGTTCACTCTCATTCCGTCTTGTACTATCTGACCGGGGGCTTCGTAACAATGACTGCTTCACACGGTATTGTAGCGTTATAAAAGCAATCTTTATGAGCGCTTCGCTCCGATCCTCCTTCCTCGTATTCTCGCTGCTTATCCACTTTGCTTTTTCCTTTCTTCGAGTCACGTGAAGATACTTTTCGAGAAGTCGATTATACGTAAAAATATCGATACCGATCATCCATCTTTTACGATCTTAGAGTCGTATATGGTTTTCCGGTTGTTTCTCACGCGTCAACTTTTCGAGTCTCTCTCACCCTCTTCACGTGTGTTCTTGCTGCTTCGAAGGATATCCGTAATTGGAAGGTAACGTTTGATGAAACGAAAAAATACTTGCTACGAGTAATCGCGCGCTACACACACGCCACATGTGATCTACGGTGCATCCGTATCTAAGCTTTCGACGGGTCATTATCGTTGCTGCATTCTTGTCCCGCTCGCTCGTAATGTTAACGCAAATTTGCTCCACGTATGAATGAAAATAGCATTTGACACTGTACCCATAAGCGTAGACACGTAAAATATTCTTTCGTATTACGACTTTTAACGCTCAATAGGTACACAGGTATACCGTGTGAAGAGGAAAATGTACGCTTTCATTCCAATAGTATCGTCATCCCTCGATATTTCAAATCCACACGTAACTTATCAATTCTCCTGACTCCTCCTATCCAATCATTTCCTATCTCTGTCAAACAAGAGACTTTCCTTTTATAACCCTCTGTCGCTGCTACCAAGATTCATCTCCCGGGTTCCTCTTATCCATATTCATGCACCTCCTGTATGCTGGCTTTGACTCGTATCTTCACATACGTTCTACATTCGTCACATGTTCCTAGATCGGGAAGCTTTGCAGTGACGAGTGCAGTGCGCTTATTTACCCGGTTGCTTCGCGACCGCGTTCCCTGGTCTTACACAGTGCAATATACGCGTTCGCGACCTGGTAACAGATGTAAGGGTAAGATTAAATTTTATCAAGTGACCGACGTGTGTAATGGGATAAGTCGAGAGATGGAATAAAGAATAAGTATATGTATACATATATCTGATAAAAATGATATTAGAACGTGATTTTTTCTTAGTGCGGTATTTTTTCAAAACTATTTTTCTCATACAATATTTCTGTATGTTTTCTTATTTTTTTCTTTTTTTTATACGAGACGCAGGAATTTCACGAGCTCGTAGATTCTCCGGCTAGGTATTATGCTGCATACGAAAATAAAAACATTCGTAATATCGCGAAAATAAATAGCTAGCTCGACTGCCGCTTGCGTATGCGGCTTGCTGTGTTGTCGCGGCGTTTGTCATAGAGAATAATTAATTGCGAGAGCCTGCGGCTTCGCCGTAAAGAAATACGTTGGCGTGCTGGTTATATGCCCATGTGCTGTCACGGGTACGTGAATGAAATCGAAGTATCAATGAATAATAGGGTGGATTGTTTGGTATTTAATCGTTGCTCGGGAAGTCGGACTATTTCTTGACTCACGCTTCTTCCTGACGCTTGGAAGAAGTTGAAAAGCTCACTTGAATCGTTAATGGCTTTAACTCGGTGACATCGTCGTCTCGGAACGGATATAGGAACGATGAAACTTTGTAGGCTACGTATACCTGAATTATTGGTACTCACTTCAGCCGTCCTTTACGTAGCGAGCTTTCTGTTATAGGATATTGGAAATGTAATTCTAGTAGGAACTTTATTAAATTTCTTATTTACTTTCGACGTGTCTAACTTTCTTTCCGCTTTCTTTTATCCTTCACGACTCGCCAACAACAACGCTTCCTCGCGATACGGTATCTCGTAGCGTCCCGACGCTCATTGATAACCGATAATCAATACCGTACGTCATTGCTCGCGTGACGTGGCCAATGTGAGGTAGCTGTGAAAAAGTCGTGGAGATAAGAATTTGGTCTAACTTGAAGAATCGGGTCGTGATTAGGTTGTAAGATCGTATGCTTTGGAAATTGCACGCGAGGTTCGTTACGAATCTTGGACTCGAATTAGGATCGGTTATATTTTCATTGTCGGTAGCGACGATTTTTCGTTCTATTCTCGCGGCTATGATAATCGTATATGCCGGTATAGCTGCTAAGTCTGGCGATGACGATTTGCCGCGTCTACTGAAAATAGACGCAAGGGTGCTCGGCTTCGCGATATACGAACGACATGTAGGTAACAATCGTGCACTGTTCGCGCGGCAGGTCCACGTGGTTAGGATTACTGTATTAGACGTTCAAAGTCTTGGGAACAAAGCGCCGTAGACGTGACTCGAGCGACTTTAGCTTTAAAATCGTTCATCTAACTCCAAAGCAGATATACTGTAAATAGTTAGAGGCCCTTTTAAGCCGGTGATAAAATTCGCCTTATGATTTGAATATCGCAACAAGACGGTGATTCACGTCGTTTCTACAGACGGTATGTCTGTATAATACAATTCCGTATACCCGTTACTTGGATTAATCGAGTATCCGTATGCTCGGAACGTAAAAGTCTCTCGCGAGACTGCAGTAAACTATTTCGATCCGCGCTAGTAATTCCGCTCCACCCGTCAAGCTGGCACGTCATGCGTCTCTTGCATAACGTAGAAACGGTACATAATAAAGATACGTCCTTAAGGCAACCTTGTTGATCCTCCTACCGTTCGCATGAAAACGCTTCAAGTGGCAGCCCAAGAACCAGCTTCTCAAATTCACATGTAAATTGGATATCTCTGCATTATATCGCGAACAGCTCGGTACGCGTATAGGTAGGTGGGTTACGAGTGCGCTGTGACGTTGCGTGCTACGTACGCTTGGCGGCGCTGGAATCGGCAGGAAGCTTTACTCGCTACTGCTGCGAGCAGAGGTATAACAAGTGGATGACGTAATAGGGAATTTTCATTCGGCACCGATAATGAAAATGGTTTGTAAACAGTGGCGCGGACGCCTTGACAATTCACGGAGATGAATCCTACCGTTTATTTGTCCTGCGACTGTACCAGGGAAAAGTTGGCAGCGACAGCTTGGCAGTGCTAACCACGAAAGCAGGTAGATTATATGGTTAGCTAGTAGACAGTTCTTGTCGTACCTCAGACCTTCTTTCGAACTCTTCTCCATCTATATACTATTCTGGTATACGTGTATATCTATATAGTATATAAAAATTTCATCGACAAAGTATTTCCGTAAACTAACAATTCCTCGTCGTAGGCTTCGCAGGGAATAGCCAAGTATCTAACTTGACAACCAGTGTCCGTGATAATATTACTTGGCAACACGCGTCCCTACGAATCAACACCCGACGACTCTTGCTCGCGTAATTGATTGAGAGCGAAAGATCGGCTGATAAGGCTCATGCGATTTCTTTATTAAAATACATATTTATCGAGCGGTATACGTAATACGACAAGCGTTTTGTATTTCCCGCGAAATTCATACCCATCGATTTTGAATCTCTGCCGATGTTTATTAACGAGGATATCTTTTTTTTTACCGCCATACTTGTCTAGAACGGTATGCATTATAATGGTCTGTACCAGCAGTGCACTCTCGGGCCAATGTAAACCTGAGCTCTATAAACGATGATCGGTATACGAGGAGATTAGGTTGGGTTATAAATATGAAGCATCCGCGTCGACGAACCAAGACACGACAGCTACGAAGTCGACGTCTGGCTGCACTCAATTTCAATATAATCGACCTAACCCAACCTGACCCGCCGACACGCCCAGCTCATAAAACGACACGGGTATCATGTGGCGAATGAAGAAGTCGAGTGATCTTTCAATAAGCTGACTGACCCCGAAGTTCTAACCCCGCACCCCCTTTATGACCCCGTGCAATCGATCAATCTCAAGCGATCCATACCAGTCGGCGTACTTTGTACGTGTTAGGTAATTTGAGGCGGAAACGGTAAACCTTGCCGGATACTCGTCACTTTGGAATCGAACTCTCGTGACACGTGCACTTATGTCACACGTCTGAGCATCGAATTATCATAAGCCAAAAGTCCATCCATGTCTTACCAGTAGGCCGTCTATAACAGGTCGTGCAGACGGTTTCGTTCTAGTTTCACGGATTCGTCATGTTGGGTCAACCTAAGGTCGTCATTGTCAACCGTGACAGGTTTTCACCGGAAATTGGATCGCGGCATAATTAATACGCTAGACGCTACACTTCGCGACTTCCGCCTTGTGATCTGCAACGGGGTTACGTAATAGGCTGGGTTTACGCAGCGACGTTCCCATCAATGAACCGCGCGCATATATACGTCATCGCTCGTATGATCGTTTATGGTACAGTTATGTGGGTTATGCAAGGTTTCATAATTTTTGTGTATACTCTGGAAACGCTATTTCCTTGATTACGTAACACTTGGCGCGGACCGATGCTGAAGAGTCGACGGGCTTTTTGTAGGAATTTTATTGACGACACGTGACGATTATATTTTCTTGCAACTTTGCAGTATTGACATTTGGACATTTTATTTGACATTTCTTCGAGAATTATTGGCATTTGCGTTCGGCACTGGGAGATTCGCGAATATATCGAAAAGCTCTGAAGCAAATGGGTAATTGGCACATATACGTTGATCGGTATATTGTCAATGTTAATATTTCTTTAAAATGAATTTGATAAAGCAACAACAATTTATCGTCCAATTTCTCATTGTCGTTCTTTCACTTTCTTTCTCTCCCGCGCCTTTCTTCGTCCCTCGTCTGCTAATGATAGGCCACCGCTGCAGCATACGTAATTGCCGGCCATTAGGCGTGGGTGGCAAAAGGCATAATTAGCATCGATCGCAAAACCGGCCTGAGGTTGTTTCGAGGCACCAAATCTCATCGGCTAATTCACATCGACACGGAAGACGGATAAGTGTACTTCGTTGCTCACTTCGCTCGCGTTAGACATACTTTCCTTCTTCGTTCCAAGGTCTAGAGTAGTCGCTAGTTATAAGCTCTCGTACCTTGGCTTTGGGTTAGCCTGCGGTTTAATTCGAGTCTTGCCAATTTAATTAACCATGAATGTATCATTAGCCATGGTCACTTCTGTGTGGACTCTGGATTTGTTTTGTGTTAGCAACATCAGATACACGAAGTTATATATGTATATATGTATATTCTGTCTCGTAAGTCGTATGGACTGCTTGCACTTGGCAGCTTCCTCCAGTAATTAGGAACTCAATTAGTGACACTTCAGAGCTGCGGCTAGAGCCTTAGCCAGCACCCACCTACTTTTGTCCAGGATCTACGACAACATTGACTGTCACTGTGAGACACCAACGTGGCCCAGGCTTCTCCACTCAGAACGTTGACCGACCCACTTTACGCCTAGATTGTCAAGTAACTAATTAAATGCTAGGGAGCGAAGCAAATCCCGTATTTTTTGTCGATCTCTTGCCGTTATTATATTTTCAAATTGTACGTTACTTTGGGAGACATTTTTCGTGTGAATTTTTGTCGGTCGCTTATCGGCTGAAAATCATTTTCTTCTTATTCCTTCACGAGTCACTGACTTTCGGCAAGCTTATTTTGGAATTTATTGACGAGGGACTGGATTCCTTGTAACAGGGGTTGCAGTAGACCTCTGATAATTTGTAATTTTTTAACGGAGAATAAAACTTCTTCGAAACGTTTCGCTTGGACTTTGGGCGTTTTCGTTTTCCGATCGCTCGATTTTTACGTCCGAGTCTTTTGACTGAATTTTTTGGGCTTTTTCGCCGGGGCTGGGTCGTACAAGACGGTGAATGTTCGCAGGAATTTGTGAATCTTACGGTTGGTGCTTGTTTTTCGTTGGAGGACGGTATGAAATAATGTGCTTTGCATTTTTTCACTATACCAAATTCCATTCCTCGCTTTAAAGCAGCTGCGACCTTAGATAAAGTTTGTATGGGGGGGGTGAATTCAGCTGGAATTTGACATCTCGCGAAATATGACGTTTTGTGGGATTCCTTTTTTTTTTACCTGACGCTTGGATGCTCGTTTCCCGTGGAATTGCGAAATATATGACAGAATTTTGCTAAACGTACAACCCTCGCTGTCTTGAAGATTCTTTGCGGCTGACATGACAGGATATTTTTATATTCGAATAGGGGTGAAAATTTTCTGAATGTCTTCTTTAACTGACGTTATCGAAATTGCATGTCAACTAAGTCATTCATCAGGCTGTACTCGGAAAGATATTTTTTTTCAACAACTTTCCGTATCCGCAATGACAACACGGATTTGACACTGGACCCATTTGGAAGTCAAGCTAAACGGAATAGTTGACAGCGATCGTCGAATGCAACTGAATTGTAATAGCATTTGTTATTGCGGCGAGTAAAATCGAATTTTCAGTTTCATCGAAACTCCATATGAAAGCGACTCGCGCGCCGCACGTGAAAATATCTTTGTTCCATCAACTTCACGTAAACGTCCAACGTGCATTAGTGCGATTGGAAAATAAAAAGTGGACGAACGAGATGCAAGATGAAATCACGCAATACCCAAACCTCGGCTTGAATTTCGTTAACTTGAGGAGAAATAAAAATATTAAACTTGAAACATGTACATCAGGCGCATGCGCGAGCCCCAAGAAGACAGACTCAAGAATTATACGTTGATTTGAGGCAATAGAAAAATTCGTTGAAACTAGATATAACGCATTATATATGAAATGCAGTTACGAGTCCAGTCAGCATTATAGATTCAAGAAAAAATAAATCTTATGCATTCTACCTCAAGAATGCACGTGCACATTTTTATGCATCCTACGTATGCAATGACGCTATGATACCCATGAAAGGTGTAAGTCGCATATTGGAAACTCCAGGCGCCACTGCGCGTACGACGTGTAACGCATCGCTGCGACATAATACAATTCCGAGCTTCCATTTAAGTCAGCAGGTACTTCCGAAGTAAAATAATTGCAACAATCGGGGATATAGCTCAGGGGTAGAGCATTCGACTGCAGATCGACAGGTCCCCGGTTCAAATCCGGGTGTCCCCTCAGCGGAATTTTTTCTCTCGTACCAATTTCTAATTCCCCGCGTCCAATGCACTCTGCACTCACCTCGTACAATGAAGTCGGTCAGACATGTGTCTGATCTCTTAACTCCCACCTCGTTAACTTACGAGATTATGTCATGAACCAAATGGCCACTTATCCTATAGCATTTCAAGCATGTGTAAACCTACATCTATTCACATGCAAACAGCCTTACGAGTAATTCGCCCACGCATTCTGCGACAACTGTGTATCAATTCGAGATGAACTCCTCGTCTCATCTACAAAAATTACTACCCTTAGTATACATACAAAAGCACTTAAAAAAAAAGTGCTGTTCAAAAAGTCCCAGAGTCCATCACTCCCACTCTTTATTATTCACTAGATAAAACTTTCTGGGGAATTCGATATGTACTTAGCATTTCACTTCAACGTGTACCACTGTGTACTTTAGTTCGTACCTAGTTTTTACTTAAATATCGTAGTTTCGTGCGAGGAATTAAAGCAGTGTAATATCATTTGTTTTTCATGTCACACAATACCTACGTAGACTTTCATTGTTTGGTTTTACATTTTCCTTTTTAAAAAATGTTCTTACTGATACTACAATAGCGCCATTTCTTATACCTATGCTTGCCCGTCTATTGCTCCGGCAACATGTCTCTCCTCTCATGCAGGTATGTCGGCTAATATCGAGAGACTTTGATTCTCGTGTGATCGATACTCGAGTATTTCAATCAAAGCCGAAGCTCCCAGGCTTTCAGGATTATTCCAGACGGACTTGTCGGTCCTTGGACAAAAGGCTATTGAAATTCGCGAATCCCAAGCCTATCTCGACTCCAAGCAGTGTCCATGGCAGCCAACCCACAGACTAATTCTGTATTCGGCTCTAACAATCTCCAGAACGGAATGACAAAGCTAGTGGATTATTTATTCCTTTCACGCTCGATCGCCTCAATTTTCCAAACGATTCTCCGACGATGAATAAAACGAGATTCCCATTGAATTACATAACGCTTTACATAATATTTAATAACCGTATAGTCACGTCGAGTTTTTAACAGTAGAATATTCATTTCAAATAAAGTGCATTACAATATTATCTGGCTCTGTGTCAAAGTTCATGTTGACGAGTCGAGCTCAGGTGCTCATCGACAAAGCCCCTTTTCAATTTGACTTCGTAAACGCACAATTAACCCATGCGAATTTCTCGTTGCTCGGAGCTGGGGCGCATGTGTCTATCTTAGTCATATTAAATTATAATGAGACCATACCTATGTCGTACACCTCGGTGAATACTGTAGGAACCCGAAAGGAGTTCACGTGTTCACGGCCTGATGCACTATGACGAAAGGTCTATGTAATATGGTTAGTTACGTGGTACGTACCTTTGTACGTGGATGTTACCCTTGTACTATACATATAGCTATACGGAATCGTGTAACAGCTACCCTCGACAAGTACGAAATTGCAATAGGGCATTCGTAAAATTTTTAAATTTCTCAAGCGCCTCGTGTCGAGCATCGATTTTCCATTTTCAGTCGACATCCATTGTACGTTCAAATGTCCGATTTAACGAAACGTAGACAGTCCTGCGGGACCTGTCGGGATCGATGGATATGCGTGCGTAATTTCGTGAAAGCCTCGGGCAATTTAACGGCGAGGTATAAAAGTCTCATTTAAAAAAAAAAAAAAAAAAATAGAAATCGATATTCAGTTAAACGTCATTCAATGGTCATAGAAGCTTATGTGTCGCAAGAGCGAAAAGCTCATAAAGCTTTGCGACGGATCATTGCTGCTTGACGTCGACATAAATCATTATTGAATTTTACTTAATTCTTGCACGCCAGTCTGTCTGTGGATATCCTTTGAATTTATATCTATATATCTTTCGGTTATTCATTCATTTGACTTTAACGCTACTCAGTACGCTTTTGCATTTTCCATCCGATAATGCAAACGTTACGCTTATCCGATACTACTAATTGGTTAGCGGGTAACGACGATTGTGGATTTTGGTAATTTAACCACAACGATATTTCCCTAGGGGTTTGTCGATATATTTGTGCCGGCCTTATTTATTGCGCATTAGGTATATAATGGCCCAAGGGTTGTCGCGGGATTATTGTGTTTTACGAGCTGATCCTGAAAATACGGCCAAACGTCATAAGCCTTCGGATACGAGGTAGGACGAACTTTTTACGCATTGAAACACACGCGATGGGGACTACAGGTCAGACACGTTTCACAAGACGTTTCCAAGTCGAAAATAGATTCCAGACACACGTGTGTATATATGTATATATATGTCTGCAAGTAGACGATATATCCTGAAGAGATTTCTGAAATTCCTGGAGTTCCTGATGACGTCGATACTGAAACGTTCCTGAGATTATTTGAAACTTATCTCAACAATTTTAAATAGTGTTCATCACGCCCAATAGAAAACCTCAGATTATGTACGGTCTTAGACAATTTCTTCACCCATTGAGTCTTGGCTGTCTAAGTAAAGAATCTTCCTTCCAATGTGTAAAGTGGACGATAACTTATGGGTATCAATGATATCCTATAGGCTTGTCGTTAGAAAAAGCATCGTTCGATATGTTCGCGACTGCTTGAACTATCGAATACGCCTGAGGACGGATGACCCAACTCGCACTGCGGTACTGGCGGGTCTCGTATAAGCAGGCGCAACTGGCATACAGCCAACTACAATGCTATACCTGGTGGACGCGAATGCGTGGTTATACTGTATGTACATCGAGGAATAAGTATTATAATAATATTTTACTATTATGAATAATAGTAAAATAATTTGTAATTTAATGAAAACTTTTGTAACTCGAGCACGGCCATTGTTTTTTGCCAATGCGTACTACGTACAATATAGTGGCACCTTGGCAGCTTGGAAATTGCTGCACACGGATAGTGCATAACAACGGGGCACTTATTTCTTATCTGTCGTACAATTAGATGCATTTTACATGAGTTAGTCGAAAATTGCAGTTGGTTGATGTTTCGATTAGAAAATTACTGCAATGCATTAAATTGCATCCTGCTGTGCGAAACCTGGAATAGTTTTTACTTCGGGCGAATCTAGGTCGGTTATTTCTCGATCGTTTCTTCCACAGGAAACGCATTCAATTCAGCCTGAGAATGAAACAATTTTTCTGCACACTCCTTATTGTTTCCTCGTGCTCGTTGCCTGGAATCGAGAAGGTATGTACGCTTGCGGTACACATACGTTAGAGAGGTAGAGCACTGTTGATTAACGACAGCATAGTTTCGCGCTGCGATAATACCGTCGTTTCTATATGCAAACATGATAAGGACAAGGTCGCTAGTGCGTATACGTATGTATATACATAGCTAACTGCACGATTCCCGGCACGTATGTCCAGCGTGTTATAGAGTTGCTGGGACTTGTGTGAAATTAAACACAGAACAAATAGGCTGTCAGTGTTGCTGTCACGTGGCTCTTTTATTTTGACGGCTGTCTTATCGTTAAGGAAATAAAAGAACGTGGGCGCATGGCCTAATCGCGCTACGTATCATTCCACTAATTCTAATACCTATTGAGTCCCTTTTTTTAATGGATCCAGACCAGGGCCTGAAGTCTAAGTGGATGGGACTTTCAGTAAGTCGGTGACTCACTGGGCCAGTATTCTCCTTCTATGCGTTTAGTATCGGGCCCTTTCTCGCTCACTTACGCCCGCATAGTAGAAGCATTAAAGCATAGCTATGCTGCGACTGCACTTACTAACGTAGAACGACTGAACAGTGACGTAACGGGATATTCGGGTGCCTTGGGCATTAAAAAATTTTTTTTCACATATAAGACCCAAAGTTTTGACGATTCGTCATAGCCGTACTATCATTTTCCAGAGAAGGCGAATGTCGTCGTATGGCAACTTAGTGATTATCATCGGTCAGTGTTCGCAGAGTGTATCTGTAACTAGATCGATCAGCGATCATTACCGCCAATAACTCGTTATCAGAGCTGAATGCGCACGTCACCAGAAGAACTTGAATTCTTCTCGTCAGGGACGGCGAGCAGATAAGAAACAAATACTATTGCCGTTTTATGAATACAGTCGATGTTGTCTGTCGTCTTAATGCGAATTACTGAAAAACCTTACTTGTCCCTCGGTATGAATACCGTAAAGTATTTATATGATGTCGCGATACCTTGAAACGATAGACGCAAACCTTAAACTTCTAAAGCATCTTGGACAATCGGCTGATATCAAATTCTCTTTATTACTTCTTGCGTGTAACAGTAATGTATCTGGAAATATGATCTTTGAGGTTCAATCACAGTGTGACATATCCGTAGCACGGACTGTGTTATTCTCGGTATGATTTAAGGCAAATAACTCTACTGTATATAATCTATGTATGTCGTGTCGAGATTAAAAAAAAAAGAAAATTCTTCAATCGCTTAAGGTATTCGGTATCGAGTGAATATTAAATCCAGATTCCTTTCTTCGTAGCGCCCCATTTTATTCGGCCCTGACGGTCCCACACCACCAAGCCGTAGGGAACGAGCCGTAGCTGTCATTCCTTGGGCCAGTGGTAGCAATTACCACGCAGCCTTACACGCCGGCAAGCACGATAAACATTTTTCAGTTACGCTCAGTTCTTAAGACGGGTAGCAGTGCGTTGTTCGGTTCAGTTTACTTGCGCTTGCGTTTATGTACGCTTTTGCGGGTTAATAAGTGAAAGACGAAACTGTAACTTCAACGTCGGTCGCGATCGAGGACTGAACTGTGCACGGGATATATAAAAGCTGTGACGATATAGAAGAGCTTCGCTCGATCTGTTGCATCAGATTGTTTTCAACCATCGGCGAGTGACAGTCGTGCGCTGTCAAACGAACTTTACTCGATCTCTACAGCGGTACGTAACGTTAGACACGGATCTGCTTTACGTGGCTGACAGTGACTTTAGACACTGTTAATCGGTACGGTATTGAGAGGTTAATTTAGTGTGGAGAATAAACGCTTGTTCGTCAGGAGGGAGACACTGGTGAATCAGTTTACTTCGTGGCTTGTGTACATCTCGTATATTTTTCGACGTGACGCGCTGTGCTACGTTATTTACTTATATGCAAACCTCGAGGACTGTTGCTATCTTTTTAATACGCTTTACAGACCGCTCGTGAAATTTGTCAGTGCCTTTGACACTTTTCAATAGACAGTTAAGATATTACGCAAGAACGTGATCACGTCGTATACCCGGATTTCACAGCGATTTCGTACTCGTGAATTTCTCTCGTTGGTAAGGCGCGAGGTCGCGTTACACGCTTGAAATTGTTGCGATCCAAGCTGGACAATGAGTGAAGGTAAATGAGATTTACTTGACGGCGACGTCGTTTGACGGCAAATATAATTCAAGAACGTAAACAAGGTGCAAGGATGGTGCACATGAGCTATGCTCAGTGGGCGTGCTTGCCAAGCACTTACCGCAACAAGGTTAGTACACCCTGCTTCACTTCCTGTATTATCATATGTTGGCTTTCTTCCGGCTCCTTTTTTTTCCCTCCAATGTAAACGCACTTAAACTTATTGGTTTGGCCGGAAACGTTGATACATCGAATGAGAAATATTTTTCATGTGTTATCTCACGTCGTGAAAATCTGGAAGCCGAGAGCAACTGCCCAAATTAATTTATCCGTGCATGTGCCTATCAGTGAGAGACACTTTTACATACGAGACATTGTACCACGTAGGACAGACTATTGTAGAAAATAATAAGTTGACGAGTTTTCGTACTTTTTCAATGTTACGATCATATCTGACTCTATCCCAAGACATTCCGTTATCCAATTACTTAGCCGAGTCAAATTCTACTAACTCAAAATCGTAATTGGATCATCCTAAAACGCGTACACGTTCGAGGGCGTATTAAGTGCAATTCGCTTTGAGCACACAGGAAATAGCGTTATTTGAGATATTGACGCGTGCTTCGTTCCCTATCGTGTTTCAAACGTAGCGCAGCTCCTCGCACGTATAACGTGGAACGATTGCCTCTGGGATTAATGATAATTAATTGTCTTTGGATAAGCCATTAATTACGTACGAATTACACCTTTGTACACGATGAAAGCAACGTGTGGTATCGTAACGTTTAATTTCCTATAAAGCATATTAATAATGACTGTATCGTGACTATAATATATATGTATACACAACATACGTTACACTAGTCATACTCTCACTCGATATATGAACTACCAGGTACTCGTATGTACGACGTATGTACTACGTATGTATTACGTATGTATTACGTATGGGTATGCATGCAATGATGCAGATATTACATTGCAAACTTATATAGCAGGTATACATATACATATGAATATAATATATCTGGCAGTCTACATGATATTTCCATTGCAAGTTCGCAGGGCGTGAAGCTTGCTCATCCGTAAGTCCGAAAGCATGTGGCGACCATAGGTCGAGGGAGTTCAAGTAGTTTTCTCTCGGAACATCGGCCGGTACAAGTCTCTCAATATAGGAGCAATGCAGTGCAAGTGTAACGCAAGCACGTATAGTGCGGGGTCCAGCGTGAATATGTAGCAAGTGTCAGGTAAAGGTTCGTGAACTGCACGAAATGTCTGTACCAATGTCCAACTCGCTCAGCAGAGATGAAATTAATGTCAAGGGGTTTGGCTGTGCTGCGTTAGCTAATTAATTCCAATCGCGACGTACATAGGTTAGATCGTTAGCAAGCACGATCGACGTAGTAACAAGCGTACATAACGCCATCTTGAGTTTACGACTGGAGTCCTGCCGTTGAGAGAATTATTAATAGGTTTAATCGGACGCCGATGGAGTTTCAATAAATTTCAACTCGACTGGCTACTACGTTATTGGTTTTCTGGTGTTTCTGGATCTTTTCCTCGATAGACGACGACTTGGTTGGACCAAAACGATCCTAGGTCACTTTTTCACGTTTCTCCAACTGATTCCTATGGCACATTAGCATGATCAATCTGAGGTTGCAAACCGCGCCCAATGATCTTACCACGGCGTCCATGTGTCATGCGTTGCGCAGAAATGAGAAATAGACTTTTAACAGCCGTAAACGACGCTCGCTTATCTATGATGATTCAGTGCGAAATAGACACAATGGCATCTATAGGAAATATCGTGTCACGTATTTTCGTAGTGGCTTATTCGATACGTTGGCTTTGACGATATCAAGTCTATTCTTATAGGTACTACGTTTATCTGCCCGGTACCTCGGACTACGATTCGAGACGTTGGTAGGTCGCTGTCATTATGGATTCCAGACGTGCCGGAGACGCGTCCTTCGTGGAAAAGAAGGAACAAGGGAGACGGGAAACGGACGTCGTTGCTTACGGTAGGCGTACGAGTCGAATCCATGAATTTACAAAGAGCGTATGGATATTTATAGATACAAGTATACAATGCGACGTAGTCTTAGGATCGATTCTACTGGTATAAAAATTATCACAATATCATCTTGCTAGATCGCTATAACGATCGTCATCATTATACTCATCTGTACATGGGACCTATAGACCTAGACGTAGCTGTGGGTTACTTGTACTATAAGACTGCTATATGTTATATGTAGAAGCCATATACCAGTTGGACCGTTATTATACCCATTCTAATTCTAAACGTGCCATTTGAACGCTGTCTCGCCGGTCATTCGAATCGAATGAGCTGCTCCGAGTCCATGTCGATGATGAGGCTAACAGAATCGAAAGAATTTAAGAATGGCGCGCGCACCCATTGTACCATACACGACTTGCATACCTATTACGATGTTTATGTCTCTATGCTAATGGCGGCTACGTTCTATGTAATGGGCTCTTGACCCATAATCCAGCTACGCTATTTGGCAACTCCTTGAATCACTATGCTGATGATGATTACGCGCACATATGTGTATTATTGATATGTTAGAACCGAGAAAGCGAATCAGCATAAGGTTTGCATGATTCAAGGTTCCTCGTGCGGATTTCAAGGCGCAAGACGATCCTCTATTCTCGCATGTGTATGCTGGCTGCTCGTGACACTTTGGACTTAATTGTACAAATTGTACCGCGAAACACGTTCTGAGACATGATTTGTTATTCTTGGTTGGTACCAACTGATTTAGACTTTCGTAATTGCTGGTTTGGCTATCGCTTGGCTGTTGATGTGAAATAAGTAGGCAGGACGTGGCGCATTGACTTTCCTTCTATTAGTCTCGATTGCGAGAGACTTTTTACCTTTTATCTTTTTCTTTCTTCTCAGTCCGGCCAACATGCTCGCGAGCATCGACGCCATTTGTATACGAGCTGCAAGTAGCCGGGAACACGTGGGACATTCGATTCTAATATTGTCCTAGGCACTGGCTTCTGCCTGACTTGCTTGCCGGTCGAAAACTCCCGGTGGCTCTGCCAGTGACTGGTCATCTCAGCGACGGAGTTAGTGGAATTTGTGACACTGTCGAACTCCGACGGATTTATACAGGAGATTCGTAGTGCGATTTAATTCGTCTATAGTAGCTGTAGTTATGTGCCAACTCGTCATAATAGTCTAGCTCGACGAGCTGGAAGGTCCTGTAGTACCTTGTTGTGGAATCATCGTCTGCACTCGTAGTTGCCAGGGTCTCTAGTCGTGACTGGAAGAACGTAAATTAAGCTGGTGGTGAGTAGATTGCTGACGAAGAATTGAACTCCTAATTTTCGCGAGTCTATGGAGACGACCGCTTGGTCACGCGGAGGTAAGGCGTAGTCACGTAATATAATAAAATAAACGCGACTGGTACGAAAGCTTTGTATGCTTTAATTTCATAATTAAATAATTTATTAGCCAAAGTCGTTTAATAATTATATCGCTTTTTTCCGTATTTCGTATATCTAGGAATACTGCTCTTACGCCTGTATTCTTGATGGATGAAGTTTATCGCTTTTCCAGAATACATAGGATACGACCAGAATTTACGGTTTACGTGCTAGACAATTGTCACCGTGAACCCTTCGCTTGCTATTCTGCATTATTTACAATCGAGCAGTATAAGCGACTCTTAATATTACGTCCGACTGTATTACCAGCTTCGAAGAATGATTTAGCATTAAAGATATAGTCGTGCGACGACTGTTTAATGCAAGGAGACAGTGCAGTTTTAGGGATTCAAAACTCTCGCTATCGTTCGATGGCTATGCTTTTCGTGTGAAACGTGAAAAATCTATGTAACATCTCCGTGAACTTTCTTGTGCTCGTAAGACGAAGAAATGAATTCGAGATATGATGAGGTGCACGTCGTGTGTTTCTGTAAAGGGCTAGAAATTTGTCTGCAAAATATCCACGCACCGCGTCGGTCGTACCGAACCACCGCTGGCCAGAGGAAAACAGTTATTTTTACATGCAGTGTCTTAGCTCATCTTCTATTTCACGGTAACCTCACGGACGATATCAGAAAATTGTGTAACCCGCAGACAAGCGCAACATCTGCTTCTCGAAATAAACGAAACGCCGTGTCATTTAGCCCGTATAAATTTCATCCTATCATATATATATATATATATATATTCATTTCGCTCCATGCATGCGGCTATGAGACAGGATGAATTTTCATAACGAGAAAATATTACTACCGGCTGTTCCCACGTAGAGTGACTTTTGACAAGATGCATCGACATACGTTAAATACGAAAAGCTTGTGGCTCGTTTACGCGGGGGAGGCTTAACCCTTAACGAACTTTTTCTAATTAGGTCGCTTTATATCGACAGACCGGTCGCTTCTATTTTTGGAAGTTACATGAGAATTGTCTACGGCACGCTTGAACGTTCAAGAGACAACATTGTGTTTTGTGGGTGCAGGGAAGGGGACGTTATTTTTATACCCTCGCGGTCCGATGACGTCGGCTTTCATAAACTTCGAAAAACGTGGAATCGAAACGCGTTAAAATTCAAAGAGACATACGTCATTTTTATGCGATGCTTTGGGGTTTTTCTCGATGGTCTTCCCGTACGGTGGCGACTTCTTTACGCACAGTCTTTGAGAGACGGTGAATGAGCTGAGAAGCGTAAAATGTTTTACTGCCTCGCGTAAGGCAACGTAGCGACGTGCGTTTTGAATGACTAATTATTAACTTGGAAATACGCGCCTTGTAACTTATGTTTTACGTGCACTTATGGAACGTCGTAACATCCCGTATATCTTTGTAACGTCGTATCTCAGCTTATGGATGGAAGATAAATCGGTCGAAAGCCGTCAATGTAAATGATAAAAATGGGGCGTCGGGCAGATACGTAAAAGCATTTTTCAATTCAAAGGGTCAAGTGAAACTGGAGTCTCTCTCGATAAGCATTAGTGATCCGTGAAGGAAATCCAGAATGGAGTCAAGATGCAGTAAAACTAGCATATCGTACTTGTCATATATATATATTGTAAAGAAAATCACCTATGGGAGTTCGTTATAAAAGAATCACCCGGTACGTATGTGCGTGCATCTGTATACGATAAACCAGGATAAATTTGCAGTTGCCCAGACAGCGTGAAACACATTTGTTCAGATTTGCACAAACTTATTGCGTCATTATACGTCAAAATATTGATGTGCAATCGGGCACGGAAGTGAAGATATTTTTTATGTACAAAACAATTTTCATCCTGACGTCATCATTATACGAACAGTAAAACGTGGTATATACGATAAGTATACATTACTTAAAATTACAACGTAAATTACTACGTCATCACTCATCATGAAGTATCGACGTAATCTTCAGTATTTCTTTCTCGACCTGTTACGTCTAATTTCGAGAAGTCTTTCCGGTATTAGATAATAACAGTGCATCCTTCACGAGCTTAAGCACTGTACTGCATTCTCCCCGTATACGCATTCCTCTCGAATACCCAGACGTTGAGTCTACCGTGTAGCTGCTTACAGAAGATGATTTTCAAGGCAGATTAATTCTCCTGAATTTCATAAAGTCACCAATAAACTACAGACTCCGTAATAATAATCTCCATAATTAGTCTTCATTACTCGACAATCAGACGTATTTACCATTGATAAACCAAGGGGCGTATACGTATCGAATGTCAGTAGGTCTGCCAGTGAGCTTGCACTCGGTGCCAAGATCAGTCATTTAGTACGTGCAGTGAACAGTGAACAGTCATCAGCAATTAACGAAAAAGATTCTTAATCGTACGTAGTACAATAGAAGTACAAGAGAAAGGACGTAGATAATTGCGTGTAGATTTGAAAAAAAAAAAAAAAAAAAAACGTTTATACCTCTTATTGATAAAAAAGAAAAGGTCAAACGTAAACCAGTCGTAAGGGCGAGTGTTACAACTGCAATAGGATCTCTGTCTTCCTGTGAATGGACCTTTACCCGGTTGCAGGAAGTTGGCACGATGAGCAGGAGCTTCACGTCGGTATTGTTTTCACTTGATTTATTTGATCTATCAGTGGGTGATCCAAGCGTCGGTATATATACACGTTTGTGCACAGAAACCCATTACTGGACTAGGACGTGCTGACTTACTTGGCTCTGGCTTCTCCGCTCCTGGCTGTACCTACTTCATTTGCTCCCCTTTGTTCGAGGCTATTGTCCGAATGAAATAAACTAAGCGACGCTACTAGATCCTTATCGTTGAAACTGGGACTTGACTTTGGTAACTCTTGGCGTACTCTGTCCTTCTTCCTCGCATTGTTACACGAAAATTATACTGAAATCGTCGACTTGTCGCACTTTCGTCGTTAGCTACTACTCGACACTTCCTACCTGCCCTCGTACTTTTGCGGATGAAACTTCTCAGACGCGGGATACGAGCGATTACTCCTCTGCGGCGCTTAAGTCTCTGTCTTTCTTGCTTTCTCCGACACTTCTGATTGAACAATTCCCGCTGGGGATGGACAAGGTACGTCAATACCAATCGGATGCTGTTGCGGCTACTGGTAAAGTGGCTTTGCTCGTTTCCAAGCAAACAAGGAAATAGCACTTACGTCGAATGTGGGTGCCAAATACTTTTGAAGGGAAGGACGGACCGACTGGATACCGCGGGGGAGTTTTATTTCGTGAAAAAATTATAAACGACAACGAACTCATTTGGGAGCATCGAGGTGATCTTAGAAACACGACTCGTTGACTTTTCTTCTGTGCTCTCTGTGCCGGCGCGGTTAATTACTTTTCTGGTCTTTGTTTTAATGAAAATCCTTCGTGCCGCCACTTTCTAGTCAGAGTCGTCTCGGATGCATAATGCATTTCACGTTGTGTATCTCGTATCCTCTTTAAAGTTTCTTCGGCTGCCGGATCCTTCCCATTCAATTCTTTCATCCTACCCTAAAGGGGCAGGGGTGGTAGGTGGTGGTAGGTACCTTTGACATAGCTCGATTGCTTTTCTACCTGCGTATAACGCGTCAGAATGCCACTTGTTTGACTGTACCTTTGCCTCTTTGTATAACGTTAAATACATATGGCATACATACTATACGCTTTCCAAAGCCAGTCTCATTTTTGTAAATGGTATATAGCTCGGCGCTGTGTGAGCAGGATTCAGGAATTCTTTTCACCGTAATTTATTTTCTTCCTGCATACCCGCTAAACGGAGATAAATAAATCACTTTGCTCCGAGAAGTATTTTTCTACGCGGACACATACACAGAGGGAAGGTGGTTAATTTAACGAAGAGATTTTATTGCCACACGTCTCTTTTGGCAATTCCTATGTGCACGTAAGACTGTAAGTCAATATTCATTCTCGAGCTTTCGTATTCGCGTATTTCGCAAATTTCCATGGAATAACATCGAAGCACTTTACGTATGTTTCTTCTATCCAGCTCGCGCAGGCTCGACTGGCTTTACGATAAATATTCAAGTTCTGCTTGCTAATAAATAATTGACAAATTTCCCAATCGTAAATTCGGCCGGAACTCGGAATTATACTTTTCGATTAAAGCTTTCGCACTTTTTATCACGATACAATGATTATAGGTACCGATAGTTGAATTACTTGTATTACAGTCGCATATGCTTACGTCTGGAATTCTTATCAGTGTCCTACGTCAGGAACGTGGAAAGGAAGCTTGCACGAATCTGTTAATTTGTTTTGAATATTTTTAAGGATTTTTCATAAATCTAATCTCTGCACTATCACAAGTCTTTTACAGCTATCCACCAGTTGCATAATGCATGGGGCACACTCGTCCTGATAAATCAGCTTTCAGCTCACGTTACCCACCTTTTACGACCTACTATTGAGTTGTTATATTTTTCCCCCGACCTGGCACCGCAAAGCCATTAGGATCTTTTATTCGCTCCGATGCACTACCTTCCACCTATACCTATCCCATAGCTACAACAAACTAACCTAACCGTAACTGGTTCAAAGATCCAAACATTCGCCTTATTACTTAAAGGGAAAGGTAGGTACTCGAGGTAACGAGACTTTGTTCCTAGTGAGAAATAAAGGTAAACCAGGTGTCGTTATTAGATACAGAAGTGCAGAGAGGATCGTATTGTCATGCTTTTCAAATATCAAAATGCACCTTATTGAGTTCTTGGCAGATGGGAAGAGAAAAATTCTCTCTTTGTCAGATTTCAAAAGTTCCTCTTCAATACCGTTAATACCTTTGCTTCTACGTGGACTGCATCCTTGTTCTACACGTACGACACCCTTTTATTTTCTTGAAAGCTCAGACAGACTTACGTACAATGCCGTATAAGAGACGTCAGATATAGTGTACAGGATTATTCAGGCCAAAAGCACCTTCTGAAGTTAGCCTGTCTAATTTCTATCGTGCGTATACTTGTGCGTTACGAAATTGTACTATTCGCGAAGCTTCTATTTAAAACTTTCGAGTTTATCTCAAGCGCGAGCTACGTCGGTAAGTGTGAAAAAGTATATATGAAAATAATCAAGGAATGCGAGCCATTGATCCTGCTGAGAGCCTTTGCGCTCTTTCTCTCTTTATAAACGTGTTCTCTTCGATGCGCTAGCTTCGCGTGTGAGACAGCGATATCTTATTACACTAAAATACGACGTTGATCGATAAGCTTAATACGATACTGTCGCCTCTGTTGGATGATACGATTATTGTTTATATATTGAATTAATACAACAATAGAAATGATCGGTTGCAAATTATTAGATTAATAAATATTAATAACTATTGTCATTATTATTCCTAATAGCAATATACGAATACTTGTAAGCATCTGCGATTGAGAGATCGGATGAAATTGATACATTTTCAAGGACGAGAGAAATTGCTGATGGAATTTCCAGATGGCGTTAGGTACTAGAAAATTCTGTTATCAGAATCAATGTGCGAGTATATCAAGACGATGACGAGCATGTTAGTCTTACATCGTTATCGGGACCCTGTGACGAATGTATATCCATCATGGACCCCATTTTGCTAGAGAAGAAAAAAAAGGGAAAGCATTATAGCAAAGGATACAGATTTCCTCTATATAACAAACTATGAGAATTCTTCATTTCCCACTTCTGTATGTGATGAGTATAGACACGTCCCTGTAGACACTGACGGAGTGATAGAGGCACATGAGAAATAGGACATACAGGAGTATAACGTACGTTCTGGTGTCATCGTAAAAAAGCGTTAGGCCAAAATTGGCCGGATCTACTAGCGAACGATTATTTCGACCCAGTTCAAGACTCTTGAGAGCGAAAAGGTCTTTAGCCACGTTTGGCACCGGCTTAATCCACGTAATAGGGTAAAATCGTTCTATCAATTAAAGTTAACACGAGAACAGGCAGTTCTCCCTGGTGCGCGGACATGGACAGACATTCGGTGAAAAAAGTTGTCGGATCTAGCTGGCCATTTATTACTGGGAGCCACGTCCCGGGATATCGTGGCCACCGTACGATTTCCACGATATTTACGCGTACTGCCACGTATGCCGGAGTTACATGCTTAAGAGCAAAAATATAATTCACCCTCGATTCTCATAATACGGACGGGAGTCACGTCAGAGATGCAATTCAATTTCAATGGACGGCTGGGATCCATTGAAAACTCAAATAGACTATCCCACCCACTTGCTTCTAAGTCTTCTTAGGTATGAATAAGCGAATGGAAACGGGTAGTAAGTATACAGGATAAGTACGATGCTTGAAGATAATTGGGCTCTGCTCTATCTAACAACGTAAACGAGAGAATTCGATGTGTAGTCAAGTACAAAGGTGACTACTACTCTGTAAACTATAAATTAATAATAGCCATAGGCCATAGCACACGAATACTCGACCGGACGTAGGTACATTTGGATTTTTCATTCGAAAAATATTTGTACTTGTAAAATGACGCAATGAAAATCACAACAATGCATTCCACTAACCCAGATCATACCGGATTTTTTCATTCCCCATTTTATTACCCATTTTTATCATTGCTTTCGCGAAGGAAAAATCAGATGGTTTTTTCATACCAAAGTATTTTGCACTACCGGCATTTCCGGTAAGATATTAGCACACGCTATACATAGAAGCGCAAGTAACGTTATTATTCAAGCGTTTTACTATGTCGTCCAGCAAAAATGGCCATCGCTCTAATTTACCTTTTCACCATTTCGCCATCTACCGACCGCCGCGTTACTACGTAGGCATTCAGTACCCAGGTGGCCACAGACACGTAACGTCGCTGCATAGTTCCAACAGAAGTCACAAACTATTCCGCAAACGCAAACGGCGTTCTTGCCCGATGCTCAGAACGGAACAATGACCGATAAGTAGGGCCATTGGGTGGCACCACTGCATTTTCCTACACAAGCCGCCACGACACCCTCGTTCTGTCGGTGACGTTGGCTACAGTGGTTAAACCCAGGAAACCAAGTAAATGCCACGAGTCCATTCTGTCTCTCTCTAACATATGCCATCTTGTCCCTTCTCTTCTCTCTCTCTCTCTCTCTCTCTCTTCTGCTTCTCATCGACTTGGAAGACGTCGCGATTCCGCATGAAGGAATCGGTACGGCCTTTGAGGTATTCACGCGCCTCGTAAAACGGTGAATAGAGTCATACGTTTGCCGGCTTGAAGATTATCCTGTAACCGCGCTACCAAAACGGCACCGAACAGGACTCCTTCGTCGGCACTTTTAAGAGAGCGTTAAGAGGATTTAAATGTTAGTACCTATAGCTATACCTATACTTAGCTATAGAGATCTATATATATATATATATATATATATATCAGCTTCCACTTCTTCGTGCGTTTCTTACTTTGTGTTCTTCTCGTTAAGAGGAGATAGGGTACTGTAGTATAGGTGAAGTGCTTTGTTGACGCTCCAAGGCAAGAGCCTTTTAGGTACGCGTCGATATACGGGAATGGTGGCAGACCGCTTCTTGCGCTTGCTCTCATCTATGAGAGATTGTGCCGCCCGGTGCACGGTGCATCATCGTTGCGATCGTGCAAACAATTTTTTAAGTTTTAAGGACGCAGGAAGAAGTTGGTAACAATGCGTGTAGCTTTGCTTGTCACTGTCGTAGGATCGGCGTTATGTCTTTTTTTCGTATCATTTTTGTAACAGGGTAACGCGTCTGTCGGTCTAATGAAGAGAAATGTATTTTATGGAATGATACATTACTCCCTGGTTAGCGGAGAACAGGGCGAGTAGGAGGTATCGATTTTAGTCGCATTTTTAACATTTATTCGTTATGGTAAATATACTTAAATTTTAGTGTGCATTTTTGACGAAAATTAAATCAGTCTTTCTGTATTCCTAGCGAACTCTTGTTATCAATTTGGAGCCTTTATCGAGGCTGTTATGTCTATCTCGGTTCGACTCGTTGGACAGCTCACTCGTGTCGACGTCGCGGCTAGCCGTGAGAAAAATCACGGCTGTTGAATTATTAACGACGGGCAGTGGCTCTCGTAATTCCCGGCACGCTTTACGCGAAAATGCTCTTCGGACGGCTGGGACCAGCAAGCTGGGACCTCTCGGCGTGTTCAGCGTTATTTCGTTTCCAACTGGCGACTACGTGCCTCGCGAGCCGCAGGGCTCGTCTGCTTCCGTCAAACGTGATTTTCATGGAGAATTCCTGTGAATTGTCTCGATTTTCACCAATGCCTCGATAACACCTGGTATACCGTAGTAGCAGTATATGCTGGACTGAAATGAAAGACGAGAGGGTCGATATACGAAAATCATATACTGCATTTGTTATAGTCAACTTCAGTGTCACGTGACTACTATGATCCTTCGTATCTGGTTGCTATGTAAAAGTCGTCATTTAATCCCTCGTAAGAACGCGACTCGATATTTACTCGAGATGAGTAATACCAGTGAAGATCCAGAAGTCTGAAAGCCTCGGATAAGCTTCTGGAATATCTTCCTTCTCAGTGTCAGCGAACCGTGGAAATATTCTTGACGTACTCGAATGGAGGTGGAGCTCGCTGAGAGGATCGCAACGGCTACCTCAACGTTGCCAGAGGAATAATAACTAAGCAGGGGACTTCGAAGCGGGCGGGTAATTCACACGCTTCGCTTGTGTGCGCCGTCACTTGGCGTCCGTACTGGCGCGCGTTAAGTTTTCGAGAGATTCTGAACGATCACGGTGAATTGAGATTTTCCGTCTCGAAAAAAGAGAGGGAAGGAAGGAGATAAGCAAGAAGTGCTAGGTGGATGAGACAAATTGGTGGCAAGTGAATTGCTCTGCTAGAGGTTGTTGTTACCCTTGCGCGTCTGGAAATGACCGAGCTTGGCAGTATGATTAATGCAGATGTCAAATTTGCCGGAGTAACAAAAGAAAAAAAAGCTCGAATAATTGAGTGGAAAGAATGTATAAAATTACAGATAATTTTACGCGTCTGTAATTACGTATTTATAATTGTATGTAATTCATCGTGAAACGTAGCCTGCGACGGAAATACGCGAGTATAGTAATGACTTGGGCAGAGAATTATATCCAGTCGCATCTTGGGATTTGATACGTCAAGAAAGTAGTAATCAAATCCAACTGGAAGGTCGGTAAGCGATAGCCAGAAATCTCTTTTATCGACCAACCGTTTTCAAGCTCACGTGTAAATTGCGCTTTGAAAATGTCAGGAGGTTACGCTGATGCCAGAGGAAGATACCCGGAGCTAGGATTACCCGTAGTCAACGCAAACGATGCCCTTGTCGGCCATTTTTGTCAGCGTCACGACTCCACCGAATGTCAAGGTTACGTCCTTAGAAACCAGTTACGTCATTCGAAACAATTTACCGTCAATCCATTCTTGAAGAACCGTAAATTCCCTCGAGTAATTTTCGCTCAATCGGCATCCCGAATGCTCCCATAAATATTTGATCGCGAACAGGAACCATCCAGCTGGAAATACGCGTTCTCGTTATCCCTGCGCATGCGCGTATACGTTTTAACGAGCAACTTCAAAATTTCACTATCTCGCGAGACGGTAAATATTCAGATACTTTTTTTTATCCTTCCGCTAGACAGACGAACTCATGCAGACATATGAAAGCATGAAAAGCACGGAAGAAGTTGGAAGCGGATCGAAAAAGCTGAAGACTGAATTCCGTGGGGGTGGGTATGACAGGAGTGAGGAGGGGAAGGGGTGGTTGTTAGGGTTTCTCTTGGAAGAAAGAAGTGTGGAAGGAAGTTGATGAGACTGGGGTTGATGAAGTGGACATAGGGTAGTGGGGACTGCGCTAGGGTCAGTCTCGAAGAGACCTGCGCGCTGTACATCTCGCGTGTAACAAACACTCGGGGAAACAATGGATTAAGTTATAACGTTTAGTTAGCAAAGTTAATGTTAATCTAGGACGGTTTATTTAAGGAGTGTATAACAGTGTTAAATCATTGATAGACAAACGTTGTCTACGCTGTGATTTTTTTTCTTTAATAAAAATCCACAGTAGTCATTTCTCGGGTGTGCATTAATTTTGCTTCTGTATTTATGAGAGCTCGCTGCATTGTGGTGGCTTTATACATTCAAGGGTTTCAATTACATAATGCTTTTTCTGTACAGAGTTTCGGTGCATTTGGAGTATATATATTTTATTCACCGGAGTGCTATTGACGTTTGATTTATAAGAATGGCCGCGCTCACGAGTGCCAACAAAAGCCAATGGCATTGACAAATAATACGGAGTGTACTCGTCCCGATTTCTTCAACGCGATAGAAAATTTTCCAGAAATTTTTTCCCCAACGAACAAACAACTCGGATCGATTATTTCCTACGGTATTTGTCCCGGTGCTTCTAGCGAAAGGACAAAAGCAATCTAAATAATTCCTACTGGCTTTCCCACGTCTTTCCTGCCGGCCGAAGATTCTTAAAGCCACGGATCCATTTTCTTAACTCCGATTCGAATTGCAGCTGGTGTTCCGCGTAGAAAGCGGTTGTTCGAAGTCTCCTTGGAAATAGATTAAACCGGTGACCTTGTTTCGGCTATGTCGTTGAATTTTAAAAAGCCACCCCCACAACTCGACGTAGCACCAAAGAAAAATGGGACGACACGTCGCTATGGAAGGTCACCTCGAGAAGACTTGCGTGTTGTGCTGGCTTGAGGTTGGCGCCGATGCGATAGGATGCGAAGGGATGCACCCCGGCAGTCTCGTCGAATCTAACAGAGAATGAGAACATCAGTTCTCGTGTTTCTCTTACCAACCGAGTATCGTTGCCATCGGTCTTCGCGCTATTAGCCCTGCCGCAACACTGTGGACTCTCATTGCACTTGTTTACTTCAATGAAAATCATTAACACGTGTCATTGATTTTCATTATTATTATTTCACAAACGTCCTATACAACTAGTAATTGTTTGATTACAAGACACTCGAGGGACTTGCCCAATTGTGGAGTTACTCTTAGAAGTATCTCAAGTAAATACAAAAAATTCTATTTATCGTCCAAGGAACGCGTGGAAATAAACACTTTCGTGCGGCATAAACGTACGTAATAATTTCAACGATGCACCAATGTGATATCTCAGCGGGTCATCGATCGTTGAACTTTGTCAAAAGCAACTCGCAGTATCATAATCACGACTGAGTGGAAAGCGGGTCAGTGGGGATTTACAATCTATAGAGACTGGTCCATTGGATGGGTATACATACTAGATCTATATGATCGCTGTAGCTGTAAAAGCCGATCGATATAACGAAGAGTGTCGCCTTCGTTACTCGTGAAAACAAGACTTGTTTACGTTGGATTGTATAGCAGCCAAAAGGTGCCAAGGAGAAACCGTTGTGAAAAGCTAGTGACTGCAGTGACTGACTTGCTTCTACTTTTTGTTCTTTTCTTTACTGCCTCTCGTTCTCTTCGTCCTTCCCCTCTCGTACCCTCGATTCCGCGACGAGTCATTGTCGTCGGAAAACGAAAAAGGAGTAACAGCCCCAGGTCGACGTCGAGCGTTATTTTTCCTCTCGTGCGGCAGCATGCTGAAATTTTGTTCACCAGGCGGCAGGAGGCGCAACACCACGGTGAGGATTTAACCTTCGAATTAGCACGATTGGCGCACCTAGAACGAAGCGCCTAGTGTTATTGATAAATAACGACGTACCTCTATTTTCATGCATCAATCACGCTCAGAGTCGTAATTGAAATTCTATGCGATAACGGTTACCCCTGGCCATAGGCAAACCGCGTAGCAGTAACGTACAACTGGTTCTCCGTGCATTGTTACATTATAATAGGAAAAGCATATAAAGCATAAATTACCTACATACGTGCTACATCAGACAGACACATATTTTACTATACGCAGTCCCATGAAAATCTGACGGCTCAAAATAAAGATAGATTACATGAAAATTACATGAAATTACATGAAAAATACTCGTAAGGCAAAGTATCGTCTAGTATCAAACAAATTGATTAAAATTATCGACCATATCCAATAATAGCTATACAATGTGTGTTATAGGTAAATCCAGGCAGTAAAGCAGCTCAACAGGGTGTGAGAGAGGGTGATTTGATAAGCAGCATAAACGGTAGAAGCACCCGAGACCTCACCAACAGTGAAGCCCACGCACTTTTACGTAACGCTGGCGATCATCTAAAACTTGGACTCAATCAGTAAGCATTAAATTTTCATACTAATTTTTTTCATATGCTCTTTTAGTTACCGATACCAAGCTTATCGAGTGCAACGTGGCAGTCTGTCTATATATGTATACACCTGTATACTTTTGTTGTCCGGCGTAAATTGGTTAATCAGAATTGGACACGCTACAATCAACTCCCCAACACGCCCACGTGCGTTAACGTATCTGGGCACAGCATTCCATGTCTAGTTCAACACTAGTCTGAACTTACTACACATGCGTATAGTAGCAATGAGCTATCCGATGAAAGCGCACGCAAACCTGCGCCAGAAGCCCCTTTATCATTCCTATATTGAAATGCAAGATAGAGATGGATTGACGGATAGACAGAACGAGGTGAGCTTATCGTGCCAGGAATATTGGGAAGCTTTCGGTTCGTTCGTAAATATCAATAGCGACATTCGGCATAGAACTTACCGTAATACATTCGTACGTTATATTAATAGGTTATCGATTAACGTATCGTAATTTTCTGGACAGATTTAATTGGCAACCGATGTAAACCCATCGCGTTAAGGAATTACCTTGGTTTCGTTTGAAACGAGTTTCTGACCACGCCTATATAGAGTTAATCTTTCATGAGTGGCTGTTTCGCTAGATCACTGGCTGGATAGGAGACTGTCTGACTGGTTAACGTTCTATCGGTATCCTGCGTCCGTGTAAAGAAATCCTGAAAACGCACTTGCTCCTATATTAACTCGCAGTCACATATCGTCCGATTGGCAACGTGCTCAGCTGAGGTGCACATCAAACTGATGTCGCACAATGAGCACCGACCGATTGTGACAGGAAGTACGGCAACGGCCATTGGACAGCGAGGTCATTTGACGTCACCAGGGAGCGCCCAACCAGCCTGTATTTGAATTTTATGCCAGATCGGATCAATTGTTTCGCATCTTTTGTACCGATCGCGATGCTTCAGTAGACGTATAAAATCGGCACCCCATAACTAATCATTTGGAGCATTTATATACGAGATAATTGTCTGATGAAATATTTATCAATTTCATGCACTACTTACCGACGGATGGTAAACGGTGTAAACGATGATACTTCGCAACTGTCTCGAGTATCAGAAGTATCGGAATAATTCTTGATACGTGGTGTATACTTATATATGGTATTTTATGTTAGTTCATATATTCGTACTGTACGTATGCGATCTTTGGTGAGATTAATGGCTATTATGCCTGCGAGTCTTTACGTGCTGAATCTATGGCTTGTAAGCTGGGAGAAACAATTTCTTCCATACCTCGTGCTTTAACTAATTCCCTGTAATTTAGTGACGCCGATGTAGCTCCCAGGGCGTTCCTGGTAATAAGGACTTGAACGTTCTCGGTACGCTTTTCTATGTAGTTCATGGTTCTTAGTGGCGAGCGAGGGAACGCGGGGGATTATAGAAAATATTGAATTAAAACTTTCTGGGCTTTTCGGCTACAACGTTTTTAATTTCACTCGGCGTTCTTGTAGGTAATAACGTTGGAGGTGCGCGAGAGGATTTCAATAATCCTCACATATTTTCTTGGATGATATGTCAGAACTTTTAACGCTACTCGATGTATCTGCACGTGGCTTCGCACTTAACCCGACTGATGTAACGTGAATTTTTTTTCTTTTTTTTTTTGTAACTTACATCAATTTATCTTAATCCAGGAATTCACCTTGCCGTGTGCAAAATTATTGCTGGTACTGCTGGCCTTTCGTAATTTGGCATTGAGAAACTTTTGGAATCTCACGCGTTGTGCAAATACTTGGAGCTACGTGTTTTCTGTTTTAGGGAAAACGTTGGGTCGCCAAAGAGACGTATATACAAGAGTAGCCTGCAGGAGAACACGTCGACGGAAACTCTGAAGAGTAAGTTTGATCTTGTTTCTTTGAATTCCATAATACCAATAATTTTGTAATGCTCGAACGATCATTGGTTTTTTTGGCTTTTACAGAGATCACGACCAAAACAACAACATCGAACCGTGTCATATCGACGGAAACGAGGAGCAACGGAACTGGTGCGTGTTTCCCTTGTTAATCGTCTTGCATAAATTTAATTGATCCCGCTTCGATCTGACAGACTCGAAAATTCCTACTCAAGTAAAAGCTGGATAAAAGCGTTGAAAATAAAGCGGAACTAAAACCTTAGTATTTAACGTCGTATCTGTGCACGTTGTATAATGGTAAATCGAAAACCAATATTTCTTTACGTGTCACTCGATTTACCTCGGCCGTGAATTCAGCAGTTTTGACTGCGCGTAAAATAAATTCATTTGCTCTATTTAATTTTCCCCTTTTACCCGGAAGCACGTTAACCGCCATTATGCTCGGAACATTGTGCAATTAATCGTTGCCGTCAATATATTAAACTGCATTTACTTCCATTCTGGAAAATTCATAAAAGCCAAGTCAGTGATTGAACAAGGCTACTATTTTAGTTTGTATATCAACCTAGAACATAGCATTATTAAATGACACGATCCCTTATGCTTAATAATGAACGCTATATCGAGTAACGTCAAAGGAAAAATTAAATGGTGTCTCAAAAACTTTTTATTTCATCATCCGATTCAATAAGTCGTAGTTACCAAGCAGAATTATAAGAACCACATACGTGCAGGAGACCCGCCAAAAATTAATTGCTCTTTCACGCTGACAATTAATCATAACTTCGTAAGGCCACTGTGCGTCGTCCAGTAATATTTAATTAGACTTATCGACCTACATCATTCGCTCGCAATCGACTGTATACAAGCATCGCCCAATTTCTATACGTAGGCCGGAATCCTACCGGCGCGATGAAACGCGTCATCACGCACACCGGAAGTCGAACCGTTCGACTGTTACAAAATCGAAGGACGGATCCTCAAGACTCTAATGAAAATACCCATACGTATTATCGATCGTCGATGAATTGTTCATCCTAAGAAATTCGCTTGCACAAAATCGACTCTAGTTCCCATATATCCTTTCACATTCGACAGAATAGCAAGGCGCGTCCTTCCTAATAAGGCACACATCGTTAGCGTTGAGTAGCGTAGCTCGCCCACGCTTGAAATTACCAAATTACCGTGGCGGGTATCCACGTCCTTATACTTTTATTTCTCCACGTATTTCTTCCCTTTCTCATGGTATTTCTCCCTCCGCTGGAACTCTTAGTAAATCTATAGCGATGCCATTTAATTTTTTTTTTTTCTTACCAATCAGCAACCAATGCCTTTACCCGTTCTGTCTTCGTTTCTCCTTGACTCCTTCGATCCTCCAGTAAAACTGCTACGACGTCACGCCATACTGACTATCCATATATACTGTTGTATCAAGTGGTTGTATGTGTATTATATATATAGATGTATGTGAAACAGGCGCGCCTTCCACTTAGACGCCCTGCGTCTTCCGGCAGAGTATCGGGACTCTCTTCTTTATGCTTTTCGAAGACAGTGCTCCACTTCTTTTCGTGCCAGTGCTTTACAAGCAGCCAACTGCGAGACTCGTGGAGAAGAATTCGCTCTGACGGCGGCGCGTGCGAATAAATCGTGAGAAAGCTCGGGATGCTGGGAGCGCGGTGCATCGTTCGAGAATGGATTTAAGGAGACGACTCGTGACGTATCTTTGAGATGGATGCGAGGCGGTGGAAGTGGAAGGGACGTTTCGACAATATGGACGTTTAAATGTGCATTCGAGAGGCGTGTGAAAGCTTTGTCGATAAACATGGCTATATTGGGCCTATAGAGAGTTGGAGTGCGAAAGTTGTATTAAAGAGCGTCCATAGGAGACGGGATAGAAATATGACGATGGGACGTAATGTGTACATTGAATTCTGATTATATAAACGTGGTGGGGAACGTAAACAGTTGGCGAAGGAAAGTGTATAGAAATAGTCGACGACTGGGACTCTTTTGGATATTAATTTTTGATGAATTTTTGTTGAAAATTCATTTTTGACATTTTAAGGGTAATTAGTACTGATTGTATTACGTGTGATATGTCACGCTTCGTTTTATGGTCAACGTCACGATAGACTTGTACGGAGTGCAATGAACGTCATGCGCTTTTTGGTTTTATTGAACAGTGCAAATACGGTTAAATTGCGTTTCATTGATATCGCTGTTATTAAGCGAGACTTTTGCTGGGAGAGATTGCTGATATTAATTATTGAAGCATGAGCTGGCACACGAGCTAAATTTACGTTTGAATGAGATGATCTATTTTTCATCGCCTCATTATATTTCCATATACAGGGTGGACAAGCACATTAATTAAACGTGCCGGGATCTGTTTTGGTACTCAAGGTGTATCAATAATTCGTATTTAAATTGTCGATCAATATAATGTAAAAAATGATACCGATTGTCTGCTTGTAATATCGATTTCATAATAAATTCAAAGATAGTTGGTGATGGAAATTATAATTTAAAAAATAATAATTTTCTGTTCGACAAATCGAAAATCCCGAGCTTTCGAACGATATTTCCAGCGTTGCGAGTCAACAATAAAAATGAAGCTTCTCACTTGTTCGCAATGTCTCTCGGCCGTAGACGAAGCTGGTCCGTCACAAAGATTAGAACCGATCGACACTACCAACCCTTTAATAATAACAAAACGACCGGTGTCAAAGTCGGATAAAAATTTAAGTCAAAGAAGCGCATCGACAACGGGAAGAAAACTTCCGAGTGTTCTTCGCGCTCTGAGCGCCCCTTGGAGGCGTAAGCGGTCGAGACCGAAAGCTCGACTTGAAACACGTCATAAAGTGAAGAAACGAGATCTGCTGAAGGAGAGAAAAGAAAATGGCAAGAATTCCTCGGAGTACAAGATGAACAAGTTAGACTCTGAAATGTCGAAAAGACTGAGTAACGGTTCCAGCAGGTTCTACCTGGAGCCTCTCCCACAGGAACGCGTAGAAGGGATAAAGTTTCGCCAGGCGGAGATGTCGAGAAACAACGAGATCCGGAATGCTCACGATCTTGAGCGTGAATATTACGAGCAGTTGGAGGCATTGAAATTCTTCATCGATCCGCCGGCTTGTTTCAGAAATACCGAGGCGAGACAAAACTTTCAGAACAAACTGAACACTTTGGACTTCAAGCGAATGAACACCGTCGCCATTCCAGCTGACGGCAACTTCACTCTTACTCGGAACGACTCGGTTCTTGCTACGAAGCTTTGTACGCCGGAGCACGGTAGCACGAGTACTAATTGTCTGGCAGATAAAGCGACATGGCAGGAAGATCAAGAATTTCATAAATTTTGCGGGGAACCGTTGGATGAGATTATACAGGAGCACATGAGAATAGAGCAAGCTATGATAAAATTGTTCAGCAAGGAGCCGATACTTAAGAAGGACAAGACGAGCGGTAGTCGTGATGGCTCGCCGGCGTGTAAAAAAGAATCGAAAACCGTTCGCTTCAATATTGACAATTTCAAAGATGAAAAGTGTAAGGAGGAGATGAAGGTGAGGGACGAGTTGGATGAAATGGCTGAACATATAGTAATGGAAAGTTTGAAGATCGTTCAGCAGGAGGCAGAGTGCTTGAATAAAAGTCTGGTACAAAAGGAGTCACCGAGCAACGAAAATATTAACCACGACCTTCCGCATGAAATTACAGAGAAACCGGATGTCACGATACCGGAAGGTAATGTTGCGTCACGAGTCAGATTATCCTTTTGCACGATGACACTGACGAAAAATTTCACGAAACAATTCATAATCTTAATCGCGTGTAATCCTGCCGATATTTCAATCCTTGTAATATTCTACAAATCCATACGACTCATACTTGAACTATGTAACACGGTGAAACGGTAAACATTAAGCTTGTCGAACCGTCCTGCCTGCGGAGACTCACCGCGTTATATCGCATCCTCTGTGGGACAATACTATCCCGGAAATAACGATCCCCGCTGTTCAAGCCGGCCAGTTCCACCGGAAATTGTTCCTTTATCGGTAGGACTGCTCCGACAGCAAAAACTTATTACTCCAAAGACTTTATCATCCGTTCATTTATTTTCACATTTTTCATCCCCCACTAGTTTGAAAAAGATAACCCACGTAATACACCTTTCACGCAATAACAGTTTCAAGCCCCAAAAAAATGTATGATCAAAAATCAATCTACAACAACGTACGTCTTAACATTTTGGAAATGTTCACTCGCAATGAAAACCACAAGCTATTGTGTCTTAATACTGGCAGCTATTAAACATTCAATGAAAAATATAAATGAACGAATCATCTTCTATTCGCTGCTATATATATATATGTGCTTCTAAAAAAAAAGATTGCTGACCCGATTCATGTAATACCTACGCATTTCAAATGATCCATACCCTATATTGTATTTGACGAAACCTAGTCCGACTTGTACATATAAGCACGCTCGTGCTATACGTACTACCGGTTTAACTCCAACGGCTCGTATCAATGGCCAGTATATGTCCATAGTGTACAGATCGGAAATCGGCTAGTAACTCGTACAACTCCCAGTGCATACATAGATTATAGGTACGTGAACGCGAACATGAACATGACGCGTTAATGCGTTGGATGGGTGCGGTGTCATGGGTCATGGAGGCCAAGCCCAGGGCTTCCGCAATACTCATCTTCTGCCTATCCATCCTCCTTCGACTTCGGGATACCATATATACTCATACCAAAGATATAATAATTTCAATTCGGCCGATGCGATTCAAGCCAGGATAAAGCTGGTTAATCCTACTACAAGAAATGATAGGTTCACAGTCGATTGGACAAACAAACGTAATATACCTATATATCAAGTAAATATAATATGACTGTAAAGGCAGTGTACATTCGAGCAATGCCCTCTTATATCTATGTTATACATATTCGATATATCTATATATCCGTGAGTAATATATATACGTCCTATAAACTGAACTCCACAATATCCATATAACCAAGGTACATTATCACGCAATCGACTCTTTATTTTACAATAGCGTGAGACTCACTCGTTCCAACCTCACAGTCCACGTCAAAGGGTTGCATATGCAACTTCTTGGAGTCTCGAGAGTAGCAGGACTAATTAGAGAGTCACTCGCCCTTGATTAACTCCCAACAATGCGATATAACATACGCGTAGTCTCAAAAGTCACCAGAATTCCTTTCCTACCCTTTCGCATACCCCGTGCTATGTTTAAATAAAAGTAGTAGCATCCGTACGTCCAAGTGTCTCGAGTAATTTACCAGCCTAATAACAACCAAGTATCTCGTACATCTTGATTGCCCAAGTCGATTGACCGTGCCGCCTCGTGCGTCCTGCTGCCTATGATTAGCCTATAGTGACATAATGAACGATATGGCATGAATAGGTGCGTTCATAATCGGGTAGGGTGGGATGAACACGCGAGTGTTTATAGGTGTATTGTATGTATTCGGAAGGAAGTCCCTCTCGGAAGTGGGTACTATGCATGAAACCCATATGACAAGGGAAGTTACACGTGTGTGCACCATATGTACAGTTTCATATGCTTCTGTGTCGCGTACGACCAATTGGTGGGGTGCTCTACGTATCCTGGGTGGCAGCTTTCTGCACACTCAGTATGTACCCGCGATTCGAACATCCTGGGGGCTCCTGTAACGTAGAGGAACTCTGGTGTGCCGAGTGTCAGGAGTGATCAAGTGACAGTCAGGTGTGATAACGATAATCAGTGAAATGCTAAATGCTGTACGCGAGATGAAATTTGTTGTTGTTGGATTTTTCGAGTTTTTATTTTTGCCATTTTTTTATTTTTTTATTATTTTTTTTTATTGATAGTTCACTTAGTCATGGAATTCATTTTGTACGGTGTTGCATGGCGATATGGTTTGGGCGCTGACGACGATTGTTATTGGAGAGAATTCTTTTTCTTTTTACTCGTCGAATTAACTGCGTCCGACTCTTTTTTTCCGGTTACGTGAATTCGCTATGACGCAGCTTCGTGCGATTTGTGCGCGTTTTATCGCTACGTAAATTTACCGTTTCGTACGGAATGAATGTTGGCTTCGTTAGGACTGAATGTCGGGGAAGAATTAGTTCGTTCGAGAAAGCGTGACTATGGGACGTACGAGAATTAGTATAACTGATGTGGAATTATTAACGTGTAATATTACTTGTTTTAGATGACACGAAGAACGTTAAAAGCTACGCTAATCAGAACGGTGGTCTGAAGAGTTTGCCGGCCGATCAAACGAACGATTCCGTGAAAGGTGAGCTTTAACGATTTTGTGTGTATATATATATATATATATATATATACGCTTGTAGCTGAAGTATTTGAGACAGGGGGAGTAGGTTAAATGGAATGCTGGGTAACGGGCAATGGTTGCTGCATGCTTTCTAGAGTATCGACTTGTCGTCTCATTGCGATTTCTTACGTCCATTAAACTTCGTATCATCACAGCAATTCGCGAATTTTCTTCTCTCATTGACGGCCATGCCGATACGGATGATACGTGTGCAGATGCCAATCCTATAGATTTGGCTTATGCCGTGGCCATTTTTAGCTCTATAAATTCACTGGACCGTATTCTGTTCGTCAATAAACTGTTCGCGGAAAGTCACGTGGGGAACGTGACGTTTTTCAGTTACGTTTCGGTTGGATTTCAATTTGCCATCGTAGACAGTGTGCCAATTCTTAAGAGAGTGAATTCTTACTGCCAGTCACGTGGTGTTCATTCTTTGATACTGAGAAGCCTGTGACTGTTATTGAAATTAATTTCTTTAAATTTTAAGAGGTAAATATAAGTGTTAACGATTTACCGGGTAAGGATGATATGTTTCTTTTTTTTTTTTTTGTAAATTTAGAGCAAATTGCAGACAGTTGCAATTTTGAAAGTGTATTTTTTTTATCGTTACTTGTTTGAAACTTTTGTCGGGCGCTCTATTATTATTATTTTTTTTTTTCATTGATGCGTTGTAACAGACTATGATGGTTTATCAGGATTATCAATGAACGCACGAGGTATTTCTGGCGAGATATACTTTTTCTCTTTACACGGCTAATGAAAACGTTCTCCCTGTATCCCACAATTGTCTTTCGACTGACTCTCGCGATTTAGGAAGAGAGTGGTTGGACTCTCTGGACTACGCAACCGACGCCGAAGACAGCTTCATCAGGATGCCGCATGGGTCGCGCAGTCGTAAAAATCGTCGAAATCGAAATCGCAAACGATTCCAGCCTTCGACGCCGGGACAGAACGGAAATGTTACAGAAATATCGACGAACGAATCTAACGAAACCAATACGTCAGACGATGAAAAAATTGACGCAATCCTCGAGGATGCGGTAGAGACTAGGGTTAATGGAAATGCCGTAACTGAGAAGACGGAAAATGCTGATTCCGATCGGGACGAAGTTCCGTGTTTACAGTCGCCAATCGTTAAAAGACGTTCGAGACAGAATCGCTTTAAAATCGAGAAAAAGGCGCTGAACACTGAAACAAAAATATGTGAAATCACGACGATTTGTAATCTTCCTCTCGAGGCCAGAATAGACCACATCGCCGGGGTGGGTATTCTGGAAAGGGGACTTAAGCAGGAAGAGCCAACGGTAACCGTAGTGGAGCCAATCGAACCTCTTTCGAGTAGCCTGACCTCGAAGGTCAAGACCCTTGGCGATCAAAAGTTCGCTCTGGCATTGTTGGCAAAGAACAACAGCCTTGAGATTCATGAAGTCAGCGACAGTGACGTTGAGCCTGACAATAGCAGAGTAGTGGTGGTCGAAGCGGAATCAGACGTGGAGAAGGAACCGGTAGGAGAATTGGTGATTCTTGAGAAGGATCCCGAAGAGGAAAAGGTCGAAGAGCACGCGAGTCTCGAAGAATATTATTCGACTTTGAAGCCCAAGGCAAAAACGGATATTAAGGTAGGCGCGACAATGGACGAGAAGGAAGCAGCGGAAACGCCTATGTCCAAGGAGGTCGAGGAGAAGCTCAGAAGTTTTATAGAAGGGCTCAAGTTACCGTCCTCGCCGGAAGAGGCCAGGGACGAATGTCAGAAGGCTGAGAACGAGAGAAATCTCGGCGGCAACACAGCCTCCAGGAAAGCTAAGAAACGTGCCATTTTGGAATCTTACTTCTCGCAGACGCAGGCCGCCAACAGGTTTCTGGATATTATTCAGGAGGAGGGAGAAAAACTGTCGGAGGATGACGAGCAGCATATACGGGACTTCATAAATGAAGAAATAAGTAAGTACAGGAGGGAGGAGAAGAGGATCGATGAGAAAAACATGTCGCGGGAGAATATAGAGGAGCAGGTGAAATCCGTGAGTAACGAGATTAAAGTAGCCGAGAGGAAACCGACAGTGGAAATAGAGAAAAACACTTTGGTTGAAAATAATCACAGTTCAGACAGCAAACAGACAATGGAACCTGGTGTATCAACGGTAACTGCAGTTTACAAAGAGCTTCCAGTGATGCAAGAGGCTAAAATAGAAATTCAAAGCGATACAACGGACATGAGAAATCATGTAGCAAGCGACGTGAATAATGACCACGTGATTAACGGTGAAGTTGATAGGATATCGTCCAATACGGTAAATTCAACGATGAATTATGTAAGCGAAGGAAGGTGTCCGCCACCACCTCCCAAAAGATCCTCCAGCTTCGGCAGCGAACCGGAGCCACATCGACCGCCCACCCCACCCGAAATAGATTATCCAAGTGACCTTCCTGAGATTCCACCACTTCCAAACAATGTATTTACTAATCCAAAAATACCGACGCCACCAGTGCGTGGTAAAACAGTACATTTCGCTGATATGGAGAAGAGCCCTGAGCCACCACTGCGACCACCGCTTCCCGTTCACAATAATTCTTTCTTTAATTCGAGCACTGAGCCAATTTACGAAAATGTCAAGGTAATCGGAAGATCACGTAGTTGGGAAGAATCTAGACCATTATCATCCCCACCACCACCACCACCACCACCATCTATACCATCGCCAGCACCCCAATTACCAATGGATCATAAGCATAAAGTTCGCATATGTCAATCTAACGTTAAAACCGAGCAAAACACGGTAGACTTTGTGAAGACCCTTTTAACGGTACTATCGCAACACGACACAACCAGCCAAGACGTGCAAAATATTCTCGCAGGCTTCGACCTGACCCAACTGCCCCAAAACATACGCGACATAATCGACGACCTAATGGCGCCCAGTTCGAGCGCGTCGACCGCGAGTGACAGCATCGACTTACGCAACGTTGAGAGTACCGTCAAGCTTGGCAATGACGCGAGACTTGAAATAGCGCATGAACACATTAACGAGCCAGCCGAAAAATGTGTAAAATTCTCTGACCATCCGGTGTCATCTACTTCGAACAGCCTGGGTGGCTTCGAGGTGCCACGAGTCTTGGAGAAGAGTTCAGTGGCGAAGCACTGCGAGATCAAAGAGTACCGCACCGAGTGTTGGAGTAGCTCAGAGACCAAGAACGGTATAAAGACTGATCAGTATCGCAAAAGCGAACTTCATAATCAGGAGAAGCACGACACTCGGATCATCAATGAGGGTGAAGCCAAGTCGGTGAGACAATCGAGCGAAAAACACGAGGACAGATCGGCAGCCTTTGACACGAAGATCATCGATTCACTGTCTAGGTCCGAAGAAGTAAACTGCAGTCTGAAACGCGAGCAAAACACGGAAGAGAAGCGCATCTCGCAACTGCACGTTAAAAATAACCAGACTGAAGTAGTGGCGAACGAGTGCGAGAAGCGGCAGACAAACAGTGAACGCTGCACCAGTTCCATCGGGGTCAATTTCGATTCGGTGAAGTCGAATTCGGCGGGTACAGCTGAGAAACAAGGTGGTGTAGCGGAAAAGTCTGATAACACGTTCCAGGAAGCTGAGTGCACAACCAATGCCATAAGTCCGACTGATTTTCAAGGTCAGGACTCTTCAAGCAGCAACGCGTCGTTGAGCACTGCAAAGTATAATCCGGACAGATCTTCACTAGCAGACATATCCTCTGTACTACACGAGATAGAGAAGACTAAGGATCGACAGGAAGTGGAAAAGGACTCGCCTCTATTAAAACGGAAGTTGATATTACTGAAGCAGGAGAAGCCATCCAGAGAAAGCTTCAAAGAGAACGACCGAGATTCTCCGCAGCCCATACCGTACTCCCCCATAGAGGATCTGTATAACGCGAAGAAAATCGATACCACGATTGATTGTCCAATTAATCTAGACTCGAGACCAGACTTGTTAAAAGACCTCTGCATAAAGAAGATCCTGTCGATGCCCTACGGCGTACAAATAATCAACGAAATAACCCTTCCCAAGTTTAACATCTTTAAAAATCTGCAGACTATTCAAGAATCCGTTAACACTAAACTTGATAACGACACATTAAACACGCATGGTGTGAGCCAAGAGTCACTGCCGAGTAACCAAAAATTGACATCGCGATCTCACAGCGTGAATTTAGATACGCGAAAAACTACTGTTTCAGAGGAGTCAATGAGCACAGAGACACGTAGAGAAGTTGTCTGTTCCAAGAGTAGCGAATCTCATCAAGAAGAGACAATGAGAAGGCAGAGACCTAACACGTGGATGGGAGTACCAACTGCTGAGGATCCACAATTGCTAGTCTGCTTGTCGCCTTCCCAACAAGAGAGCAAGGTGCAAGCCAGTGCTGACAATCTCCTGGACCTGCACAAGAAGTTCCTAGAGAGACGTAGCTATCACGAGCCACAACAACGTCACGACGCTTCCCTTCAAAAGTATCGCGTTGAAGTATGCGCCCCACCAAGTAGCGAATCAAGTGGTCATAAGAGCGATACTCGGTCCGTGGGTGGTAAGCCTGGTCGTTGGAGTGGGGACTGGCACATTCCTGGACCCGGCAATAGACTTCTCGAAATTATTAAAGAAAATTCTACGGCACCAGGAGATTCGCAAGCGTCTCACAAAGATCCTCGATCCAAGTCTACGCTCGTGGAACGTAATCGCGACGCCATTTACGACTTCTACAGCACGAAGGGTAATGTTGATAATAAGACAATGAGGAGAGTACCATCTCTGGATGACAATCAAGATCGTCTCAAAGCTACCAGACTCTCAGACTGGCTCAACCTGGCCAGGCGTAACTCCGTTGATAGCGACTCAAGAACACGTGGTGGTAATAACTTATTAATAGAGCAATCGTGCGAGAAAATACGCGAGGGCAACGATAAGACGTATTACAAATCAACAACGCGAGCCAATAACGTGCGCGGAACCACAGAGAGTTCAGTTTACGAAGAAGCGCCTGGAAAGGAAGCTACGCGCGATATGTCAGGATCCTGGACGATGAATCAACGGTCCAAAAGAAACGGGGAAAATGTTATGGAAAACTGCACGGAGCCTCAGTCCACTGAAACGTCTAGTAGGAAAACCATTGAGGGTAATCAACGTGTAAACAGTGCATTGGTGGATCGTTCGCGCGAATCTTGCGACGCAACTGTCAGAAGTAACACACCGTTTCGCAAAAGTCCTATCTCGATGAACAGTGCTATTATTGACAAGTCCGTAAACACGTCCGATATGAGGAAGACTACGGTGATTAAGAAGAACGACGTTAAGCAAGGTATCAATCCTGCATTGATTAATGACAAACCTGAGGTTCCCCCAAAAGTTAAGAAATCAGTGTCTGTGGATAGATCGTGTATCGACACGACAAGTATATTTGATCAGACGCCACCCAGAAGTCATCTTGAGCCTAGGAGATATCATGAGACTGAACGTGGGAAGCAGGTCAGTACCGAAAAGATTATGGAGAATCTCAAACAGTTGCAATCTAATATGAAGTATCATATGGATAGTCGTAGACGGTATTCGTTACCTCAGGAATACTTTGACGAGCAGTTGAAATACATAGAGCAATTGGAGACTCAGCTTAAGAATGTTATAATAGCCGAGGAGGAGGAACGTAATGCGTTGAGCAGTGGCAGACAGCAGTTTAATCAAAAGGTACGGCAAAGACCGCACAGCGTCATAGGTGGTCCATGCGTCAGAGATGAACGCCGAGTATTCAACGAAATTTCGAGTGATGAGAAAATTCAGGATTCTTGGAAGTCTAAGGATGTCTCTCAAGACAAGAACGGTATTACGCACAGAGACACGTGGCACGAGGAGTCAAGAAATATTGAAAATGGCAAATCCGAAACGGTGAAAAAAGACGGTTTTCACGAGATAACAAAAAAAGTCTTGGACGTGGATGGATTTCGCAAAGAGGAATCCGAGCGCAGTAAAATCAAAGAGGAAAGATACGTTATCTCGAAAAGAGGTGACACAGCTCACGTAATCGACCCCGATGATAGAATAGTAAAGATTGACAGACCAAAATCCGCAGCATCCGCGGTGGCCACGAACGGCGAAGCTTTTCGTCAAAAAATGTTCGACGAGTACGTACACAAAGTGCAGGAACGAGAGGAGCGGAAGCATCACAAGGTGATAAAGATCAGTTCGCATGCGGATCTTGATAAGAGTGATAGCAAGGCTAATATGAACAAAATGGAAGAAGAGTTTATACAGAAAGCTAAAAACAGACTGGATAAGTTTGGTATTAAGTTGGACGAGAGTGAATCGGAAGCCGTGAGCAGTGGTACGGAAAGGAATCAAGATGATGATGCTGGGGAGGAGGCCAAGTGTCTCATCGATGGGAAAGAGATCACCGATGCCAGGAGATTGCCAAAGCATCTTCAGGAATTCTTGAAGATATCATCGGAGCTCGAGGACGGTGAGTCTCGTCGAGTAGAAGATTGCTGTGTGCTCGCCGGGTATGCTTTTCGTCGTGTTCGATTGCTGCCATATTATTACCGTGCTCGCGTTTTACCACGTGGTCTTGGACTTTATAATACTGTGATGACGTCCTGGATATTATTAACCATCACTAACATCGGGATTGGAACATGTATATTAGGTTTATCGTGTTACTGACTAATGGAGTATCGATTATTCTCCCTGTACTTATATCCTTGTGCGTATATTGCATTTTGTAGTCAGAGAGTGCATCCTCAAGTGCATTCCCTATATCCAGTTAATTTTGACATACGTAATTAAAATCTTTTCTGAAAACGAAAAGATCTGTATAGTTTCATACGTGGAATCTTGATCATGCACGCTACTGATATTTTTCTTCCCGTCTCGATACCATTGACTCTTTAGAAGAAAGCTGAACCCTGGAACGACAAGCGACTGGTCTTTTTACCATTCTACACGCTCGTAAGTCACACCAGGTTGTATATGAGACGTCGAATGTTATTACTTGTTAAAAGAATAATGTATGGAAACACTACACGATTTCAATGTTTTGTGTGTAAATGTATCATGGGAATATATCGAGCATTGGGAGTTTTACCTTTCATAAACGTTCTAAAAATATCCAGTAGCATGAGAACGTTTATCGATTTCAAATCTATGGTATCATCCGTGTATCACGTTGCATCGTACCTGGAGCAGCCTTGCTTGTTGGCCCAGTGCATATGAGACATTTTGGTAATTAATCGCCATTTAATTCTATACAGTGTATCGTGTCGTGTGTCTAGAAATAAATTTATAATAAGTACAAATGCCCTATTTATAAATGTGAACCCTTGCACATTAGCAACTCCCGTAAGTAAAAGACGTAACAAGAAAAGTAACAACCCCTCGAGTACCTTCGACCTTTACGGTATGAGAAACTTTGATTGACGTTATTTAAAACAAAGTGCAGTCATTTATCACAAACTGCAGCTGCACAAGAGTGCAGATTGCTGCATGACAGATACCCTCATTTAATATGGTCTTACCTTCCATAAGTCATTCGAAGCTCGTTTGTCTTTCCACACATTTTATAAAGCCAACAAACCGGAAGTGCCACGAATACATCGTTATTATTAATTAGCCTCGTTAACACGATGGCACGTTGAAGACAAGTCGTGGTACTGCGTTATCTTATTGATTCGTCCGATGATGACGATAATGATAACAAAATTGAAAAAATTTTAGTTTCTTTTTATCTCAACACGAATACCTGAATAAATAAAGAAAAACATTAACGTCCCTATCTCGTATACTTTACGTGGGTCTTTGTAGTTTTTCGCATAGATGAATTTCAGTCGTCCAATAGAGACGCGCGATTTACTTAACTCAGTCTTTCTGACTGGTCTCGGTTTATTTTACCTCGAATTGAAATCGCGGCAACCGCTACGTAGCCACGGTAGCGGCTCGCCGCTGATTCATAAGAGGTAAACTATATTTAGAGGACGTCGAAAAATAGGCCAGAAGTTGGACGTCACCGCATCCCAGTACCCGACGGGATCGCCGTCTTGTTTTCGGCTATTTCGAACCGTTGCAACATCAACGCTCGCGACCGAACCGTTACGCGACGCTGTGATGATCGGATTTGATCGATCGTAAGAGGATCTACGAATTTTTGCCATATGGACACTTTGGCCTCCTTACGCAATAGCTGCGCAACGCTATCAGAGAATAAAAAGCTTTGAATTTTACAATGAAAAAAATAAGTGCATGCGCCTAATACTTAAATTGCATAATGTTATTAAAATAATTTTTTTTTATTTCTCATCCAATTACCATTTTATTCGATCGCACGTGAATATCTATATCTATGGATCTTATAAAATCTCATTTTAAATAATTCTCGTATATTCGTCGATGCACGTTTGTATAATCGTTATTGATTAGACAAATCTGCTTATATAATCACACACATTTTATTGATTGTATTTACCGACTAAACACAATACAGATAATTAGCATGTATGACTAATGCCAGTAGGACATAGTGATGCTTGATAGGTGCTTTTTAGCCAGCACCCAATGCATGCTTTTTTGGTTAACGGAAATGGCTATGGATATTGCAGCTGGAGAAAAAGGCATATCAACTGATCTACTGCACGAGATTGACACGGCTTTGAAAATCGGCAAAGGATTTCTGCTTGGTGAAGGTGCGTTGCTATATGAATCTGCCTCTAAAGCGATATTACGTAACGTAACTTAGATACGCCTTGAGCCATTTTGCATTGTAATCGGAAGTAACGATAGCGGGACGCCTTCTTTCAATGCGCACCGTCTCCATTCATTCCATTACTGGACCAACGATAAAGCCTAGCGTCTCGCTAAACGGTACGGTCGTTAGCATTGCGAATAAGGGGATGCTTGTGAATCCAACGTTGCACTTCAAGGTTGGTATTTTGTATTTTAATAACGTCTCCGTTACACCCTGCTCCTGGCAGGTGGGCAGCTGCAGCGAGACGCACTGCAAATTTTTAACACGCAATTTTCCACCTATTTATCTACATTCGGCACCACTACGTGTGCCTAGGGAATTTCACTGAAATTCCAACGAGATCGTTTGTATAGAATTTCGTAGACCGCTGAACAGCCGAACTGTATTATGGTGGCAATCGTGTTCCAGTGGTCACGTATCGCTGTACTTTTAGATTGCGTGCGCGCGATCAAAGGCTGCCTTATTAAACTAGTTTTGAAAAGCCCGCCTTTTTCAATTTAACCCGCCTTGGTACGCGCCGTCCAAATTTATACGCGTAACCATGACGTTTAGTTGGTATTAAACGGATATAATTAATAATAGCTGTTGGATTATCTACGAGAACAACGTGCTTACCCATAAACAATCCTAACGTTGTAATGGGTAATCTCTCAGTGTGATAACGATAATTTTATGCGACTGAACAATGTGTTGTTCACGATACACTGTGCATGCAATTAGTTTTCATGCGAAGACGGGAATATCTATGGTCTTTGTAACGAATCATAGTCTGACAGTGACAAATGCATTTATGCACGCTTTTATTACGAAAGTGCATCTGTTGCATTGGCTTTGTTTTCTCGTGATTATTTATAATATTATTAATTATTATTCAGCACGGTTAACATGCTCGGATTATAATTATTTCTCTCGAATATTTTCTTCTTTACCGTCAACGTCAACTACCTTTTTTTAATTTGTTTATGCAATTACCAGCTGTGCCAAGTTTCGTTAACTCTAATTAAATGACCTTCGATTTCTTCTTATTGGTGCAGGCAAATCTTTGGAGTAGGCGTCGGATTACTGTTTACGGTACCATCACGTAGGGTTATTAGATAGGCTACCACGAACTGTAGGTGGGACTAAACTCTTGCATAGTTACCAGAGACTGACAAGGTATACCTTTCAGTCTAGAATAACTATGCACCTGCAGTTACAGTCTTTGATTATTAGACATGTAATATATTACGGTACTAGACGAATATTATATTATATTAAGTTATCGTAAATGCCTCTGGGTTCATGTCGTCAATTCGATTTCCTTTCACTCCCGACATTTCCAGTCGACTCAATTTCCACGGGAAGTAACTTGCTGGAAAATCGCCTCACGATCAACTCCGCGAATGTTACTGCGCTCCGTCGAGATGCAATAAAGGAGTTGGTCGCCATGGCAACGAAATGAAATTTCAATTCTCCTGCCTCTTGCGGAAATACATAAAATTGGAGTACATCTTGCATGCGCATAAATGTCTTGCAAATATAAATGCCTTTGGAGATTTCATAAGTTTCTGGAGAGAAAATTTATTTAGATTTTTACCAAATTTTATCGGAAATACTAATTTTTATAATTGATAGTGCTACCTGAAATAATAATTATTGTGTTGCAACAAAAATTAGTCGACTGTAGCATAACGTTGTAGCGCCGTCCGTTTACGTCGACGTGGACGCAGTGGCAGTCGGTGACGCCGACAGAAACTACGAGCTTTCGACGTCGCGACGCCCCAGTCCCGTTTCATCGCCCGCGCGTCTTCCTTCTTAGAAAGCCGATCGCGTTATGCTCTGAAGTTCGAGCGGGAGGTGAGACGAGAATTTTAAGGCAGAGGACATTGTGCAATATACAAATTTGAATTTCAAGTGCAGCAGTGACGTCATGCTAGAGAAAAGTGAGTGTCGTTCAATCGTATTGGTTTCACGCGACTCGTATTTTCAAGTTCAAACGTAATCGAGACGGACCAAGTCTAGGTGGTTGTTCAACAGGTTGTGTCAATAGCTCAAAGACGTTTATCGATAATCAATCAATTAATTGTTATGCTCACTCGAAAGAATTCGTTAACAGAAATTTTTTGAGTTTTGCAAAATGACTATTCGATTTTCAGTAACGAACAATTTTTAGGACCCCGTGACATCTTTATCACTAGCGATGACTTATCAATGCTGTCTTTTCACATACTTTGTCTTCTTCTTGACTCTCGTTAATTCGCAATCGTCAAAAAACTTGTCTCGTTACCATCGATTTTTTAAACTACTTTCACTTTTAATACGTTTTCACAGACTTCCACAATTTCACCGCTTTTATGGATTATTGATGGATGTCGATCAATAATATAATAGACTACACGAAGACGGCGGGATATTACGCCTGTTTAGGCGGTGCAACAAGCCGTGTCGTATTTTTCCAAAAACCACGAAAAAGTCCCGCAAGAAAATGACGCTAGGCAAATAACGAATCTTAGTAGGAAATTAAGTCCATTACCAAAACCAACATCTTACATCCGCCTGGTTCTCAGTTACGTAAGAGGATCGCGTTACGTTTCAGCGACGTCCCGCCACGAGGAATATAGACTCGGACGAATTTGAAACGGGAAATATCAAGTTTGCTATTTTCGTATCGCCTTGGACACATCAATCCTAGCTGTTTTGACACGCATTCAATCTAATAATTTTGAGGTGATTCGCAAAATCCATTTTATAACATACAGGATCCAGCAAAATTTTCTATCTATTAAAAAAGTAACCGTGTAAAAACCTATCTCTGTGCAACTATCTATTCTTGGAGTAGTAAGATAAGTAACTTTCATAAATATACATACTGTCGTGGCACTTTTTTTTTGAATTGCCAGACAAGTTCACCTGTTTGCAATTTGTATACTGAGGATAGTCACTTGCGAATAAAAAACAGGCAGCTACTATCTTCTCTCTTATGCACTTTTATTTTTGGCCTCTCTCTCTCTCTCTCTCTCTCTCTCCTTCCTTCGCTCTTCTTCGTTATTTCTCTTGACGACCTCATCAAGTGCAGTTCTCTATTAATGAGCTGCAAGGACTCCATTAGAGAAGCTATTTGCTACTCGCGTGCCGTGAAACGCTAAGAGATTCTCAGTCGCTGGGATTACTGTCCTCCCAGTAGTACCAAAGTAAAAACAGACTTGCATATTACATAAGCTCGTCATGCCTATTCAACGTTCCCAAAGTATTCACTAAGTACGTTTAAACTGCATTGTCAGTATCTCAAGTGCAATCTTAGTCAACCTGACCTACTATACCTTATAGAGTTAACTAACGAGGAAGGAAAAACTGTCCACAATTCCTATACGAATCTTTCTTTGCTTCTTATAATAATATATATGCTGTTTAGCCATTCAACGATAAGTCATTTCCAAGAGTGAGTTTCGAATGCTCGATAAGTTCTTGAACGACATAAGGTGGAACGTTTCTACAGATAATCGTTTGTCCTATCACCGCTTTCGAAATCTACATTTGTATGGCTACTCGAAAAGTTCTCTGAAACTTTTTCCACGTGACTCATCCTCGTCGACGTCCGACTTTCCGTTAAGTTCACCAATCTCTTTCTATCGGTTAATAACGAGTCTTTGAATGCCTCTTGAGTCAGTCTGGTAGTTTCGGAAACTGCCAGAAAGTTGACCACCGGCATCCCCCGAGTGATTTTACAAGTTCTTTTACTCAGAACGTAATCCCGGTACACTACTCTAGTACCAACTGCTGAAGATCCATTGCTTAAAAATATGAATTGTCAACTTAATGATTTTTCATACAAACACAAAAAACACGTTGAATCTCCTGCGAGAAGGGAAATTCTTACATTGGATTTCTCACTTTTACTTGCATTATTTTGCAAAGATTCTTGCTGGTCACGGCACGAGTATTAAATTCGTCATTTGATACTTGCAGAGAACAACATGTTCGCTCCTACGTTTAAAGCATCGTCGGCTAAACCAGGTAAATCATATACGTCCAAATACGGACACGTGATATTGTGTGCCTTGATGTTATCCATGAGATAAAACGATGAACGTCCATTGTAACGGACATATTGATTAACCATAATTACATTAAACTATGTGTATACGTAGACTACAGTAAATTCCTACTAATCGCAATAAAACATTTACACACAGCAAACAGCATGAAGCCTCTGTCGATTTCAATCGGGCTTTCCATAATAATTGTAATATACGACGTATTTTCGTAACTGTCTATAAATTATCGTCGACTTTTAATTAGCAACTAATTCGATGTATTCGACTTATTTGTCAATCGTCATACGAATTATTCGCGTGGCCAAATATAAATTAAGTGTCGTGTGCAATATATGTATATATATATATGTCCCGCTCTAAAAACTGACGTTAATAATAATAATTCAACCATGCGTTTATGAGTTTCGCACAATTAGAATTTTCATCGCTCGCTTATGCGTGAAAATTCTAAATTTACTAGAGACTTGGATTCAGTCACGAATTTACTTAGTCACGTTTGCAGTCTGTCTGGGGCGTCCATAAAATCCAACTTAGACCTTACGTCATGGAACACGACGTCTGTATAGTAAACACGCCGCCGGAAAATGAATTAGGACATCTTTTTTTTAGCACTCCGAAAAGATCAATCATCAGTAACGTAATTTTATCTGCATTCAATCCTTTAGGATCAACCGTGAAAAATGCGCGAATGTTTGTTTCATCAAAGCGCCGACTCTCCTTTGTATCCGTCATCAAGAGCGTCGCGACGCAACCACGTGTATAAACATTCGAGTGCATTGGCTTCTGCACTCACTACTCGTCACTCGGATATGGGCGAAAATATTCAGTACTGAAAAGTCTAATGAACAATAACGATTGAATTAATCGATTTATATCTACTCTACCGGTCAAAGAAAAAACACAATGAATACAGAATAGCAATTTGATTAAAAATAGAAATGCAATTGTAATCCGAGCAGCTGCTCTATCTGGTTTTATGGACTAATTGGACGCCACTAAAGTGGCTCGCGTCCAAGTTCTATTTAGAAAAATTAAAAGTCGAGCAGCATATTTATTTCTTGATTCAATAATATGAAGAAATTCATATTTCATTCCGAATAACTTTTAGGATCGAGTTTACGTGAATTGAGAACTGCTGATTTGGCACGATGCAGGATTTTGTATCCTCTGCTCTACGTGCATCTTAGCAAACAATTTATGATGTGTCGAGCATGACTAACCTGAGCCAGGAGAAACCATTGCCAGGAAACCCCCGTTTTTTTTTTATGTAATGGACATTCGCGAGCCAAGAATTATTCCTCCGCTTTTGTGTCTTGGTCAGTTTTGCCTTGTGCTAAATTAACCCTCTGTCGCCATGTACATTACGCTGGAAACATTCAAATAGATATTTTTCTTAATGCGTAAAAAGACACATTTACTTTACACAATGTACAATAAAAGAGGATTTTACTTGAATATTTTTTCGTGTGAAAATCGTCCCGTGACATTTTTCCACAATATGTGCTCTGATCTCTACAACGACAAAGGACTGTTTGACCGGTGAAATATGAGAATTTAGGCTATTTGATGTTCAGGATTTATGTATAATTAATCCTGTCGACAGGAGTGTGGTCACCGGGAAGTGAACCCCCTCCGCCGCCAAAGCAAACAAGTCCTGACCGTGGCAAGGAATCTGACAAGGATGCTGGGATTCCACCAGTATGGACCCCATCCAGTGCAGGTGCGAGTCCTGTTGCTGAGAGGAAGGAATTTCGTCCCGTTCAATTCGAAAGTCCTGTATTAAGTCGAAAGAGCAAACCTCAATCACAGGTAAATATATCATTTATCATATCGATTCATATATCTTAACATCATAAACCCGTCTTCAGACTTCCACGGAGGAGGCACCTCCACCCTGGGAAGGCGAGGAGGAAAAGAAGGAAGCATCACAGATCCTTTCACAGAGTATCACATCCCGTATTGTCAATTCGCACTCGGCACCCTCTCAGGGGTTGAACACCCTCGCGGGCGCACCCCGATTGCCTCGAGCACAAAATCCAACGATTACCTTACTGCAAAAGGCCAGGGGTTAGTTCAACAATTCATAAGTATTTTTTGACTGATATTATTTATATGAGTTATCATTATTTTATGACGTCATACGCAAATCTCATTAAATTTAATACACCTTGTACATTGCAGAGGGTCAGTTACCGAAAGGTGCTGCATACTTAGAGGAAAGTGATACTGGTGCTTACGGGAAGAACCACGAGAAACCTTTGATCAGTCCTGGCGAGATAAGTATGTATATTTTTATACGTATAAAAGCATTGGCTAAATTATTTTTTACCTGTATACCGTTGCCAAACATTTACAATTACAATGTGATATAAACGCCGTACGGTATATTCGTTATCCTCGTAACGAGACAGGTGAATGGATTTCCGAAAATCCGTTTACATTATGCGTGCGCGAGTGTTACGTATCGTAGTACGAAGTAATGATGAATTCGTTTGAATTCGACGACCAGTCTACACCGTGAAGAAGGAGTACGAAAGCGAGCCGGAAACGGAAAACGATCTGCCCAAGAAGATGGCTGATTTGGGACCTAGGAAATTCGAAGGTATCGGTCCGATAACCAAAGAGGGTATTCCTCTGGTACTGAGATCGGTAAGTTGTTATAAAAATAAAATTTTTATTAAGCGTTACCCTAAATCTCTGGATGCAATCAGGAATATTTTTTATTAATCTTTGATTGTTATCCGACTAACGCTTCTTGCCGGATATTACATATGGCCAAATATTATTAAGGTCCTACGTAAGGTAGTACATAGAAAATTATGATACATTATCCTAGTACGAAATTGTATCAGAATAATTCTAACTAGTGAATTTTTATTTCAGGAAGTCAAAGAGAACAACCAAGCAAGATGGTACAAGAAAATGTATGATTCGTTGCATCGCGCTGATAAGGATGGTCAGTGTTACAGATAATCATTAAATGACTTTTGCGAAAAGTTTACTAAGCAGTGACAACCCTTATAAATTTGTATTGCTTCCTTATTAACTTAGTCCTTAAACGCAGTCATTACTATAAATATCATAAAAGTGTCCTAGCTTACTCTTATCGATTATATAAGGGGATATAATATTTTCAAGCCATAAAATTATAGCAGCTAAAATATTATTAAGATTCATTTGTCATCCCTAGCTGCATACTTTATCTTTATGTTAATAAGCTACTCGCCAACCGCAATTCCCACGTAATGCAGATGCATTTTTCAATTTCAGAAGACTACATAACCATCCGGTACAAGCCACGTAGAGGTGACTATAGTTGTTAATACAACAATTAAAACTGTTCCAATCCCAAGATGAGCTAGAAATTGTTAACATACGTTTTTTTTTTTTTTTTTAAAGAAGACTAATGTTTCTTTATGGTTTATTTCATTAACTTGCACTATATTTAGTTTCTTACAGGTACAGTTTGATCCTATGGAACCTTCGTACATATATCGGGCCTGTTATGTAGCCCGTCGCTGAGTTCAGCTGTTTAATTTAACCAATTGCTTGTTCATGCGTGGTAATAACAATAAAATGATTAACCATCGTTGCACATCGCCTATGCCTTTGTTACCTAATATCCTACTAAATAATTAATATTCTTTTAGGCTCGGTTCGCTGGCTCTGTCAGCTATTTTTTTGTGTTATTGCGATTGTGTCAGCTTTTATTGACGTAACATATATAATTAAGCGGGTGCAGTGCTTCCGTATGCTTTTATGCTACGACTTTTACTTGTTGTATTATATTTAAAATATTCGAAGATTATCCCTGATTCTAAGGTATAAATTTAGCACAGGATGTTTTCATTAGACAATTTTTATTGATCTTTCATATATTAAAGTGACACTAGAAGGTAATTGATTAAAATTTCTTTGGCCACGAACATACATTTAGTATGGTTTTTTGTAGTAGGTAACAAAATGTTTGAGTGAAAATTTATGAATATTTTCAAATAGTTTCGAGTCTAAGAATTATTTCACTTCGATGGTTTATTTTGAGGTAGAAATCATACCACATTCTGTCGGTTGTAAAATCCATAGATCTACAAAAGTATACGTAACATCCTGTATCTAAAAATAAAGCACTGTAAACTAGTCGTATCTACGATTTTATATAAAGGTTCACAAAATTAAATTATTTCTTCCAGGAGGAAGGTACGGTTACGGCACCAGCAGTGGTTACCTAAGCGAACCGGAACCACGTGGTTCTTCCGACAGATCGGCGACACTCGACAATCGACGACGTCTGCGAAATAAAGAAAATGACTTCTCCACTTCGACCATGCCAAGGAAGTAAGTGTCTACAGATACTTTTACTTACAGCAATCCAATTGGACATTATAAATTTAATCCCAAACCTTGCAAAACCAGAAACGACCCACTGAAATACGCCAGCGAGGTTTACAAAAATCAACCAGGCCGTATCGAGGATTACGAACCAGGTCGATCATCCATAGCCGATAAGGAAACCAAAGAGGTACGTCTTAGAGTGAAAAAATATTAATTTTCGAAATAGCCAGCGAGTTCATTCGATACTTTAGATATTTTCAAAGTTTAACGAGAAAGTGGCATAGCGAATTGGACGAACGAATGTAATACCTTAAGAAGGATCAAAGAGCTTTGCTTCTTGAATTCAGTAAGAGAACTCGCTCTTGGTATGAAAATTATAAACTAGTAGAATGAAGGAAGATCGGAAATGTAAAATTGAGAAAGAGGATCGGTTAAGCACGCTACGTTGTAAATTGTACAAGGACTAACACTGTCAAATCCTATCGCATTTGCATTATCGTTGTTACGTGAAACGTGATGATTAACGTACAGTAATGAATATTAACGCAGAATATATTGAACTGCGAATACTAATGGTAGGTACTTAATGCTGGCTTTAAATGCTACTTGAACATGACGATAGTTTGAAATGGCTTTGCTTTTAGCCGACGTCTATCACGTGGACAAGAAGGAAGGTAACGACGATACGAAAAACTTAAGAGCAATTATATTGATATTCTTTTCTGATTTAATGCCAGGATACTAAGTGCGAATTGTTTGCTTTCTATAAGATGCGATTACTTTTTATAACGGTGTCGACTCAATGGATCACAGCAATGGTCCACAAATATATTACTTATGTTTTATTTAGCTTCAGTAGTGCTGCTTGTAGTCAATTCTATTTTTTTTATTACATTGATTACTTTTCATTTGAAATTTTTATCTCATATCAGAGAAATTATCATATACGGTGTCGAGAAGGATTTTGAATGGGAAGTAACGTGTTTTTGGTAATTTTATTAATTTTTTTTTGTTTTTAACCTTTTTTTATACAAGGTAACCCAAATAGCATTCACGCCTAGTATAACGCAGTGTTTAATTCTATTTTTCTAGTGGTGGGACGAGGTCATGGACATATTTGACGGGGTACGCCATTTTTATATTTAGCGTTACTTAAGATCTTTTTATTAGCTTACGATTCTCAGTTTCTCTATAAAGTGTTGGGTCCACGTCAAAAATATCGTAAAGAACCTGCATCGTACTTCGACGAATCTTTTAGGAAAGGAAAAATAATTATTTATCTTTCTTAAATTTTTGTCAATCGACAAGTTATTTATTCGAAAAACAAAACTCGATGCGTGTTCTTTTCTGATGGTGATGGGAAAAGGGTATGGTGAAAATTCTTACGTCAAAATAAATCTGACATATTTTGACCGTAAAAGAATTATCATTTGGGCCTTGCAGATGATCCAAGAGGGTCGATTATTATTCTCCCTAAAACCATAACGAGTCAATCGGCTGACATTAGCTATGGAACTGAGAGGAATTACGAACACGCGATAATTCGACATCGCTATAAAATCCTATTGCATTCAACGTTCGACAGCTGATTGGCACGTTAATTTCCGAAAGAGACATTACCTATCTCTCTAACGTATCAAACTCCCAATGTCAATTGGCTTTAAACTCACACTTTAAAAGCTCCGTATCACTGTCACTCACTGTATTATCTTACCTCTGGTAATGACGTGTTGTTAGCTTCACGATAAATAATCTTTCACAAATAGCCCCTTTTCAGCCATATTCAGCACCATTCAATTTGCCGCTATAATCCAAGCTGACATCTCCCATCCATACCGATACCAAGATCCCACGATGACTTATCCGGAGAACCTAGTATAGTGGACGCCTTTTCAAAATTCGATGATTCTCTATCCCAATAAAATCTGTCCTGTACCATTATTCTTCAACTGTTGCGTGTAGTACTCGTTAATATTGTTGATCTCGATGTGTTGGTTGTTTGTGTCGTCGTCTCTACTTGTGCGCTACTTCCGGTTCCGGTTCTGGTTGACGAGCACAGTGGCTGGACGAGAACGGACATCCTCAAGATCACTTGGAGGAACCAATCGAAGAGCGTCGACTCTCACAATCGGCACGAGCTCTCAGTCTCTCCTACAGACCGGATGGCCGTCACAGTGTAAGAGCATCAGTCACGAGTTCGAATACTCCCGAAAATACCTGCAAATTAGGTCAGCTCGTTGATCCCCCCGAGGAAGGTCGCTTCCTTACCGACCGAGTCGATAATACCCACAGCGTTATCGCGCACTCCAGACCTCCACGAGAAATCGGTAAAAACAGTTCTTCCACGTCGCGCGGCAAGAGCAGATCAAGCCCTGGGATGCAGGTGCAGGATAGATCCTGCACCATGAAGAGCGAACGCACCGCGTCATCCAGGATGACGCGTGGAAAAGGATCTAGCAAATGTCATCCACGACAAGAGACCGATAACGTTAAAGATGTTAAAGACCGAACGAACGATAACAGTGCATCACCCGAACGCATAATACGACCCTTACGTGACAGCCACAGTATGCTGGAAGGAAAGTCGAAAAGCTTCGTACTGCCAGATCGTTATATTCATCGATCGTTAACTAAGACCGGATGTCAATCTGCTCGATTGGCCAAAATCGAAGATCGGATGCTCCTGCCACTGCCAAGCACTCGCAATGACTACCATCACCACCACCATCACCATCATCACAACCACCACAACCACCATCATCACCACCACAACCGCATTCCACCTTCTTCTTCTACTTCTTCTTCTTCTTCCAGCACCAATCATATCATACCACAACCTTCTGCTCTGACTGCGACATCGCCACGGGTTAGATTGCCATCCGTGATATCGAGTGCATAATGCATTCTTATTAAATGCGCAGTTAATTATTTTTGCCATTTTTATCATTATTAATATAGTGACGTTCAATGCTCGCGTGATTTTATTTGTTAGCTCTCGTATTGTTACGGCTATGATTATATAATATATGAAACGGTCTTAAGATTATATAGTTATATTATTATATGGGCGATTCAATGCCGGTTCGATCAATGTTGGCAGCATGGTCGCGGGTTCTTATGAATTTTTAGTATCTGTAGTGTAGGTTGAGAAGGAATCCTTTATAGAAGCATTTCACGAAATTCTCCAAATTCAAAGAGTCACGCCATGTTGAATTTTTGTGCAAGGCTTTTCTTTAAATGTCTTGTCTCTACGTACGGTTCGCTCGCGACCTTCACGAAACCAACAGGCAGCTTGCCACAATTTGGAGAACACGAATGGCTCCGTGGTACCGGTGCACTTGCCTTAAAACGTTAAAAATTCATGTCCAGTCTCTGTATGTTGGCTCTGCCATAATCCGGATACTTGTTCCTGTTGTTCTACTGCTCTATCTCTATTTGTTCTTGTCGTTGTCGCTGTCGATGTTATTACAGTTGCTGTTGCTGCCTTCAATGTTCTTCCCATTATCCATCCTCCTGTACTTATCTACCTGTTCTTCAACTTCTTGCACACTGTGTCATTCTCTTGAATAACTTTATCACTCTAATCAACAATCAACCGAATGCGCAGCATGCTTTATAATTTACATATCAACCATAAGTATTTTTCTTGGCTATACCCAAAGCTCTCGAACGTATGCTTGTGATTCAACAGCTTTGCCAAAAGTTCATGGTGATGTCAGTGTATATTCGTATAGTAATGCAGCACGCAATAAAAGGCATGTCTACGTGTCGTAACGTATATGTTATATGAAAGACCAAAAACTTATAGATAAACAAGTGTCAAATGACTTTCTTCGATTTTACAGCCTTTCGATCAGCGCAATACACATACCGCCAAGCCATACATGTCCCAGTAAGTACACCCAAAAAATGTCATTATTTAATTAATTAAAATGATTTATTAAAAATTATCTTCTTACTTCATTACAGTGCCTTAAAAGAGTCAGGCTACGAAAGCGATTCAACATTGGTATTTCGTCGACGCGACGACGTCAATCCTCTAAGTCCTCTCGAACAAAGATTAGCTTACAAGACTGTACAGAGGGGTGGCGACGTACCCTTGCACGGTCTTCGTAAACCAGCACCTGAACGACCAAAGGGTAAGTAAAAGTAAATCAATGACGAAGTATGTTTAGTTTAATTTTTTTATTTTGTTTTGGGGCAGGCGTGGGTCAAACCTATGCTTTTTTTTTTTATCAATGTCCCTCTATATCGCTCAATGGATTTTATGTAATTTCAAAATACCTATAGCGTCTGATAACGTGTCACGACTCATCCATCGCCACATAACATGGAATGTCTCACAATTAACCCGAGGTAATGCGCGTGATGCATGTGGTCGTGTTCTTGCAGTGATTAACCATAATTTTCTAATGGCAAATATATCCGACGTGTATCTTGATTAACTCTAATATCCAAAGTATCTTCTAAACTTTGATCACGGTGCTTTCTAATTGCAATTAAATGCTGTTACCACCACGGCTCGAAAGTACGTGTTGTTTTAGTCGATGGCGAAACTACGAGAACCTGATTTGATCTTGTAGATATTAGTATCCTAATGCATCTCCAAGTGACGTACTCACGTTATTATGCATGAACGTCTTTTATGTGTTTTTAAGCACATGGCACTGTCTTTTCAATGTTTTGAAATTTATTATTTTTTATATTATTAATGCTTTCAGTGAATGTGTACTGTGCTTGTATTTTCATCTCTATCCACTTACAGGTTACTTTTTATTATATTATAATATGGCACCTGTCTTTTTATTATCTGTCTCTCTCTCTATCATTTCGGTCTATCGATATTGGTATGCAGCTATGAGTTTTCGATTTTTCTCACGTTATTATCTCCTGCACACCACGAAGAGGAACGATCTTCTGCGACACCACACGCGCAAGCAAAACTCACCGCCTTGCCTTGGTGAAAGGGGTTCGTCTCGTGAACTCACCGAACTTGCACTGCTAACAGGTGCAAAACGAAACTCTGTCCACAGACGACTCGGAGATCGAATACTTCCCGATCTCGCCGACATTGACGCGGATTCGCGTACACAAGAAGACAAATCCCACGACAACGGAAGCGAAAGCCCCAACTACGATCTATCCGGGTGGTACCAGTTCCTCGCCCACGGAGATGGTTTTTGCGCGCTACAAAAGATCCGCACCTTCTCTGGTCACATCAACCCTGAGAAAGTCCTTCAAGTCGGACGTCATTCCGGCAAGATCGCACTCGACACCTTCCAGAATATCCTCCCCACCACCTGGACGACCACCGTCGAGAGTATCTTCTCCTGCTAGCAGACCACCCTCACCTCCAAGGAGAAAGTCCTCTCGAAATAACTCAACCCTTAGACTCTACTCGAAGATGCACATTACTGATAATCCACATCCACCCAATTCAAGGCACGAGCAGTGCTTTGCGGCTGATAGTGTTTCCAATATCAGATTCCTGAGGGATAGACTTTCTTGCAAGCTTGAGAAGCACAGGAAGGATAGAGAGGAAGCACAGAAGGTCAGGATAACGAGAACTTTGTCGACCAGTCCAGTATCGTCTAGGACCAGGGTGTCTTCTACGGTCACTACTGATTTTCCTAGTAGGAGATCAGAGCCGTGTTTATCTAGAAGTTTCACAGAAAGTAGCAGCGCCAAGCACTCTACGCAGAGCCCTGAACGATTAAGATCCAGGATCTCTACATCGGCTAGTCCTGTGTCTAGGACTTCTAGAACTGCACTGCAGAAAACGATCGAGAGCAAACGAACCTTGGAAGATAAACCACCTATCAAGAGAGTACCATCTAAGAGTCCTACTTCGATGAGCTCTAGGGAATCGACTATAGATCGGCTATACTCACCGGAAAGAACGTGTCATCGTGGCAGCCGGTCAAGGACTTCAGTTGCCCCGGTGAAAAAGGAACCTATTAAAGTTCGTCGTACGAAGAAGGAGCAGGATGAGGTTTGCAAGAGATTGAGTAGATCACCTGATCTATCATCACCCATGGAAGTTCGTAAAGTCATCCAGAAGCAGAAGGACAAGGATTCAAAGCTAGGGCAGACGAAATTCTTGCCTTCGGGAACTGTTGTGAAAAGTTCTACGACTTTGTATTCTTCGGCTGCTAACAGCAAGCAGAAGAATACTGAAGATAAATCATTGAAAGTTACCGTCGCGATATCATCCAAAGGACGAGAGCTTCTACGAAGAACCACGGAAACTTCAACCACTACCAGAAGTCTGACAAAAACGTCGACCACGACTTCGTCGCCGTTGGTAAGTCGGAAGACGACTTTTGTCGAAGCTGTCGATACTTCCAAGGTCAAGCCAGTAACGAAGCCACAAGATAAATTACAAAATAGCCGAGAATCCTTGCGTTCGACTTCATCTTACTGTACGGATATTCTGAATGATATCAATAAGAGGAAACGACCACGTGAGAGACCGCAGACTATTGTGAAATCACCAGTGAGGAAGCCAGAAACTATCAATGTAGTGCCAGATGACAGGGACAGGAAGATTGAGAAGAAAAAATTGCGCAAAGATAAAAATAACGAGAACGTAAAAAATAAGAAATCCTCAAACAGTAAGAAGAGTGAGTCGGAAAAGAAAAAGTCTAAGAAAGCTCTAGGAAAGGCAGCAGGGTCAGAAATGGCTAAGGAATTGCGTAAGCTCGACCAAGAAAATCACACGCGTACATTAACCGTGGAGCAGATAAAGCGCCATCAGGAAGCCATGAAGTCCGATGCCTTTTTTCAAAATTTATTTTTGAGAAATATCTCTCCCACCCCGTCACAAACCAGTATGCTGAGAAAATCATCGGTTCTCGAGCGCGCCAAAATGTTTCAAGATTTAAATAATGAGAATTTCAAATCAGAACCGTCGCTCAGATCTCTTAATATTTATCTGATCAGTAAGCGACCAGTTTCTAATTCAAAATTCAAAAATTGGGAACGCGAAAGTGTCTCCTCAAGGTGTTCCAGTCCTTATGGTGTCAGCTGGCCTGGACGGTCCGTTTTTCAAAAAATTAGCAAATTTGATAGTCTCCTAAGCGTAGATGATTACGCTACGGAATTCGGTTCAGCCACTTCACTGCGTGGACGAAGTCCGGACGTAACTCAGCATTGCTACAAGGAAAGAAGTCTGAGCGAACCACCGTTAAAGATGCTGCCAGTCACTACTGAGCAAACAAGTCCTGAGCGTCATTCACCACGACCGGCATCGCCATCTCCGATTAGGTCGCCAGCCTGTCGCAGGATCCAAAGCCTAAGACAACAGGATGTTCCAGGTACCACAATTGTTGTGAGAAAGGCTAGAGCCAGAAGTGCTGGTGAAGTTGAGCAACGTAAGAAAGCAATCTTTGGTTCAAACTTATCACTGGCAAAAAGTACAAGTTCACTGAATTCCTCGCAAATCGACAGAGACGATTATCAGCAATATGTACTAGAGATGCTGCACTGTAAAAGAAAATCCAAACGATATAAAGATCTTCATGATTTCTATGCAAGCTTAGAAAGAATGGGTGAGTTAGAGCGTACGGCGTCTAGTGGTGACTTGAAACCAAGATTAAAGAACGAAGAGATCATTGACTATGATCGCTGGAAGGAAGTCAGATCTAAGGAACGCGCGGAACAGGAACTGAAGGTATTGTATGGAAAATTGAAAACAGCCCAAAAAGAAAAGGATTTCCTTTTCAGACCTAAGGACGTTGATCAATTCAGATGGCGAGGTGATTCCGGATTGAGGTGTAAGGAAAAGTCCGTGGAAAATATACGCGATCATTTTCGAAAATTAGAGAACGAAGAGAGCGAATTGGAGTCTTTGCGACGTCGTGAAATCTCGTCGAAGAAAGATGTTTATAAGCCACTATGGCGAGGAAACTCAGTAGTGAGTGTAGCGAATACAATATCGAGAAGAGCTACGTTATCAGACATGGAAAAACCGGTACAGCCACTTCTACAAAAGAATCTAGGTGGAAGTAAAAAATTTTGGAGCAGCCTGTCAGTCGAGCAAGTAAATGCTTTGAAGAATCAGCTTAATGAAATTTATAGCAACGACAGTGGAAAATTGAAGACCATGTCAAAAACGGATTACGAAATAGTAGTTCCACCTCAGGACCAGTTTGGAGATGATATCCAGGAAGATAAGAAAGGTCTTCATGTACGATGTCATTCCATGGTGACGCCGGATATATGCAAAGTGGCCGAAGGCATCGATAAGAAGTCTCCTTACAGCCACTTGGATTCCCCATTGAAAAGAAGCAATTCGATCAATCGCGGAAGAATCATAGAAAGATCACAATCGGACAGAGAAGTGGTAGCACCGGCTATGTCCGAATTGGAAAAAAAGAGATTATCATTGACCTTGAGTCAAGAGATCCTAGATAAGGTAACACGTAGACGAGCTTCCGCATCGATAACGCCACGAGAAACCCGCGGTGCAATAGCTGCAGCTGCAGCGAAACCAAAGAGTTCGACCTCAAGTGCAACTGACACTTCACCGCGCACCTGTTACTCCCTGGAAATGTCAGAAGAAGGTGCGCCAAAGTCCAAAGATAAAAGTGACTTTTTACTAGTTTTAACGCCAAACGACGAAACACCAACGAGTAAGCGAAGGGTTGAAAATGTCCTGGAACAATGGTCGAAGAAGCCACCATTAGTGACAATGGCCGTTTCCGAAGAAAGTTTAGTAAAAATGTCACGGGCTACGTCTGGCAGTGAACTGGATAGCACAACTGAGAGTTCCGAGACATCGGTAAGAACTGTTATACGTCAGGGAAGCGCAGAAGACGTAACAAGGAAGGTCGAATTCTTCGAAACTATGGATTACGACACGAAGAAGGATAATAAAATGGATGCTAATACAGAGAAGCAGCCAAGAAGCAGTCTATCGTTTTCACAAAGCTTCGCCGACCTGAAGGAACTCTTTGGCGAGACAGAATCGGCTAAGTACGCAACGTTACCGCTTTATAGGTCACGACCTCGTTCGACCTCACCGAGACGAAGTCCTCCCGCTTCGCCAGACACTTTCAACACGCGACAATTCTATTCACGATCGCAGGACCGTGAACACTTTGTCGACGGGGCTCACAGTGTCAGTCCGTGTCGCGGTATGTCGACGTCATCCTGCAGTCTCGAGAGCCTGTGGCATCGAAGTGTATCACCGGATCCAGAAAAGTACTGGCGAGCCTATCTGAAGTTGGCGAAGAGCGGTGCAGTGAAGAGACTACGCGCCAAATTCGAAAGTCTAGAGGAACTGACTGGTAACCGTGCGAAGATTGTACCAACCCCAAAGAGATTCCAAAGCGATCCGGAACTCACGCGTAATTTACTAAGCAAAGCAGAAGACGATAACAGAGCAATAATCAAGCCACAAGAAGTACCGGATGTGAGCTGGCTCAGAAGGAAATATGAACCAGTAAGAGGTCGGGCGCGTAAACGTGGTACGTCACCACCAATCCCACGTATCCCTTTGCGAATGGAGGACCTGGGTATGCCGCGTATCAACGTGATAAGTAAATTAGCCGAGCTAAAAGAACCATTGCGAAAGACAGTAAGCTCCTCTAGGAAAGCGGAAACGAAGGAGCTGGAAGCTAGCAAGCCGGTCGGTCGTATTCGTAAAAAATTTGAGCATGATCGGGAGATGTCGATTCTAGGTGAGATGTTCACATCAGCTCCGAACGTGCATGAACTTCGTGATATAGCACCGTATTTGGCCGGTCAGTGGGTTGCACACAAGTATCCTAGTCGTCATGATAACGCGCGATCCTTATCCTCACCCGAGCTCGACATAGAGGGTGGATCCTCGAGTCGTATATCGAGTCGTATATCGAGTCATGGGGACGGTACCTCGGAGAAGAGGCAGAAGGTCGGAAAGCCACGTGCTACCTCCTCGTCACCTATACGTCCTAGAAGACCACCTTCGATCTTGAAGCAACCCACGGACGCGTTTGCGAATCAACCTTTTGACCCAAGCAAGCACAGACCGAGGTATAGGTACCAACCTCCTCCTCCGACTGTTCATCGGGAGACCAGGCCCTGGTGGCCTCCAATACCAACCTACACCGCGAGGCCTACGGTCACCTTCGAAGGTCCGGCTTCCTTATGAGTTAGGATACCTAATACACTATCTTTTTCTCTTTGTCCTGTAGCACGTGTGTTCCTTCAAGAAGGAGTGCTTTCGAGTTCAGTTATTCTGGACACGATCGCCCTGGTCTCACCTGCAAGCTCTCCTCCTTGATGCGGATTACACGAATGGCCAGCACCAATATCGATAGATTAGAAAAAGAGGCACTCACCCCAGTTTATAGTACAAGGCTCTATGGTCGTACGCGATTTTAGGATTAGTGCGTTGTCCTTTGTTTTTATGTCTAGCTCTATCTCACTGCAGACATTTTCTTTAGTGCGGCTAATTATTATGATTTTCATTTTGTTTCGCTGAAATATAGAATACTCGAACGCACCTCCGCCGCCACCAAAAGCTCCACACTACAAAGGCGACCGCCAAGGTAATGCTACATGCTAATGATCGTTGCTAATTTTACATTCTTATTCCTACATACATTTTCAATTGTTTCTCTTCTTTCTTACCTTTCCTATGTAATATATCGTTAACCAACTGCTGATAATAAGTGTACGCCTTAACCAATATTCGACGAATTATCTAATCACGGCAACTGCAGTCCAAAATTTCTCAAAGGTGACTAATATCCTTTTCATTTAAAAACCGTATCTCCAAGCAGACACTACATCCGTTCCTCCACAAGGAGAATCAGGCATGCCGAGTGACTGTCGAAGCATGAAAACTAGTTAGATGTCATAGTAAGCATGTCTCTATTATATACAGAAAAACTTTATTACCACCTATGATATGTTTGGTATGCATATTAAGGTCGCTACAATGAAAAAGTAACCAGAGACGACATCGTTCTCTAAGTATGTCTATATGTATGTTGCGGTCATCGTCGGATGCATGTAATGATGCACGTACCTACTTGCATAAACGCCGGAAATTATATTGCACGCTAGCATAACTTGTGGCTGTCGACGTGTGCTTTCTGGATGATAATTGATATATTAAAAAAAAAACTTAAAAATCGACATTCATCACATTATCGTGTCAATGAGGATGATTATTTAAGGTGTCAAAAAGAAAAATTTAATACTGTTCAAATATAAGATTTCATTGAGGTTAAATGATGAGATCCGAGGTCTCGTTCTGTTCATTGTATACTTAATGTGACAATGAAGTTTCGTACGTGATAAACAAGAATGGTCATTGATCCGTTCATCCATGATGACGTTTCGGTTGAATATTCATATGGCCGGCAGTGTATATGGAGAAATATATTGTAATATAATTAAAATGAAATTCTATCTTGGCATAATGAGAATTTCTCTGGCAGGCTATGAAATGATAATGAATGGCTTGTTACAATTCGTGAATAATGATTCGTAGTTTCATATCTGTTTTGGAAGCTATATATCATAGCAAAGGAAATTATGCTACTGCATAACGTTAGTATTGTTCGTTCATATGTGCACAGTCGTAGGATCACTTGATGATCGTGAAAATATTGCATATCGCATAGACTGACGTCATCGCTCATAATAAATATGACAACCACGTTACATATGCGAGACGGATAACGTAATAATTTTAATTCTGACTACGAATATATTAATTCGATTGAATATGATTTTAAAAAATATCAAATTTCACGCTTATAATTACATCAATTTTGTTTTCCTTATTTTTACATAAATGTTTCCAAAAACCCATTAAAATTCTCCGAGCACTGTTGACAATTTTCGAAAATCTTACGTGAACTCCCATTCGTTGCTCTACCGATCGTCATATATCGTTCGTCTAACAGAGCATATCTGTTACCTGTAACGCATGCGAAATATCGACACGTATCGACACCAACGTGCTGCTCGGTAAAGCAACAACAGCAAAGTAACAGTTATCTTCCCCGTTACATAATTGCAAGCAAGACTATTTAGCCAAGCAGTGACGAGTGCAACCTTGACATCCTGGGCGAACGTTACCGCTTCTACTAGTGATTTGTTCTTTCGTAAAATGAACGGCATAAGGAACGTGTCTAGTGGGTGGTGGTCAATATTTTGGTAGTTGAAGACTTTCACCGTACTCGGATTAGTATTATTCCAACGTACTTGGATTAGTATCATTCAGATAGCAACTCGCAGACTCCAATGACGTACCTTATCTAATCGCGTTGCGGTTATTCGTGGGCCACTGCTTCTACACGTACCGCAAAACATGTGGACAGTTCCGCGGATGATCTCGAGGAAAGAAGTGCACGAGGCGAGAGAAAAAAAACCGCAAACTTTTCGGGATACGAGAGAAACGTCATATGCGACTTCCGTCCTTGAGAGAATAAACTGACTCGCATTGTCTACGGGTGAAGTTAAATGTGGAGCAAGCACGAAGACCGGCTTAGCTAGCCAGACGCGTTTTGCGCGTCTTGCGCGTCTGTCGCGCTAACGAAATTACGTTTGTTTGTTTTGTTATTTGAACTTTGTGTTTATATCTTTCACTTACTTTTTTCGATTCACGTCACAACCGAGTTATCTCGTGTCGAATTTAGTTTGATGATTGTTGTGTTCTGTGTGCTATATGTCGATCCGTGATCCGCGTAAAGATAGAGTGCCGAGATTCGAGTGCTTGGAGGAAATTAATTCCTTGTTGAGAGGGAAGTTGGTGGAATGTTATCGTGCGTGACGTAGAGCTTGTGATAAAAGTTCGCCTTCGATCGATCCTCTTAACTGTTTTACCAAACCCTTGCCAATCGTTGCTCACGAGTTGCGAACGGTGCTTGTTTGAGCTTTAAACATATTTGAACGACGTGCTTGCGTGTAATGTTTACGAGTTTCGGAGTTTATATGCACTTCGGCGAGCGTGAATACACATTCTTGGCCTTGCGACGTTACAGTTTTTGGTGATTGTTTTTTACGTGGAATCATAGGAAATATATTATAGTGGCTCGGTGAACTTTCCACGATAATGGATACTGTGTCAAGGTGCTACTGATAATGGAAAAGTATCTCAAGTATTGGACTTTAATGTCATACGTTAAATTTCAATTTGTATGATCGATTTTGATTGAAATTCATTGAAGATTAATATTATTTAATATTATTTTACGATTTCAAACTATATAAAGATGAAGAAATCAAGACTGATATTTACGCGTATAAAATTTGTGTCTGATGGCAATTTTCTCTCACCTAAATCAATATGTCTGTAATATTCGTTACGCCCTCAATGCGTTCGATTTAACGGTGAAAACTTTACGGTGTACGTACGGCAGGTCGTACGCTCCATAGAAATTGTTCTACATTGCGTCGAGAATGAGACGCGACGCGTCTCATTAGAATATAATGGCGTCTGTATTGGCTTGTGAGAGTAGAGATAGCACCGTTCTCAAGGAAAGATTTCGCTGAATGAAAACGGTGAAAATTGTATAAACACAATTTGACGAAAAAAGTATGACACGTTGGTTAAGTTTTTATTACTTTTTGTCAACTTCCACTTTTTTTTCTCAACAGAGTAAAACTTTAAAACGAGATTAACGCAAACTCCGTTGTCGTGTTAGTCTAGGAAAGTTTGATCAGATCCTCTTGTGAAAGTCCTTTTGGATCCTTTCGTTACCTTTCGGATGACATTCGACGCTTCTGGCATTTTAACTAGCCAATCGACATTTAAAGTTTCCTCTTTTTCTTAATAAAATGGTGACTCACGTGACACCTAAGTACAAATATAGATTCTTATATCATGTGTAGATAAATATGCCATGAAATTAGTGACACACGAACTACTTCCTTTTCAAGAAATTTCCACGCCACAGTTGAGAAATCGACACTGATACAACACGATTTCGGAATCGCTTGAAGTTAGTCGCTTTCCATTTTCATCGCGTGCTCCCGCGTAATCGATTTCGAATAATAGCCTAAGAAATCAGCGTGCAATATAATATTTATAACGCAAGTTAATTGGGGCAAGAGATTCTCCCGTTAATGGTTTAAGAGAGAGGAGAATTGTAATTAATAAAAACCAATTAAAATAGCTTAGTCAACTACCTGCTTTGAAAATGAAATTAACGTTCACTTGCTCTAGATATTACCGAACAATAACCGACGCGTCCCTGTTACGATAACCAACCGGAAATCAGTGACCACGAAAAATGTAATATTATCAGAATTGACGTCACTGTACTCGGACTAGTGATTATTTTCTTGATACCAAAAAATACTTTCACGTCTATTTAGAAACCAGCTCCCTAAATAGATACTTGTTAAAATTGATCTAACCTTGACAATTTGAAGAAAATTACGGTTGTTCCTGGTCTGTAATTATTATAGTAGCAGGTATAAAGCAGACGTAGATACAAAGACGTAGATACAACGACGTTTCCCCGTTTGAGAAAAATGAATCGAGGACAAATTCGAAATCGACATGAAATCCACGAGTACTGAAATATAAATAGTACATATTACAAACACATGTAGCTTCTATGGAAGCACCTAGTTAGATAAGAGATCAGGAGCTCAGTGTGCGTGACGCGGATGAGAACCTTCATTTACCGTGAATGAGTTAGCGAAGTAACCCGACGTAACGTAACCAGCGTAGCGATCTTAAGACAGGGGCATTGTCTTGGACCCGAGACCTAGGAACCCGCAGACCAAGTCCCAACTACTTGACCAGTATTGCTCCAACAATCGCGTGACTACGAACGGTTCTTTTATATGAACGACGTAAATCATTATTACTAGATAAAAATATAATTTCCAAAAATCGTTCCTACAGTATCATTGTTAACTTCGCAAATAGCTATAACTCCATGGACAAAAGATCAGTCGCGATCAGTATCCGGTTATCGTGGAAATGCTGTTATCTTAGCAAGTTCGATAAATCGCAATGGAATAATAAGAATGAAAGCGAAGAATAATTTTTACTTTTTATACGACGCAATAATTCGCAATCACGACGTTCAAATGGTTTTTTTTTACATTTATCAGATCGTACCGTGACGTCAGAGTGACAGTGAACGAAAGTTGACGATTGTTATTGGGTTCTTGAACAAAACCGAGAGCCAGTGTGCGCGAGTGTCCTTGGATTCTGTACTATCGATATTTTCAATGTGCTCGGCGATGGAGCGTGTAATTTCGCCAAGAGTCACGGGTTCTCCGCTGTACCCACGTGTTGATGACTTGGAGAGAAGTCAACAATGGAATAGTCTCACGAGCGACATCAACGAACTGGAACGAATGCGTCCAAGAAATAGAGTCTTGATGAGGACTCGCACAAAGGATTCGGATTTCGAGAGACACGCTATTAACAGACGTTCTTTACCCGAGTCTGAAAAAACTGACCTACTGGTTGTGCATTTGACGACGAGCGATCATCTCACAAAGGACCGCAGGAACCAGATGGATCATTCGATAGATCGTGCTACCGTGGTGGACAAGAGATGGAGTTGGAAGCCAAGAACGGAATTCGAGAGAAAATATTTCGGTAATAATAATTACGAGGGATTTCATTATAATCAAGGAAGGAATAACAATTCGAATTATTATGAGAGTACGGAATGTCTGAATAAGCAAAATCTTATGAATGTTGAGGAATCGAAAGCTTCCTATGAAACTGCAGACAATATAGAGAGGAAAGATTCGAGTAAGACAGGGGAAACCCCTACTGACATTAATCGGGATGATAAACCTAATATGGTGAATCTTTTCAAGCAGGAGGAATCAGAGTTTCGTGGGAGTAGAGAAAGACTGCATGAAATATTCGAACACAATCGACACTTGAGGCGACAATTTTTTGCTAATATGCCAGGCAGTATTTCTGTAAATAAGAACAGCGACGTTGGTAAGCGTGACAATAAAGTGCTTAGGAAGCCTGAGATTTTAGAAGGAAATGGATTTGGTAGCACTGAGACTGTCACTAGTCAAAGTAATCATTCGGCTGATAGTAGCGTAGCTAGTCGAAAACTTCAAGATGGACACAGTGACATTGGCAACACGCCTGAACCACTAGACACTGAGGAAACCTACGCAAATGTAATGCAAAGGAATGAGGTGAAGTTTGCTTCGCTAAAGAGGCAGGAGGACTTCACTGATGTTATTGGTTCGAAACCGGAAGTGAAGTATAATACAGTGCCGAGAACTAAGCCAATTCTCGACGTTAATATGAATCATAATAATGCGGATAACGTATCGCTTAATAATTCAGATTGGAATATTCAATCCTTGAATAAAGTTGGCCAATCTGAACAAACGATCAGTCATACGGCTTATTTCAATGACAACAAGAGAAATTCAAACGACGAATTCAAGGTTCGTTTTAACAGTCTGCCAAGAGTCGAGACGGATAATATTAAAAATTTGTCCAAGCATTCGCTGCCAAGTAAAACTGAAAATGTTTATGAGATGCTGCCAAATTCTCAAAATAGTAAAGACGCGAAGCAACAGAAGGATCTTGGGAGATTTAAAAGTCACGAGAATTTACTATTTACTATGAATTACGTGGTCAATGATGCGGATGTTGTTAACGTCGATAATGAGAATGACAGATCACTTTCGATGACGTCGTATGAGAATCAACAAATTTTGAAAAGTCCGACTTATAATCCCGAATCAGATGGTCTCAAGCTGCTGGACCGTCTCGAATCTCGGATCGAAGAACAAAAGGCTAATCGATCCTACTTACACTCTCAATCGACGAATGACTCCATATCATCGACTACTGATCAGAATGCTACTCCTAACGATCTTCTTGAGTCATCTGCTCTAATTAGAAGATATGGTTATGATTCATCAGACGTAAACAACAAATCCAATTTGTCCAATGATTTTGGAAAATCTTTACCCAATCTGGCCATTCTTAGTCAACCACAGGTTTCTACAAACTCTATAGCTAGACTGTCGATTAATGGTTCCATGGTAGATCTATCAGGATCTAAACTCAGTGATGACTATAGTAAAAATCATTTGGATGAATATACTAGTAATATAGAATTGGAAAATTCAAACCAAGTCCATTATGAAAATAGCCATAGAGCAAATCAGAAAGAAATTTCTACAAAGCCAATTTCAAAGTTATCGATCGATCAAACTCAGTCACAATCAGGATACAAAGAATTCCTCCCAAAATTCTACACAGCACACAGTAAGTTACGCGAGTCATCAAATAAGGAATCGAAAGCCCCAGCAGTTCCAAGACGTCGAATTAAAAAGAACATACCACCTCCTCTGGACTTATCAAAAGTATATGACTTGTCTGATTATGATGAAGAGGAAAGATCAATGTTGAAGAATTATACCGTTGATGTATCTCTCCTGCAAGATTACGATAGGCCACTGACTGGCGTCTTTACCGTAATTCATGATGATAGTCCGCCACCTGATACTTACACAAGAGAACGAGAGACCGTGATAAGAGATAGTAAAGATTTTTTGAAAATGTCAAACAATTCATCATCATCGATCTTGAATCCTGATGAAACTAGAAATCCAAATAAAATAACCAAAGAGAGAGCTCGACTAATTTGCTCTAGATTTTTAAATAAATCCTGCGGCGATATATCTAGAGCCTGTGAACTACAGTCTCCACAATTAGTGAACAGCTTCAAAAATTCAATGATGGATATACATTCTGCCAACTACTCTACCGATGGCGGCCAGCATTCACGGCTGGGTAGCTTTGACAGTACATCGAACAGCGGTACCATGAGTCCTCTGTCAGATCGCCGGAAGTCGAGTGGCAGACTTACTCCGGGAACCGGAACCACGCTTCCATTGGTTTATGGCCCGATACCATACAGTCAGTACACAAATAAATTTTTTTTAAAATTTACTAGATACGATCAATTTTTGTATAGTCCCACCTATGCCAGTCAAATTACATACGTCAAATTCACGTATAATTCAAATGACAGATTAGATAACGTTACCTTAGTCACATAAAAGACTATCGTTAAAGGAACGACAATCTTGTACAAGCCACTGGCTTCCAGGCGTGTAACTGGAATTTACTTAGTTCTAATGTCGTAATTTACATCTAAAGAAATATGCTAATGATATTGGCGTAACAATAAAAATATGGTCTCCCTCACGGTACTGTTTAAGAAAAAATAATTACTATGCCTAAACCAGTCAAAAATGTAATTTCCATTACGAAGCATTTAACGTTCATATGACGTAAGATGTCACAGACTCGAAACTTAACGAAGGCCTTGAAAAGTTTATCCATGTAAAACTCGTTATAGATTAGATATAGATACAAGTGTTCCGGTATTTATACTACTTGGGCTAATGATAGCATACACCAGAAAAATATCACTTTTCGTTATAATCCATGATGAATGATCCGGATCTACTGATAACCAAACAACAAACACGTACGATACATTTCTTATGATATATTGCACTATTTAATACTAGCAAATATTTATCACTCCGGTGAACTTCCTCGTGAATTTATAGAATTCAAATCCAATTAGAATTCCCACATTGCGCTTCCCAACGTTACTCGCACCTGCAGTGCATTCCGACTGGAATTTACAACGGGTTGCAAAGCTAGTGACTTGACGCCACGTGCTCAGCTTATACGAACTGCGTCGCAACACTGTCGGTCATTTTTCTTTAGCCAACAAACAGAGCAAAACCTATGCTGCACGTTGAATTTCGTAACAACCATTGTCACTTATACAGACCAGAGATCCTTGGCCCTGATAAAAACATCGTCATCAAAGTTTAGCTGCTTTATTTTCATGTATCGAATTTACCGTGTAACGTATGTGGTTTTCATTGCGTAGCACTACGCTTGACGATCATCATAGTTGCCCAGTGTGAAGTCAGCGCAGACGCGTGACAGCAGTCTCGCCATAGCGCCACTACGTTATGTCGCATCTTTCTATGATATCAGTTGTATCATCGCTACGCGTTGTGTTAGACGTGTTACTTAGTACCAGTGTTAATTACTGTCGTTAGTTAAGAATTTTATTAAGGGTGAGCATCGCTACTTACGTCACGGTATGTTGCGATCATTGTATGTTGACTTTAATCATTAATGATATATCGCAATAGTATATATATATATCTATGGTTATCACCCGTTAGAACTTTAATTCAATTTTTGTTGTTGTATTAATATTAATTAAAAGTACAGACAAAATGGGAACCTTTAGTATCGTGATCATGTGAGTCTAACGTTTAGTTAGTAAGGCTACGTTAAAGAGGGATCTCGTGTACTGTGTGTATAGTATGTCATGTTATTTTAGGAGCTTGAGGTGCATATATGCACAAAAAGGAGCATAAATATGCACGGGGTGCTGAGAGTACGCGTTTTAGTCTCGCTATAGTCCCGTGGTAGATGATTATAGTATGTAGTTCAGGGAGTAGTAAATGCTTGGTATAATTAGTCAGACATACAGTGTTACTCTAATACGGTTCGTAAGTTGTGCTCTAATGAAAATTTGGAATTCTAAATGGGATCATTTGTTTTGTCTCGTCACGTTACACGGCTTTGGTATACAGTTCTGTTAGATTATGCTGTAAAAATGGCAACGATTAATTATAGGGCAGACTTGATAAAATAAACTGCTGGTACGTTCCACGCGTAGAAATTGCGTATAGCAAGAGCGCTGAAGGCGTAGAAAATTTTTATTTCGAATTACTAATCGCAATTCTTCAGTTTTACAAATTCCGCTTCCCACGTGTTCCGATGTTCCGTATTTTCGAGGGGACAGGAAAACATGTATATTTCTTTAAATATTATGCACGTACTGAAATATTTTCAGATACTGCAAAACTCGTGTATTTTATCACGGCTGTAACAAATACACTGATGTCGTAAGTGCGTAATTTTATACCAAATCGTACGCCGACGTTATTTATTATGCAACGGGCGTCTGAGTCATAACGACTATTTAAATTCGTAGCCTTCGTAAACATTAGATGTGCAAAAATGAAATCACATCTTATGTATTCGTCAGAAACCATATGGTCGGTTGACTGTTGAATTAATAGCATTAATAATTCACTCGGAACTTACAGCATACAGCTATTACATATAAGTCATATTTACAAGGTGATGTAAATGGATGAGAAAAGTTTATTTGACAGACAGGAATGAGGTAAAGATGCAAAAAAATTGTTCGTTGAAAATGAAATTCTCTCTGTTTCTCTCTTGGATCGAGGAAAGGTTGTAATAGGAAACCTTATAATAACCAGAGGCCTGGTTAAGCTTAGAGAAATGTAGGTCGTTTATTGGCGATCCAATTTTTTCTACCCCTTACGTATCCAGCTACAAGGGATTCCTTTGGCTATGTAAAAACAAATATTCTACTATGTAATGATATTATTGTAAATTTCATATTCGTTTCAATTAGATAGAAATAAAATATATGAACAGTATAAGACCTCGTGTCGTTCAGAAGATCACAATTATAATAGTACGTCTGTGATGCTGTGCTGGAGCCTTAATTACGTTCATGGCCAATAAATGTCAATTCTAATGTCCGACAACAATGACCACCATTACAATAATAAGCAGCATTTTGTAAAGTGGTTTTAATTCGTAGCCCAAATATATACGGGAGCACACGTGTTCTCGATTCACTAATGACACCAACGATCAAAGACTATACATCTTGCCTTTAGCATTAGGTCATGACTAGAACGGAATGTAAAAGTTGGCATACTTTTACGACGCTTCCTCCGCGAAATTCTCATTTAATTTACTTTCCATTAATTATCCAACGCGTAACTGTCTCGTCATTAGAAATGTAATATTCTGTTCTTCTGCCGATACACGGTACACGTGTCGACCATTATTACAGTCATTATAAATGATTTTCTTTTAATTAATATTTTTGTATAGAATGCGAGGACACGAATTAAATTACATTTACCAGTCATGAAATGCATCAATGAACGGATCAAAAGTTGACCTTAATGTTTTATAGTTTAAATTCTACTTGGAGATCTTTTACTTCCGGTCTTGTAATGATGCAGGTTAATCGTTAAATGTTAACGAATATCGTCATTTCATTTGTTTTATATGGGACGACGGAAGCTGCACTATTTTATTAAGTCGTTCTATAGTTTTAGTTTATAAAACACAAGCAAAGGTTCTGAAATTTCATCATAGTACATCCGGCACACGATATGGTCACAATGTACAGGGTTCTTGTAATCAATGTCTAATTGGAACTTTTTTGCACTGATCTATAATTAAAAGATGTATAATTAAAGGACGTGACACTTGCGATTACAGAAAGAATAAAACAGTACTTATACTCTCCTACGTATCTTATTATAGTTTTTTGAAATTTGTGTCAATTACCTTCGAATAAATTAGTATAACAAACTTCAAAGCAACCAGTACATTTTAGTGAAAGATACGTGCTACGTTATTTCACTTATAATTTCAGAACTAAAAATTCAAAATGCTTGAATTTTCTTTCGCAACGAAAATAATTACTCGTTATATATTCTTCGATGTTCCAGTGCACACTAGTTTGTGAGTTTCTCTCGTTTGCTTTAGACTTTGAGAATTTCAGTTTCTGCCGAGCACATAATTTCTAGATTGCATTAGAGAAAGTGCAAGGTCAACACCTCCATTCGTTATTCTTTAATTTCTATATTCTTCAAGATTTCACACAAAATATTGACATACGAATATCCATAAAAAATGTACATTCCTACATGTTATAATGGTAGAAGCTTCCGATATCCAGTATTGTACTAAAGTCCATGTATATTCTTAAGACTTTATACCCGATTATTAATTCCTGACGTTCATCAACTTTAATTGTTCTCATCAACAGAATCGCCAAGGCGTTATGTTGAGGGTGAGGTGACGATTCACTATCGTTCGCCAGTGCGCACAGAGGCGAAGGAACCATTGAGCGAGGAGGAACTTGCACGCAGAAGTGCCGAGAATATGCGTCGCGTTTATCAGGAAGAAAGACGTCGCAAATATCTTCAAGAACTGCACGATATCGACTCACGACGCCATACGGACAATTTTATGTGAGTACTGTGAACTCGAGACTATAAACAGCACAGAACTAAATTGCTTACACACGAACGATATATTTCACCTAGTGCAATGATAACACGTGATCGTGTAACATTTATAAATCATTAATTACATCTTACTATCTTGAGGATACACGTAATGTTTACACGGTACAATTAACCATGTACTTTCCGCATCTGTTTCTCAAAATGCATATTAACAAGGAAATATATTTCAATAGAAACCCGTGATAACCTAAACTGCAACTGATAGTCATTGATATACTATAGCTATACTGTATAATTTTGTTATAATAATAATTCACATTTCATCATTTATATTCAGTATATGAGATAGTGATATATTATAGTTATAATAGAATATACCGGTATGGTCATAATACATTATAACGTTACAAACACATCTAGCTCACGCAATCCATGTAACTTTACGTGCTATGAACATTGCAGTTCGTAAAGGGAGAAGGAACGTTAGCTTACGTTATGTCAGAGAGTGAAACTAAGCATTTTCTTGTGATTCCAGTAGTACGTAGTAACCTATAGAATTACACGATAGTATCACACTTAATTCTAAGCAAGTAAACGCGTCTACCGTTAGTACAGGTGGAGATGCAAGTACATAGTAGTACAAATTATACAGTTACTACTGAGGTATCAAATAATTGGGTAGTACGAGAATTTGAAGTGACATATGAATGACATGTGTGTGAAATATTTCCTTGAAATTTTTCGTTCCTTTTTGCTGTTACAATTTCTTGTATACTCGTGACGCAATATTGGATAGGATTTCTTGCAGTGAATGGTAAAAAGTTACAGGGTCAATAACAGTTACGTTATTGTTTCAGACCTTCGCAGAAGTCTCCAATACCGCTGAACAGATACGATGACTTTATCGATGATCTCAGTCATCGTGGCAGATCTCATCAGGACGTCACACCTGAGCCACGTCTGGTCGCAAGGGCTCTTTATAATTTCGTAGGACAGTCTTCCAGGGAATTAACTTTCCGACGTGGTGATATTATATTCGTACGTCGTCAAGTTGATAAGAATTGGTACGAGGGAGAGCACAATGCCATGGTGGGATTATTCCCGTTTAATTATGTCGAGGTAAAGAAAATTTATTTTATTACGTGACTCGCTTTTGATACGTATAAATAAAACGTACTGGTTGATATCATCAATTTGTATGCAAACATTTAGATTCTTCCGTATGATGGAATAAGGACGACACCGAAGAAACCACACGAGGGACAGGCGCGCGCGAAATTCAATTTCGTCGCTCAGACAAATCTGGAATTATCGTTAGCCAAAGGTACGGTTGTTTAGTATCGTTAAGGTTGTCGTTATCGATCGTAAGGAAAAGTTGATGTATTCGTGTCTATTTTTAGGTGAGATGGTGATTCTGACACGACGGGTAGATGAAAATTGGTACGAGGGACGCATTGGTAATAGGAAAGGAATATTCCCAATTTCCTACGTTGAAGTAATCGTAGAGCCAGGTCACAGGCCAGGTACTGGTATAGAAATTGATATATGCAATTAAACGTATTCGTCGCTTTCAGCTAATACGTCATTCTCATCTCTCATGCTTCTCATCTCTCTTCTGTAGGGTTGAAAATCATTCTTAAACATAGAATAGCCTAGCAGAACTGTCACTAAATTCTTCCTCGTCAATAACTCGTCACTTTTATTCGTGAGTACTTCACATAACTCTAACGAATGTTCTTGTACGTTTCCTAAAGTTACAAAATTATGGTTGAATTCCCCTCGTGGCTACGTCATCAATCCTCTAGCACATGTTTCTAATCACTATACACGCGCTCGCTTTTCCAGCTGAGAAAACTTTACGAAATAAGTTAAACAACTGTGGCGGATATTTTATTGAATTTCAGAAACTCCCGTTCAGAGTAAACCCGTAGCCTCACCCGCGGCACACAGTCTGCTCTCTAATGGATCGGCTGGTGGAAAAATGAGCATGGGAGCTCATCATTACACCCCATCGATCCCCGTCAACCCCAACACAACCCAGCCCCATTACAATTCACTGGTAAGCATTTACAACTTTAGCCACTGATTTGACCTAGTATTATATAACAAAAGAGAAGAAATTAAATAAATATATCAAATTGTATCACAAATTCTATTTAGTACAAGAATTGTATCTTGAATTTACTAGCAAGCAACTTCAAAATACGTACAATAGTTTGTATCAAGTCATATATTTCTGTTAGCAATGCATTAGATACATTGTTATTCTAGTTTGTCTGTGTCATCGATAAAAGAAAACAGTACTTCTAACGCGTCGTGTCAGCTGTACTAATTATCATTTGTTTTTCAATTAGCCACGTATGGGAGGGAACAAATTACATGTAGCTCCTGTCAACGAGACATTGCACATCGATACTCACTCAGAGCCTCAGCCGTAAGTAAACTCTATTAGCGAAACAGACATTTGTAATTGTCGGACTCTGTTTCTTTCTCAGGGTACTAAGTACCCTCGCACATTGATCATTGATCTCTGGCATTAAACAATCTTCCAATCATGTTCGCAGGTATCGTGCTCTCTACAATTACAGACCGCAGAATGAAGATGAACTGGAATTGAAAGAAGGCGATACGGTGTACGTGATGGAAAAGTGTGACGACGGTTGGTACGTTGGCTCGAGCCAACGAACCGGTTACTTCGGTACCTTCCCTGGAAATTACGTGGAAAGATTGTGAGAGAAAACAAGGCGTGATCTCGTACGAGTGAGGAGATCATAGGTAGACCGAACGTCACTTCCGCTGCATTGGAAAAAAGTAGACCGGAAGTCGAGTGAAAGCTAATAAAATTGCATCGCAGCGATCAGACTGTTGCTTGAGGAATGGAATTGCTGTACTTCGTTAAAATTGTGGCATTGGATTAGATGCGATACCGAAGTAAATATTGATACGAGGCTTTAAACGTTTACATAATACGTGTCTCTATAGACTAACGAAATGTTAGGATGAACAAATTGTGGAAAGCGATTATGGGTCTTCCTCCGAATACGGTATCACGTTTGATTTTAATTGATAACAATCACGCATGCACTCGGATACTCGATAGCCTCAAGAGAATAATATTTAACGACGACCTTGTATAACGTTGCATCTACCAAAAATAATATCTAAGATCATCTAGGCTAATGTGTAAGTAGTGTATAATAACATTTAGTAATTTATTGATATGAAGTTATCATGCTGCGAATATAACGACGATCAATCTTACGATGACGTTCGTACACGTCATCATTGTATATCCTATGCGCCTAATGCGCTATTGCGTGGCTGAACAATACACTTTTCATACAAATATATCTACATAGGAATGGCTACCTTGTAAAACGTGCGATTATAAATGCCTACAGTTATTTGTAAAGTCGGAACACTTTAAATAACGACTGTAAAATCGAACTTTGTCATCTTTAAATTAATAAGAAATAAGAATGACTATTGTATTTGATAAGGAGCCCTTTACATGTACGCGATACTTCGAATACTTAGGAGCAACCATCCTTAATCCTTTCGACACAAGTGGTTTCAAAAAGAAACCATAACTTTTTCAACTAAATTGATAAACTTCATTTTCTTCGTGATTAATCTTGAGTCTGAAAGGGCTAAGGAACTTTGGCCTATAAACGAACACCTCACTCACCTCGGAGTTTGCATCGAGTAAAAAAGTTTGTTGAGAAATAAAATCGTAATACGAATACATGAATCCTTAAAGGTTATCGCGAATGCGTTCCTCGTTATACCAACTCGCGACAATGTTCTATTATAAAAAATACATAGAATCGACAATCGTGAGATTTTTAACTGTTTTATTTCTTGAATCGATCACTCTTATCAGCATCTAGAGACGTGTATTCAGCTTGAGTTGACTTTACATGAGAATTAACCCAATGATTTAGAAGGTGGATTTCGTTTCGTCGCCAACAAAACGACGAAGTGAATCCCCCATTATGATTGAAAGTTTGCCTTCCCAAATTCATATTTTTGTATACATTATTTATATCTAGAATTATATATATATATATATAGTATATGCATAAAATATGAAATATATTATATAAACAATTAGTGATATATATAAATCATATATATAAATATACATAAACATAATTACACGCTACATTTTATTGCATGTTCATGCACCAAACAACAACTGCATATAACATGACTCCGTTGCTATGACGATCGCTATGAAATTTCTTGTTCTGCGATTAGTTCTATGCGTGTCGCTATAAAACCTACATACGTACATTGCGCGTCGTCACGGACGTAGTTCAAAAAACAGACAATATTAAAGTTATTGATACGAATAGAAAATATGTACAAGGGCATTACTTTGTTCAATATGTAGATATACTGGGTGTCGTCGACGCGGAGTCTTGTGTAACATTCAAATTGGACGCTTCTAGTCAGTCAAATGTCACATACTGACTTTACCGAAGATATACTGGCTCTAACAGGATATACTAAATATTCGACATATCGCATGGATATCATAGAAAATGAATGAAATATATACATATATTAGATATTAAAATCAAGAGTGTGACCGGACATAGATGTACGCTGAAAGAAAAATATCTTATGTCAATTGAATCTTAAAGGATACACGATGTAAACTTTAAGAAAACTCTCATACAGCATATTTTTATCTGACTCTGCTAAATGCGCGAGTTTAAGATCCAAGCGTTGATCACTTATACACTGTGATTGTTTTCTTAATGTTACGCATTTCTTAAATGTTGAATACTCGCGCTTGGTGCAGACTTTTATTTCTACCATTTGAACGAGTCCTGTATACTCCTTAATATCATATTAAGTTTCCTGGATAAACTCTGATAGCGTCATCATATTCTTTTTTGTTTTGAGCGCCACATGTCTTATACTTTGATTATTTTCCGACAGAGGCTTCGTAGTGTCTATCATGCTGCGACGTTGTATCGTATCGTTTTATTTGAAATTATTATATTTGCGTTAATTAGCACTAACGATGTCACTATTCATTGTACACTTCGGCTACCAATAAACCCTAGTCTATTACTAATTCGTTTGACAGTGAAACATTATTTCTGGCCTATCATATGTGGCTTCCTGATAATGAAATGTTTTTGGCACAAATTGAGAATAATTACTAATGCGTCACTACGTATAGGTGCCTCTACACTCTACCGTGCTCTTAGCTGCAGATCATATTATTGTATTCTATATATTTGTTATTGTACTTTATTAGCAAAACGCATGAAGAAATACTGAATTGAGCCTATTTGTTGATTGCTCGTTAGGAACACCAATATCCTAAATTATCAATACCATCAAATACCAGAATCAGATTTATCACAAGATCGACAGCATCTTCGTCTGTATCCTGGAACCTCGCAATAACGTCTCAGATTTGGTACCACGCAATAATCACTGGTATCATTTTGACACAAATTACGACAATCGGAAGTCCTTCTTGAGTATCCTTTGCATGGTCTCAATTCGTCCTGTATGAAGGAACCGGTGCAATTAAACAAAGTTTCACCATGTGAAGAGACGCAACGAGCCATTCTGGACTGGATGCCTCTTCCACACGATTGCGAACACTATAAGAAAATTTTGATTTTACAACCCTGCTTGATGTTCATTTTAATATAATTTTCATTACATCTTCTTACCAAAGACCAATCCGTGAATTCCCATCGTCCCTGACAAGGGATCCTATTGCATTCCCGTTTATTATCAGGGCTCCGTTTACTACAACGTGTAGGAGGCACCATTGTCTTATATACCTCTAATCCATTATCCTTAGTAAATTGGCTATCGTTAAAGGACGAATGAACACAATAAAGCTGTCTATATTGTACACCAGAGCCACCACACGTAGCTGAACAGCCTTCCCAAGGGCCTGGCAGCCATTTAAAATCGCAGCTGAAATTCTCAATGAAAATTTACATAATCAATATTCATATGTATAAATGCTAATATCAAATTGATATTCCATACCTAAATATATTACACTTTTCAACATCCTGTACAGGCTTCAAGCTTAAAGGACACTTTCTCTTAGAAACAATCCTCCCTGTATATTCATCCTTACAGGCAACTGTTTTTTGTCTTGTACCACCACCACAACTTGCACTGCATGGACCCCACCCACCTGGTAGCCATGAATATCTTTCAACGGCAATTTGATCATTGCGATTTAATGTATACTTCAAAAATACCGATACAGATATTCCTTGCTTGACAACCTTCTCAGGTATGGCAATCTGATGATCAGACCAGAATAAAAATTAAAAATTCTTCTTGCCATCTTACAGCAGTATAAAACATACCGATACTACTATTTCTGCAAACAAAGGTCCTTTGGCCCACATTGTATAAGTATCGCCGAGCTTTTGAGGTCGAAAAGCTGCACCTTCCACTATTAAAATTTGCCCACGTCCTCTTGAATCAAAACCCTTCACGTCGTTTCTACGTCTTTTTCTATCTCTAATAGTAATAGTGACGTTTTCCTTATAATCAACCGGTGCCTGCAGCACAGTAACGTCAACCCTTATGTTGTAAGCAGCACGTGGCACGACAGCGACTCTTGTCATAGCTACAAAGTTAATATGCACTTGAATTATTAACAAAAATTTCTCAGGTAAACTTTGTCCTTCCTAACATATATCACAGCGATCGTCTTAGCTTTAACTTACCTCGTCTTAGTTTACGCTGTAGCTTATTAGTAACGTTGTTACAGTTTGAGTTATCACCATCACACACTCCACAAGTATCCTGTTCCTTTCTAGAACCCAAGATGTTATCGCATCCCATTCCATGACACTTACCCTGATAAGGATTACTCATTGAGGACGAATCGTACTGAAATTCTCATAATCAATTGAAAAATCATACCTGAACACATATATCGGTATTCCCATAAGAGCACGGTGTTCCATCAATGAGATTTTCACCACTGAAAAAAATCTCACCACTTTGTTTGCTGCGACACGTCAACTGACATTTCAAACTTTCTTGATCAGGTTCATACGGGAGCCAAGTCATATTATGCCTGGCTGAGGTAAATTTGAAATCCATCAGACTTGCTAACCTGGAGCATTGTTTCGCCCTGAGATCTATGGGTTTGGGGCAATCTGGTTGTACGCATATACGAAATTCTTCGAGTTTACCCTTACAAAGGATTCCACCATAGGCAGGTCTATAAAGTTATAAATATACATTTTCATGATGAACAATTTTTTGTGCTTTACTTTTTTATACTTACGTAGGTTTATTACATTTACGGGACCGAAATTGCACTCCGACGCCACAAGTTCTAGAACATTTTGTCCATTCACCCCATGGACCCCAACCACCGTCACGTGCGTTGTGAACCACTGGTCCCAATCCAAATCTTTTACGATCCACTGGCTCACAGTAGCCATTAATGCACCACTGGAACGATGTAGTATAATAATAATAGCTATCTAAATTATAAGAAATTATTTATTTGATTACCTTATCTTCTCCGCACGAAGTACCCTCCAGCGGAGGACCTTTCTTGGTCTTGCAAACTTGAGAAGAATTCAAATGACCACACCACAGATGTGAACACGGTTCGGGTAAATCAAAGCTTCTACACAGACTATACCTAAAGTCAGAAAAAAAGATACTAATATTCTCTAGTGCAGAAAGATTATATTTAACAGACAGTAAAATAAGAATCATACCCGTCACCAAATTCCATACGACATTGCTCGTCCATTGTAAACGTATCCTGTAGGGTTGCCTTCAGATCTGTGGCATTGGTCTTATCAGGTGCGTTAAGAAGACATGACCATTGTCTATAAAAAAGTAACTTAAGCCAGTCTCTCTTTTCGTATAAATCAACTATATGTTATAATATAAATAAAAGTTGCACTTTGCTCTATGGTGAAATTCTCGTTTGGAACATGTTGACCAGTGAAAACGATGAAACGTTGCTGCCACCATAGGAGCCATGACGCTTCCAAAAGATGCTTCATCCCCGCAAGTATTTCCAGCATTTTCATCCCCATCGTGGGTTAATCCTAAACTGTATCACATAATGAAACACGAGGTTGCCATTATGATTTTATTCTTATACTTTACATACATGTGTGCCACCTCGTGGGCAATGATGAAAGCACTAGTTAAACCCTCGTCACGATTTAAGGCACAAGATCTTGCTGGGTCACAGGCACCTGACACAGGAGCGTATCCAGATGGTCCACCGATATCCAATCTGGTCAACCATACAGCAACGTCATGACTTTCTTCTGAAGATGACAACAACTTTCTATTCCACTTGTTAACATTTTCCAAAGATCGTCTAGCATTGCCGCTACGTACCTGAAAATGGAAATGAAAAATTTCAAGAAAAATAATCAAATCAGGTGACTGTTGTTTTAATATACCCAACCTCTTCTTCTGTTTTAATAATGATAATTAATATTATAATACTCGCCATACTGTCTTCTTTTTCAGCGTAGAATATCATTCTTACTATGACAAGCTTCATATTAGACTCCAGTGAAGGATCCTTGTAAATTGCGCTTACCTGTAGAATAATTAAATTACTTTGATAATTGGTAATCGATATTGGAATTAATCGATATATTTCTATTAGCACACGATTTGATACTGTATTGCACAGAAGCCATCTTTTCTGCCTACAAATATGCCTCTCATCCAATTGTACGAAATATAGAACCGACACACAGACTGTATAAATGCATGGTTTACACAGGATTGTTTAAGGGATGATCTTTTAGCTGGGATTTTTCAACAATTATTTTAATCTCAAGTCTTATTTTCCTTCTTACAACTTCGCGGGAATGGAGCTTTTAAAGAAAACGCTCCAGTTGCACAAACTTGCCTTCGTAAGCTCAACTTCCTTCGTACTTCTCTCGCTAGCCTAATATCTTAACTAGCTGAAGTGAAGTCGTTACTTAACTACACTAGGAACGTTATTAGACCATGTCCTTATGCCTTCCTAGTTTAACTACCGTTAAGACAAAAGTGTTCAAGTATTCGCAACAATATGCTGTCTTATACATACATCCATTTAATATGCTACTCAGAAATTTGTACTTAGCCAGTGTTTAAGGGTGCCGTTAAAGATCACCATACATAAAACATAGGGGCCAATAAACGCACGTTAGAAGGTTAAATGGATTTATGGACGCGTGGGATAGAAAACTTTATGTGCTGAACCTCTTAGCGCTACTTTTTAACATATAAACTATCTTGTACGAAATGCTTTGAATTTCACAAATTATACAAAACATTTAGTATACTCACGATATTCAATAGTGCCAGAATATATTGTTGAACTCTGCCACCATGAAAATCAACAACCGAGTGATCAGCTGCAATTCCAATTTCAAGCCATCTAGGCGGAGCTTCTTCGTTTACAGTTTTCCGTCCTGTGCAACAAGGAAATAATAAGAATAGCGTTTGTAGTAGTTTGGTGAAATATTTATTTTTAATTATTTCAAATAAATTTAAAAGACGTCATATTTTAGACGTGAAAGCTCTACGTCTGATTTCACGCTTCAACGAGAATAAAGCATCGTAACAAGCAAAGTGTGTTAAAACGGGAATTATTTATAATGCTACTACAGGACGATGGAAAATAAATGTTTCTATAGTATTTTACTCTTTCAAGATATAACACCTGAGTGAACGCTCTGCGAATACAGTCATTTCTTAGGCAGCGTCAACTTGTACCTTTAATGTATATTATTTCACTATATCGAGCTTTTACTTACTAGGCAATTTATCTCTTTCCCACGCCCGATCAAAGAAATATCCAATATGTTCGGAATCTTCCTCAAATGGGAGTTTCGCATCCACCGACTCTCTTTCATCGTATCGAGATCCTCCCTTACCCTTTTCATCCGTATTTTCCTCCCCCACCTCTGCCTCAACATCAATCATATCTCCCGTCAGATTATAGAACTCCCTCGTATTGCAGATCATCAAATCTCGTTTCACTCGTTTGTGGCTCCCGTAGTCGATTTTCTCCCTGCCATCTAACCTCCAGGAACCCTCCGCCAATTTCAGATTCCAGTCCCCCTCTTCCTCAGGTCCAGGTCCATGTCCCGAGGCTCTAGTTGAAATTTCGTTCACTCTCAATTTCTTCAAATTCCCAACGTTCAGTATAATATTGCTAAGATACTCGCGAACACGCTCCAAAAATTCATTGGCGAATCTACCATTGTCCTCAGCATCCCCTGTACCAAAAACGAACGATAGCCTATCGATTCCTTCTCTCATAAGAGATTTGAAATCAAGTTTTCCTAATTCGTACGAAGAAATTCTCTCGCTTATATCATCCTCATTATTCTCAATCAGCTTCTTATCCTTTAGGTCCATCTTGTCTCTTTCTTCTATTAATGATCCTGAGGATGACTGGTGAACACCCATTGGATTTAAATTATCCATCATTGGAGAGCTAACATCCGCAATGGAATTGCCTCTCCAATTTAGATTATCGACTCTCTCCTTGACCTCGTTTGATTTTAGAGCATTCTCATTCCCAGCATCTTCCGCCTGATTTAAGCCACTCTCAAGCTTTGCTACGTATTTTGATCCGTTTGACGAATCCGAATTTCCTCTAATTTTTTCTATTCTCTCTTGATTGTCATCAACTATATTCGTTCTTGAGTTCCGATTTCGATGAAACTCGCTGTCGTTACGCGCCAACGACACATAACCATCTGTTCCCTTTTCCAGCATCCACTTTGTCGGGGTCGCTGACTCGTAGAGAATGTGACGCCGTCCGTCTTTTAAGGGTTGAATAAAAAACGACACATTCTCAATGTGCACCAAACCATACATCTCTCTGTCACACAGTGTCAAGGCAACGGTTGATCTTTGATTTATTACAAAACCATGACGAACTTCACAGCTTTTAGGGATATCATTATCACTGGAATCTCTTGATTTGTGAAAATCCACCGAACCGATCCATTGAACAACAAAATCTGGTGATACTATAAGACGATCGTTTAGTCTCGTTTCCAATGTCCAAGTTTTCAACGATATCCAAATCAGCGTCTCATCCTCAACGGAACGTCGTTTACGATGTTCATCTCGATCAATTATCTTTGGGTAAACGATCTCACCATTAATACCAGACTGTGGAACTTCTTCTGAATCCAGCATAGCGATCGTTATTCCCAGCAGACATCCCATTAGGACAAAACGAAGGTAAAACGTTAATCGAGCCATACCGGGTCGGTAATTAAGGATGCTCAATACTGAAACACTTAATGTTCTCTGCGATTAAATAGAATCAGTCAATCATACAATAAAGCTGGATGAACCAAGTGAATTTCCATGCCCTGTCAGAAAATCATTAATTGATTTTTTTTTTCTCTTCGAGATATTATCCTATTAACAGCTGTCTACCTTACCGACAAAGTAGCTTACTCCCCCTGGTGTAATCACAGTTTCACATAAATCCAATTTCTTTTCAATTTGACACATAACTCTGGTATCCATTACATTTCCACTGATTTCACGTTTTAGAATGAATGCACTTTTCGCAACTACACTACATATTCCAATTTTGCGTCTCACCCTAGTCCAATATTCGCTATTAAATATTATTCAATTACAGACAATTTCCCTATAAGATTTTAATTACGTAATTCGAAGCTCTTCGCAAGACAACAATCATAGTAAACGCTTGTTGTACTCGTGCTTGCTTCACAGCTGTACCAATTTCAAGAACAGGATAGTAATTAACATTTGATTAGGGAAAAGCTGCATTCGCCGTCGCGGTGGCCGTCCTCGGTGCAACTGGCTGCCATATGTAGAACCCACGAATATACTTGGAATATATATATGTATATGTATAAATGCCTACGCACAAATGCCTACGGTCTCTTCTATGGTTGCCTGTGAGATGCGAAGCTCTGGTCGTTATAAAAGACGCGTATACTCTTGGCGCGCACAAAGTTCTAATAATGACGGCTTTATGTGAGCTATGGTGCCATCATGTGTAGCCATCGGAGTTCACTGACTTGCCGGAGCGATTATATGTCTATATTGAACATCAGCAGTTTCGATGACAGATCAATGAAAAGGGACGATCTTCTAGTTAAGGTCAGTTTATTTATTCATTTTCGTAGTACCTAGTGAATTCATTGTTAAACCAGTGATTTATGACTTAAGAAGGGAATTATTATTTCGATATTATATGAATCATAAAGGGGCAAGACAGATCAGTGTGTCGTCATGATATATGAAATATTGAAACTAAGGACGTGACGTAATTCAATACTTACGGCTATCGTATAAACATAAGTAGGATTAACATCGTGCCGTTAACCTAATTGTTCTTCTCTAGTCCCTTACGCGTTGGATTTATCATCCAAAAAGCATTTTCGTGTAAGGTCAAGCTTTTCGGCAGTATTAGTGCCGTCCGTGGCTGAGAATCTTACTTGAATTTAATATTAGATTTTCTAAATTCTCCTTCTACGCACTGGACAATTTATTGACATTCAGACTTTTATACAGGTTTACGATATTATGTGTGTTACTCAAAAGTGCATTAGATAGTCGATAATTACACTGTATAGCATATATCAAGTTGTTATATGGAAAGGAGACGCAGGTTGACGAGCAATAATTGTTGTTTCCCACGATGTATTATCCACAAAAAAATAACAACGTAACACCTGCTTCTTTCCAATTTCTCAATTGCATTTAGCTAGCAGCGAATAAAATTCGTGTGATTTTCCACATCCGTTTTAACGAAGTCCATAAAGTGAAGAAGTACTAGAACCAAAGATATAAATCATGTACTACATGTTGGCCGTCCTTACTGACATATACCTCGTAGTTTCCATAGTAACTTAAATTCTGTGCAGTAACTAATTGAGTTGAAAGCTTTATAGGAGTAATTATACAACGCATAAACCTGACAACTTTGTATGGTTTACGAGGCGTAATTGCTCAGGCTTAGAAAACTGATCTGCGTTATTGAATTCTTGATTAAGATAGAACGTTGAGTGAGGCTGACAAGAAGGTCAGTACTAAGTAGTCAGCAGTGTGGATGACACAATCATCAAGTGCCCTGCTAGTCATATGTGCTTGAGTGATCGGATGTAAAAAAGTCGAGTATTTACATGGAAGGGAATCGCGATGAAAAATATTTTCGAAACGAAGGTTATGTTTTCATAGAAGATTCATTCATTAGCAGTGTCACGATGGATACATTATCACAGTCAGCATCACTTGTAATATCAAAGCTAAATAAAATCCAATATCCGTCCTTATCAGATTTGCAGCCGTCCCTTTGCCAGTATTGCACAGTGATTTCTCACAGCACGCGGTACATGCGTATAGCTTCGTGCGTTCTCCAATCACGATGCATCCTGGCTCGCATTTATTTGTGCAATTTCTCTCCAAAGACCACATCATTGGTACGGAAGTAGAATTTTCCGTGCTGGTTGTATACGAGAAACGTTTAACCTGCCAAAATTAAGCCAAGATTAATATCGCGAAAAAAGTCTGTATACTAAAATATACAAATTTGATATAATGCCGTATAAACTTACCATACATATTCTCTTGTCATCTTTACATTTTTGTATAAGGGAACTGTAGTTCCCGGCCAAGTCGACGCATCTTTCTCCATCGTCCATGGTGTCGCATTGATAACACCATAAATCATTGGCTCGTTCGGATGCTGCGTGGGTGCGATGCTCCTTGGACATAAGTTGTCCTAATAAATCATCAAGTGATAAGCACTATGTACTCTTTTGGTGATTGTTTTTAAAATATTACACACTTCCCAAAGTACTAAATATTTTTTAGTATCAGGTAAAATCTATCAGTCACTAAATGTGTGGTTCATCGATATAAATACTTGCTAACATAAAATAACATCAGTACGTTATTATTAACCCTTAACGGTCACCTGGGGTCAAAATGACCCCGACGTAACGTGTGATTCTTATGGAGAATCTACTGAAGCGTGAATGTCAAGGGTTAAGATACATTCAAAATGCAATCACAAGCACTACATTACACCTATGGAAATTGACAGGCACGATTATACAGTGCATACGTTAACAGGATAAGCCTTGTACACAGAGATAACACATAATCTTCTGACACTTGTGTAAATAAACCATGGATACTTTAATTATAAAATTGTACGAATCCGAGAAAAATTTTTAATGAAAAAAATTCTGATTAGCAGATAATAAATTATATGAAGTTTTTACCCTGGGACAACATGATTGATATGGCGACTAGGAAGAACACTGTAATTACACGATTGTCACGATTCATGATTAACGTCTGGTTATTCTACATCGGCAGTGATTAAGTTACACTACTTATGGAAATATTTTTATTTACTTTTCTTCTACTGATCTTATTTGACGAATGTGACAATTCAGTATGTTTCTTGACACTACAGCATCCGCCATATTGCTACCCATGGCGCATGCGCGTCAGCTTATGCTCTAGAAACCCCAAAGCGAACCTAAAGAATCGATATTACAAAATTATAGAACGCGATGACCCTGCCAGACGTCGTATATATAATAGCGCAACAAAAACTATTCGAGGATTGAAAAATTTCTACGATTATTATGACATGTGTGTTTATACAGCATGCATGCGTAAGTTTATCGATCGTCCTGCCTGACTTACTGAGCATCGCAGGACTGTTATCACGAAGTCATATGGTCGGTTATAAAGTATAAGAAGATCCTACATGTGAATTTAATTTATTATTGATACAATTGAAGGTTTACGTTTTCAAGAAAATTTGTTAATGAAAATATTTACAGGAAATACGTATATGAGAATAATGAATATTGGTGAACGGCAAGCAAATAAAATTGCAGAAAGTTAATACAGTATTAAGACGGAAATGACCAAAATTGCCTGTAACATCTAAAATAGGGATTTTAATATATTGACTATCATTAGTTGAGCACCAGAAAGACCAAGTGTCGTGGGAAGTTAAATACAGCTTCCTATCTCCTTTATCTCCTATGTTCCGTAACAATTCCCTTAGCTCTTACTTTGTACTAGCAGTCTGACATATCGCTATTGTAATGCACTTGTTGCTTTACGAGGGCAGAGTTAAGATAGCGTAGGGATTCATAGATCTGTCGAACAAACAAATACATACATAAAATTATACTGGATATTTTTGGTCAAATCATTTTTTAAACGTCTAAAGGATGCATATTTTTCTATTAGACTATTGAAATGAGAACGGGGGTAAAATAGCGGTCTGAGAAACAGGTTGGTGTGATTCTTGTGGACGGTATGGAGTAAAGGTTAATCGAATGCGATATCAAGGAATCTTAAGGGTCGATGGAAGCTTGCAAGACCCTCGGCTGAAATGGGAAGACTCCCATCAAAATAAATGGAGAGTCACCAAAGCATTTCAGGGTATCCCTATTCGAAACTGGCGATTCGGCTTCTTTGGCGAATTATATCTGAAATGGGAGTAGACGCTTTGCTCTAGCTAAATCTAAAGCCGCGTCGGATCCAATGGGATTTCTAAACCATTAAGTACGAGAGGACATCGTAAATATAACCTATATTATTTGGTGGCGCCTTAAGTCCAACAGAAATCTGATATTAACTTTTTTGAATATATATATATATATATATATATATACACAAAACGACAACAAAATTGGAGCCGCTTCCTAAGCAAGCGTTACGAATAACGACGAATCCCATGTCAAAGTTCTTATTTCGGTCAACGTTATATATCTTGAGCCAGAGTTAAATTTGCTGTGATAATACATACTAATGTAATGATTTAAAAAAGGAGTCACGATCAGACAAACAGTAATTAACCAGAGGAACGTAAAAACCGTAATTCAGAATTCTTAATGAGACTTAGTTAAGACAGAAAATCGCGTGCAAAGTCTGATAACCCTCGATTAAGGATCTCTTACTTCTCGGAAAGGTTCAACCTAATTCAGCAAGTTCCTACGTACTTGGCTAATCAACGAGTAATAAGGACTCGTATCCTTTTGATTGTCCTATTGGTCTAATACCAACCATCAAAGAAAAACTTTTCCAACGAAAAGGAACCAAGAAATTGGTTTCGATCGACTGGTATCCAGTTTCCATGTTGCGATCTGAAAAATAAATTACCCATGACACACCCATGACACAATTCGAATTAGAGCACGTGGATATCCATCTCGCGGCTATCTAAGAAATGATAAATGAGATCTTCATTGGAAATCTCGCTATACGGGATATTATATTTTATTTATCCTTGAATAATATTTCCATCTGGAATACGAAGAAAAACTATTTATACTATATACAACATATATAAGGATAACCAAGGTAGGATATGTTATATATATTTAATATCAACCCAAACAAATTCATATATTCAATTTTCCTACCAAGCAACGAACATCCCTGATTATATTATACACAGTTATAGTATCCGCAGAAAAAGTTCATGCAAAACGCGTCCTTCGTGAGAGATCTAAAAATAAAGTAAGCACAAGTACTCCAGAATCATTTTCACCCTTGACATTTATGAAATCTTATAATTAAAAATATTCCTAGCACAGCCATAAGACGAGTGCTTAGTATTATCAAAGGAGAAAAAGTTGACGTCACATACCTTATAGAATATAATCTTTTTTATACCCACACGTCACGTTCAAGGTACTCGTGAACCCTATGACCCGTATCAGTCAGGGTTAGCTTACGATATAGTAATAGATTAGATAGTAGTCATAGATCATATGGATGAATTGATAAAAATTGTATGAACGTTTCTTCGTGAAACTGTCTGTGACTTGATAACAGAGGATCCTTTGTTCTATTATGCTTAACACGTTCTCAAAGACTCTTTCCGATAAAATACGTTGAATCAAATCGATCGATATCTATTTACGTTTGCACGAGCCGTTCAGTCGCTCGGTATAAAACGATTACTGCTCGATTTACGTTAACATCGAAGGGCTTTCTCTCCAAGGATGCTTTTTGAATTCAAAAGGACGCAGTCTGAGATATGGACTGGAAGACGAGGTAAGGCATATATTTACGACACCATTGAAATACGATTTTAAAAATAATACAAAATTCAGCCACCTACGTAACTCGTGTACAAAAATTTCAACTTGCAGATTAATTGTTCACTGAATCAATTTTTGGTACTAAATATAAATGATTATGTATTATCTAATGGTTGGCGAACATTGTGTATATAGTATAAGAGAATCATGAAACTTGATCTCTTTTTGAGGTTTCAATTTTTGAGACTTGGTATAATAAATTATATACACAAAGTCATTAGGAACTTGTGATTTATTAATCAGAGTATCAGCGACCCATCGTAACGTCCCAGGTGTGCACGAGTGTCCGATAAATTTGCAATTGGAAGATATAATGTTACCTGGAACAGCTGAAATTAGAGTATAAGTTTAAATCTAACGTTGTTATACTTCTTAGGTACGATTATATTAAAAAGTGATATGAAATCAGTACAGACATTTTTGAGAGATTTAATTTTAAGAATTTCATACAATTGTCATTTTTTTAATTCATTAACTCACGTAACATATGTTATATGTAATATTACCCGTAGCAAAATGTCTCATTGTCAATGCTTTTTTGTCAAGTGTAACGTTTGGAAAATCAATGTAAATCAATGGAAAACGATTTATTACCTTTGGCATAAGAGATATTGGCAATGAGAAATTTTGCTGCGGGTACGTAGCGTGGAAATTTCTAGATTTCTGCTTTTATGTGAAAATATTAATTAGTCAAATTTAACGTCTGACGTTTCCAAATACAAGACACGTTTAATTGAGTTTAAAATATGAGATGTGAGATGGGTTGGTAATATCATAAGGGTAGTCTGACTTAGCTTGTCTTACCAATGTATACCCTTAGGATAGAGACAGGCTCAAAGTACGGATTTACTCAGAAAACTTTCCAACCCTCGCACATCCCTATTTCGTGTAATTTGATAATTTCGAGGACTGCGGAAATTGAAAGTCAGATTTAGCAATTTGCAAGGATGTGGTACGATATGAGCGTGTGTATTTATTCTCATAAATATTCCCTCGACAGGTAATTTTGAAAATCCAAAGCATACTAATACGAAAACCGTCGAGTATCGTTAAAACGTACAAACATCAGTCATATGAAATCAAATGGACACAGTGTTCATTAAATATGAAAAAAAAATAAAATTAACGTACTTTATGGATTCTCGAAATTTGGAAAAAAAATTATCACGAAAGTATCATTGGTAATATTCTAACGGAACAATATAACTATATATTGCGTGACGTTTCCACATACAGAAACAATGGTATCTTACGTACCTGGTAAAACTGAAACTAAGGCGTGGGATTTGTGTCGAACATTATTCTTTGCTGATGCACCTGCAGGTTCTACAGGGGTGAACAGCCCCGGGAAAATCGATCCTTCGTCGGCCAGACACCCTAGGTACTTGTTACTTTCGTTCATCGTGAAGTTCGCATAGTACGCGAAGGTACATATGTACGTATGTACATAAGGATCACGTGAGATAGGAAAAATATATATAGTATTGTACATTACATTTTACACGTAAACAAGTCACTATACTTGTTACCGCATTAATCCTTATCACAGTGAAAGTACATCGGGGGTTGGCAATGATCCAAACTCTTAAAACAGCGAGAGAAACCGTAAAAAAGAACAAATGGCTGCCTGGCTACTTTCTGAAGCGCAATTTTCCCGGAAGTAGAAATGACATATCGCAGTTTTCCACTTGGGCGAATTCGAACCTTCACCTTTCCTATTCGCAATGCGAATCGTATTGTAAATGAAAAATGATTGTGTACTGACAATAGGAATAGTCTAGTTTTACCATGACGATGCACATACCTATGAAAAGGATGCAGTCAGTTTTATCAAATATTATTGTATGAAGAATCAAGGTTTATAGAAAAATAATAGAATTATTAATACCAACTATTAGCCTTGACGGAACGATAAAGATATTAAAGATAAATTGGACTTAAACGATATAATAAATTAGATTTATTTCAGAAATAAATTTTTTTTTCTAAAGTGTATCGTGCAGTGCGTTGAACATACGAATATTTTTGTGTTCACGCAAGATTAACGTATAAGACGAAAACCAGAAATATGGCCAACCTATAAATTCTACGAGGACTTAGAAAACTCTTTATTAAAGACTGGTTAACGTTGAACCCAAGCTTTACGACTCTCTGAAGTCAGGTTATAGCCATTCTGCCACTGAAGCTTACATGATAGTTTACGGTTATCGTATTGAGTTCTAGTTAGTAAGAATTCGTATAAAGTAACACGTGAAAAGTATAGAACATTCCTACAATTATTCACGATTTACATAAATCTGTGTTTAATCAAAGTTACGTTCACTGTAAGAACACATAAGTATTAACCGCATATACGTAAATCCTACTTTAGCACAAAATTATATCAACACCGTCTAACACGTTAACCCAAAATCTAATAATGTTCTACATTCTCATGGAATTTTCCGTTCGACTTAAACAATGCACACCGTTTCCAATATCGCTAAAAATATCTCACAACGAAATTCCAGAATTCCAAGTGGCAACATTTCTGATCTATTTTACGTTATGGAAAAGTAATTCCAACCTAAATTAAGACTAACCCTTACTTTTGTACGAGTGAACTTAATCCCTTTACTTTCATCCCCACCCATCCCCCTCGTTCAAGGTATTAATCTGCGTACGCTCTTAAATCAGTTATTTAAGTATAATGCAATTTTAATATTCATTTCACCTGCACTACGTGCAACGATACTTAATTGTTGCTTCTGTTAATTCGATCCTTGCATACATATATGACTGATAAGTGCAATCGAGCTTTAAAGTTCCTGTTGATATCTGATTCCCAATGGAGCAACACGTGAGCAACCAACAGGGGTGGTTTTACCATCCCTAACCATCTTATCTCTTGGAGATGCCTCCGGCTGTCCACCTACCCCCCCCCCCCCCCGCCCACCAATGAAAGGGGTTGAACGAGGGGTCAGGGATGAAAAGGGGATTGGCTGTAGGAAGGTGGGCGGCAAAGGGACGCCGGGGCGCTCGCAAGCTCGCAGTACCGTCTCGACCACCAACGTAGTACATGCGTCGCGACGACCCACCGCGTGGCACAACCTTATATAAGGTATATCCCACGAATGTAACTTAAAACATAGACACTATACTGGGTGGATAATTTAAAAACTTTTTCTACGACCGCACGAATTAAATTGTTTGTGATAACTGAAGTTTCTTTATTTCCGTTTTCTTTCTTTTCTTATAGAGTTTAAATGAAAATTAATGGATGCTCTCGCGTATATCATAGAAATATATTACATAATAAATTATACCTAGGTGTCCGTGTGACGAGTATCTTTTTAGTTTTTAATAAATGTGGCATTTTATAAGTAATAATACAGTTTTGCGCGAACAGCGAATATATTTACTAGATTGTTGTTGAACGCTTTTATTTAAATTCGTAACACGGGGAGTAGATTGATTTATTGATCGATGAAAAATATTTTTTAGCTGTCAAAAATTTTAGCGACTCACCCTAATCGTATCGTAAATTCGTGGATTGGATTTGTCAAGCTGATTTCCAAGATGTTGAGAAAATTGTTGTGAGATCTATCGTGCTCGTTTGGGATTTTAAATTTAAAAAAAGTATATCTATACGGAATATAAGATGCCTGGCTATGTTTTATTATAAAAATGTCAAATTCTTCGTAGTCATTTTCTTGACGTAATTTAATACGAATATTGTTTGGTCCCTTTGTGCGTAAAAAGGGCTTGATACAAGAATATAAGTATAGTTTTTGGACGTGGTTACGTTACGCTAGCAAATTTTCAACATAATGAAAATCTTTTTGCTCGGTAGCAAGCAAGAGGGCTTTGACAAAAATTGCTGAAATTTATCATTTATTAAAATATGCATCACTCTACCGCGGTTCGATAGCTACTATGCTTTTAGTAGAGTAAATACGCAAACCTGCGCCTTATTGCGAATGCATTTATTTATATGCACTCGCAATTCAAAAGAGTGCAAACATACATAGTCCAATCGATTATGTCAGTTCGAAATTCAGGGGACTCCTTTGCCTTGACATTCATAATAAAATGACCTCTCAAAGTGAAGCAAGTTTCGCAGATCTACCATATATAGAATTAACGTTTCAAAGATACCACTGAAAAAAGTTTGGCTTTATCTCATTTCCAGACATATGTCGTTAATAACAACTTCTGGAAAATTTTGACAAAGGACAAAGAGAGATTATATTGCAAAATTACGGCCGTTGCCGGCTTTTGATATACCTGGGCGCCACGACGTTGGCAAATTGCATCACAAGGATAACCAGCAGTCATTATTCTCGGCTTCTACCAGATTTCGTGAAAGGAAAATTTGCGTCGTGAACTTGATTCGCACGAGCCTGCAACTTCGAGGGTGTAAACCGTCCCGAAAAATCTGAACTCCCCAACAATTTTATTCAGAACGTGATACGTCATTTGTGAACTTTAACTGTACGTGATACCGAGATATCAAGAACGAGATGTAATTCAGCGAAGTGGAAAAGGAAGAAGAAGAAGAGGACATCATCGCTGAGGATACTTCACGGGTAAGTGCACCTCTTGAAAAGTGTACTTTACATTCTTCTTCTGCAATGCTTTAACCACGTAAGAAAAGCTCATCGAGCTTAATTACTTCAAAAAAATATTAATCGTGACTAGGGGATGACGCAAGGGTAAGAGACAAAAGGATTGCGTAGTACTAGAAAAAATATCATAGAACGACTAATTCTAATCAATATAAAACTATAGGTTAACGTTAATTCTACGATCAAAGAAATTCTCTAGCAGTAAATAAAAAATACCCTTCGGTCTTGATTGAACGAATGAATAAATGTTAGCGTCAGAAATAATATAATAAAAATGTATTCAAACAGGTAGCTGAATTAATCCAACTAGATGAAATGAAATATTCCCAAGCCTTAGAATAAATTCTACGTATGCATATGCTGTCATATCAAAGATCAAAAGGAATAGCAAATATGAAGCTTATATATGGATTTAGCAGTGTCATGAGTGCAGTTTAATAAAACGCTTCTAATTCGTTGAATTTTCCATAAAGCGTATAAACGACTATTCATGCGAAATTCCAATGCCAACGTTATACTTATGTCAATCTGTTTTCGTTCATTCGTGTAATTCATATTACTACGCTGCATTCAGGTGTATTCGGGAAGTTCAGTTTTGTGGCTAGATTAGCCTTCGTATTCCAACTATCGATTCGTTGTACAATCTGATATAAAGGACAGCCGTGAGATCCCTTATGATAAATAGCACTAGATTAGAAAATGATGCTTTTTATAACTTCAATAAGCAACACAAACTCACCACACGTAATTATACAATAAATAACAGTTATTCATATTCAATCCAAAATTCGTCCTGTCAATTTTTTTAATAATTCACACACCGTCCTAGAACAGTTACCTACAGGCTCGTTGCATTAAATCTAAACCACGAACGTTCGGTGACAGTTTGCAGGCCATCGGCACGTTCTGCTCTCTAATGGCCGTATATTATTACGAATATGCAAACCGTTACAATGTGACCGATGGAATTTAAAGAATCGATACTTTTGAAAATCCATAAAAATCATACCCCGAATATGGCTTTCGAACGAATGTATAAATTTATTGTAATTTGAGAACAGTTTATTTCTAACATTTTATTTTGAGACTATATAATCATTTGCCGAATCTGTAACCAAAGGAAAGATATTTTTCCTTTGTATCTCCTCCTATTTCTATGCTTTGATTGGCTGTACTATTCTATATGCCTACCTATATACCTACTCTTTCATCATATTCACTGTGCAGCGTGTCCGGGGATGACAATCATTCCCACTAAGGAATCTTCTAGACAGAGTGTACTCTTTCACATTTAACGAGAAATCGGAGATTCTTTAGGAGAAATTGGAGATTCCTACATCGACCTTGATATCAGACATTACTATAACCTGTGAAGTTATAAAAATAATATTTGATTAAAGATTCTGAACCAAAGAGTAATATCATTGTGTCAAAGGTATCTAAGACAAATATTTTTATTATGATAAGAAATTTATCGTACAAGCTAAAAATAATGATGTCGATACTACAGTATTAGCACCTATTCTCCAAGCCATAAAGTTTCCATGTAATAATAGATATCTCTTTTGGCCTTACTTTTATGCCGTTGTCGATATTATTGATTACACTTCATACTGTATTCGCATATTGTCGCACCTGTTGTTTAGCTCCTGATTAAAAAGTAACACGTCTCATCGTTCAGATAGTCCAATATGAGCTTTTTAGTTGGAAAACGAGAATTTTTCATTCGCGTCACGCATTCCTTACGCGAAGCAATATTCCTAGAGAGGAAATGACTGGGGAACCAACCGAAGCTGATTTCCTCTTAAGAGGTTGAGAACAAACAACATCCGGACGCATGTTACTAGAACTACCCTTATTCACAAAGGGTTATACGTGAGTATAGAGAGAGAATAAACACTCGCTTCAGGACTGTCTCGCATATTGGGTATCGACGTGCAAATGATTGCCCAGGTGCAATTGATGAACGTAATGCAACCAGCTCAATGCGTCTGTACAGAAATGGATTAACGTAATCCAAGCACAGTCGAATAAAATCGTATAGACACGACTGAAATTCCGACTGATTATTCACATCGAATAATAACATTTGTGAAAATTCGATCTTTATATTTATACACAGTTAATGAATAACTAATCTGTTTATTATGAATTTCTAAATATCAAATCATCCATCTTTGTTAATGGTGATAAAAATTTATTGATTTTCCATTATCCATCCCGTTGCGTCCTTTGCGTACAGGTTAACATTTTAAAGTACCTTTTCAAGATAATTGACTCGCTATAAATATCATAAGAGATTTATATAATAGACACTTCCTTTTTCGTATTCCGGTCAACCCGCTCTTCACCAGGAAAATACATTAAAAGGAACTTCTAAAGTGAGTTCCTTCCCTAATTTCATAAGGTACAGGCACTCTTGCTCGTGACACGACTCGATTGCTTGAAAAATATTTGGGGGACGTCAAACTACAATGCGCATGCGCTTCTGTATAGCAAGCGAAGTCGACTGTGTAAAATTTCGAAAATTTTCAAGAGCTCTGTACTTAACCAGCTGAAAAATTTTTATGAGATTCGTTCGAGCGCACGTTATTCTACTTTCGTATTATGTTATCGTGAGTTCTTCATCGATCGTTGCTACATGTATAGCAAAGTCACCCGGGACATTCCTCGAAGGATTCCATAAGAAAACTACAAAAAGCCGTAATATATTTTTGTAATATTTTATCCCATCTCTAGATAATTAAGATACAAGATAATCTCATCAATCTTGAAATCGTTTATTACGCAAAAAAATTTCTGACTCTCGTATCGTAATTTCGCTGGAATACGAAGAGAAAAGGGGAGGACGAAAATCTATTCGGGGATGTGAAGTTTAAAATGATTTACTAGAGATTTGCATGTAATTTCGCAATTCAGCCTTCGGCAGAGTCATAGTAGACGCTCCTAGCCATTAGCACGTATGCTATGTACCATTGCTGCATACCAATGAGATGAATCTGGTCAATTAAAAATATAATAGCCAATAAAGATATAACGCGCAAATACCAAGCACTGTTATAAAATTGTATTTTTATTAAATATTCAGCGTATTATGCAAATGTAGAATATAGACTTTTCGAATATAGTTAAAATAGTCAAATGTGTGACTTTAATAACGAGGATGTACTATTTACTTTTCTATATGTTACAGACCTTGTCTGTTTCTTTGATACGATGAAAGGAAATAGAATGGAATTTAAGTAGAATGAAATGTGAAGTCATCCAGCTATCTCTGGAGAACCGTAAGAGCGTTGGCAATAAAGGCTACGCGACGTTTGATGTCAAGGAAAGCTTTAACTTTGATTTTAACATGTCGGACTTACCTGGTTTAATGAGACAGATTTAATGGACGTATTAATTTGGGTTAGCTCGATTGACTGAGTTTAAATCAACTGAAGTTATCGGCACGAGATATAGGTCAGTTATTAATTACCTGTATGGTAATATCGTAACACTTTCCATTTAATCAATAGAATTAATATTGTAGGTTAAATTCACTAGTAAATGAAAACCTTAAGAAACGACTCCAGCGAATGGATACCTGTGTTAAAATCACTATATCACATACATTCCATCTATTCTGATAGAATCCACCAGGGATTCACCCTATTTGAAAATAATATTTATTTTATGTTTTATACAGTGTTAATTATCCTCGCTTTACATTGACGACTGCACCTTCTATGTCTGAGAAGTTAATTAAGACAGATGCTCCAGCTACGAGTCTAAACTTTGGGAAACAGAAATAATTCCGGTTTTAACGATCCTTTCATTTTTCAATTACGAAATAACAGGGAAAGTCCATCAATTTCATTTTTTTACGATATACAAAACGTATACGTGAAAAGTACGAGTGGTGCTTAAAATACGTTTTTCTCGTATCGCTAGTTAGATATGCCAGGTCGTTCATCTTATTCTCATACAGTTTGCTAAAATAAGCATTTTCCGAGATATGTCGTCTCTGATGCGAGAAACCTTCATCAATGAATTTTCCTTTACTGGAAGCTTAACCTCGTAGACAGACAGCGAACTCGAGGATGATAATATTTTTGATAAGCTATAACGTTATAATTATTGTTTCTCTCGCAAAATTTGTCTGTCGTTAATAAACGCTTACGAGGCTCGATAATGAAATTCGTTTTAAACTTGTACAGGAATAATTTTAATGATTTATATTATAATCATTATTCACGAGTATTATCAATTTGCTTATTATCGATATGGACTAAGTCATCATTCTTTGATAATTTAATCAGTGATAATGATAGACATTAGGAAATTAAATATCCATTTGTAAAGTTTAATATTAGTTATATATGTATACTTTTGTATGAATTTGTTATTTCGTTCGAAAAACTCATAATTTTTTTATCGATAAAAATATCAAGTTCAATTAACTTGGTATACTTGGGAAACGCGTATACCGCCTCGGGTAACGAAAACTTATAACTACGAATATTTCAGCCTTTCGATACGAACTAGAGAGTTATGATTAAACAGAGTTCGGAAAAAGAGAATTAAGCATTTGAACCAAACGACTTGTTCAATCTCCATATCCTTGACATTACACATTCTGATCAAATAGAATGTTTAATATGAAATATGACCTTTTTCACTTATTCGACATTTAATTTCATTTAAGCAAGGAATATTTATTTAGCTTAGTAAAAAAGAAATTTCACGTTACACGAATTTCCCTGTTTCATCGGTTTCGTTCGTAACTCTGTGAAATCGTTAGGATATTTTTGGAATGTAAATTCGACTGAGCTAAATCTCCTGTCACTGTTAACATGTGTATACATGGGCCGTTTCGTTGTCAAAAGAATCGGAAGTCTCATAAAAGAGTCGGCAACGCACACAGGACGTTGGTTATAATTTCACATTTTCTGAATATAACGATGCATAACACAGTCTACTAAAGAGCTCAAGTGAGAGAGAAGATTGCTAGAGGGAAATTAAAATCGGCTTTCCTATTAGCTGCTGTTCTGCGTGTCTCTTACTTAACTGGGTTAACGTGACGAGCAAAAGCTGAGGCAGTTGATACGAAGACAAAGGACGTAAGCAATCCGCATAATTTCGACCACATCGATCTAAGCGGAGTTTTACATAATTTTTAAAAAATTCAAAAGTTGGCGCATTTTACTTGATTTACTTTGATTTTACTTTAGCCGCCGTGACAGAAAGAGAAATCGCAGGCTGTTGGAAAGTCATATAAAAACTTATTTTTTATTATAACATTGAAATTTCCGATTGCATATTCACGGTCATACCTATTGAAATGCATAGCGAAATATTCACTATAGTTAATTCCCGCGAGTCGGTTCTCATGTTTTTTAAAAATTTTCTAGGAGAATCTATGAAAAAAACAAAGTATACAAATTTCCATATATCTCGTAGAAAAATGCATGTTTGTTCGATCTGCTGATGCAAGCTCTCGTACACCCTTTGAAATTTGTATCCATTGTATGTGTATGTGTGTCACGCCGGCGATCTCCTATTCTCTTTGAGATGCGAATAAAATTAAAAAAGCTCCGGACCCAGCATTGAAAGCTGGTGAAATTGACAGTACTGATAAACGATAATTAGATTGAAAAGAATAAAATCACCTGGCTATTCGTCAGATCAGAAAGTTCATCTTATCGTTATTAGATCCCTCGTGACGATGTACTATTGGATTTTCTTCATTGGCCAAGAAAACTTCTAGAGATCTCTAGAAGTATTCAATACTGCCAGCAGTAATAATTTCATGAGATCCGTGTGCTACATCGCCCCGTGTATCTGAAACTTGCAAGAAACTTTGCCAATGTTTCGACACATACAGAAGCGTAGAAAGCCTGCAGCTAGATACGTCAGAAAAGATGAAAGAATAAAATTGCGTTTTGGTTCTATTTGAAAAACAACGTTATTTTCGGTTTATTTTAATCTATTAAAAAATATAGAACGCATATTTGTACATACGAGGTGTATTTAATATCTGTTGCAAATAAATATATATTTAGCTTCCGTCTACAAATAGTCGAATCTGTACGCAATATATTTCCCGGTGTTACCAAGTGACGTAGAATTATTTTAAAGCGTCGAAAATATCAAAGTATTATATAATAACAGTAGCAACAACAACAGCAATAGTAAATCCTCTCATTAGTGTGTCCTTCGAAGTCTTTAGAACAGTCAGTCGTTCGATTTCTGGCATTGTTATAAGAAACATGGAGAATTAAATCCCAGAATACAATACTATGGAGTATACATGATATCCCATAAAAAAATTCCCCTTATTTCTCTAACATCCTAGAACCATTATTTTCGTAAATCGATACAGTTCAACGAAAACTAAAGACATTTATTGTCAGATATATGTGAAGTCGGAGAAAGAACTTTACGTGCTGTTAAGAATACCAAAGATTCTACGAAGCGTTAGGGTTAAAATTTTCTAATAAATTTTATCGATCTTCCACACCCTGCACCACGCAATAAATCAAATCATCCCTGATAACATGTGGAAATCAAGTGACACGTGTATAACATTTTCATTTTGTACACACGATATGACGCCAAGTTAATAATCTATCTAGTTGTAAAATTTATACTTTGATTCACGTAGTAAATTAGTTGGTGGACATTGATGCTGTTAATGAGGTTATGTATCGAGGTAATTTCAAATGCAACTTCGTTTTCTGTATAGAGCGTGAATTCTATGAACTCGCATCAGTCAATTCTAAGCCAAGTATTCTCCCAGTTTCTGGAACATCATTAATAGTCGAGTAATGCAAATCAGCAATACAAATATTACACAACGTCAAGTTTGTTTTCGGATTAAATTTGCTTACTATATCCGCATTATTTCGTATTGTCAATAAAATATTTATTTATAAGACAATGTTATACCTGCCACTGTGTCAATTAAAATTCCTCGGAACAATGAATCTTTGATTCAATAAATTTTACGTGAATAGGAAATGGACGTAATAACAAACACGGGTAAAACAATAACGTTTGTTTATGCGCCCGCTTTAAATAAAGTCAAGGTCAAATCTTTTAAACAATCAAGACTTTGTTTAGAGGAAAAGTCTGTTTATTTTCATACCACAGCAAATCTGGATCATTTTCGTGCAATTCTCCATACTCGAAATACTTCAAGCAACGCTGTCAGAATCTCTTCGAATCGAGCTAATCTATTTTCTTATAACCATATATGTCAAGATGTATTATAAAAATGGTCACATTCCTCCAAGTTATGCTGTACAACATTCTCTAGTGATAAATGAACAATATATATATATTAGCCATATACAAATTTTGCTCAATACCAAAATAATCAACCCAATCAATGCATCATCGTTTTCATAATCATATTCAAGAATAATCAGTTGCATAATCAAGATAGATAAGCATAATACATATGGTTATCCAATAAAACCAGAATATATACTTATGGGCCACTTGAGATAAGAATACGTGCAGCTGAAATCCTCCAAGCTCAAAGTTATAAGGTGTGTTAAAGTTCACTTGAAGTAATGTCTTACTCGACGCAATACAACATGGCTGCTATAAAAAGCGAACAACAATACATTTATGTACTCTAGTACGAATAATTTCGCGGACTTTGTACACGGTATTTATTCATATCTCCAATGTGAAGTGACAGACGTAAAAATAAAAATGTTTGTGCGATCATTATCAACGCAGCTATATATTCCTTATATATTTTGCCACCCGGTACAATTTATAGGATATTTGCTATGGTCATTATATTTAATGAAACAAGAATTAGTCCACGTATAATATTTTACAAACTTCTAACTGTACACCGAGTCTGATCTCTAATGGAATTAATTGAGGATACACGCATTAGATACAGGAAAGGGCTTAGGTTTCTCCTGTAATTGCTACAGCTAGCTATAAATGTAAGATCCTACAGGATAACTAATGGCTCCCATAGGTATGATACCATGCCAGATATATATACGATATATCGAGATACATTCAAGTTGGAAAATCCTTTCATAAATTGTTACTGAAATTTTCAAATGGATCAAAGGATTATTATCTCATTTAACGTATACATATCTGTCATTAACTAATAGATGTACGTTGAATCAATATCGATTAGCTATCACACGATGACTGGCAACTGTAACACTGAAATGCGTTACCGGTTATCAAATAGTAAATATCGAATACGAATATTGCTTGATATCCTACCAAGAAATGATGACAAGCGAGTTGAAAAAACTTGGACAATGATTTATTGATTATAAATCTGTATTAATTGTACCGATAAATACTCAATCGATTTTTGATTTTCCCAGCAATAATCTCGTTAGCAGTGAGTGCGACAATTATTCAGATTAAACGTATTAAAAGTATTTACTGCAAACTTTTAAAATTCCTTTCACTTCCATTCGACTTTGCGAGCCAAGAATTAATCGAGAAGTTAACGTTCTACGGATATGTCGTTGAAACTATAGATATACATTATACAGTGTGTGAAAGCTCTCTGGTCCGATTTATTCGAATAGCGTCCGCTAGTCGGGCGCCATGACAGACTTTAAGGAATTCTCGAAACTATTTCTCTACATTCGAGCTCAGTGCGGATATCTAGAGAAAATACTGGACGACCTATCTTGAAATTTCTATATAAAAATTCTAATTAAATTCCATAGCACGCACTATACCTATACACGTCTAGTAATTTATTAACATATTAGATGACGTCATATGTGTTTATTAAGAAAGATTAATAATGTACTGTATAGATTTATCAAGCTAAATACCATTTTTATTATATAATTATTCATATTGATATAATAGGTGACAACTGCCTTGCATCAATAAAAAATAATTATTAATTTTTTTATACATCATGCTACATAATATCTTCGATATTAACGACAGTGCATGGATTGAATTAATCGATAGTTTTCTTTTGGTCCTATTGATAAATGCATTTCTGATATTCTCATACCATCTGTTCTCTATATTAAAGAATGCTGCAGGCAATGTAGGTACACATACCTGCCGGTGGCTGCGCGTGAACAAACAATCAAGACTCGGCAAATACCAAAGAGTGGATACCGGCATGAAATCGTTCTACGACAACAAACTCTTGAATTAATTTTTTTAATGAAAGCAGACTCGTGTGCCTATGGGAAAAAGAAATCTCAAAGCATAGAAGCCAAATACGACATTCAATGCATTGAGAAAGGTAATGTTACTCTACGAGGAAGTGTTGTGCAGGCAACAGAATTTCGAACGAAGCGAGGGTTTTTGAGGATTTCGATTATCTGAAACGTCAGATGTCAATAAAATCAGTATTAAAGCCAGCGACTGCCCATGGCCGATATAATATTAGTAAATTTCATTCCCGTAATGCAACACAAGGGTACGCATGGCCTCGCGCTGTGGCTACATGGGTTCTGCACTTTTGAGCATTGAGCCATTACCCGACTTTTGCATTTTATCTATTGTCAGTTTCCTACGTACAACACGAACTTCACGCGTTATAAGCCGAAGACAATGATATTCTAGGTATATTCAACGTCTATTCAACGATCCCCCATTATGCACATTCAGTGGGAGGCATACGTCATACGTCGTATCCTAGAGGAGATGACTTTCGTATTCAAGGAATTAAAGATATAGTAGGTTGTTGATAAACTGGTGTTATTTATTTTTGTCTCTCGTCGATACGAACGTGAAAGCGAAGACTGAATTCTTTGATAAACCAATTGAATCACACCGGTAGTTTTCAAAGATCGTATAGATTGGACGCATGAAAAACTTGGTTTTCTTCCGGATCAAGAGTTAGAGTGTTATATGAATTCTCATCCATCATGAAGTTTTCCATTTAAACTCCCTTGGACATCTTCCTGCTCAAGTATTCAAAGGGCTCTGTGAAAATTGTTCAAGTATCCCAGAAGTGCGACATTCCGCAACTGTTTTTCATCGTTCAGATTTTATTGCGAATGCTTGTCTCGTAAAACTGGACGCTGTCGCTACGACCAGCTCTTGCAGTAATAATATCGGATAACATAAAATTTACACCCAGGGGGTTGTAAAGTTTCATTACTCCGAGAACATGAAGCATATCAATGATCTTTTTTTTTGAAATTGAATACTATTTTAACCCGGGAGTAGATGCGTGGGATATTTGAGACACCACAACTCAATGCTATTTAAATAGAGAACAAAATCGCACGACTTGTCCCGGGTTAATGTCGAAGTCAGATAGACTCCAGGATAAATTTCAATTTTACTTGTGTAAATATCAGGAACACTTTACACACTGGCAGAAGCGTAAAATAAATTGGTGCGTGGTAAACACCAATTTCTTTTGAGGAAACTTCTTTTTCAAAGCAATTTCTTTTCAGTTTGACAAGTAGGTGTGTGATAGGTTATAAAGAAAAAATAAAAGACAAAATTCGGATAGGAAACGCTGACCACGTGGAAAATTACGGAAATCCGATTACCGCAATTCGATGCATTCGCTGGAAAATGGATATATTATCTACACATATCGGTAACGTACACAATGAATCAACTAGTAATGGCACAGGAATTACGTTGCTTTTCACAAAACTTTTAACAATTAACTTTACATTAAATTATTTTATTATGGGTACGTGTATCTTGTGTTTCAGATTAGTAGACGTACTTTACAAGGCACATTGGTAGGCTAATACGTAAGTTTATTTTACATAGGTACATCCAGAGTACCTCGTTGCAGCTAAATGCCGGAGGCAACACAAGCAAGGAGCATGCTGTCTTTTGTATTTACCCATCATACGAGCTGCCCGTGTAGACAGAGATTGCGTGGGATAGCAGAAAGTTTTTGAAGATAAAACAGAGCCTTGGTTTGATCCTAAAAGCTCGTACAGATTCAAAATTTCATCTTTTCTCATACTTAAAAAAGAATGTTTAAACGAATCGTTCATTAAGCACGTTTATTCCATGCAAATGCCTGTAAAAAAATATCTGTTCAAGTCTGATAAAAAGCAGAAAAATTCTGTCGTAATTATAACGAGTAATTTGCCAGATTAATGTATTATTTACTTTTCTTACAAATTATACAATTCTTCTTTACCGTTTACAATGTTATTACCTAACGAACGGAATTACTACTTCCTCTTTAAGCGTGTACCAGCTGTCGCGCGAGGTCGCTTAAGTAATAGCAATATTTGCAACGTTCGATAACGAAATTTAATCAACTACCCCTGCGGCAATGCAGGTGATTGTAAATGCTGCTGGATAGCAGCGGGATACGCAAACATTACCGATGACAGCCTATAAGGCTGAATGATTTTCCATTATTAAACGCGCCCATAAAATCACCCTTATAGATACAAACATCTTCTGCAAATGATTGAGCAGTCGAGTTACGCGCCTACAAAAATGCCACTTCAAACAGAATAAGTACACCCTTCTGGTTTGCCATCCATTTTATACTCTCTCAGTTGTATTTTCTCCCAGATTCGCATATATTCTGCACCAAACAAACAGACTGATTCAATATTCCGTAGCAGGAAAATGCGGTTTCACATGGGCTAGTTTGTTATATATTATACATATAACTGCTACAACAACTCTTGATACATTTCATCCCATCGCAAACGAGATGTAAATAAAAGAAAATCATATATGTATATACATTTTGTTCGGTTCGGTTTGTCCGAGGAAGAATGAGATTTTCTGCAATTGAAATTTCTTTTTCAATTTTGAACTTTCACTCCGTTTATCTCACGTCATTTTTCTTTATTTTACGTGCCTTTATGGGCTTCGTGAAATTTATGTTTTACGTTATAGCAAATGCGAATAGATATACATATGCCGTAGTTAAATGATGGGAAGACTGTACTTTGTGAGAAAATCTTGGTAATGCGGAGAATAATTTAACGACAATTAATAACAGGTGCTTCGTTATAAGAGATCTGTGTCTTTCTAGTGAGAAACGTATAAATTTTAATAAAGGCCAGTAGAAGAAGAGCCTTACGTCATATCGTGGAGTTTTTTTTATTCCTGTTTTAAAATCCTCTAGCGGTTGGTAAGGGAATCTCTGAAGTTGATAGAAATTATGAGTCACTGGATAGAGATGCAAGTTTGGCAGAGAGTTGCTAAAGTGAAGGATTCCCAGGGTGAAAGAGGATTAAGGAAGATAAATGCGAAAGTCTGTGAAGGTGGGTTTCACGTTTACTTTTAAAAGATCTTGGCGAATATGAAAATAATAAAAAAGTCACGTCTGAGCTTAAGAACCTTCGCGACTATTCGATACCCATTCTGCGTCTTACGATCAACAACATCGCTAAAGTTGCGAAGTCGTCGTCACCCGAGGCTTTAATTTTACTAAAAAAAGTAAAGTAAAAGGAATATTCGTCCTACATATTATCACTCTCGTGTTTCTATACTTTGTAGATCAAGTTAATTCGAGTTCAAGTATAAAACTTCTACATGCATTTTTGTTGTTTCTTCCTCGCGACTCCACTCGGAGCTCAGCATTTCAATTACGAAGTAGACGCCGGTAAACGAGCCTTCGACAACGTTGAAAATGAGGAAAAAGGGCGGTGCGAAGTAATCGCCGTAATGATGCCTGAAATAGATGTCAGCCGTTGAGACGCCATAGATCGTGCGCCACGCCTTGCAAATATTTTACCAGACTTTAATTTCCTACGAGTCTGACGAGAACGACCACCGTCACGTCCGACATCGTAGACGAGGAATTTTCCAGTCCCACCACAAAATAAAGTGATAGAAACAACCCACAGAAATGTGGTTGAAGAGAATTCCTCGAATGACGTCAGTCAAGGAAAAGGGATAGTTGAAAATCCTAAAATCAGAGGAAATACCATTTGTTTTTAAACGCGATCAAAGTGCTTTTTACAAAAATCAAATCATACGTACCTCGTGAATAATTATCATGGCGATTCCCATTTGTAAGGTTATTTCCGGAATGCAGCCAACATACGTTTCAGAAATTCATGGCACGTCTAAGTACTAAGGAGACAATGACAAGGAAATATAACGACAGCATAATTAAACATGCAACTTAAGTCCCAGGAATTTCACGTTGTCCCTTTACGATCAATAAAATCATGGAAAATTCAGGCCTTCGTGTAAATATTGTGTTTTCCTTAGAGTATCCTGTGCTGGAGGATTTGTTCAGCAACGGAGGATAGACCAGTACTGAAGTCCCTTAGGCACTCTTTCGAATTTACTCTGCACACAGTCACGTATGCAGTAGAGTATGAGAAAAAGTTTTGCAAACATGTTTTTCAAGCTGCTCATTGGCATTCCAGATATTATACGTAATACTATAACTATATTTATGGAGTAGATATTTCCCAAGTGCAATTAATGCATTTTCCAGCCAGTGCCGATCTTCTCGCAATACACTTGCTGCTTATTCGGCACAAGCTGGCCAAACTCCTTCAAGTAGAATGTCAAGGATTCATTAACATTCTGATTAATGATAGATGATGGTACTCGGCACAGCAGTACTATAGCATCTTGAGACATTCAAGTATACTTTAGACTATAAAACTGATTTATCGGCAACAGTAGAATATTGTTGAAATTAAAACAGAAATCTGTTTGGAGCACATCGCGTGTATAAAGCTGATATAAGAAAGATAACCTAACCTATAAAGAAATGTGTCCCAGTTTCATTTTCCAGCGCTTCCGATACAAGAGCAGGAAACTGGCCGTCGCATTTCCACTGGGAAGATTGTTCCCAAGAGCCAGGAAGCAGGCTAACCACAATTCCAGACAGAGTCTGTCAAGGGATATGAAGAAAATAATAAAGGCGAATTCTCACGGTTGATAGTCTCGAAAAGAATATCTAGAAGGCGAAGAAAAGATGAAGAGGTATATCAAAAAATACAGACCAATACATAATTGTAACGGATTACGTAAATCGAACGTACCTAACGTACATCGTAATTCAGTGCGTAATCGTTACGTCACTAGATAATGAGGTTAAGTCAACTGCATATAACACAACGCGTGGATGACGTAGAAAACGTGACAAACGTCACGAATGCGGCTAACACGCGATCCACACATTAATCGCAGTTCAACGCTTGTAGTGACTTTGTAGCTTTAAGCTCGGTGTGCTGCTGCAGATCGATAAGTAATCTAAGGGTGCGCGCACACGGATTTCTCATGTTCCAACATTTTTCCCTTTCGAATGAAACCATTTTGTAATAGGCTGTTTATAAGGATCCTTCCGGATGGATTTTCAGTCCCTCTGACTAAGCAGTCCCGACGCTTTACAGTATTAGAACCGGACGCCATTACTTCCCGATACGCAGACCTACCATCGATTTTATCGTATAATAAGTGGTGGATATAGAAAATCGCTGACCACGATGTCCACGTGTCACGTTCATGGACGCAATATTCCGGAAATAATCCCTGAACGTGCTGGCAATATGTCTTAGGAAATACCAGAAGCTGATCATCTCGTTACTTGTATTGGGAACCTGTTGTAGGATCCGAGTGCCAACTATGGTACTAAAAAGGATCTATAGATGATTTTATTGTTGATAAGGAACTCTGAAAGCACTATAATGTATAATTGAAGTATAGATATTATATATCATAGGGTAATGCTATCATTCGAGACCACATGGAGATATTTCGCATCACTGTATTCGTATTACAAGAATATTCAATTTTGATATTTCCATTTGCTTTTCTTTCATATCGGTTTTTACTTTAATCCCTGCTTTATATTTTTGGTTTATGTAAATCAGCGATCATTTTTTCCAGACACGAAAAAATTATTTTTACTAATAATAGGAGTAGAAGGTTTATTTGTCATTATAATAATTATTGGTTTAGTTTGTGGGAACTTTTTTGCATACTTTTCTTTTAGTGTCCCACGCATACGTCGTTGAAATCTTTCTCAATATTACTAGAACACCGACTAAATATTTACACGGAATGAGTGGCGATATAAGGGATGAAAAGGAGGATAGGATATAGTGATGAAATGTATATATGGAAAATTGAGAATTCAAGTATCATGAGTTGGATAAGATATCGTTAAACGCCAGTTTGACACATTGTTCTTGTTTGTCTCTCCTTTTCATCGTGACGTAACCAATAGCGTTTGTATGGCAGATAAAGATTACGAGACACGCGTCAAATCGTGTAAAATAATGAAGGAATAAAAATGAGGGCTGTTCGAATGTTTTTAGAATCGAAGAAAACGAGATGAAATATTGAAGCTGCTTTTCTAAAAAAAGTCTCAAGCCAGTAAGACGTGCGTGGGATCAATCATAGTTTGATTTTAGGAGAATATGGAACCAAGAGAGAAATTCGAATTCAGCATTATTGACAGCTGGTTATTATAGTACTTACAGCTTCATATGCTTACATGTTTTGCCAGAGTTCACACTGAATCCTGTAATACGATTTATCGACTGTGATTGCTGCCACTGGAATTGGCTGCACGAACTCGCATCCGTAGAAGCCCCAGGAACAATTTGCCGAATCATCGATTTTGAATGAAAATCAATTGAAAAGAAATTACTTGTCCATTTACCTAGTTTTCCGTCAATTGATCCACGTATAGCTGATGCTAGATAAATTCGGTCAATCAGAAAATATAAATCTACTAAACTACGTCAGCTTGAAGCTTCACTTCATTCACTGTACAATTTTTATACCAATATATTCATATATATCAGAAATATACAGATCACACCAATCCATGAACCATCTGCTTGCATTATACCTGTAAACTATTTTATAATCAAGACAGATTTGATTCTCGTAAAAACTTTTCTATGTAAAATTATGCCTCTTAGGCGAAAATTATTAAGACAGATTTATGCGAGAATTCCAAATACTTGAACCCCCTTAAACATGCAGAACATAATTATGTGGTTGCCCACCAGGAATGCAATAGCACATTACGTCCTTCCTATCATCCATATTGATTCATGCACTAGTAAGCTTAGAGCTAATACAGCAGCAAATAATCCATTATCGTTTACTGGACTATTTTAATTCTCAATACAAGCTTTGTGCATCAGCTCAACGTCCAATCTTTAGATTAAGTATTAAGCAGCCATGGAATTACTAGAACCACAAAGCTGTCATCCTCTCTACATAAACTCAGGAAAAATACCTTTAATCTTTACCACACCTAAGCCCATAATATGTTTCTTACAAAACCGAAAATTGCTTTGGACAATCCACTTTTTAGTGGATTAGATTAGTTTGCTTAGAGGCTCAACTAGTACAATTAGTGTATTACTAGTATTATTAATATTATTACTAGTATTATTACCAGTATTATTAGTATTAGTATATTACTATTACTATACTAATAATTCAGGCTATTTTTATGCCAGGTTGCAATGACTAGGCAAAGAAGTGACTGAACTTTCTTCGACAATGGCAAATTGATGACGTTCCACTTTGCATGCTCTAGCATATCATTAAATTCACGTGAGCAGAAAGTACCTATTTGCAAAGTGTGCTTGGTATTTCTCATAAAAGAAAAGTCGCTTCAAGAGTCAAATTTAAAGGTTGTGCTCACGCACATTTTTTCTCTCTCGAGTGGGAATAAATTTGTTCTGCCTCCAGAGACGAAAAATTTATTGAAAAAGACCCCTCAGCCTTCCATCTTCCTAAGATTACGTATTCCCCTTGTTTGCATCTCGGATTCACTGCGAAGAGGACCGTGTGGAGTCGACTTGCTGATCTGCGCTATTCGTGATGTCTCTTTCTTTTTCATTTATTTTCCAAAGTTTCATTGCCACGGCTACGCCCAATGCACAGAATCCACGAGCTGTTCTGAACAGAAATTGTAATTCAGCTTCCTATTTCTCAGGACCTAAATCCGTCCTTCGAATTTCGTGATTTTAGTAAAAAAATTCCAATTTTTTGAGTCCAATAACAACTCATTTATTTGATAGGAAGTGACAAGTCACTTGACAATTATATTTATACCTGTCACTTCTTTTTACCATTGATCGCTCTCGAATTGGATGTAATAATATCGTCTTTTGTGAATTCAGATAATGTACCAATTTCTATGTCATCTCATTGCCTTCTGTGACCTTTTTTAAAAACTCAATTACCCCTTAGGCTTCATTGGGTAAGCATTCAGGGGGGTGCTGGTCGTACAGTATTATATCAATTTTTGTCAGCCAGAGCATTATACGTTCCGTTTCATGGAGATAATTACTTGAATAACTGAAACGTAAAGGCTTTCCACTTCGTTTGATGTAATCAGCCAGTCCAGTCCTTGATCTCGTTTCACCAGCGCAGAATTCGTTACTGTCCTTTTTCAACGCAAAAACATCCCATACGTTCTCCCTTATTCTCTCTAAACATATCATATTAATTTTACATCAGCGTCGAAAGACTTTTTTTTAAGTAGACATAGTCCTCTAACTTTGTAAAATGAATAAAATCATTATACCTTTTATTAAAATTCTAATTAAAAGGAACGACGCCAATGGCTATGGCATCTTAGTCATTTGCTACTCTTTTTTTTTTTATTTCTATTTCGCGAATCGCAATTATCCTGAGAGTACGCTTTACTCGCTTCGGTTTTACTAATACTTTAGCTAATGGCAGACACAACCGATTTCTTACTTCTAGCATTTCAACGACTCGTCTAGATCGATTAAAACGACGTAATTCTCCCTTGGGAACCGCCGACAAATTAATTACCTCAACAGTTCCAAGATATTGCCTTGCAAATGATGTCTGGTGAATTTGATCCAACACCGAAGTACAAATTAAATAATGATTAATCAACGGACTAGGGTTATAGTTAAGATCTAATATTAAATTATATACATATATAACCGTAGTTAATTCAATCCATGTTATATTATAAATATTCTTATAAACACGTCTAATCTCTGTCTGAATGGACTTGGAGATTTTGCAACGTCGTCATAAACGTATATAACTGTTGAGGAAGGACGTGTCTGGTATAGACATAAGGTTGTATCGCTTGGAGGGTCATTATCATTACCCAAGGGACAAAGAAAAGTAATGAAAGCTCTTATTCCTTGCAGCTGCTAAAAGCTCAAAGCAAACAGGGCCTTTGTGGATGAAATAAAAGTGAAATTTTTTATCAACACTTGCAAATGTTTCGTATATTATTAATACTCAGTTTTATGACATCTCTGTAGTTTCTTTGGATACTTAAGCAATTTTATTTCTTAATAGGACAAACTTTAACTCAACTTCTATCTGCTTTACAGAAGCTACCTAAGCTGCTATCTACAACAAGCTTACAGCTTGCAGTGCGAGCAGTGTAAAATTGTATCACAACAATATTATAACTGTATAAAATTCTTTAATGGAACAGCAAATGAAAGTCATTATAATATTTACAAGAGGCTAAATGGGAATTATCGATCACCTGCACTCTGTACACAAGTTCATATAAAAGTCCCAAAGGAATCCCAGCCAATAAAGTTCTGTTAACTAATGTCTACGTGACAATATCTCATTACCCAGCATCACGTACAAGAATCTCTTATTTCTAGACTAGACTAAAGTGCGAAGCAGTCGATGTTCAATAATGGATATCTCATTAAGATCTTAGATATGTAGTAAATATAATTGACGAGGAGCTTTTTAAATCTGATGTACCAACCTACACGTCCTCAACCTAATCCTTGTATGGTTGGTAGGATTGAAGAGACAGGGTAGGTATAGGGGTTCAGGGTAGGAGACTTATTAGGGTATCCATGGAAACCTAACCTTTAATATGTGAATGCGGATGAGAAAGGGTGACTGGGTCAGCTTAATGCGCTGTCGACTATTCTGGAAAATGAAAATAAATGTTAGTAAGCCTTGATAATGAATCGACGCCATCTCAATCTTAACATTGATAACATTAGAACGGCAATCCTTACTTCTAAACTAATATCACTAATAGTTCTAATTGATACTAAAAGTTTTTTTGACGTCTGTTCACTTGGTGTAAAGGGAACAGTTGAGAAATCAAATGATAGTGACAACGACTAGACTCATTCTTGAGAACTACCTCGTAATAGCACTTATATTTGACTTTTTGTTGACGAATAAGAAAGTTTTTCTTCTCGCGTGTAAAAGTGTATGAAAGTTTGGCAAATGACCTGTCGTCTTTATTATATCGAGCCTGCAGTACCGACCAACGTTTTCAAACATCTTTTATTTTTCAGAACTCAGACCATGTATGTATGTAGGTCTGAGTTACTCGTAATACAATCCCTTCTAAGGTTGACATAAAAATGATTAAAAAATGGTGGTTTGATGAAAAAGTCAATTCCTATATCCGTACTTGGTTAGTATTGGAATTCGATAAAAAAGAGATTTATGTCCTGACAGTTTCACGTGTAAGTGAATTATTTCACTCTATATACGTACGTGGGTGTACCAGTTTAATAACCAAGCAGTTCGAGAAAAATTCGACAGAAAAATTATTATTCAGATGCTGATTTAGTGGCGATGTATTAGTTGTATTTGATACATTTGTATTCATTTGATTCTTAAAGGAATGAATATTGCTTGTTATATTTTTTACATACATATATATTAGGTACGAGTCGTCTTTTTTATCATAGGAATTTGATTATCTCTAACAGTAACGAACTCTTTGATATACGATACTGATCGAAAGGCAATTTATTGATGTTGCCAGTTTGATCCAATTAGTACGCAATTGGATTTCTTTTCTTCCCTTGAATGCCTTTTATTAGTTTTCCTATCCATGGGAAAAGTTAATAGCTTCAATCGAATTATTTAATTAATCGCTGCAAGGCTGGCGATTGGCTCTTCGAATTTATCATTTGAACAAAATTTACTATTCAAAGATTAGGGGGTCATTCCGAACGTATAGACACCTATAATTATCCTTATATTACAACTGCATTAAACATGTACCGAAGCTCTCGATACTATTAAGATGGCTTTCTATTATAATTTTTGTAATAAAAAAGAAATTGAAATTTTCAAAACTGACAGGATTTTCTTGAAAACGTTAACGAAACGTTCTCACCGTCTCAATGTAAACGTAAAGTAAATACGAGATTTCCAACATACCGTTACTATTCGAAATACGAATTTTAATTTTGCATCTTTGCCTGCAGACAGGGAAAATAACTACGTAAATACGATAATAAGGCATTATCGATTTAACAAAATTCATACACGCAACCTACGCCTGTGAAGAAAGAAAGCTTATTCAATACCTGAACTCCATAGTACAACTGAAGGATTTCCACAATTTTAGCTTATGGAATCACAAACGTTACTGTATAATTCTTTTCACATGGAATGGACATGCGAGGCTTTGAGAACAGAGGCCTTGCCGAGAAGAAAGATATATTTACCAAGCGAAAATTCCCTCTCGGTTTCTAGGACACTCCTAGTCTCATGGGATGAAACATGATATACATACCTGATGCTTCCTGTCCCTTAATAAAATACTAATGCCTCTGCTACGCAACACCACTGAAATGTATATTGCTTAGGGACAAGATGGCGTATGTCACAATGCATCAGATATACGCCAAGACGAATATATACAAATCTCTATATTAAATATTGTATATAAATATGAACTTACTATATTACCAAATCGTACTGGTAGTCCAAGTCTTCGATCCTGAGTTCGTTAAATGCAATTTTATCGATCCAATTTTTTGATTGCCCCCTTAGAACTGTCCTTCCAAACAAACAAATTCAACCCAATTGTGCAGACAGTTCTTGCGCTCCTTGATGTCGTCCGGGAAATTAGGTTAACGTGATAAAACTCGCCAATCCTACGTATTTACTTGCGAAGGTGGAGAAACGACAAACTTCGAAACTTCCGTGTAATTAGCAAACGGGATGGCTCCTCTTTCCACACACAAGATGATCGGAGCGTGGGATTTAATGGTCGACCATACAAATTGAACTGAATCACCATGAAATTCAATCTGCTAACTTAGCTCGAATCGGAGGCTCATAACGTGTATGAAACGTGACTACCATGCAGGTAGCATGGTGGCGCTAGTGGTATTTGCGCAACGTGTAGCACAATCTTTTTAATACTGTTCTTTCGTCTACTCGCCCTTTAAATTAACTAGAGCCGGAATTCAATTGTCTTATTTTGAAACTTGTAAAAATTTTGTATCACGACTCAATGGGTAATAAGGCGTTTATCATAAAATAAATATTACAATTAATATATATATACGTCGATAAATATAAATTATTTATTTATCATAACCTCGAGGTACGTCAAAAATATAAATCTTATACATAGACACTGATTATTTATAAAACAAAGCAAAAGATGGCATTCAATTTCGATAATGAGACCTATTTATGAATATTTCTTCGATTAAACTAACGGCATATGCATATTCCTTTACTGCAACGACCACCCTTGCGTCTTTGAGCAATACATTTGGCAGCACAGGCAGTATGATTGGGTGTCAGCCATTTCGATTGGAATGAGAACAAGTCACAAGTCACACGGCGATGTCTTATCGGTGCTTCCTCTGTATGATCTGCAATTCCACCACTAGTATCTACGTCCTCGATACGAGCTGCATAAAACAAATATAAAAATTAGCATTCAAAAATATTATTTCAAGTGAAAACTAAAAAAACCATAGTATGCAGGTCGAATGATGTAGGCATATACTTACTCAACTCGTAGACTGGGCCATCGTAAACTGGTTCAGGCATGCACTTGACAGAGGTGAAAGCGAAGATTGCAACAATGACAAAGACTGCAAAGACCTTCATGGTTTCTTATATCTTTTGACTTTTAGACAAATTTACTCTGACAGTTATTGATGCTTGAGTGTTGAACTCGATCTGATGTGGATGCATCGAACTCCACTCCTTTTATATGATCGAAATAAACAACGAGCATATCTGCACTCCTGAGTCAGTTCCTAGAACAGCTGTAGCAGTTTTCCTGTCTACTGGTAATGACTTTAGACGTACATATGACAGTAGAATAAAGTGAGGAATATCGAGCCTCCTTGCATCACTATAGACAATGAATACGACGAACTTGGGATTTACACGCCCATGACGTCACTGTGTAGAAAACTAAGTCCGATACTTACTCGGTTCAATCATGTTACCGACTCCGTTGACTCCATGATTCCGTTAATCAGAAGTATATTTCCAGTAATCGATTTGCAATTTCAATAACGCTGATCCTTTAAAGGATGTCTATATAGATATTGACTATGGAATTTCCAATGCCACCATGATCCACCGTATGAATTCAGATCGATATCAAATCCACCAGTGTGAATATATTTGTATTCTCCACTCACGCCCAGCGAGTTGCAACAAAGTTTTCGAGGACTTGAAAAGTTGAAAATATCTTGCAACTTGGTATACAAGAAGTTTTCCACTCTTCTTCGAGCACTCCAGTTTTATTTATGACTAACAAAACAGAACCAGAAAATTACGTTGGATAAAAGTAACAAAAACAGTAGCCTTCGTGTCAAGCCATTTACTTCTCATAAGGATTGATGAACTTTAGCTTTAGCATAGTGTAGCAAACTCTTGTCAACACTCTATACGCGTCCTCCACTGTCTCTCGTAAGTGTGTTATAATAAATTCGATTACTTACCACAGTTAAACATTAGTTTACTGTATACTAACTTGATAGTTAAATAGTACGTGTACATTCCGCTAGTGTACAGATCCTACCTGACTATGACTAGAAACCAGAAATTGGCTTTTACAATTAACATAAATTTCTAGCTCCTATAGTACGTAGATATTTACATCTTAAATTTACATAAATAAATATTTTATTTTACATTAGTGTAATACTATGAGTAACCTGTGCAAGACTTTCCCTGTCCTTTATCTTCATAGAAGATACTCGCCGTCTTGTAAGAATTCCATTCACGTAATTTAACTGGTTACGCGGTTTTACTACGTTCGCCACCACAGTTACGACAACCATCTAGTATATTCTTAGAAATTTACTAAAGTTTCCGTTAGTGAAAACCCAACGTGACGTACAGGAAACGAACAGGAAAAATAGTTTTACCAGACTACCGTAATATATCAAGTTTCTTTAATGGCATTTAATTATTTACAGCATCATCTTAGATTTAGACGGAGATGAATTTTTTATCATTAACACTAGACTTACGGAACCCGTCAATTTGACGGATCTCAAATTTCACGTTTAACCCTTAAACTCCACACTGGTGCGAATTGCGAATTTGTTCCAGCTTGACTGGAATTTAAAGGTGCATGACCGAGGTGTGAAATTTAAGAGTAAAAATACAGAAATCTAAAATATTTTTTACCAATTTATGTTGCAGATTCATACAGATTATTTTGATAATCAATCTCCGTAAATCTAGTATTAATTACACTAGTTACGTAACTCACGAAATTATCTAAACAGAATAAACACTGCAGTTTTAAATGTCAATATATATTTTTGGTATATAGTCTTGACTAGCAGTACACAAATTTTTGCATCGCATACGCCTATCTGACTTATTATACAAAATCAATGATTCGACTAAAATTGAACCTTAATACGTCATTGGTAATCTAGAAATAACTGGGGTATATAAACATTTCGTACTACGACATACACGTCCTTCGGAATGTATGAGACGTCTCTTCGTATACTTTGAAAAACGTACACGTTTTGTACGTGACATATATGAATATGTTAAAACGTAACTAGAGTGTAGAAAAATACTAAATAAAGCACGTGTATACGTGTTTACCTTGAGAGCATGAGAAACCCATATAATGAATTAAACGAGATTACGTATGTATTTGAAGATACGAGGCATATACTATATCAAAATAGATGTATACTCCGACTTAAAGATCGCGTATTACTAGTTGACTTTTTTGTGAGAATACATTTCTAGCACTCTACGGTTAAGTAGGTACGATATACAGGTCTAACATATGACGGGACATGTGCACTGTATGAGCAAAATAAGAATCTAATGCAAAGATATGACATTCTTTATGCTATTGTATTCTAGACTATTTCTGTGACGGTGAAATTGTCCATAGGGAAAATAAGGCAGAGAATATTTTCTTCTTGTCGTTTGCGTCTGCTGTGACGAGTTTGACTTGACGAAATAATTAAGGCATATTATAGTTGACTTTTTACACAGCATCAGGTACCAAACGTATTTGAGTATTGACTCTCTTGTGAACTAATATTAGGCGATTTGTAACATGGCGGTTATTAGTGCGTCAGTATACAGTATAGAACATGGATCTTCCACGAAATGGCGCTAACGAGGTGGAAGCATGACTTATATTGGAAATGCCAATAACTGCTGGAAGTTTTTGTAGTATTCATAACAGCGTCACGTGCCAATTAAGCTGTAACTAATCCTATGGTGACGTATCCATGTAGCATTAAATCAAATCCATATACGTAATCTATCCGCGTTCTTTTTATATATCGATACGTGAAACGAGGGAAAGGATATGTTGGGTCAGTGAAATTGAGTGGGATAATTGTAATTTGCAAAAGAGTATCCAACCGTTGAAAAATGTATGGATAGGGGAGAGTCGTTAGAACGAAGACCTAACCTCTATTGACTTTCCCTTGTCATAAGAGGGATAATGGTATTTTAGATCACTCCCTAATTTCATGTAGAAGGGATCGTGGACTTTATCATTCGTCTTTTATTTCGCCATAATTCGGGCATTTATTATAGTTTCGTCATTAAATTTATTTTGATCATTACACTGCATTACCCTCCGATATTTCATAATTATTCGTTACTTTCTATCACAGCCTTATATTCTTTCATCCGGAACGAAATATGGAAAGATAAATGCAAAATCTAAAATCGAAGAATAAATATCTGATGGGTAAAGTAAGGGTGACAAAAATACATGAAAATCTTTTTCATTCATACAAATGTCGAATCATTCGAAATATTCGTAGAGGCCCAAGAGTTATAAATTCTTCTTTGAGGATAAAGTTTCTTCTCCCCCCTTTCACAGAGCGAGGGTAGAATCTTCACTTAAATTCGGTCAATAAATAACTTCCCCTGGTACTATTCACGAATTCGTCCTTAAAGCTTCTCGACTTGGTCCAATCTATGAATTCAAAAAATGCACCGTAGTCAGGGGAACATGTTTTGGAGCGTGCATTTGGAGGAAGCATTTTTGCAGCATCCCATAAAAAGAAGACAAAAACTCTTGTAACACAAGCGGGTTAGTGTTTCGTATGATTTGAAAAGTTTTCGAGTAGCTTTCAAAATTAAAATTTACTTATGATTTAACGTGGAATTGTTTGTACGATTGGAATAAAAACAAAAGAAAGAAAAAACAACGCGCCTTTCGAAATACTTTAAATAAACTCACTGACTTGCCTCTTTTCAGATACACCTGCAGCAGCAGCAGCAAAATGAGAAGACAGTCGTACTGTACTAGTATGAGCAGTGGTAGTGGCCCTGGCGAGCCATTAATAGTCGTAGAGGAAAGTCTACTTGGCGAAGAAGAGGCTGAACTCCGTAGAAATGAATCTCCGCCTCGTTGTCTGGATCCCGATTCACCGTCTCTGAATCCTTACCTGTTGTCACCGTGGCGAGAAACGAGAAAGCATTCACTACCGACGCCCCAGTGTACTTCCGGAATAACTGCTTCACAGGTAGAAAACTGGCGAGTTCTGTAAAGATCTGAGTGCAAGCAGAGGTCGTTTTGGATTTTAGAAAGAACAGAATATATTTCAATGTGTATTATGTACCTGAAAGGAATAACTAAGCAATGCCATTTGGTGAATAGGTTCGGCGCTTGAGTGAAAGAGGCGGGGAAGGATCTGGGCCTTCGCCAAAGGAAGCAGCATTCCTTGCTACTCTATCTCAGGCACCAGCACCTCAACCTGGTGGACGTCGACACTCTGTCGTCACCATATCAAGGGTGCCTCCAACGTTGTTCGGAAGAAATCGAAGGGAGTCAATAGCAGCGTTTCCAATGGGTGCTGCGAGAATTTTACCAAGTCGTCGTGACTCTGCCTCTGGTGTAAGCGGACCCCCAAGTAACAGTGGAAGCACACACAATCTCCAGTTAGACATAATGGACGATATCGCGGAGATCAAAGCTGCGAGAAAGGTAAGTTCCCGTAGGGATGAAAAGAGAGTAAGAGAAGAAAAAAGCAGTAAAGAACACAAAGAACTAAAGTCATCCATTTAACGAAGGGGTTCTTGATAAATCGTTCAATTTTCGAATGACGTTCTTCTTAGGTACGTCTGAAGATGTGGAAGACCTCATCCAAGGAACGTGTTTGCGAAGTGCAACCCCTAGAGGGCAATTCCTTAACCCAGAGGTACACGCAATGTCAGCAGCGTCGATTCTCCGACGTCTCCTTCATCTCCGAGACAGTCCCATCGGGTTCTATTCGAAGACGAGCGTCAGAAATGCCTAAGATACCGAGCACGTCTAAGCAAGCTACTTCACCGGCTGCTGGAATTGTTTGCTCCAACACCGATCTCATCTCGATACTTAGTTCTCTAACTTCTTCCGCGACGGAAATCAATCGTTGTGGGGATGAGAATACGTCACGAGATGATTGCGCCAAGTCAGGCTCGAGCAAGTCAGGCGAACAGAAACGAAGCCGTTTGAAAAGTTTCCGTTCGAACAGTTTCGACGTCTCCATACTGCATGGTACCGGAAACAAGCAACCCAACAGCAATGTGAAGTCATCCACAGCACCTTCTAGCTGGTTCGTTAAGCGACATCAGCCAATGTCTAAGAAGCAAAAGAGCGAGGACTGCGCCCCAACTGCGGTGACGTTCAAGGACGAGCGATCTAAAGTGATCAAAGTTGTAGATTCTCTGACAAAACCGATATTGGCGAAAACAACGCCTATCAATGAATCGACGAGGCACAACGTCGTTTGGGATGATACCAGTGGTACCAAAGTCGATGCTCAGGTCCTTGGTACTGCTATAGAAGAGTTTCTAACGGCACAGAGAGGAAATGATACTGACGCGTCAACAGGTTCTACTAGCAAACAGGGTGTATCACCTAGTAAACCAAAATCGAGTCCTAGTAAGATGGCCAGTTGGTTCACAGGAGGTAATAAAGAGGAGGAACAGACGGAATCCTGTGAACCATCCATGTGTTCCTCTCTCAAGGATCTATTCGTGAAGTAAAGCACAGAGAATAGTTTGGCACACTTTGTGCTGTCTTTCCAAGATCAGAATTGACTAGAACCGATCATGAGGCCTCGGCTTCGAGGATCTTAATTTAATTGAGCTAATGACGTCAGGCAAATATAGGAACGTGGAACGGCTTAAATAATAGAAATTAATGATTCAGATGAAATAGATGTATCTGGTCCGTGTAGAATTTTTAAACGAAGAAGATGGATCGGCGGAAAGAATTGAAATCCTTAACAAGATGCATACAATAAATATTGGTTTTGCAAAAGTCGAGAGATTAATACAGTCGAGTTTGAAATAATTTAAGCTGATATTTTTATTCGATTTAATCTTCGCGTCGCCCACCCTTATTATTTTATACCATTCCGTAAAAACGATCTGTGTCTTTTTATTATTTTCTTTTTTTTTCTCGACCTCAGAAACTCCTGGTTAACGACAGAGGATAACGAGATGGCGCGAGAAGTGGATAAAAATGAAACTTAAAGAGGAACGACATTGCCGCTAAGTATAGCCCGTGAATTGGAATTATTATTCGTGAAACGCATTAAAGGTTTCACTGCAAAATCGAATAAAGAAGCGGCAAGAAAACGAGAGAAAACGATGGAAGTACCAGAGGAAAGTAAAACAGACAGGAAGTTAGAATGAAATCAAAAGTAACGAAGATAAGTAACAATTAATGAACGGATGATCGCTCGTCTTTAAATTCGAGCGGGATGATTTCCATTACCTAGTTATAAAATATTGATCTCCACGAATTTACGAGGACGGTACTGTTAGGTCGTTCTAAAAGAAAAATTTGGTCGAAAGAGCAAAATGCAAATTCTCAATAAATATCTCACGAGAATTGGCCTTTACTTTAAAAACATGCTCCTCCTCAGTCTTGTTAATCAATTAAGAGCCAGAAATTTCGGGATCGAGATTTACTTTCAAAAACCTTTCATTCGTATCTTAATAAAGTTAATCTTAATTAAATTCACCTGATTCGATATCCTCCCCTTTGTCTTCAATTTATGAAGGGTTTAGACGTTCACTCGTGTCTTCGATGATTCGCTCAGTTCGTTCTATTCGCCGTCAGAATTTGCAGCTAGTAGAATTAGTACGAGATTGAATAATTTTAATTGAACCAATGAACTTACTCGACAAGGAAAGTATCCGCCGTATTTTTCTATTTTCAATTAAACATACCTCGTTGATTTTTATCATTGAAACCTATTTATGTATGCATGTGCGTGTGCGTGTATCATAGCAACACTTTTTGTACGCATTGCAATTGTCTCAGACAGAAGGAACATTGAGAAGTACGAAATAAGAAACGAAGAAGATCCTTTCGAATAAATAATGAAAATGTATTTGCTGTACCTACGAAAAATAACTGTAGTTCCCAGCACGAATATAAGTCAAGTAACAATAATAATGGCTATCTTTGCAGGTCAAAGATACAAGATAAAAGGATAACTCATTGAAGACTAACGATTAAAGAATTGCATAGATGTTACGATATATTCTTACTACTAAAATTATCTGATGTGATTTATATTTCAATAATTTTACGTAGATTAATAAGACGCGACATTTACCCAAACGACTGGAATATTACAGAAGAAAAGAACTTATTATGAACTCTACTCTAAAATCATCCAGACGTATATATATATATATAACGTTCTTTGGATATATATATACATGTATATGAAATCAGGTTGGTATATATGTTATGTGTTACTTTCAATGGGAATTTATGAACCAAGAAAATCTTCCAGACCCGCTTGGTAAGAGCATGAAACTAGTAAGAGAGAAGTGATTTAATCGACGTGTCTTTTTCGCTGACTATATCCCTGAATAATATTTATAAATTAGATTATAACGAAGCAAACTTAAGGACCATATTATATAAATGTATAGACAATCGTCAGAAGGAATAATAATTGTCAAGAGAAATGTATTAACGTAATAGTCGAAAGCTTAATTGGATATTTAGTTAGGTAGGATAGATAGCCTGTAGGTAATTTGTATAGAAATAGGTATAGTGAAAGAGAAATAGTCCTACCATCATACAAGAAAATGTACATAGACTTGACATAATGTTGTATGCCCTTTAAATGTTCCTTATCGTGTATAAATAAGTAAATGATAATTCTAAACAATGTTTTTATGTCAGTATAACGCAATAACGAAGAATAGAATGTGTCCCATTATTTTAATGAGACGATAACTTATCGTTGTCGACAAATAAGTATGACTCGGCTTGTAGTATTTGTAATTAATAGAAACTGAAATTCTCATCTTGGCCACGATAATCACTTTTACTTTAATCAGAACCAAAAGCAGTGTTTCCTTCAGAAATGTCATTGTGTAGTTAAGAAATGTCTCATTAAAATATCAATCCGGACTTGGGTAAGTTTTGGATAATAGCAATCGATGTATTACTGGACTTTAGGATGTACTGTAAAGTATTATAATGATAACATATCTTGATATCTCAAAGTGTTTTTGTAGTTGTTGTATTAGAAAAATTGGCTGTTTTGGATTTACATCCCCATGCACTAAATTACTTACCGTCGCATTTTCATCGGATTACTCGTGCTTTTTTATGTATCAATTTTTCAAAAGTAGAATAGACTTTAAGAATTAGATAAGAGGAATTTTATCTATTTGGATATGTCTCATTGATAGTCATCAGAAATCAAAGTTATTTTACATTATTGACAATTGTTACTCGATATCCCTTCTGCGGCGAGTCAAAATGTTTGCAAACACGAATTGTTCCATATCTTTTATGGCATGTAATCACTGGACTTGGTATAAAATTATTTTTAGATAAAACATACCTTGCATTTCTTATAAATAGAGTAAAATAATAATTATATACTGAAGCGAAGGTGTAAGAGCATTTTTAACAAAAAAAATTATTTGTCTCTGGGAAAAGTATAATGTAACAAATTTTTCATTGACAGTTTTATCTAGCAAAATTTTGAAATAGCTAATTTACTATTTGCCCTTATTTATCATCGGTTCATGCATCACCATATATAATTTTAACGCAAGAATTCCTATGAAGGATATAATTTATACTTGCATTAGCACAAAAACAATAGCACACAATATAAATATACATATTTTGTTAAAAGATCAATAATAGAGATCAATCTTTGCGCTGTTTATTCTGAAGAATTCTTGTAGCGTATAACACACGTCGAAGGACGGTGCGGGTTAGCTGTATATTCTAAAATAGTTAATAATACGCAAGTATATATATAACAGCATTGTAAAATACAAATATACCGTACTGTTATATATCATATTATTTACGATATAATGCATCGGTCTATTTATGGAGTAAAATTATCACTGTTATCTTTAAACTTGAACAATAATCCTACGTGCACTATGTGATTCTACCTGAGAAATTACGAATGTTACTCAAAATAAATCATGAATGTTGAATATGCATTTTTATTTCCAAACGTCGAAAACGATATTAGTGTAAAGTGTTTGTCAAGAAAGGAGCGGCCATTAATAATGGAAGAGATTGTTACAAAATGAAGATAAAGATTTTCTGAAAACAATTTTATTTCGTAGAAATTGGAATTGCTCAAAATGGTACAACTACACTCTTCAACACTCATGTTCTAATATACTACGGTATAATATGCCAGGATATTATCTACATTAATTTGACAAAATAATGCCATGTCATTGATAACTCTATATGATAGATAAAGTGATGTTATGCAAGTATAAAAATGAACGATATCCTGAAGAGTGTAACTACTAGACCCATTTGATTGGATGTAAATGTACCGTAATTAAAAGGTTGATGAGATTCCGGAAGGGATTTGCGCATTAAGCAATATATTGCAATCGATTTTGTTAACAATAATAAATAAATGGGAGTATTACAAAAGTTATTCAATCTTTGAAAACATTTAATTTTAATTTTTAATTGTTTACCGACGGAAGAATAGCGTAAGCGGAAGTTGGTCCAAACGCTCTTTGTATGTGCGTCTCACAAGTATTAGAATGATATAAGAGAAAAAAAGTTTAATCTCTAACTATTCTTTCATTTTCAACTACAGAGCTATTTACTCGATCCCATATCAGAGAATATTTCATATTTGACACATTCTTATTGCCAGTATCATTTATTGCGTTCCCACCCAAGACAATCATTCATCACTTAGATACTGAAAGACAATGATGGAAATTTGATAATTATTTAGAAGGACGGTGATCCAATCGGCCTAAATCCGACATATATATTGGGTGTTAGATGAAGATAATGATAAGTGTATGCAATGGCTAAATAAAAATGCAAACAGTTAATAAAGTATGTCAGTCATTCTACAGCTCTCCAGAGTCAGCTATAGTGATTTTCTTCGAGGTCTTGCCACTTTGGCTACCCAATGCTTCCAACTGAAAAAGAGTAAACAAAAAGTTCATTAAAATCACATTGCTAAATGCTCTGCACAGTATCTTGCATATCACAAACTAAGGTGAGATTTTGTTTGTGGTTGTATACCATGTACCATTTGGAATTATGGTACTGAGATAATCTCTCTATTCTCTTTTCTTACTCAGGTCTAATAAGATTCCATGTTACGTCATTATTCAATTCAATCTTTCAAATATTTCTTAAACGTACCTTCCTCACGACATCCATCCCTTCAATTACTTTTCCAAATACAACGTGCTTTCCATCCAGCCAGCCGGTCTTAGCACATGTAATAAAGAACTGGCTACCATTGGTATTAGGGCCAGCATTAGCCATAGAAAGTATTCCAGCTTCGGTGTGCTTCAGCTGGAAATTTTCATCTTGGAACTTAGTACCGTAGATGGATTTACCACCAGTACCGTCATGTTTAGTGAAATCACCACCCTGACACATGAAATTAGGAATCACTCTGTGGAAGCTGCTACCCTTATAACCGAAACCCTTCTCGCCCGTGCAAAGAGCACGGAAATTCTCAGTCGTCTTTGGGACAACATCGTTTCTTAGCTGAAAATAAACGACATTTTTTTTAGAGTCAAATACCACTTACACCTATCTTTTCAATATATATTATTCATCAAATATTCATATGTGTACAAGTTCAGTATCAAAAATAGTAATATTACACTTGACTTGCAAGTGATACCCGAGCTTTCCTTGACCTGGGACAATGGAAAATTTTACCTTAGTCATACCCGTATACGGAAGTGACAATTTCGGAGCATCAATAGAGACGAAAAATATAAATAATCTTTATCAAATTACATTGGTCAGCGTAAATATAAGATTTAATTCATTATATTACTGTGTAAATGATCGAGTAGCAGAATGGGAATAAAGCCGGTATGAAAACCCGGCGTGGAAAAGCCAAAATGGCCATACAGGCCGGGTGGTAGTAAAAACCAATAGAATTTTCATCGAAGTAACGTATAATTAAGAAATTCGTATTACCTCCATAACGATGCGACCCGCAGGTTTTGAGTCCACGCTCATATCGAAGAAAACGCGTGTCAAGCCCATTTTCTCGACTGTAGTAGCAAAGCTTTTTAGGGACGCTGAGAAAGACGGCTTACTGCGGCGGGCGGTGGCTCCCAAATGGTTCAAACGGCTGAAGGTCGAATCAATTGACAGTCGACAGATCGATGCTAACGCCATTCCAGTTATTGTCTAGCCAACAATTTATAAAAAATAGAACCTATGCGTTATTCGCTTTCCTAAACGTAAATGCGTGCTAATTGCCGGTCCACGTTAAGATTTTACAAACTATTATTACGTAACAAAGCGTCGATTTCGTTCGAATATGACGGATTATCGAGCGCATGGTATGCTATGATTCCGACCATAGAATAAAAAACCACGTAGAAGTTTAGAGATGGTATAAATTTGGTCCCATTCGTTTTAGTTGCGATCTCAATATCTAGATGGAGGTCTACTCGTAATTCTCGAAAAGCCCTTAAACCTTCCTAATAGAAATTATGATATGTTCGATGAATTAAAAAACTTATTCCAGTGTGCAGGAGAGACAGAGCATGCTTCTATACGCACGCTATCTGTCAATTCAACACATGAGTTTGAGTTCCGTGTGGTATAAATTGTTCCATCCACCTGCTGCTCTATCAGTATTTCAAAGTCTATGATTTTCATCAATTTAAATCACGACGTACTTCGTAGGTCAAAATGGAAATGAGAGCCAACCGAGTTCATCTACGGAAATGACGTACTATAAATTTATGCTCACAATTGGATGAACGTGTGGAGGCCATCTCTAAAAAGTTTTTTTTTCATAGCGGAAACTGGTCAACCGCGAGAATCGAAACGTTTTGTCTTTGTTCTCGTTACGTTATTATATTATTATAACATTCCTCTCTTGTCTAGCCACACTTCCTCACTATCCACTGGCCCCTTCATGTTTTATAACGAAGCTATTCGATATAGCGCAAATGTCACAGTTGGTATGAATATTATGTCGTTTAATTGCATTGAAGTTCTTAAATTTCTCATCACAATGATAACAGTGATATGATGTATTTCTTTGTACCATTTGCCATGATTTTTTATTCGATTAAATGAAGGTCAATGAAGTCAAGTTCATTAAGTCAATGTTCGTTTTTTGTTAGAAGGCAATAAGCTTTAGTAACATTTAGATTTACGTCGTATTCTATAATTAGCCGTGTAGTCTCTCGATGATGCAGTTAGTTTCATGCATGCATATTGTTATATTTAAATGTGTATGTTATCATCAGAGTGTGGGACAGGAAGGGGAAGGAAAATCTCATAAGCGTTCAATGTCGAACGAGTTACTTTAATTCTTATAAATGCATTGAGTATCACGCGATACATTATTATTTTTACACAAACGATATTCACAGGAAGAATACAATTTTAATACGTTCGGTACGTCGATGAAATCTGACTCCAGCTGTAGTGTCCAAAAATATGGCGCCCGTGTGAAGGACGCTGAACGGGACGTTTGTGAAATTGTATTGAATTATTATAATTGACTGGAGCGATCAGATTATCTGAGAATATGAGTAATTTGTCGCCCTTTGGCGGTGGAAAGAATCCACCATGGGTACGAAATGCAGGTAAAGTAATGTTTATTGTAAATGCCAATAGTTTATTGTGGTTCCGTGTGCAAGCAAACGATGTTACCAAAGATATGTTGAAATACTACATGCTTTTGTAATTTTTCTATGACGACATTTTTAGTTAATTTATCCGTATTCTAGAAATATATTCTTCTGGAATATTACAATTGCATCTGAATTGATTGTGTTACATTTAATTTCTATGAATTACAATATTTCATAATATACTGAAAATTATGTCATTGTGCAATCATGTTAATAACAAAAGTTTTAATGATTTGCAGTTTCCTCCATTTGAAATTATCTCATTCTACAAGTTCATATTTTATAAGTACATTAACCCAATTAGAAATATTGTTATAATGATTACATATCTTCAATGTAGTACGTGTTATATATGTTATCGTTGCTGAAGAATCTTTAATAGTAATATTGTCTCATACATATAGCTATTATATATTTATCATTTAGTTTTTTTTTGCTTATGATTTTCTTCTTATTCATTATACTTACATATATTATATTTATATATATATTATTATATAGTTTATATTAGAACATACTTATATTTTAAAATGACCTTTATTAATGGTGTAACATTATCTATTAGGGCAAGGCATACAAAATATCCAACAACAAATGTTGGGACAAGCAATGGGAGGCATTGGTGGTCAGCCCATGGTACAATATCAACAACAGACACAACAGGTTTATCAACAAAGTTTAGGCTTGCAACAGGTAAACAGATATGTTTCTGATAAGATTAAAATAATTAAAAGATTATGTGGCTTGATATATAATATATTGTAAATACTTACTACGAGTATCAGTTATGTACTAAATGTTGCATTTATTTATGTAGCCAAACATCACAATGGCATCCATGGCTACTCTTGGCTCCAATCTACCATCAGGTATAGCAGGACAATTATATCCACAAGTGGCTACTGTGTCTTACCCAACACCAAGAGCTTTAAATACCAATGCCTTTCAACAATCTGTAGCCAATGTAGCTCAACAAGTACAGCAAAATGTACCAGCATCGTCCACAAAACAAAGAGTTTTCACAGGAACTGTAACGAAGGTCCATGATAATTTTGGTTTCGTGGATGAAGATGTTTTCTTTCAAACAAGGTCAGTCAAAAAAATGTTAAATGAATTATTTAATGTGTGTATATATGAAGAAGCATTTAAGGATTTTTATAACAATTACTGCTGCAGTGCATGTGTGAAAGGATCAAATCCTGTAGTTGGTGATCGTGTTCTTGTCGAAGCATCTTACAATCCATCAATGCCATTTAAGTGGAATGCCACTAGGATACAAGTACTCCCTATGGGAAATAATACAAATAATACTACTACACAACAAACCAATCAAACAAATCGTCCTCAACCTTCGAGGCCCTCAGGAACTTACAATGCAGTACCTCCACCAGCAGAAAATACTAATAATAGGTATGAATAATTGTGATTAAGCCCTCCTCATTCTAATCAAAAGTTTATCGCATGCACACATTTCATGTATTTCAGTCGGTTTGCAACCACAAATACTGGTAATAATAATAATCGTAATAAACCGGGAAGAGTTCGAGAAAGGTCTCCACGAGATCGCAGAAACGAGGACGAAGAAGGTGAAAGAAAGCGTCGGCGCGAAGAACGAATAAGAGAACGTGAAAAGAAAGAGGAGCGTAGTCCATCAAGAACTAGAAGGAGTAAATCACCAAGACCACGACGTCGTACAAGGGTGGTTCCACGTTATATGGTACAGATACCAAAAATTGCACTGGACTTGTAAGTACGCAATTCTCTGTTTTCTATTAATCAGAGTAAATGACTGTCAATTGTATATGTCGGAAAAGAGCACAATACAGTCAGCTCAAATATACCTAAATATAAAACATCGAATTTTGTGCAAACATTTTTTTCAGGCCCGAGGCTGATGTTTTAGAAATCCGAAGACGCTATCAAAACATGTACATTCCTAGTGACTTCTTTTCTACAAACTTTAGATGGGTTGATGCATTCCCACCGCATATGCCATTCACACTGAACAAACCATGTTCCTTCCACGTTATGCATAAAGACGTGGATCCATATGTGGAAAATACTGCAGTTCTAGAACCGCCTGATGCAGATTATCTATTTTCCGCAAAGGTATTTCTAATACATTCATAGTGAAAGATTTAATACTCAACCATTAGATACGTGCAAAAGCCATTAATTATACGCTTTTGATTATTCATAGGTAATGCTTATATCTATGCCAGCCATGGAGGAAATTTATAAGCGTTGTTGTGGAGTTACTGAAGATAGAGATCCTGATCGTGATTATGTTCATCCAACACGATTAGTAAACTTTCTAGTCGGTTTACGAGGAAAAAATGAAACAATGGCGATCGGAGGCCCATGGAGTCCTTCCCTTGACGGACCTAATCCTGAAAAGGATCCTTCTGTTCTTATCAAGACTGCTGTTAGGACCTGCAAGGCTCTTACTGGAATAGATTTATCCAGTTGCACTCAATGGTATGATTTCCATATAATTCCACCTATTCATCATAGTATTCGCATGGAATACTATTTTTAGCATTTGCATTTAACGTATTTTTTTATATCCATGCACAATGCGAGAATCACGATCGTTCCATATTCTCCAAAATTCCTAACAAATTGTTAATTGATCAAACTAATTTATATCGGTGAAATCTTCCAAAGTCAAGCTCGCAACAGAGTTACTTACAATACTATGAAATAATTTTACACATTCGTCCGACAACGTTATAATATCTTAGTGTTTTTTTCAATTAGTTTATATGTCAAGCATATTATTTCGACTGATCTTAGACCAGGGAAATCAGGGTACATCACGTAGGTGAATTTTTAGAGACTGGGCTAGCACTAACATACGTTTTGACTCGATAGGCTGATTGTAGCTCATGCAGTACGCAGGAGGTATGTATCCACACTGTGCACGACCGGCCGATTTTTCATCGTTCCACTGGATCTCGACTCGAGCACCACATCGTCGTTATATGAGCAGACACGGACAGACAAACCCTCGGCTTTTTTTATTATTATTATTCTAATCAACCCGGTCGAATTTGTCGTATGCTGTGCGTGGCTTTGTGTGCAGTACGTGGTCTAGCGAGCGAACGAGCGATTAATTAGTATATAAGGCAACGCTAACCGGCATTAACCTGAGCTGACGTTTGGGTATTGTTTTTCCTTGCGGCACAGGTACCGCTTCCTGGAGCTCTACTACAGACGTGCAGAGACGACCCACAAGTCAGGGCGAGTGGTACCTTCCCGCGTTGAAACCGTCATACTATTTCTCCCAGATGTTTGGAGCTGTGTGCCGACCAGATTGGAATGGGACGGGCTTCATCTCAACTATAAGAAACAACTGGAACGAAAGTTGCTGCGTGCTGCCTCTAACCCCGACGATTCGGATGCTGCCAATGACACTGATGAGGCTGCCGTCGCTGATCAAAAGGCACTGCCCACATCATCCCATATTACTTTTACCTTTTTATTATATTATTATATAATCGTGCAGCTGTTTTTCCATTACTAAACTGGTTTTCAGTAGGCAGTACTCGCTCATCGATTCTATGGCTGTGTCATCGTTCTATGTACAAGCTTTATTTTCACGTTGGTTCTGATCGTTCGTCACGAAAAAAATTCTTTTTATCTAACGATGCATTTTATTTATATATTGTGTAGATTTCCTTATAAATATTTTATGATTCTCACATTGGTTGTTACTGTTTTATAATTAAAGCTAGACAAATAACGAGAATTTTATATTTTTTTTTTATAAGTTTGATTGTAAAGGTAATGAACTCTTTTTTTCAAGCGAACTTAACCAGTGGTAACATTTTTTTTTCTTGCAAAACTACGAAATTTTGATAACAGCTATCGGTAATCGATGAGTTACGTACGGCAGATGCCCCCTTAGCCACTGGCAGTCTCATTACATTAACAAGCGAAGCGAGCAAGCCTAGCTCGAAGAAGAGCGCAGCTGAGCCATTCCCCTTCCTGAAACCTCCACCGTTAATTGACAAATCATTCAAAAATTTCATTTTGTCATCATTTTTATATACTACTACATTATTGATATTACTTGTCCATAACCAACCAACCACACCGACACCAGAGCCAGGACACTAAGAGATCGTAGCAGTTACTTGAGTCATACATGAAGGTCACCGTGAATGGAGATATATATGCTGTTATAATGTTGTGCGAGAGTGGCGAAAGAATGAAGAGGGAGTGGTTTCGATTGGTTATAGGGGCTGCTTCTGTTTTGTAGTTTTTTACAAATCTCATTACTACCAGTCGTTAACATCCGTTTCTCTTTACAGGACGACACAGTACCAGAGAAGAAGGATCCCACTCACTATTCAGAGCTAGATCCGAAATTGATGAGTGTAAGTACATGACCTAGTACTGATAAAATATAATGTAAATCTTGCAGATTATAATATCACTTTTTGTGTGCAGGTAAATGATTTACGACAGGAATTGGCAGCACGGAATCTTAGTTCCAAGGGTCTTAAATCGCAATTACTCGCAAGACTGACCAAAGCCATGAAATCTGAACAAGCCAAAGAGGAAGGAAGACAGGATGAAGTGGAAGAGAATGAGAAAGAAATGTCTCCAGTTCCAAAGGAAGAACCATCAAAGGATGATAAAAAATCGAAAGACAGCAAAGACGTAAGTCTTCACTGTCCTGTTATACTGCTTATGTTTAACAATTTGTCTTTGTATACATGAAGCGTTAATGAAAATTCAAATTGCAGCACGATGAAGATAAGAAAAAAGTGCATGAGCGTGAACGGACCCAGCTAGAAAAACGATACAGCCTTCCAGATGCTTCGCATATTATTGTACATCCTTCGCGAACGGCTAAGAGTGGAAAATTTGATTGCACTGTTATGTCTCTCAGTGTATTGTTGGATTACAGGCCAGAGGATACGAAGGTATAAATTTATTTTTATTTGTTATTGATGAAGTTTATGAAATGTGGCATAATTATTATTTAGCGGGCTATTATAATATATTAACTTAATATTAAAATATTTCTATTGCAGGAACATTCCTTTGAAGTGTCCCTATTTGCCGAGCTCTTTAATGAAATGTTAATGCGCGACTTTGGTTTTCGTATATATCGCTCATTGTGTAGCCTTCCTGAGAAGCCCAAAGACAAAGACGACGACAAAAAGAAAGATAAGAAAGATGACAAAAGGGATGACAAAAAAGATGATAAGAGAAAGGAGGATGATAAAAAGTTGTGTAAGAAGGATGATCGCAGGGATGAGAAAAAACGAGAAGGCAGTAAAGACAAGAAGGATGATAAGGACCTGAAAACTAAAATCGACGATAAAGATCGTGACAAAGAAAAGATGGATGACGAAGATGACGACGACGATGATGAGTCTGAGGTTACTATTATTTCATGTCTCATATAATGCAAATAATACAAATAAAATTGTTACTTAAGTGTATAATTTTGATTCATCTTTCAGGACGATGATTCTGTAAAGGATGGCAAGAAAGATAAAGATAAGGATAGCAAAAAAAGAAAAGCTAAATTATATACTCAGGACCCCTACCTTCTCCTCTCATTTGTATATTTCGATCAGACTCACTGCGGTTATATTTTCGACAAGGATATTGAAGAGCTTATTTATACCCTTGGGCTAAATTTATCAAGAGCTCAAGTAAGAAAGCTTGTGCAAAAAGTGGTTACACGTGATTCCTTGCACTATCGTAAATTAACAGACAAATCCAAAGAGGATGACACGAAAGAGGAAAAGGATGGTGAGAAATCCGAAATTCTTGGAAAGACTGAAGACGATGAAGAGCTTTTAAAATCTCTTGCTCTCGGTAAATACGTTTCTCTGCACTTCAAGATTCTTTAATTCTCATTAACAATAATTTTATAAACTTGCATTCATTTGGTTTTCTTAGGAAACAAAAGATTACTTCCAGTATTTGTGGGAAGTGGTCCAGCTTCAAAAAGAGCACGCAGAGAGGACAGGGCTACGTTACTAGAAGAGGAGGAAGCTGTACCAGATGGCTTCGTCATATACAAAGGCTCATTACTAGACGTAGAAAAACTCGTTGTGCAGTTAAAGAGATCAGAAAAAGCACGCGTAGATACGGAAGCAAAAATGATGGAGTTACAGCACGAACTTAGTACTGTAAATGAAAAATCTGGTAAACAAAGTCACACTATTAAAGATCTTGCCGAGGACTTGAAGTTATATAAAGATAAATTGAGGAATACGGATGACAAATTAAAAAAAGTATCGGTACGTATTTATCGCTTACCATTTATTGTAATGATATAAATTTTATTCCGTAGTAAAAACCATCCAAATTTTGCATTTGATTATAGACTGAATCACACACGTATCTATCTACGTTAAAGAACGTTTATCACGTGGTCACAAAAGTAGTGCAGCCAGATACAAAGAAAGTGGAAATAGTGGAAATACAAGATGAGAGAACAGTAGGAGAAGTAAATGGAGCGCAGGGTGAACACAAGTCCAAAACCGACACGCGATGGAGCGACAATAAAGCAGCCGTCAAGAAAGAGTCATCAGAATCCGAAAAAGATAAAAAAAACGACAATAAAATTCCCATTAAGAAAGAGTCGGTCGATATTGACAAAGAGAAGAAGTGAATATTTAAAAAGTTCATATTTATTATTTGTGTTTCGGAATAACACAACGCGGTAACACTTTAACCATTGCTTATTAATGAATGTGTTACACAGATATCGGTAGGATTAAGTGAAAACGAATTTACTCCTAAGCAGTTTCTTTTTCTTTCTTTAAATTGTTTCTAATCATTGGTAAAATATAGATAAGCAACTATAGGTACCGCGTGTTCGAAAAATAATACAAATAAAATGGATGCGTTATACAGCGACGCCTTTTTAAAAATACTTTATGGTAACGTTCATTATTATATTTCAATAGCTAAATTATTTACATAGCTCAATGGGCGCACTAATATTTCTGTATGTATGAATTATTGAATTAAGTATAAATCTGAATGATATTGGTAGCGACTGTAGCGTCTATGCGCAATGCATTTTTGGATTTTTTATTTGAGTATAAACAAAATTTATAATTCATTGATACTAGTGCAAAAACATTTTCGGTATCTATGAGGAATACTCAAAAGAAGGAGGGATGCTCTTAACCTTAACCTAAACCTAAACCCTTGTTACACAGTTGTATGTTCTCACTGACAACACAGATATTTCGATGTAATATGCAAACATTTCCTATTAACTTTATTTATTACATTCTCGAAGACGTACATGAGAGCTAAACTTTTTTAGTGTGTTGTATTTGGGTAGAACATCTATGGTGATATATCATGTGTGCCCTTATGTCTTCACGAATAGAAGTAATGTGTACATGAACAATAGTTAACAATCGTATAGACTACCTGTTACTCGTATGTTTCATATTGAAGAGCAGCCAAATTAGACAATGTTTTTTTCCAATGATACTGTGAGATGCCATTTTCTGTTTCCAATGGGAATTTATGAACGCGTAATTGTATTTATACGTGAACACCTATATTAAATTCTTCTATTGACTTTTTCCGTATCGTATAAGTACAATAATAGAAATAAAATCCTATGCAATTTAATTTTAGGAGTTGGTTTATAATATTCTAAACCGAAAATGCTTTGTGCGTGTAAAGTACAAGTTATTTATATATGTTTAATTTCAAGAATAAACAATTCGTAACGTGTTTCAATGAATTTAATACTGCAAGTGTTTATACACTTTCATCATTTTGACGATGAAAAAATAAAAACGAGCGTTTTGCTATAAATAAGACATACAATTTACCGATCCTTTGAGCCATCCATTAAATCTTATTTTCCTTCAAATTTCAAGCAAATTTAGAATAGCGCGAAACATTTAAAATATTTTATTTTATGTAAATTGATATTTCGTTATCTAATATTTGAACTAATAGATTGACAATTTTTAGATAAAAACGACCATTTTTAATCTTTCACAATGTAACATTTGACCAATCAGATGTATTTGTTCCCTCAGCGCTGACTGCTTTTCTTTTGAGGTATACATATGCTTCATTTACACACCATGCATTTGGTTAGCTATAGTAGCAAACCAATGATCTTCCGTTCTTGTGCAATCGAAATTGGTTAGAGAAATTGTTATAAAAATCTATCAGTCTACCGGTTTGTACGCCTAACTTCTCATTGAATCGGCACAGAACGACGCAACTTGACACAAAACTAAACCATTGGTTGTTACAAAAACATTCTGTTAGAACCAACCAACTATCAGTCTTCATTTGTGTCGCGTCGAATTATGCCATGAATACTACTGCATTTGCAACATAGTTGACATTTTTCCCACAATATGCGCTGACATTCGTTGTGTTTAAGAGCTTTCCGTTTTGCAAATAGGCGGACTTCCTTCGTCGTAGGTTAAACGCGTTATTTTCGGAGTTATATATTCGAGAGTGAGCAATTATTTTTCTGAACATTGCTATTTGTTCTAAGGAAGGAGTTCACCCAGGAAGCTCATAGCCTCTGAATACAAGTTCCCGCTCGATACAGAGCTCCGAACATAGAAACGGCTTTGGAGGATAAGTGACGCCACTAACTATAGTCCTTCATATTGAGACGATTTCGAGGATAGAAAGAAACATTAAGACTATTTTAGTCAGTAACGAAGTCTTCTGAACAATTCAATCATGTCTGTAACATTCGCTCAACGCGGTAGACCTCCACCGAATAATGCTCAAATACAAAAGGTAAAACTATTTTTTCAATCATATGAATTTCTTTTCTTTGTTACCTTAACAGTACTGTTATACTTCTAATTAACTCTTCCTCTTATAATTCGATTTTACATCGAATTTTATTACACTGTTATATATATATTATTTAAAAAGTTTCTATTTTCTATAGATGCTGGATGAGAACAGTCATCTCATACAAACAATTCAAGAATATCAAAATAAAGGAAAGCCTCAAGAATGCATTCAGTGAGTTATCCCAAAAATATGAATAATAGACTGATATTTATAATTAACTTTTTGAATTGTCTTTATTTTTAGATATCAGCAAATGTTACATCGAAATTTAGTATATTTAGCATCTATTGCTGATGCTAACCAAAATATTCAAGCTTTGCTTCCAGTAAGAACTCTTGTTTATCCTTTATAAATTTTCAATATATATTTTGTAAATAGAATATTATTTTAATATATCTTATTTAATATATTTCTATAGCCACCACAAGGTATACCTAATGCACCACAGCATTCTATGATGGGTCCTCAAGGTCCACCAAGTGGACCTACTGTGTCTGGAGGCCCTGTTGGTGATATGCCTCCGAATGCTCCACAACCAATCCCAATGTCAAGTTTCAATCAAGGACAACCAATTCCACAAGGAGGCTATAGGGGTCCTGTTATGCCTGGTCAAGGTCCTGCTATGAGTCGTATGTTAATTTTAGGAATACTTCACAGTTACTATACAATTTGGTTTAGATACTAATACTTGTTTTATTGATAAGGTCCAACTGCAGGACCAGTTCCACAACAGTACAGAGGGGGTCCACAAGGATATCCACAGCAACCAGCCCAACAAGGATATCCTGGGCCATATGCTAATCAAAATCCTGGCAGCAACTATCAGGGGCCACAAGGCTCTGCCTATACTTCCGGGCAGCCAAATCAATATGGACCGCCGACCCCGGCACAACCACAGGGATATCCCGGGGCGAATCAACCGGGCTATGGGCCGCCAACTACAGTTAATAGCTACGGTCCACAACCAGGAGGTTATCCACCACCTGGTTCAACTCAGCCGCCGACTGGTTATGGACCGCCGCCTCCAAGTCAGCAGGGATATCCCCCACCTAACTCTTCACAGCAAAATTTTCCAACAGGAGGACAGCAACAGCAGCCTGGACAGTATGGAAGTCCCAGTCCACAACCCAGTTATCAACAACCACCATCTCAGCCTCCTCCTCAAAATGCATACAGTGCTAATCAATCAGCAAACTATCCTCCTCCATCTGCTCAAGGTTATCCGAACAATGCTCCTCCTCAAAGTTATCCTCCGCCACCAACTTCAACCGGAGCTCAGCCGCCACAACCTGGCCCGCAGCAAAACGCAGGACCACAACCTAATTACGGGAACCAAGCCAGTCCAGGTCCAGGGCCTACCCCATATGGAGGACCTGCGTCCACATCTCCTCCATTTAGTACGTCCTCGGCAAGTGGAGGAAACACTTATGCTCAGAGTGGACAGCCTACAAGCACTCCCTCTGCTTCCACCCAAACTTATCCTCCAGGCAGTGGACCACCGCCAACTTCTCAAGCTGGAGGTTATGCACCGCCGGGGCCAGCACCTGCAGGCTATCCAGTTCATCAGCCACCTCATCCACCGCCCCATCAGGGACCTCATCAGCCGCCGCATCAACCACCACATCAATCTCCTCATCAGTCACCTCATCCACCACCACATCAGTCCCCTCATCAGCCACCGCATCCTTCTGGTCCACATCAGCCGTCGCATCAAGGCTCGCATCAACCCCCGCCTCATCAATCCCCACACCAGGGTCAGCATCAACCACCTCACCAGCCACCACCCCAACAATCACAACAACAGTCACAAACTCCACAACAGCAATCACAGCAACAACAATCACCTAGCCCTGCTCCAAGCGGTTTTCAACCCCCATCTGGTCCGCCTCAAGGGCCACCACCGCCACCAGGTCCTCCTCAACCTCAACCAGGTTATGGACCACCACAATCTCATCCTGCCACTACACAAACTTACGTTCCTCCCACACCTGGAGGACAACCCCAAGTTTACTCTCCACATCCTCCCCAAGCAGGCCAACACTACGGACATACTCAGTATTCTCCTCAAACTTATCCACCACCGCCTGCAGGGCAGGGATATCCACAATACCCGCCACGTCCACCTGGTGGACATATGCCTCCACCAGCTGGACCTCAAGGACCACCTCCTCCTAATCAGTATGCTGGTTACGGCTACCAACCACCTCCTCAGTAAGCAAGATCTCCGTTTGATTCAATTAATTAATCAACATATTTTCCTTGATTACATTATTATACTCTCTGTGCATTTCTTATTTCGACGTTTCTGTCGCGATATGGAAGCCAATAGATACTTATACTCTGGACAAGTTAAATTGTCCTTGTTTATTAATAGGGGCAAAGGGGAAAAATCTTACATAAAGATATATGCGTGTTTCGTGAATACACATAAACAGAATCACACACATCGAAAGTGATCGTACTTTTAAGTAGCATATCGTATCTTTCGCAAAAATATTGAATATCGATAAAAAAGCTTCGATTCAAAATGGCCAGCTTCGATTTATCTGATAATCGTATGGATTATAACTGTCGTGGTTGTTTGAGAAATTTTACAAAGACTTACTTCCAGGTATAAGTATTACCGAATATAATTGAATATGATTATGTGTCGTTTCGAGATTATACCTTCATCTTTATCTTCTCTCTATATAAGCTTTGATCATTGTTGCGGCTTTTAATAGTTAGATAAACTATTTTTTAATTTTATTTGGATTCTTATAAAATTCTTAATAGCCATTATGGTAAGCGTAACCTTAACATTCCTCGGTGATACATATTACAAGATCTGCAACCTTTTACCATAAAACGTAATTACGATTATCAACAATGTTCGTTACGAAGCGAACTACTTGTCTAAGTTACTCAAAAAGTTTGATTGATATTAGAAGAAAAATAGGTGGTCTGTCAGTGTTTTACTTTACTCAACATGTAAATATCAAGTAATTACTTTACGAAAAATCGCTGTAAACACGAGGAATAAATGTATGTGTCATGAATGTTAAATGATTTTACTCATTAGTACAAAACTACAAAAAACGACATTAGATGTAAGGAGATACTTAGATTATACGTAACTATCATAAAGGATTCTTACTCTAAAGTTCATCCTTAGATTTCATATAATTCTCACGTTTTACTTCGCTGTCACATTTGCATGCGTGTTCAGGCTGTGGTACTTCCTGCATATCAGGAAGTATCTTCACACGATTTTTCAATCTTTTACTCCATTCCTGTAATACACCCCTTATATATTGATGTATACGAATTACCTATTATACATTTACCTGTAGTAGAACTACGTGGTAGCATATGATATTCTGAGGTAGCAAGTTCTTCCTTGCGTATTGTCGACCAGTCCTGGAAATTTTGTAAGCCTCCTGATCATGCTTTTTGGCCCAGAGAATTTTCTCTACGAGATCCGATAGGTCCCTCTTAATTAGTACATAATGTTCATCTGGCCTCAGATCCTTATAGAAATATTCATAATACTTGGAATCTTGTTTGAACACAAGAGAATCGCCGGCTAGCAAAAATGGGAATCTGTACGCTGCTACAGTACCATCGATATTAAGTTGGTACTTGTACTGAAAAATAAAAATATTTGTAAGTTTTTAGTAAAATATACGCGAAGATAATATAGAATAATATATTTACATCAAAGAAAGTAAAAAATGATACGTGGTTTTGACGAGGACCATATTTATCTATTTCATTTTTAAAGAAGAAAAAATTGGTGATTGAAGCATTGAAAAGGTCTGGATGTTCTCGTGCGATATCTATTAAATTAAGACGTTCTCTTTGTGAGTCTCGTCCTCTCCAAAATACTTTTTCCGTCTTGTTCTGCCATGGTATATTTGTACTACCTTGTACTGACAGCATGTCTAACATTACCCTGTAATTAGGACGTTATTACATTACATGGACAAATTTTATCTTCGCATGAAGCAGTAATAGAAACAATTCTAACCTGCCCATATTTTCTAGAGAGGCTACCGTAATATCGTACGTCGGGAGAACAATATCCATTGTATCGTTAGATCCGCACCAGGAAAAAATTGGATGAGTTGGAGCAGAATTGGAAACTAATGGCCAATCTCCTAAATTGAAAAACAATTCCACGTTTGGCAGTATTACTTTTCGCGCTAAAGATAAGAATATTTCATCAACAAATATCTTGAAATCAACATGTTGCCCATAACACTTTCTGTATACCTGATACACAAAATAATTAAATTGGTTAAATTAACAAAACATAATTAAATCAGATTAATTAGTGTTATATGAATGATATATACTTTGTTATCTTTTATCACATAATGACAAATGCTGACACTGTTTGGTCTATCAAATCTCTGAATAATTACATTTCTCATTTCATCAAAATCGACGCTTTCAAATGGTGCCAGATCACGTTGGATTTGTTCATAATTTTCCGGACATTCATAATTATTCAACCAATTAGTTATTGAAGGATTTGGACAGTCACATTCCTCTTCATACAGTGGCCCTAAAAGTATTCAGTTTTTCCATTTTAATTAGAAAATCAAAAAGAGAGAGAGAGAAATCTTCAAACAACATTTACATGCCTTTGAATGTTAAAGGTGTTCCTGGTATATCTTTGCCTTTTACTCGCAATATAATATTCAAATTGTAACATGTTTGAAATATTTTATACCGTATTATAAAGCTACCATCCTTGCAATCAAAAAGTTGTTTCCATACATGGCACGGATTTCCTTCTAAACTCTCACCCTGTATCTGTGCCAAGACAATTCCATCCCCAGGTGATTCAGTAATGCTAAGAGATAGAAAAGAAACAAATTATAGTAAAACGTTTAAAGCTGTTACATCTCTGTTTATGCACAACCGATTCAATCAATGTTTTGCATATTCAAGAATACTCACTTTTTCCCATTCGTATCGTAAAGCTGAAGGAAGATATATCGAGCACGCATAACAATTTCTTCGGATCGTAAACCAGGTCCCCAAATGATCGTTTTCGATGGATCAATATCAGTATTAATTTCATTAGCAGTTGATAATTCATATTGAATTATAACCAGAATAAAAGGTATTAAGAGTAACATTGTTTTCATTGATTTTCAATGTTTCTCACGAGTCTATAGTTTGCCTGGGTATATATATATATATATATATATATTAAAGAAATATGCCGACGAAAATCTGATATTTTATTTCAACCAATCAAGTGTCATTTTGCTTTAAAATTCTACCTTTCAAGGGTTTATAATCAATGGGCACAATAATCCTGAAAATAGTGCTTTGGACGAACACGTTCATTGTTTGGATTTATTCTACGCAACCTGCACTCCTCCATAATTCTATACATACAGAGCTGTCAGATTTTAAACATTTTTATAATGGAGTATAAATATGTGTAAAGCTCAGTTGGAACTCAGATCAGCTGACAGTCAAATACTAATGCAGCATATAATAGGCCGCATGACGCCAAAAGATTGTACTTCAGAGGTGGACGCCATGTTGGAATAAAGTGGAAACATTCCTTGGTTCGCTTACATGAAAATCCGGCAATATAAACTACGGTACAACAGCGACATATTTGTTGAGTAGAATCGTTTAAAGGTAACCTGACACTACAGGACAAAGATAAATAAAGAAGAGAATGGAAGAGGAAACGATTGATGTTAGAGAAAAGGAGGAATGTGAGAACGAGGATGAAGAAATAGAACCATTGATCAATCTTAATCCTGAAATGACGTACAATGAATTCTTTTGGAAATGTTTACGCGCTAACAGACCTTGTTTATTTCGGTCGGGTCTCATGGAAAACTGGCCATCGAAGAAACGATGGAGAATGCCTGAAAATGCGCCAAATTTTGAATTACTCAGAGAACTATTCGGCAAGTATTACATTACACAGTTGAGCACAAAGGAGTTTTATCATATAGTATGATAGAAGCACCGACCTAGATTATATTTGACGGTAAATCCAATCAATTGAATACCATTGACTGGATGCTACATTAGGTAAATCTTCGGCAATTGTTGTTGACTGCTCCGAAACGATACAGCTGATGGATTCTGGAAAAGCGAAGAGCATGAATATCAATGACTATTTGGACTATTGGATTGACTATCGAAACAGTAACTACTCAAAGGATATGCCACTTTTATACTTGAAGGATTGGCACTGTATGATTGAAAATCCAAGCGTGCCTGTTTACGAAGTACCGAAATATTTTGCTTCTGACTGGGTCAATGAGTATTATGTTTCCTCTGCGTCCTCGTTTGGCGATTATAAATTCGTTTATATGGGACCAAAAGGCTCAGGGTAATTAAGAACTATATTTATTACTTAGAAATTATCTTACATCACGACTGTATCGTGATGCGCAATGGCTGATATCGTTTTGACATTTTCTTTTTAAGGACAGCCTTTCACATGGACGTTTTTGGATCATATAGCTGGTCGGCGAATATCGTTGGTAAAAAACTTTGGCACATATTTCCACCAGGAGAAGAAACCCGTCTACCCAATGCCGATGGGTACTTCTTGTATGACTCTAATGCAGGTGAAGAAGACATTCACTCTAGAATTCCTACATATCAGAAGCATGATTTAAGCTCAATAAAGCGGTTCGAGATTATACAGGAAGCTGGGGAGATTGTATTTATACCGTCCGGGTGGTATCATCAAGTTTGGAATTTGGTAAGTATGCATACCTGGTGAAACCAAATTTAGATAACTATTTAACACAATAAACATTAACGAACAGGAGGATACAATATCACTCAGTCACAACTGGATTAATTCCTGCAATATTTGGATGGTTTGGCTGGGTTTGAAGAAAGAAATGGCAGCCGTAAGGATGACCATCCTGGAGTTTGTCGATGATTGGACGGATATAGAACGTGCACTTAAATTCTCACACGGAATGAATTATCATGAATTTTGGCGTTTCCTCTTGTACATTGCTGAGACCCGTATATCACACCTAAAAGATACAGTAAGCTTAACATTCTTCCAGAAGTGGAAACTCGGCAGGAACCATTGCCTTTTCGATCTATGTCAAATAAGAAGGGTGATCGAAGATCTTCTACAGGATGCAAAGGACACGTCTATGTACCCTCATGTCTTCGATCCGAATAAGCCCGAAGATCTATTAAATAGAATTAATGAAGTGTTGTAATATGAAATGTTGCAGTTGTTAATGACAATATAAAGAGATTGTTGTTTTATAAATAAGACCAATTTATTTGTCTCTAGTTATAACAATTTTCTCATAATTTGCATCATATTAAAATCTTTGCTCTCTTATTTGTTTTCGCCGAATTAAAATTACAAATTTGTGTATAATCGTGTGTTACCCGCTGTCGTTAAACGCCAGATATTGTTATTTCTTTATCGAAGACTTCACATAAATTGTGCCGTCTCGCTAGCGACCGTGCTAAGGTACGCGAAGTATTCATGACAGCCATAGAATACGTTGCGGTAAAGAAAACCAGAAATTCGGAAAATCCAAAAGCCTCGAGTTTCTTTAAAAAAGGAGAAAAGGAAAAACGTAAAACACTGGTGTCAACAACAATTTTCTCAAGTATACATTTAGCGTTTGTACAGCTGCCGAGAGTGAGAAAAACTTAAAATTTCCATAAAACTGAATATCCAGGTCTCGTAGAAGTGTTAATTTTTGACAGAGGCTAAAAATGGTGATCCACGAGAAAAATGTCTTACCCGCGAACATCGGCTGAGGCACTTTTTTTTGATACACCATTCGACGAAAGTGACAATACATTGTTATTTACGTATTAGGAATCGAAAGACAATAAGACTCTATGAGTCCCCGTAATGGCTAGAATTTTTACGATTTGTAGCTCACCTCGTTCGCCTTTCGAATTAAAATATTAAAAACATTGCACAACGTAATTCTCAACGTAACGTATTTTATATACTCTAGGACATCCGGCATTTGCATAGCCGTCTGGGTAATCATTTTCCTCGTTGTTTACAGTATAATATGCACTCGAGATTTTCCATTGAAATTAAACGAAGTTCCATTGCATTTCTCGGTCGAGTCTTCTTTTTTTTCGCTCGAGGGTGCCCGAGGATGTATCATTTAATTCCAAGGGATAAATAATCTCGACTCGATTATCATTATATCGCACCAATGTGATATCTACCAAACAATAAGTCACGATCAGAGCTGAAGTAAAACTCTTGCTCATGCTAAACTCCACCATGAAATGCATATGAAACATTCTCATCATACAAAACAACTAACGCTGTTACACTTACAATTAGAATCTAACATTACATTTCACGTATTGTCTTACTCGCTACCGATCGCATAAGCATAAATATATTGTTAGACTTGGGATCGCTAGAAAGATATATATCATATATGTATATCTATATACAGATTACACTACCAATAAAAATGTACAAAATCTATGAGACGTACAAGTTAATCCGAGTTCTGTGGAGTTAAACGTTCAAAGAAATCGACTTACCGGCAACGCAGAAGAACAAAGCATTAAGCATGTATTAATTGGCTGGGAATACAAAAAAAAAACAAAGCATTGTATTTCCAATATAGAAAAAATATAGGGAAAAGAAACAGTCAATGTATGTAAATGCGCTGACTTGCCTCATGTCCTAATGTACAGGAGGCATTATGATTATTTCAAAAAAAGCAAAAAAAGAATCTTTAAGATCATTCGGATGATTCTGGCTCACCATCATATCTTTTGGAAGTAAGGAGGCTAATGCATTTCGCGTTCGTTTAATTGATATGCATTTATTTTTTACAGTGCCATTTCTTTCCCTTTACAGTAGAAGAGACATTGCCGTACCCCTAGGTAGATATGCTTGACACGAAAAAAAAAAAACATTTTCCCGTATGGTATCCTTCTTTATCAATGATAATATTAATCGGGTGCATGTCACCGTGTAAAACAATATTTCTCTGCTTGAGCAATATCCTATAAAATCGACGTCTCGAATATCTTTAATGGCGATTGTGCGCTTTGCCTTTCTGCTCTTTCCTTTTGAATGAAATAAGAGCTAATGGTAACGCTGCTACTCTAAACTATATTTCTGGAAGTTCAATCAAATTTATCTGATCGCGTAGTCAGCTTCATTTAATAGTATACATGCGTGCATGTAATACGTAATTAAAGAAAAAAAATTGTCAAAAGTGTTACATAAGCAAATTATGTACTAAACAATGATTAATTTCAAATGCGGTCATAAAGAGAATGAAAGAGCGAAACAGAAAGAGAAAATGAATAAGAAACGAAGCAGCCAATTTAAATTAAATTCTAGTATCTGTAGGATATTTCTTCTAGTCTCTAAACATATTCTAATCTTTTTTAAAGTTATCCTCCTCCGATTTGTCTATGTGCTAATATTTATTTAATTTTTTTTGTCCCGAAAATCTTCGTGCTAATTTCATATGTTCAGCTTGCATGGCAAGAATATCCACTATGGGGATAGTCCACGTGCTTAGAAAAGGCCGACGTAATGATCGGCAACAATAAACACTCTGTCACACAACATCGGACTCTTCGAAGGATACAGACTATACACAACGTTCTTCTTTTAATACCTATATAATAGATACATATTTGTTTCGCGACTCTCGTTACAATAACAAGTAGTATTAAACCCTCCTCTTGGCAATGTACCAAAGGATCCTTTATGTACCATACGTAATATTCTCGTCCATATAATCTTTTTCCTCCCTTAGTCATCGTACTTACATCGGATGGGAAGAAAGTGTCGAAAGTGTGGGTAGAGTAGAGTTACTCGAAACAGGAGATGTAGAAGGTACGAGTGGTGTACCAGTGGGTGTTGTCGGCGGTGCGGATGGTACCTGAATCGGAGTAGCCGGTATTGGTTGATGTGTTTGCCTCGGCGGAGACAAGAGTTCCTGTCTGTCTCGCTCTCGCTCTCTTCCAGGTCGCCAAGCCTCCAGTAGTGCTTCAACACGTTCCTCAGTCGGTCCCCACCGAGCAGTACCCGCTGCATTTTGTAGCCAGACGACTAAAGTTCCATGAGCGGCACGTATGTTTACTTCACCTCTGTAGAAAAATGTGTTAGGATAAATTAAGTGGATCAATTTTTGAGTCAAATAAATGGTAAAAACGTACTTTGGTAAGACGTGTTGGAAGCCGTGCCTGTACTCGTGCTCCATTGCGGGTACTACTACTTGTTTGCGTTTAAAGTGACTGCCTTCTAGCTTGATTAAGGCATTAGGCGCTGGATCTCTCCACTCCGGCAGAAAGACGACGAAGGAAAGGGGTTCCGCAGAATCAGACAGAAGTCTCTCAAAATGATTGACCATTGCTTCCATTAATTCCTCACAGTAGGGCGGATTAGCTTGAAATGATCCGCTAACGGGCCTGAAGTCAAGAAAGGGTCCACGTGATCCAAAATAAGAATCCGTATCAGCAAATGCTGAGCAGTATTGCCGGAAGTAGCAATTGAGGGGTGAGGCGAAGCATTCGAAGGTCACGCCAAATGATCGTTGAAGACATTCGAACACTGTTACAGGTAGTGCCATTTGAGTTGCTTGTCCCTCGTTTATACCGAGATAGGTCTGATAACGCTTGAGCATACACCAAACTCGCGGTAGAAACATTTCGAATTTTTTGTCATCGAAACAATTATACCTATATAGGTGTTCCAGCTTTGTCAGGTGGATATTATTGATGCACATTGCGTCGCCGTGGAAGCGCAGCATTGTCTGCTCTCTTTCAGGGAGATAGTCGATCTGAGGAAGTCGAGGTCCTGGTAGAGAGAACTGCACAGGATAGCACCATACTTTACGTTGAGTACTGGCAGGGCCTCCCAGTGGTATCACATCCCCCAGTCCATTATCCTTGAGGATCTGATTATTTTTATCTTTCACCTTTTTCGCGTACTCTGTAGAAAGGTGGTAAATCTTAAGACAGATACCCTCTACGCTAGCTTTAACAGTTTCTGTAAGATGAGGCTGACACTGCCGTTTCAGGTGAGCCAGTCTATCCTGAAAGTCATCGAACGTCGCACCCACAGTTCGCCTGAGCCACTGAAATGTATCTTCTGCGTTCCACTTGACGACTTTTCTGCTTTCGGAAGAGGCTGCACGAGATTCGATCATCTTTTTAGCTGCCTCAGCGTAGCGCGAGAGCTGCTTCCTGGCATCGCCCGTGAATTTTGGTCTGACCAACTTTATGGGGATGTCGTTCATAATCTCCCGATACATGGACATGGAGATCTCTGGGAAACATTGGCTCGGAAGGAGCGGATCGGAACCGCAGTCTATTACTTTGCGCTCCATCAGCCAACGATTGAACGAATCCTTTGGGGCATCTATCGATTCTCGAGTATGGCACAGTTCTTGGTAGCATTGTCGTAACTTGGCAAGTAGACCACATCTTAGAGCCTCTGCTTCAGGGTGGACGTGAGGTAAATTTGATGGCGCTCTTTCGTAGATGATTACATTTGTTGGTATCTCCAAATCCCACGGCCCCCTGTTGGTCCGTACAAGGAAAACTTATCAAACTTTTTAAGGTTTTTCTAAGTTTTGTATGTTCCAAGTGGGGCAGAGTAGGACTATGCAACAAATGCATTGTGAATGTACCATTACGCAAATAAAGGTCATATACGCGCGCGTGTACCTCTGTTACAAATACCGAAGTAACTGTTGAATTATTGTGTGAATAAAATTGTGTAATAAAATATAAAATTTACAAATATAAACTACTTCCGCTTTTAATATGGCAGACATGTAATTTAATAGGAAAACATGCAAGTGTTACGTTTCCCGCGAAATATTGAGAAGCTCAGTGTACGTCAATTTATAAGGAATTCACTTAGTACAAAATTATATAAACCTAGAGTCTCCTTTTGTGACAAACGTGATCAACTATCCTGATTTATTTTAGTTGGCAAGGTTGGAGATTACTGTGATAAAATATATTGCAAAAAGGAATGCAAATTGTATATACGTACGCTAGCACAAATTTTTTAGCTGGGGGAACTGTATTTCCATCCTCTGATGCACGACGTTTTAATGTGCCTCCAGGTGTACCTGGAGGTATGGGTCCATTTCCTGGAATAGGTACTACACCACAAATACCAAGTGGATCCGTAATAGGATCAAACTGTAAATATAAGACAAATATGTACGTTATATACTAACATCATATATAACAAAAAATTGTAACTTATAGCAACTATGGTAAGCACCTGTGGTTTTAGGGAAGGTACAACCCACAAAGATTCTCCAGTCAACTTATTCCAGAAATAAGGTCTATTTTCCCGTTTGCTCCAAAATTTTTTCCACCCTTGTTGCTGTAATTCTGACGAAAGTTCAGGTTCTGCGAAACCTCCAGGGTTTGGGACCTAAACAGTACATACAAAAAAAATCCTCCTTATAACACACCTTTTATGCAATTTTTCATAAAACTGTAAATTTCTTTCTACCTGAGGAAGTAAAGATGGCTGTTGCATATGAGCAAGCTGCGTACAATGTTCCACGACATTTTGTGGAGGTGGTAGCACAGGTGCTTGTAGCTTCACCGGTGTAGGAACTATCACTTGCGTAACTGGAGGGTTTGATTCCTGCTGAAGAGACTGATGATGATGGTGCATAGTGGGAAGTGATGGAACAGATTGTCCTGACAATGCTTCCCAAGCTGAAGTACTTGCCATTTCTTGTTTCCCCCCACTCACTTCATTCATTGTTCGGACAAGGTTTTTATCGCGATACGTTACTTGTACACTGAAACAGTATTAAAGTAAATAATAATATATAATACTATTTCAATTACAAAATTGTTCATGAAAATGTGTCATAAATCCTTAAAAGCAATTTAAGAAAGTACATGCTACTGCTCAGGAACAAATTATAGAGGATCATATGAATATTTTAATTATATTTACTACAAGCAAATATTACATTCAATGAGTCCGTATAAAAGAAATTACATTTTCTTTAAGTTTGATGCAAGTGTACGTGGAAAGATTGGAAAATTCTGTGACAGCACCTTGTTGGTACTGTGTTTGTTTACAAACTAATGACACGGCTTGAAAATCATCGTTATACATAGAAAATTATATAGATACAATGAAGATAATGTCTTCAAGAGATCAAAGAGACTTACCGCGATTGAAGTCCTCTTCACTTTAGTTCAAATTCATCATAAAACTTAGTGTTCATTCATGATTTTGGAAGTTTGACGCAACGATCCCCACCTGTACGACGCCATTTGCTTGCAACTGATTGTGAGGATGGAAAAGTGAAGCGCTACTATTCTCCCACTTATGTTGCTCGCAGGCGTCACAAGAAGAAGCGCATGCGTGGTATATATTTCATGTACGTGGTCTTTCATGGAACTCTAATAACAACTGATGCAACTAGTAGTGATTGGTCCCTTGTGGCCCAACATTTTAATTTTATTACAATATAATTCGAAATGCATGAAGCAGCAAACTTGATGGAAAATACACATACCCAAATCAATTATAATATTCCTATTTATGTCGTAAATTCTTTATTTTAAATAAAAATATTCCCGCTATTATAATATATAATATTCTATATGTATATATTAGATTACAAGTCCATTTAAACAAAATATTTTTTATGATAATTTAGAGAGGATTAACAGACATATTGAATTTATCTACTTTTTAAAATTTATTGTATGTTATTTTACATCGGGACTGTCATATATATAACTGTGTACAGTGAAAGTACAAAAATTCTTCGTCTGTGCATAGATCAGTAACAGTCTTTTAGATTCATCTCAGCACTCGCTCGATAGTATTGATCCTCAGTTGATGTTCCACGTTGTGAAAGATGAATGTTTTCTAAGTTAATTTCACCAAAAAATGTATTTTTGTGAGCCTGAAATAAGAAAATTTTGTAGGTAATATTCTCTTTTCCAATATTCTTAAAAATATATATTACCTTTATGATTTCAGTTGCATCAAACGATTTTCGCTTCTTGAAATTTGATTGTGTTTCACCTCTGAATTTAAATTTTGAATTCATTACAGTCATATGAAGTTTAGTAGTTTTGTATTCCCTGCGTGTTAGACCTATGAACAGTAATATTATGATGAACAATGTTAGTCTAACAGTTATTGAGGATCTTATTCTTAGATTTTTCATATACTCCACCTGTCTGATAAAAATATTCATAAATTTTATCAACCAATTGGTTTAGTATGTCATCCTTTGTTTGTATTTTTGTATACAAAACATTTACATCAGATGGATCATCATTCATACATTCAACTCCTTGTATATTGATGGAAATTGGTCCATTTTCACGGAGAAAAGGTCTAAGATCAAAGAATTGTTAGTTGATATTTAAATGCTGCACGTATAGAATTTGCATACCTAATGATTTCCGTTTCACAGGCGTTAAATATTTTAATTGCTTGTTTATGTTCTTCTTCGTCCAGCAGAATGAGACAAACTAAGGTAAGATGCAACAAATGCGACCGTTGAAAAATGTCCTCGTCCACCCCTTTTGCATTTTTTCCACTGTTACTAAGAACTTCCTCCTTAAAGGCATTGAAATTCTTGCTTATAGAAGTTCTGAACATTGGTATTGATAAGAAATGGGTTACGGGCAAGGATTTTGTACTTGATTCTATCAAAAGATCGATTCGTCTTCTCGCGCTGATGATTCCCCATTGACTGCGACCTTTTATTACTATAAGTATTAAAATCAAATAAGTGACATCCATTCGTAAAATTATTGTCGAACTATTTGAATTAATTTTAATATATTTGGAATCTTTAAAATCTATAAAATAATTTAATTTTTTTACCTATATTTCCATCCTGACCCAGTCTTGGTATTGATATAGAAGTTGCCGTATCAGATTCTAATTTTTTGCGCATAGCATGTTTCGCGCCAATAATAAATGGGAAATAGGCTCTGGAAAAAAAGATAAAAAATTATTTCTAGTTTTGACATATCAAAAAAAAATTTGACGAAAATAATACAATTATTAACTTGGGCACGTAAAAGTCATGTTTAAATTTCCCATCTGATGTAGATACTATTTCAATCTGATCATCGTTATATTCATCAGTAGCGCAATTATCAGGCAGATAAGATTCTTCCTCGTACGTAGATTGTCCGCGATCCTTCGACCACGCCTCGCTCTCAAAAAATCTATATCGTCGACCCTCGACTGAGACAATTTTGGGGTCAGTTACGTCCATTATTACGTGTAAAGAAGAATTGCAATTAGAGAAATGACAAGTTCCTCGCTGCTCCTGACCTAAATAAAACTGCGTATTATACGTTGTAAACACACTCTTATTTACAGTTCTAAACACTTTCCTATGCTATAATGCTTTTCGCGCCTAACCTAACATGAGGCCAAATAATTCACAGTTTTCCCGCTGACGCTAGCGTCGGGAAGACCGAATACGACAAGACAATGTATTTTTATGGTGGATGGAAATCAAAGGTGTACTCGCTAGAGGGGTCGAAATTTACCAATCGAGTTTTCAGATTTGTATATAAGATTGTGATATACACTGCACTTGTAAAAATCAAGCAGCCGAACAGTTAGGAACTAATAAAAAGGCAATATATAAATGAGTGTTTTCAGCGGATAGAGCACTGAGTAAGCAAATACATTAGATTAGTCAAATCTCACACTGTTGTAAAATTTACGATTAAATGACCAATCGAACATATTTGTTTGCTCAGCGCTGTATCGGCTGAAACAGCCATTGTTGTTTGTTAGAATATATTCTTGTTCGTTCTTGCGGTTTTAAGAACTGCCCATTCTCGAACACACCTAGAGTGCTCCAAGCTTGTCCAAAGCCTTTCAAAGTAGCACGAACGAACATGCTTAATGAATAAAATGGGTCGCTTTCATGAAAATAAACTACATACTGTTGAAATGAATGGCAGAGATATAATTTGTGGAACGCATCTCTACCTTTAGTCATCCTGACCGCAACTTGGTGGATTGTTTTATTAACGCTGAACGCAAAACCGGGCGTGATCCAAGAGAAACGTCAGGTACGAAATCAAAATGTCAAGAAACAACGAGGACATTTCGGGCTCGGGGTTTCGTAAAATCGACGTTGATCAGTATAATGAGAATAATTTTAAAGAAGAGGATGGGGATGGAAGTTCCACTGCACCGACAGGACCAGATGAGAACGAAATTCTCACTCTACTTAGTCAATATCCTTTTCACTTCATTTGACTCACTCGTTATCTCTTTGCATTTCCTGCTTTTTAATTTTATATTGTACATTTGTTAGCATTTACTTTCCTTAACAGTATTTTCAAGGGTAAGAATGTCGAGGCACTGATTTCTGTACTCAAATCCGCACCACTTGGCTGCAGAAATCAACAAACAAGGGTAACCTATAATATCGGCACCTACTGCAATATTTTGTATTAAGGATTAGATCATAAGTACAGAACATAGTTTGTATACATGAAAGTACGATAGGAATGTTCTTAATAGACATTTATAATTAATTGATTCGAATACCGTTTATTTTCAGGACAGTGCAAGAAATCTTACCTTAAAAGTACTACTGAGCATAAAATCCAGTCAAATAGAAGATTGCTTAACACAATTAGATCGTGACTTGATAGATGTACTGATGAAGTACATATACAGAGGCTTTGAAGTACCTTCAGAAGGAAGCAGTGGCCATTTGTTGGCCTGGCATGAAAAGGTCTACAATGTCAGTGGAATTGGAAGTATTGTACGAGTATTTTCAGATAGTAAAAGGGCTTGAACTTTTGCAATAACATTGTTCTTCACAATATCCATTCGTTTGGAACCCTTTTTGTACTCGCCAATGCTCAATTACAGCGTGAGACGTAGATAGTCAAATCATACGACTTTTCCATAAACGGGGAACACAACGTAATTGTGTAAAATTGTTGTCAATAAAGTAATTTTTATTTCTTCTACTTACAGCGCAAAACGATAGTCCTTTTCTCAGTTTTATTGTATTGTTATTTAATTTGATAAAATACTGTTATATGTAACATAGTAACGTAATACGATCATAAACGACAAGGAAAAAGGTGCTTTGGCTTGGCAGCCATTATATCAAAAGAAACCTATTGAAACATGTATTTGCCACATAGTGATTTATCAACCATTTATATCCCTTGTTCTTTCTTATATTGTAGACTTGCATTCTTAGTTACTCGCATTTATCCTTTACAGTCACCATTATCATATTTGTCTGATGTATCAAGTATAATGCGCTCACGAATACTGCGTTTGCTCTACAATATGAAAACACAATATAATATATTCTGATTTATATATTTGTATGAAAGAATACAATATCTATTACATGCAACTATTTGTCAGAGTGAAATTTCTGTTAATAACTGAAAATGAAAACTCAATGGTATTCTTTAAAAAGAGTTTGGATGCAAATAAGAATTGAAATATCAATGGATAGGCAGTACATTGATCATTGGCTAAAGGATATTTAGTAGCGTATGAAATGGTACTTACTGTCCTTCTTTGAAGAACTCCTTTAACGTATTACTAAACCTTTTACTGTATTTGACAAACTCTCTCTTACGCTGGTCAAGGGCCTGTTTCCCTGCAGATCCTGGAATAAATCCTGTCACTTCATTAACAGCATCCAAAAGTTTTTTAATAGCACTGGCAATTTCCCTTGAAAGATCAAACACACATTAAAAATCTCTTAAATGTAAAGCATTTAACTGTTATACTACACATACTTGATAGTCTCCAGAAAGGTTTTACGATCTGTTATCTCATCAGGAATTCTACTCAATATTCTCTTGAGTGATGCAGATTTTCTGTTAAGTTCCTGGAAAGCATCTTCTGATCTTGCTGATCTATATTCGACCACTGAGGTTCGATGAAGTAAATAGGAAAACAAATAATTATTAAAATAGATTATACACCAATCACACATACATAAAACATTACCATCAAAATCAGATGCTGTGCCTCGCAATACGCTTTCATTCATATCTAAATTGAGATCAGCACGGCGTACTATGCCTAAAACTAAATCATATGTGGTACCAGGGTGAGTACTTTCAGCTTTTGACAAAGCTGAACGAAGCGTTTGGGCTGCAACAACATTTTGTCTTTCCAGCTACAACAGAAGCACCAACAAAAATTATTCACCCAATTTATTCTATTTTATAATTAAGTAATAACTGCTTAGTACCTTTGCCAATATTGGTCGTAATATTACAGGGAGAACAAGTGATGTAACTGGAGTTTCATCGCCCATTGTCATCCTTCACAAGTGTTAAAATTTTCTACTGCAGAGAACAGAGAGAAGTTCCTAGCACGTAAAAAGACGCGTACGACTACTGGCTAATTCGATTCACTTCAATGTGAAAACAAGGATAGTCCTGAAGATAAGTAGCATGAATGACTCGATAAGATAAAGCTAAAAAGAAATCAAGTTTCCAGCATACTAGGACTCTTCTGACAGCTGTCAACAAACTGGATTCCTCCTGAAATTAGGTTAACCCGAATAATGGATACTCGAGATGTCGTAGTCTAGAACCATGTTTTCCTTTACATAGTTCTCTTGTCCAGTTCTATAATAGGAAATATAGGAGACAGCACAATTGACATTTATTAAAAAAATTTATGTACATCTAAAGCTGATGTACTACCTGTATTACTCAGAAGTTCGTATGAGAATTGAGATTGTAATAAGTATAAATCACACACACCTATAACAGCTCATCAATTTTATAAAAGAGAAGCTATGGATTTTCACAATATTGTCATTGCTTTAACTATGAAAGAAATAGGTTGGTTAAGAAGTATTTAAGGATTCTAAACATCGAATGCAAATCTTAATAAGTTTGACATTATTTTATATTCTAGAAAATGTTGAAAATTTTGATGACAAGCTAAAAATTGTCTTGGAAAAAGCGTTTGTTTTTATCCCTGAAAGAATTCAAGCAGAAATTAATAAAGACAGAAACTCTGTAGAAACAGATTGTAGTTTACGGTATTGTCAATCATTCTTCGACAGTAATCATAATTTTGCACATGAAAATTGATTAAATATTTTAACATTTATAGCTGGAAATACTTGCACACTCTTCTCTATGTGTTAAATACTATGCAAAGGATTCAGCATGAATCATCAGAAGCATGCCTCAGTGTTAGTGAGCTTCGTTCCATAAAAACAGCAATAGAAATTGTTGTATCAATAGGTATTCTCCCGTTTCTTCTCCCTGGAGTTGGTGTTAGCATAGATAAATTGTGTCCAAGAGCTGTGAACATACCTCTAGAAAATCTAACAGACATTCAGGTATAACAACAAAATGTTCTTACTATATGTTTTACATTGTATTACGGATGTTGAATTGATATGTTTGTTTCAGAAATATAAAAGATTATCTCATACAGTTCGAATTCTCAGTGATTGGTTTACTCCGACTCTTTTTAAAACAGTTGTTTTTACACAACTGGGTCCAATCGTATCAGGTTTATTGCAACTTTCTTATGTACCATTAATGAAACCATTAGAAAATACATCCTGCAGTTCAAAATTAAAGTCAAATCAGTTTGAAATGACTCCAGAACTTTATCTACAATTGAGAAACGAACAAGAGGAATTTCAGACAATATTGAAATCTTTAATAAATAACTGTCCAGAAAGTGCAATTATAAAAGAACTTATGATAGTTCTTGGAGTAAAGAGTGCACCAAAGTGGTTGCGCAGAGAAACGCGTAAATGTCTGATAGATATAGTAACACAAAGTAATGGCGTAATTGCTTTAGTACTAGCAGTTTGTGATGATATTTTGGATCTGGGTGTTCATTGGGACAAATTGGATATTGTCGCAAGACTGTTAGCTACTTCGCAAGAGGCAGATAGTCAGAAATACTTTGAATCAGTGTGCTCACAGGTTTGTAAATGGTCTATGCAAATATTAAAAACCTTTTATCGTATAACTATTACAATAAGCTTAACTGTTCTTATTTACTACAGCTAGTGGACTTGTTAAAATCGAAAAACATAAGGTATGCTTCAACAATTGCGAGTTGTTGCATTAGAGCACTCTATGTAAGCCATGATCAAATTTGTATACAAAAGGTCATTCATATAATAGCAGCACCATTGCTGTCTAAAGATAAAGAATTAAAATATTCCGAAGAAGAATTAACTGAATGCATAGAGAGTCTATCCAAGTGTTTCGCAACAAGAGAAGCAAAATTCAAGAGTTTACCAAGTAACTGTTTACAAGAATTTGCAATTCCACTATTCCGGTTGTATGTTCAAGCCCGTAAGAGTATTTTGGCACTTCGAAATACAGTACAAGAACTATTATTAGTGTTACTGTCCAATGACGCACCGAGAAATACTCTTTTTTCCGTTTTTTTGGAAGACAATAGCATCGAAAGTTCTGAATATTTTGGAGAAAAATTGTCTTTCGCTCTTGGACCTTCCGGCGGATTTCAAGTTATTAAAACAGAAACAAACATTACCCGCGAAGAATTAAGTGACAGCCTTTTGGACTTGATTCGAAATGACAATAACTTGTTGTCCAGTTTATTCACCTACTTATTAAATAGTCTGGTAAATTTAAAAAATCCTAACCAGACATGTGATAATCGCCTGGAAACAGCGGAAGACACTATGGAGTTTATTGAAAAAAGAGTAGTGGCTATTAAATTATTATCCCAACTAGCAGCCACACCATCAGTTCAACAAGCACAATTAGAAAATCCAGAGGCATTACTGGCCTTTATAAAATCAATGTTTGGAGAAAAGAATTCTGACTCAGAGGCAGCAAATAAGGTCATTATCACTGAAAATTATACAGAACCATTGTATATTGGTTTAATGCTAATTCAAATGATACTAACTGAGAGGAGAAAACCAAAAGACTGGAAACCATTTACAGATCTCCTTAATTATTTGACTGATGTGCGTGATTCTATTAAAGAACACGCCGTGCTTAATATTTTGGTAGAAGAATTGATAACGATTATCAAAACAAAAGGTAAATCAGTGAAAAGAAATTATGAAGATATGTCAGTGGACAGGAGGAAGTCAAGCGAATATGAAAAAGCTATAAAAGATTTGGCAGATCCTTTACTTCCTATTCGTGCGCACGGTTTAATAGTTCTTACGAAATTAATTGAATCACACGATCCCAATGTTATAGCTAACAAAGATATAATACTATGTTTCTTCCAAGTAAGTACACTAAAGGTGAATCTTCATTGTAACGCAATAATGTATAAAAATGATTATACGTTTCTGTGTTAATTTAGGAAAATCTCAAAGATGACGATTCATTCATCTATTTAGCGGCTATAAACGGTTTATGTGCTTTGGCATTATTATTTCCGGACAAATTAATTCAAATACTCATTCAAGAATACATTAGTATGCCTACTAGAAGTGGATCAAATGAAATACCACTGGAAACAAGATCAAAACTTGGTGAAGTTTTGGTAAAAGTCACCAAAGCTTTAGGTGCGACAATTATACTACAGAAAAAAATATTCAAAGTAAGAAACAAAATTAATCATATTATCTAAAACAGGTGAAATGGCTCAAGTGCATAGAAATATATTAATAAACGCCTTTTTGTGTGGAACTCGTGATCCGGAACCATTGGTGCGTGCATCAAGTTTGTCTTGTCTGGGCGAATTATGCAAAGTTTTAGGATTTCGTTTAGGAAATATCATAGTTGAGGTAAGAAGATAAGTAAATGCCAAGAACATGACGATCCGATAAGAATATACTACTGGAATTATTATACAGGTTCTTTACTGTATTGGCTGTATAATAAAAACTGACAAAGCACCAGAATGTCGACGGGCCGGAGTCCTAGTAGCAACGTTGCTGCTACGAGGATTAGGAAAGGATGCCTTGAGAAGCCTTGGTAGTGATCTAGTAACTCTGTACCGAGGACTTATTCATTTAAGGGACACTGATAATGATCCTGTCTTACGACTTCATGCGCAACTCGCTCTGGAGGAATTCGATGATATTGTCAAGGATTTCTTATTCTCAAATCCAAAACTTCAGAAAAATATATTCCTTTTACATCCTACGTGACCTGATGCCACATCCACTTGATTTATTGTGCAACCGTTTAATTTATACCGAATAAAATTTTGTATATACAAAGTTTGTCAAGCAATCATTCTTGTTATCTATTTGATTTCCTTTATGGCGGCGACTATATAAATATCGTATCCTCCGAAAATAAACCCGCCATTCTCATGTATTCGCGTTTTAGGCAAATATATAAACGCTGAGGTTGAGGCGTTGAGGTCGGAGATGGTCTTGGAGTAACAGCTCGTAAAATAAATTCTTTACAAGCAGGTTCCGGGAAGGTTTTCTGCTTGCTATCACCGGAAGCATCCATTTCATTGTTGCTGTTATTCGAAGTCAACATATGAACAGCCTGCAACAATTTTACATATGAGTATTCTCAATGAATAGTCTCAATAAAACACACATGAACTACTTGTAACACCTTCTGCGCTTCTCGAAACATCGTCGTGATTCTGGTACCAATATATCCCGTGGAACCACCAGGAACAATAACTTCCTTGCCGCGCATCAATTGCACCAAGAAAGATGTCAATTCCTTTGAATCGGTGTTGCCACCGAGTTTGTGTTGTAACGAATTTACTTGAGCTACCAACGCCTCCACTCCCTCAATATCACATGTAATTTCCTGAAGAATTTAAAACAACATTCCAGTACGAAATCCTTTCCGGCATAATTATATCTAATAATATAAGTAATACCAACATCATACAACTGTAATTTTTGATGAATAGGTTTAGTAGCAAATTGTAGCTTGTTAAGTATACTCTGTGCGACGTCAGGCAAATTTGGCAGAGCTTCTTGTTCCTGCAAGCTTAAGGTACAGAGCGCGGCGTGTGTCAAAGATGGTAACAACAGTTGAGCAACTTGACCGAGACGCTGAGAAACTAAATAATGTATAGCTTTTTCGGCTTCCCTAGTGTCATCGAAGAGACGTTTCTGACGATGGGCCGGAACTGGCTGTGCGGAACTCCAAGCTCTGGACCATGGATTATTTGGAATCATCATTCTCGGTGACAGATGACCTATCATTGTACAAAGAATTAAACAATATAATTCAAAGTTCGTCGCAGCATTTTACTCAGCAATTACCATTAGTCTGTCCCCATTCATCCAATCCCTCCTCCTCTATCCAATCTCTAGGCGAATACCAGCGTATAAAGTCTTCAAGTACAGCTCCTGGATTGGCTGCCTAAAATCCCACGACAAAGCTAAAAAGTACTATATCCAATTTAATAACAAAATCTAATAAATCCCATATAGGCATATCATAATACTTTAAACGACTCCATATCCGAAAGTAAGGATGCACTCATAAGTCTTGCACGCATTTCCGAAGCATGCTGATCGGTTCCTAACTGCATCATCACTTGAGCATCTTCCTCGAGTTGATCCTCAGTTTTTGGAACAGGATCCTGAGTGACAGGAAGGTACAGTGCTTCTCCAGTTTTCACTAGACGAAGACTAGGATGCTTAGCTAATCTCCCAGCAGGTCTGTTCCATAAGGAATGTTTTGTTCTCTGTACTGTCTTCACTGGAGGTTCTTCCTCGTCCGTAGGCTCTTCACTGGTACACTCAAAAAATTCCTCTTCTTCGGATTCTAAAAGAAATATAGAAGTCTTTACACGTATTCCTTTCAATACACAAAGCTGATAAATATTATTATACAAATAATTCGTCACCTGTATCAGGATCGTCGACATCCATACTCTGTGACTTCAGGATGCATTCCTCGCGTGCTTTTTTCCGTTCGATGCAACAATTCATCATCTAGGGAACGAGATAAGTCGAGAAACGTCACGTGTTACCACGAAGGGAATTAAGAATGGGGAAAGCGTGTGGCTTGCTGCATTAATGAGTGACATAGATATGCATGCATGTATGTCTCATAAGTGACGCACGTACCAACTTATACAAATAGGGTTTTGCAAATGAAATGCGAATGGCATTCCGATTAGCAAATACAGTTACCAATCAAGCAGCGTGCATCTGATATAAAATTGCAATAAACTCTACGTCTAACAAAGGACATTCTTACCTGAAGTTTTTGATGCAGTAGACACGTCCGTACAGAATCAGGGAATCCAGAACCAACACTATAATTCAAATATTAGGATCATTAAAGATTCAGTGCATAAATTTATTACACCTAAATACATATACAGTGTTCCTTAAAATTCCGAAAATACTGACATCACTAATTAACGTACGTTAAGGTAAGAATACAATTTTTTAAGTATTCGTTTCGACCAGTGTAAAAGGTGAATGACCTGTCATCCGTTATCATATTGAGCTGTTACGTCAAACAGTCTTGAACCGTTGCGAGACAAATAAAACAACCAAAACAGAATCCTTTACTCATCAGGGACACCCTGTATACGTGCAAGAAGTAAGGGGAGAAATCACTTATTTTCTAGAGCGAGTAAAGTAAAAGGCATCCGAAAGAAACAGATGTGTTTATGGCCGATGCACTTGACGTGTACCAAACAGGATCCAGTGGAAAGAAGTATTATACATGAATATTCGCACTAGTTCATTTAACTAAGAGAATCGGTATAATAAAACAAAGCAACCTATTACAGAGCATCTTATTGCACGATGTAATTTCTGTTAATTACAAAAACACGTAATAACTCTAATGATAGAAATTAGTACGCAATGGTAAGGAACCAAGGTAGCATACGTTTCTTTAAATTTGACCTGACTAAGTGAATACAGACTCTGTTTGATCAGACGGTGCAGACAATTTTAGGGATTCATGCTACAGTTTGTGAGCGGTAAGAGAGAAACCTGTTTAAAAGTACGTAAGCCAGAGGGAGATAAAATATAATTGAGGGACTCTGCCAGGTTTTCATAATCCACGTGGTTTATCCACGAGGCGTGTAGAACAAAGTACATAGTTATCCTGGAAGGAGCAACAGGTGGGCGATGACCTCAAAGAATCCCTACGCGAAGGTTTTACACGTTTACTTACACGAACATTAGTAATACTGTATAGGTCTGGTATAAAGTTACTACCAGTGGGCACAGTCCGTGAACGGTACCTGTACGCTGCAGCTACACTATACACAGTTTGAATTTCTATGTACTTTCCTCTGGTACCGCAAGATAAATCTGTATAGAAATTCAAAGACATATCAACCTCCATCTGATGTGTAAATATACAGCTGGGTGTTTACTATGGTAATACTTAATTCCGATACAGTAATTTGCACAGTTAAAAACTGTAATAAACACAGATACAAGTAATTCAAGTCTAATTGACATTGAGATGCAAAACTTAAAATTTGATTATGCAATTAAAATAACGGTTATGAATTTTAATTGTGGGTAGTGCAAAGTATGTTAATTCACATATATGATATATGTACATACACTTGCGAGGAATTGAATCATAATACATCATAGTTCATAAGTAAAAATAGAAATTCTGGATCTGAACAAGACACGTGCTTGCACTCCACTAACCAATGTATCCCAAGTGCAGTGATTATATCTCGTAAAATCCCCTCTCGACACTCATTAGGAAAATTTGAAATACCAAATGGTTAAAGATTGTCTGATTTTTCAGCATGATTTCAAAGGTCTTCGTATTGGTATATGTAAAATGATAGTTGTATATTAAATTTTAAATATTGCAAGTACCTAGAACATTCTTGAACAGATTTATAAGCAAATAGAAACTTGTAATGTTGAACAGCAAATATATACACTGTTTCGTAAATGCAAGCAGTTACGTTTAATATTTATAACAATTGATTATTGTATACCGTAAACCACAATTTTTCATTTGTAAAATGAAATGACTCTCGCAACAGCCTCGCGTTTATATTTTTCATTTAAATTTCTCATTGGAATCCATCATGTACAGGGTATCTCAACAAGGTAAATAAATCTATAATAAAAAAATAGATTCTTCAAAATACCTAAGCATGTTATATATCATTCTTACTGCTTATACCGTCGCATTAACTCAGGTATAATATAATCCACAAATATAGCATACATCATCCTATACTAAAATATACTATACGTATATGTATATCTAAATGAACTATAGATGATCCTGAGTCTATCCTACTCCTGATCGTAGGCCTGACCAAACCTGACTATCTTGTCAAACTATATCTATATATACCTCGCTCACTTATTCTCACTGTTCAAACTCTCTCTATGTGTCTCTCTGGTATACCAGCCCATAGCACATAACAGACAGCACACAGCTCACGGGTATACAGCACCTTCTTAGTTAGCCTATCCTACCCTACCCTACCTTGCAGAGTTACTGCTAAGAGAACCACGGTGGAGGTACAGGACTGGATTTTACAGCAAGTTTTCTTGCAGTCGAGTCCAAGAAGAGCACGATGCCGGTGCTGCATTCGATAATATAACGGGAGGCCACTTTTACACAACTACGAAATTACCTAGGATAGTAAAAGCTGATATTGTTATGCTAAATGAAAATGAAGTAATAGTAAATAAAAAAAAAACCATAAAAACGACCAATTAAATTGAACCGTTTGTACGTTTTTAGGCAACTTCGTTAGTGTGTGTTAAAAATTTTTTTTACATTTATATTCTGTTTAATTGTTTATCGATACTTGTTTTGTGTGGTGAAGATCTTTGGTGTCGATCGGATCAATCAATATGTATCGGGAAGGATAACTATGGGAATGAGTGAGTATTCGGATGAGTTGGTAATTCAATATCCAGTTAGGCTTTCATTACGTAACAGTTGCTTAAGAAAGCGTTAAGTATTATTTCTCGAAATGTAACTGAAGTTTTCGCGTACCGTTTGAATATAGTAAGTTGATGATGCTTCACCGGTATAACTGACAGTTAACTTTGCATTCTCAAAAGTGGAATATGGCATTAGAGATTAGAAAATAGCATTCATGGTCTCCTTGCCCAGTTGCTTAGTCGTTATGATCATTCGAGCATGATGGTCTGGTGGCTTCGTTCTTCTTCGTTTATTACGTGCACGCATGTCAGCGGACCGCGGAAGATATTATTCAAAATTCTTCCTAGTATTGAGAGAAGGTAACAGGATTTAAATTTTCAAAGGAATTTAAGAATAAAACGAATGAAATGTACGACAAACAATTCTCAGTGAAAACTCTCCTTTATAGAAAGGAAAAAAATAGTTCCGGCTTCAGAAGCCATACCGGTTGGTATCGTATAAATCGTTTAAAGGTTATGGCACGATAAGTTAACGAGAAATTAATGAAAAATAGTTTTGAATTAACCATTGGCTAATGGCTGAGTTAAAATTCAGTCGTTATACAGAGTGGTTCGATAGTTTTTCAAGAGACGCGAAAGAGAATGAGAGAAAAAGAAAAATGTCGACCATTACGGATCGAGCCTTCGTTTATTTCGAATCTCATTAACATACACGTTCGATTACATCAGCGAGTTTACCCAGAATGCTCCACGGTGGATATGTGTCTAGGTAGTCCGGTGAGAACTAAAGAAATTACATACGTGTACATGTGGACTGGAAGGTAATCAAAGATAAGTATATACAGGACGACTGTGGCAAGGGATATTTGAACGTGGTGATTTTGTCTGAAAAAAGAAAGAATGCGAGAAATAAAGGAGAAGAAAAAAAGATTGATAAAAAAATAATAAACGAATCTCAACCGGAATCGTTAGAAGTCCAGGGAAATTCTCGAGGACTCCGCACCGACGGAAACGGAGTTTATCCAGTAATGGCGCGACTCTCATTTCCGGTAGCGCTTCTTGACTTCCGCGCGAAACTGCATGTAGAGTAACTAAAGCCAATCGATCAAGAGTAAGATGCAATAGCGTTAAATGAAATCTCAACGATGGTACGGTATTCCGGGACTAGCAAAGACGAATAAAAAATCTAGATAGTCAAAGAGAATGTGTAGAAAGAAATTTAAATGAAATTTCCAAGAATGAAACGGATCTCAAGTGAATGAACTAAACTAGGAGGCACGCCAAACGTGTTCTTTAAGAAATGAGAACAAAGAGCACAAAAAACACCATAAAGGAAAATGCATTCTGGGAAAAGGAGAGATTTCAATGCGCCGGATGTTTATCGACAGTCAAAACTGTATCACTGGAACGACATGGCTGCGAGTCACAGTTCCCGTGATTATAACTTCCGTTTCGTGATGCGTCGCCTTTTCCATTCATTGTGTAACGCGACTAGGCAAGACAACAAACAAAATACACGCAGATTTCTCACTGAGACATCCGCAGACTATAGTCAAGTCGAAAATTGGTATAGAAATATGTTATAGCGTCGACATAACCTACGTAACGTGGGTTATATCAGAAATTATATACAACATAACCTAAAATTTTATAATTAATCGAAATTCAGCACAAGCCACGATTGATGATTTCCGGTCAAAATCATCACTGAAATAAAAGTTGTTAAATAGGAAAATGTAACATTGACACAATTCTAGCAAATTTTAATGCTTTGCACTAGGGTACAAAGCATGATCTTTCAAAGCGATAGGCATTGGAATTCTCGCTGGTAAACAAGAGGAACAGGATCGAGATTCGACCTCGAAGGACGAGAAAAATGAGGATGGCCTGCAAAACTCGTTTGGGCTTGAGACTATGTATGTAGCGTCGAAATCGCTCCAGTTTGATAAGACGTACTACAAGAAGGGGATTGATAAGGATACACAATATATTCCGTAAAAAGAATTCACGTACAAGTAAATACATTTCCAGAGCATTTCCCATGAAGCGCGAGAGACTTACGTGAAAATTTCCTAATAAAGGAAGACTAGCATCCGGGCAGTGTCTCTTGTTCAGAAAGGACAACTTCACTTCCGTCCTATTATTATCAGACATCTAGAGCGTCCGGTGGGATATTTCTCGCCGAGAAAAATGTTCTTCGGAGGCCACCTGTCGTATTGTGCAATTATCATAAGAGACTAAACAACAAACACAAGACATGGGGACGCGAAGTTATTTCGAAGAGACTTCTTGCGAAATTATCAAGGAATATGAAGTAATAGATGGTGGCACAAGCTTAACGCCCCGAGACACTAGGGAACGTGTCTCTATATCCTATGTAGTCTACGTTCCTTTCTATACTAAGTGTATGCTGGATACCTGAGGCAAGTGTTCTTTCTTGATTTAACAATTTCTTGGAGGAATTTAAAGTTACATCGATTGGACAAGTTAAAAATAAATTTATAGACGGACTTGTGTAATTTTTCAAAACATTTCACGACTGTATCATGCCTTACGAATTGTTAGCCAGCCTTAAAATTCCATAAAATAACATTATAAGACCCCGAAGCCTCATTTGAATAAGCCGAGATCCTGGATGGATTAGTCACGAACCACAAAATATTCGACATCAAATATGGATAAGGAGAATCTTCAAAACATACATAGACCTATAATATAACGAGTTGAGTGAAAAATAAAATCGAAGAAAGTCGATAAAAGATTTTTAAAAAGTACTGTATACTGTATACAAAAAGTGATTCGCGTCCTGTGAATGTATCGAAATGATTCGTATAATTTTTTCATCGAAACGTCCGACGGGACACGAACGAAAGATAAAGAGGGCATATCTCGTTTTCGTTATTTGTAGAGAAAATCGAGTGTCGTCCATGCGAAACCAGCCATAACACCGCACAAATAATTCTCAACAATCATTTTAACGGAGAAACCATTCACTTCGAGTATCTCAGATGGAATTCGATCATGCGCACTAAGTACCGCGTATATGAAAGTCGCATCCAGATTCCAGTAAGCATTCTCATTTCCTTTAACATTTTTACCTGCCGTAGTCATTCGTATACTACGACACCTTTTAATTTTTAATGGCCACCATTAATACTTTTCATTCGTAAATTGTTACTATGAGAGTGAATTCCTAACATTTTCGAAACTACCATGCAGTCGTTTTTTACTATTCCAATAGGTCAATGTGAACGGGGTATAATATTATGAAGAATGCTGCATAGGATGAGCGAAGGTTAACAAAATTTAGAAACCATCCCATGGATAACAGGTATGGCGTGATTTTAAAAAAATTCCTACGCGTAGGAGGTAACGAAATAAAAAAAATTTCTTTGATGACAGTTCCACGTTTGGTTCATTTAAAAAATCTGTTACGTCCTATCGAATTAACGGTTTTCTTTTCTTTCAAATAGCATCTCGTCAAACGCCACGGAATATATAAAGAACCTCGTCAAAGAGAATCGACACGATACCAAGTCAGTGTTCCTTAAAAGATATACAGGCCACCAAGATGGTGGACGTAACAGTACCTACAGAGTCACTGAGAATACACAGTATCTGGGCTTACCGTTATCTGACATACGTAGACATTTGGAAGGTCATTGAAGGCGCTACGAAGCGAGCTGAAGGTGGCGTTTGGAAAGTAAAATGAGAAAAAATTATGTCAGGCAATGTAATCGGAATCAAAAAGAAAAAAGAAATTATTACGTCTAATCGTAATGTACTAAACGCCTAACACGCACTGAGGAATTGAATAGAACAAGAATATCAATTATTCATAGAGTGATTACGAATGGATTCATAGAAAATTCAACCATACCCACGCCTTACAAGGGACACCTCATCATAGACAGAGAAATTCTTTAGACTTTCACCAAGATCGAAAGATCATACATGGTGCGATCCTCTCACGTATTGAAAAGTCCATCTCCCTTCCGTTACGCAAGTGTTACGTGCAGATGCGATGAACTTGCGGAAGTAAGTTTCGATAGAGCCACGTGTGAATAAATGATAAATCGTCGCGCCGTGAAATTTTCTATATGATAAATAAGCATGGGCATACCATAGGCAATTTCAAACCCGTACGTTGCATTAACCTTAATAGCATTGACGAACCCAGGGAAGAAATATATTTCCGGTAAATTCTGTGTAAAAAAATCCGTTAGTACAAAACAAGAGAATAGGGAAAAAAATTAAATACTGAAATAATCCTATTAGCCAAGATTCTATGGTGAGAACTGTTACAATAGGACGCTCCCGAAATACTGAACTACCAAACGGATCCTGACCTGTTACTTCAGCATAGGATTACAATGCCACAGTAAGAAACTGGTTGTTAATTGATATTCGAAAGTGACATGAAAAATCCATTCGTGCGCGTTAGGAACATATTTTCTCTCCTTTACCCTCGTATGCTTCCTATAGATTTACTCAATCGTGCCGCGATACATCCGCATGTAAATAGCACAGATTCATAATTCCCCGTTAACAGGCTGACGTTTGACTAACATGCGTGCATTGGCGCGAGAGACGGTAACAAGGAGAAAAATAGTGGGGTCGATCAGAAAAAGAGAGAAAGAAAAAAATAGGAAAGATTCAAAAGAGAACGAAAGTGAAAGGCTAAGAATTCCCATTATACACGCTCGCAGTTAAAGTGCGTCATCTTGTCCATATCCTTATACATGATTTGGCCGGTGTCGGAACGACGATGATGATGATGATGATGATAATGATTATCGTGATGATGACGACATCGAAGTCTATTTTTCTACACAAAGAAATTTCAAATTACTATAGTCGCATTAAGAGAATTCGTTAAATGCTAAGGTCAAGTGAACGTTCCATCTTAAGTATCCTTATGCGCATCCGAATAAGAAATTTCACTGCGTTAAATAATCGAATTTGAAATTGTCTTGAATAATTATACGAGGATTTATATAACCGATAAATAAAAATTCGTATCAACAAAAATCTCGTAATAAAAATGAAGATATTGAATTAATCTGAAATTAACGAACTATAAAATAAACAAGTCTGAAGATACAATATAGGTATAAATTAGGTTGTATACAGTAGGCTAAGAAGTCATTTTTTCAGTGTAAATGTATGTCAGAGAAAAAACGTAATGGCTTTTTGGCCAACCCAATACGATTATTCAAGATCAACGTACAACCTGAATATGGTTCTGACATAGAAATCAAATTGACAGGCAAACTTCAGGTGGTACGTTTGTCGTGAGTAACCCTGTATATCTTGGTCATAGTCTGATAGTCCCAAGTCAATATTCCGAGTATAATGGAGGCTCGGGAATCTTTTATCCGAGGGAACAATTAACGGGAATCAAGTGCCGTAACTTTAGTCACGTGCTGGTCATGATTTTCACGCACGTCTATGATACATATATGTAATTATACGCATGCGTTTCTTCACATGTGCTTACGCACGTAATCAGTTTATGTCGCGACATTAGCCCCTTTTGTAGAATTAGATATCGTGCGCCAAGTAATTTTCAAGTAATTCTAAGTAATGGATCGTACCAAGAGAATAAGAGAATGGAAGAGAAGACGCGTGCCAGTGTAAAACTAGGCGTGTGTCCTCCATAGCAAGTGTTCCGCGTCACAATGGATCCAATATGGGCAACTTAACGGATTGTAGCCTAATTAATTAGATTCCATTCCATTTTATTAACGATAAAATCATGCAACGAATATTTTTTAATAATCTTACAGAATCGTGTCGAACATTAATATCATAATAATAGACGCCATATTGAATTTAACTGAAAAAAAAAAAAAAAATGCTGTACAGTAAAATGTATGGAAAAAATTTATTTGATCGTCACAATTAATAAAATCTGCAAATATCGAGATTAACGTTGGTAATTATAGATTTTGTATTAATCGATACTAATTAATTTTGATCGTTCGATTATCGATTTCTTCTTCACGGTACACTTCGCGCTCGGTTGCCAACAGTACTTGGCTCGATAGGCAGATCGACGCAATGGGCTTGTAGATGCCGGCCATTGACTCGTAACGGGTCTGGGCCTTATGGATTCGCGTTAAGTACAACTCCCTCAAGGCTACCATGAGAGGTTCTTGTCTCAAAATGATAAAATACAAAAAAAATATCAAGGTAGTTTGTTATTGCGTTTAGCACGTTAGGCACGAGAAGTAAAATTGTAATGGATATGAATATTTCTAGAATAAAATTCGAGACTCGTTTTGACAAAGAATGATTTACCTTTCTCGTAAATGCTTGACCGGACGTATAATAACGATAAACTATTAGTATCGCTGCTATCGTACTACCAGTCCTATGATAAAAGCCGAGCGAATTAATTAATAACGCATCCTTGTTTTCTTTCAGGTGCAACAACACTACTGCAGCTGCTAGCCGTGACTTTGTGTACGGTTGCAGCTACAGTCCCGTGTCCCTGGTCCGAAAATGTCGTCAAATTGGAGAGTTCCTGTATTTGCGACACGAATTTGGCCAATGAACTCTCGATACAATGCGATACCGTCGATTACGGGCAATTGGTATCGGCCATGCGCCGATACGCCTCCAAGAACACGATAGACTTGTTATTCATCAACAGCAGTACAATCGGCGTGTTGAGAAACGGTTCGTTGTCTATGTTGAGGATCAACAATATGCAATTGTCAAGTTGTCGCATTAGGACGATAGAGGAGGGTGCATTTAGAGGTCAGGAGAATAATTTGAAAAGTCTCAATTTGAAGGACAACGACCTTACGGAAATACCAACGTCGATATTAAAGACGTTGAAGAACCTGACGCTTTTGGATTTATCCATGAATAAAATCACGCGGGTTGTTGATAACGCGTTTGCTGACATGAGACTAGCCACTCTGAAGTTGTCCGATAACGAAGTGACGCTATCCACTGGCGCCTTTTGGGGTTTGGATAGAACACTCAAGAATCTTAATCTCAAGGGGACTAGACAGAAAAAGATACCGGAAGCACTCAGGGGTCTAAAGGCTCTCGCTTTTCTGGACCTCTCGCAGAACAGTTTACGAGAACTTCCGGGCTCTGCAGGGCCTAAGGCATTCGAGGGACTCGACTCACTCACCGGCTTGAATTTAGAAAGAAATCTCATTCAGAATATTGGACCTGATGCTTTCTATGGCGTAAGAAATACTCTGAGTTCATTGAGTTTACTTAACAATCTTATTCCTGACTTTCCAACTGGCGCTATAAACAGCGTTCACGACTTGAAGGTAATTATTGTGTAACTTCTTTCGCCTGCGATGTTATAAAAATATATAATTTTTTATATCTCTTTCCTTGCCTCGTTAGGTGCTGGACATTGGTTTTAATTTGATAACCGAACTGCCTGTTAATGCCTTTCAAAGTAATCCCTCGATTACACTACTAGCCATTGATGGGAATCCATTGACAACAGTACCTGAGGAATCTTTAGCCAAACTTAATGGTACTTTACGCGGCTTGAGTTTAGGTGGCCGCTTTCTAGTTTGTGATTGTAAGTTGAGATGGATCGTGGAATGGATTCGTACTAAGGATTTACGTGTAACGAGCCGTGAGCGCAAGCCACAATTTTGTGGAGGACCGCAGAGACTTCAGGATCGAAATTTCTACAACATTGAACCCGCAGGTATTTAATAAGATTAATAATGCAGATCCTAATTATATGAAATTCTCGGCATATCTTAATTATATTCAATAACAACTGATGTATCTTCTACAGAAATGACCTGCGAGAGACCTTCTGAAATCGTTGGAATAGGTACCGTCGAGAGTGTGGATACTAAGGAACCAACTGGTCCAGTGGATGGTGTCGTAGATTCATTATTACCAACCACAAGGTCACCATCAATTACAACACCGAATATACCAAGGGTTTCTACTACGACGGCCACAATTACTACAATCATACCATCAACTACTACGGAAATAAGAAGGGTTGAAATATCATCTCCGTCAACACTGGCACCAGCCATCACGAGTAGACCAACCGTTGCTCGAACCGGAAACGTTGTCAAAACACGTACCACGCCTGCGTCTATTAAACATAACCAAGATTTAGGAAGCATACAGCAACATCAGCCAAGACCGCCATTGGTACTTGGATCTCCTCTTTACAAAGCAAAATCAAACGAGAAGGACATCATGGTAAAGGACGTCCTCAGGCAGGACAATGCAGTGATCATCTACTGGGACGCAGAGCCAGCGAATGCTATTGGATTTAAAGTAATATATCGACTCTTTGGAGATAATAGTTTCAAGCAAGCACCGCCGTTGGATGCGAGTGAACGAGAATTCAAGATCAAGAACGTCCCTTCACAGGTAAAATTTGAATTAGCTAAATTTATTAATTATTCCTTTGTCAATTGTTGTTGTAATTTATTCATTTTATCTGCCACTGAAGGAATGTATAGTGGTCTGTGTAGTCTCTTTGGAGGAAACTAACGTGACACCAGCTAATGTGCCGTACAATCAATGCCGAGAAGTAAGAACAGAAAATTCGCCAACGTCAAACATGGACAAGATAACAATAGCAGCAAGTGCAGCAATTTGCGCTACCATAGTAGTGGCAGTAATAATTTTTGTAGTAGCCAATCGTCGGAGGGCTCGGAAATTGCATACGCTGCACACTATAGATCAAACAAAAATGGGTGGACCCATAGCTGGTCTTCCTGTCAATTGTTGTTCTACTGTAGGACCTACCCCAAGTCCTGGTGGACCGTTATCATCAATGGCAACACTAAGTGCTTTCAACAATCAAAAAGAATGGGACCAAGTATCAGCGTATAGCAATAGGAGTATTCCAAGACCACGAGTGTTCCCCATAGATAGACAAGGTTTCTTTTCTTGATTCTATTTCTTTTACGCTATCTTATCTATATATTGCATCGTGTAGCATAATGCCAATTTTTTTTTCATTCAAATATAGGCTCTATAACGAGAGCTTCCTGTATTGACGACGTCAGATCTCAGGCGGGACATTATGGCGGAAAAGTAGCACCAAGGTCCATAGCTGATGGCCAATCTCAACATAGCTTTTCGAACAATTCTAATCGATATTTTGCTAATAATGCTTTGGCCACGAATCTCGTCAATTCGAGACCAGGTAATAGGAATAATATATTAAAAATGAAAGGGAAGAACATTGCCGCATGCATATGACCGTCGTCTAACATCAATTCCATTTGGAGGGACCATCTTTTTATGATTTATGTGAATGAAACCTCTGAAACCGGAACTGATTCCAGACGACGACCGTACAATAAGGTTAACTTATTGGATGTTTAATTGTGATTTTAAGAATTGCGACACTCTCGACAATCCCTGGCTGCGGCATCGGATAGAATGTCTAGGTCGAGTTTCCCTGCGAGTCATCTGCCACCGCATGCTTCCTCCAGGAGGCAGCGACCACGCTCTCGAAATCGTACCATGGAGCAACATCCGCCGAGACCCGGAAGTAGATACAGCTTGGCCGACTCGACACACACGTTGAATAATTACGAGGAAAATAATTGGACAGACCATGACATGGATATTTATATGGCCAGGAATCCAACGACGAGGAGTGGTCTTGTACCACTCTGAAGATCGAATTTTGCTCAAAAAGTGTCTCCGAAGAGAAAAATCTAGCCGACTACAATGGTGGTTAAAATACATGTATTATAATAATTGTAGATTACGCTAGAGATTCGTATAATAGAAAATAATTAAGAAATCATTAGAATAGGATTGAGAGATGGACAAGCACAAAGTACCAGGATATTGATGCCGGTATTATCGTTTAGGGAACGTATTGAAGTACTACGCAGATAACAATTAGTTAAGCAATCATCTACTTCTTAATTAATCATGAATAAGTCACCATGTAATTAACGAATCAACATTCATGAGGTGCTCCCGTTGCATTAAAAAATCGATCTGATTTCCCTTTGCAATGATACATTTTTCAATAACAAATATGGAATTCTAATGTTGCGTTCACATGTACGATGATTCGACAAACGGTGCAAGTGTTCTACTACCCAAAGACTATTCTCGAAGGCAAAAGTCGAACGTTATCATTTTTTAATGGCAACAGTGTGACGCCAGAAATAATGAATTCTCAATTGCAATAAGTCGAAAAATTAGACGAGGCCACGGGTGCCACAGTCGCATTATTCGCAAATGGTAATAACGAAATAATAAAAAAATACTATAATAGTCTTCCCTGTATTTCATTCCATCTGAAGACACTTTGAACCTTATGGATTTGATCGGTCAAATACTGCAATTGTCTACTTCAATTGGCTTCTTCAAACTAACAGTCATCAAAGTATCAAGTGCTCAAATGTCTTCTCTACGGACGCCTAAATACTGTGATTCATCAATCTGGATTATCGTTTAAAGTGCTCAGGTACTTCAAATCATCATTCGTTATGCTTACATAATTCTAATATCGACGATATCCAGATAGGTACTCGTTATCATCCATATTGATGCTCAAATACTCCTAAGTATCCTCTTGAGCTAAATTACTTTTCACAAATATACACGCGCAGACCCTGAACGGTTCTCAAGGCAGCGTAAGGAACAGCTACCAAGCTGATATAGGATAAAAAGAAATCATACTTCACTCACCCCGGAATGAGGATGCTTTTCTCCCACCTAAATCGTATCTCCTGCACAAATTCGTGCCATAAATGTGCAAGTGCAGATGCACCACCCAAATTGTGTGCACAATGCGCTGCAACTATGGATAATCGCCAGACTAAACTATTTACTGCACATGTTTTTATGCCCCTCCATTGATCATCCTCCACTCCGTAACTGTTTACATCGGAGTATGGTGCTTTCTGTAAGTAAAAAGAGTTCAATGTAAAAAAAAGTTTCTTACAATGATGATTAGTTTCGGTACTGAGTAAAGAATTGGACAAGACAATGTAGATTCTATCAAACTCCATGTAATTGAACTAGCATTGTGTAAAAAACAAACTCAAACACGAAAGTCGATTAGATACTTCACAGTCACTCACAATTTTAGTACTGTATAGCAATGTACGTGTTTTTTTTCGTCTTAACTATTTATTTTGATAAACTCTAACTTGTTCTTAGAAACTTTTCATGGGCGTAACATATTTTTCACGTTTTTATCGTTACACTGGTCACGTTTATCCATGTTTTTATATACTTTCTTTTTATTAGTATTTGGCTATCGGAACCTATCTCTGTCTGGCCTTTTCTTTCTGGTTTGTCTATGGTGATAGATACTATACCTATAGATACCTATACTTATATTTAAAAGAAAATACAAAATGTTATTTTTACATACTGGATCATCTTCTGCGTCAGGGAATAAGAAATAGAGGATGGGCAAAAGCACTTCCTCGGCAATTGGACCGTCGATGTTTTTCGATTTTTTCGTGACTGCTTTTCCGACGACCGTGGAAATCGTGGGAATCCTTGATTCTGTCAGAGCATTAAATGCTGAACTCAACATTTGATCTTCACTGTTCACGTAACTAGCAACATCGCCAAGAAGGTCCACCAATGTCTTTTGATTTTTACAGAGATACAGAAAGTCAGTGAGATATTCGCCGAGAAGACAAGCGGATGATGATACCATTTTGACTTGCACCGTCCACTCTGGTGCAAGTTGAGGTTCCAGATCGGTAAAACCTTCGCTGTCTACTACAACGTTTTCTGACATCTGTGGCCATGTAGCGAATAAATGCAATTCTCTAAGAAAAAAAAAATGTTTTTATATGATAGAAAACTAGGTTGAAATCTACTGGAAGAAATTTTGAAAGATACAACTAAAATTAGTTGAGAAGTATCAAAAGTAACAGACTTCTTAAGTATAAAAGAATTATTTAAAGTATGAAAACCTACCCTACAGGATCGAATGTGGCTCCAAAAGGAAGCTTTCCGAGTTCAGCAACACCCAGTGTTTCTCCTTGCATAAAATCAAAATCTGGTGGCTCCTGAGTCCAGGAACTGTTAGTCCAATCTTTGAGCAAGTAGGTAAAACGTATGGACACCGTAATAGGATCTGGTCTAAAGCCAGAACCAATTCCAATTTTTTGTTTGAAAAGTGAAAGCAGGCCTGTAAAGAATATTATTCCATGCTTTACACTCATACTTAATTATGATTCAGATAATAATTAACATCTGCTTACCCGTCAAGTGCTTGCAATGTGGTGGTATCTTTTTCACATGCACCATTTCAAAATTAGCAGTAGATCCTTTTCCTATGCTAACACCCAAGTAAAATTTCTGCCATGGTTCTTGTACCTGGACCAGCAGTGGAACCTCGCTATAACATTACACAATAATTTGTTGATAATATGAATATAATATTACCCATTAACAATATTTACCAGTTTGAATTAATGGCAGCTATGTTAAGAGAACTCAGTAAAATTTTAATACGTGTCTCATCTGTAATAGAAGTCTGCTTAGCAGGCACCAATACCAAGAACTCTCGAATTCCATAATAACGAGCTATCTCCAAATGTCCACCATCCAATAGAGCAAAATCATTCAAAGAGTCAAGTGCATCTTGTTGGCATTGACTTCTTGCATCTTCGCACTCTTCTGTAGGACCAGCAATGGATTCTTCATCATTTATACTAAGTTTGTAATGCTTCAGGAGGAACTCGACATCTATAATAAAGTACATTTAATACTAATATGATCCATCAGTGTTAAAATATGTCAAATATAAATTATCACATATGCGAACCTGCAAAATTTAGTTTCTCAACAGTCTCAGTCCATGTAAGGTTGGTAAAATCACCAGACTTCAAATAAGGTCCAACCTTGTTATTAGGTAGTTTCCATTCATGGATAATCTCTTCCAAACGTGCAATAAATACTTCCCATTCCGATGCAGTTGTAAAATCATGATGATAAAAATCTTCTATCTCGCTGTTATCCATCACAGAAGAAGAAATACACTTTGTATACAATCACTATATTTATTAGGTTATTGCAGGTTATTGTTTGACATTTGTCAGATAGTAAAAATCCACTAGAAAATTACCATATCAGTTTCTTCACGTACAACCGGTACATATTACTAGAGAATAACTTACCCAGTAATGGTATATGGCGCTACATGACATACCATCAGAAGTTATCACAGATATTTATGCATTGTAAAAAAAACTATCCTCTATTGAGTCGTTCCTAATAAAGTGACTAGCGCTAAACAAAATAGAATTATTATATATTTTTTGTTAATTTCTTTCTGTTGAGCCATACACAATAATATGCAGTAACTATTGCTGCACCATTAGGTTGATACTCTAACAATTAGTATGAAATCATGTAATAATGAGAAATGTGTACCAATGTAGAAACAGACAAGTCAATATTTCAGACAATCTGGCTGAACCTTTCGAAATATTAAATAAGCCAAATTTTATAGTCTCATTCATAACCATGACGAAATTCAACCACTGACATCGCACTTTACAATATGTACAACTTAACAAATGTGCCTAGCACATGTTGTGATACTATATATGTTACAAAATTACGATTATAAGTTTCACGCTAATATCAAGGAAAGAAGAATATTAGTATCAAAAAGATTCCTGTTACTACAGTCCGCAAAAGCCAGGAGATAAATCGTTAATCGCAGGTATCGAAATTTAGCAACAAGTGTAACAAGATATCCCAGGAGTCAATTTTTCAGTTTCCAGTACAAGATCCCATTGGGTCTTAAGCAAGTCCTATAGAATTCCCTTAACAATAATTCACTTGTACTAAGAAAAGAAACCCTCATTGAAAAGAATTTCGAAAATCTATTTAGTGACCATTCGTGAGGGATACAAGAGTGTCGGGGAATGAGGGGGGGGGGGGGGGCAGAGAGAACGGAAGCCTCTAACGGACGTAGGCAAGCATTGGCGTCGCTTTAGAAATTTTACGACAAAGTGCAAATAATATTACACCAATGATAAATTAAAGGTTCGCTCACGCCACTGCTGTCACGACGAGGGATCTCCTGAGGGTTTCGACATTACGCTCGTCGCGTGCTAGCGCGCAGTATTGCAAAACATTCCAAACCACGTTGTGCGGACATAGTGTTACACACGGGCTGCCCGCGATCCCCACGTTTAGCTATCAATAAAAAAAAGAAAGACAAACGTTAAAAAGAAACAAGTAGACAGTACACCGTAATAGCCATTAGGGATTAGTCGACAGAAATTTACCGGTTTGTTTGCGAGTTGAGGAAAAAATTTTTCAAATGTATTTGAATAGCCAGAGAAAATTAGCTGTATATTTTTAAAAGATATTGTTTTCCTGCTCTCTGTGTTTACACTGCAAAAATTACGTGTCTTAAATGCAGGTGCTTTTAAATACATATATACGCGAATATAATGAAGTCCGCAGATAATTTTCGCGAATCGTTACTACTCACGGATTCCCCTTCGGATGAATAAATTTCGTCAAGTAGTGGGGAATCAGCCAGACATCGTCTGGTCCTAAGCGCAGCTTAACTGCTTGCATATACAAGGTGAAAGAACAGAAGATTGTGACATGGCTAAGGATATATACGCCATATGGTTTACTTGTCGGTAGTGCAGAACCGTGGACGACCACGTGTTGACTGCTTTAGACGCTTCGGAGAGGTGTTGCTCGCCGGTCCTGTTTTTCCCTGAGTGAGGAACGCGCGGGTCAGCTGCAATTTTCTCGTCACTTTTACATTATTTTTTAAATATGTTTTTTACAATCGACCTTGTTTTACTACTGTAAGAATCTATACGGATGTCATTGGCGTACTGATTTTTTCATACCGATCTTACTACACGTTTATTTGAGTGAAAGAAAGGAGCGCCTAATTGTGCGCAAACTATTGTCAAAATGCCAGACAAAGTGTCTCCCACTGAAAAAACGATTCTACGGAATAAAACTAGCAGCCCTGGCAACCCTAATGCGGACGGTAATGGTGTTCAATTGAAAAAGGAACTGGGCCTTATGGATGGTGTTGCTATCATCGTGGGAATCATTGTCGGTTCTGGTATATTCGTATCTCCAAAAGGTGTTCTCAAGAATAGTGGAAGCGTCGGACAAGCTTTAATCGTATGGATATTTTCTGGAGTGCTGTCACTTATCGGAGCGTTATGCTACGCAGAACTTGGTAAATAATATTTCATTAATTATAAACACGTCTGGAGCATTATCAAACTTTTGACAGAATTTGGAATCGGAGCTAATTGTTGCATCAGACTACGCGGCGGAGCATTAACTGTCAAATGATACAACGGTACCATGTGATGAATCGTATTTGTTACAAACAAATAAAACTATTAAATTTAATAATTGTTTCATGAAAAAAAAAAAAGTTTAACGCGTGAATAGCCCACAATAATTTTCTACAGACCAAAATTATAATAATGCAAAAACACAAGTTTCAATTCAAATTCAACATACGTCAATTCAAACAATAAATTAACTGAGGGCAATATACGCGTATTTGTTAAACACTGATATATATTCCAGTATAAAATAAAAATGTAAAATCAATATTATGACAAGATTCATTTCACGTACAGTAAAGGGACGCTTTGATTTCATATTCACAATGTTCGTTGTTACGAGACATCATGTCTGTCATTTTGGTATAACATGTCGCGGTATATGTTGTCATAATACGATAGCTGAATCAGTTCGGCTACAAAGATATGGACCGTGCAATAACAAGAACAATTGTCATGGTCAGTAATGACTGTAAAGATTTGTATTATTGCGTCATCAAATATTAAGCGACGGAGTGACGGATTTTATAGGTATAGTAGTAGCATAGTGATTGCAAAGTGAGCGTCAACTATAGTGCACCATACAAGTTCACATAATTCATATACGTACACCATATAAAAACTTGTTGCACATGTGGAAGTATCTAACAAGCTATTTAGGGACGTCAGAGCGCTTCACTATATTAATATATGTACAATATCGAACGATAACGTAGCCAAACAAAGTATAGTTTCGATATGACGTTTTCCACTGTATTGATACAAAAATTGACGCACTGATAGATTTGGCTCAGTAATTTAATTTGCGAGTAAAGATACGAGTGCGATTCGTTGACGATATAAAAACGTGGATGAAAAATCATGATATAATAAAGGGATCAATTTTCCTGTGATCTGAACCATTGCTAGTTTGCTTAATAGATATTGAATTTTGTTATCAACCTCGTATAAGGCATTTCATGATGATGAAATAATTTTGGAATTATCTCAAGTAATCAAAATCGTTAAAATGATTGAACGACGAGGAACGCTTCGTGTTATTAGCACTTTATGTTTGCTCTATATTTTTGAAGTATTTGTATACCGATAAAACGTGGTAATATATTCTCAATTGATTTTTGTCATTGCAGGTACTATGATCCCAAAATCGGGTGGCGACTATGCCTACATAAGTGATGCTTTTGGACCATTACCAGCATTTTTATATCTTTGGGTAGCACTATTCATTCTGGTACCCACTGGAAATGCTATAACAGCACTTACCTTTGCACAATATATTCTGCAACCAGCTTGGCCTGGTTGTGTGCCGCCGTACGTGGCGGTTCGTTTATTGGCTGCCGTTATTACATGTGAGACCCATTGCATTGAAACGAATACAATTAAATATCGATTAGTTGATAAAAAATATATCTAATATGTCGGTTTTGTTCGACTTCTAAAAATAAGAAAAGAACAATATACAAAATATATTCTTTAACAAAGTTTACAATGTACACAGGTTTACTGACCGCCATCAATTGCTATAACGTTAAGTGGGCAACTAGAGTACAGGATGTCTTCACTGGTACCAAGATATTTGCCTTGATTATTATTATGGTCGCTGGTCTATGGTGGCTCTATATGGGACATACTGAGAATTTTCATCAGCCCATGGCTGGCACCAACACACAACCTGGTTACATTGCTCTGGCATTCTATTCAGGACTGTTTTCATACTCAGGATGGAATTATTTGAATTTCGTAACCGAGGAATTGCAAGATCCTTACAAGTATATATATTAAATTTACTAATACTTTACGTTCTATCAGTTATTACTTCATTATTATTTTATCTACGAATATCTTTCTAGGAATCTTCCAAAAGCGATTTGTATATCGTTACCACTCGTTACTGTTATTTATGTTCTTGCCAACGTGGCTTATTTCGTTGTTCTAACGCAGGATGAAATTCTGGCATCACATGCTGTGGCTGTAGTAAGTATATATATATATATGCGTGTGCGTGTGTATTAATTAAACTCACGTATATTGAATAAATAATTCCAAGTGCATTAACGACAACAGTAATAAACGTATTTCAGACTTTTGGTGATAAGTTATTGGGAGTGATGTCTTGGATAATGCCATTTTTTGTAGCATGCTCAACTTTTGGCGCATTAAATGGCGCCATTTTTGCCTCGTCAAGATTGTTCTTCGTTGGAGCACGAAACGGTCATTTACCTACAGCAATAGCATTGATTAACGTGCAAAATTTGACTCCAATGCCATCTTTAATTTTCCTAGTAAGTAGATCATGGAATAAGCGTATCTAATTACAGTGTTTTAATACTCTGTAATTAAATACCGATGTGATACAATATTATAACGCGTGTCACGAGCTATTTTGGTAAAATCCCTACACATAACCCTAAAGAGAGTAACGGCATGTCCGCGCAGAAGTGCTTACAAGTGGCATTGTGAAATCTTTATGAAACTTAATGTACGTCCAGTCTTGCTTGACAATACGATAATGGAGTGTAATAAGTTAGACCTTCCATGGAGTCGGTCGATTCGCTTTGAAAATTCTCACTAGCGGAAGTCGTAGCGTGCTTCTTCTTGTTGTTAGATTTGCTCGAGAGCACATGATCTCATTTATCATAAGGGTTGATATCTCATGTGAAAAAGGCAACGTAAGAAAAATAATACACAGAAAAGAAAAGCAGTCGTATGCTTATAGCGTGATCAACAACTTTAATGATTTGTATTTATTTGTTGTTGTTGTTGTTACTTTTGTTCTTTGTTTTCTAGTGTCTCATCACTTTGGCACTTCTTATCATAGAAGATGTGTATGTGCTAATTAATTACGTAAGCTTCGTCGAAGCACTATTCACAACCTTATCAGTCGCTGGTCTTCTTTGGCTTCGATACAAGAGACCTGATCTTCATCGTCCCATTAAGGTACCATGCAAAGTTGATTTCTTTCTTTTGTACTTCTTTTTGTAATTGACTAAGAGCTTCTGAAAGGAGTGGAAATATTATTGTGGATTTTTAATGATTTTTATTTTTACTTATTTTTGTTCGTCTGTTTCTTAGGTATCCATTGTTTTGCCTATAATATTCTTTATCATATGTGCCTTTCTGGTTACGCTTCCTTGCTACGTGACGCCGTGGGAAGTAGGTGTTGGCTTAATTTTCATATTTTCCGGGATTCCTATTTATTTGATTTTCATACAATGGAAAAATAAACCCCAGTGGCTTGTTTTAGAGTCTCGTAAGTATTTGCCAAATGTCAGATATTTTTTAATTATAATATTATCTTACATGAATATCTGTCTGATTTCGGTTCTTTCGTTTCCGCAGATAAATTCAATATGATCTGTGCTAAGTTATTTATGTGTGTGCAAGAAGAAAAGAACGACTGAGTGAAACGGTTAATGAGGAGAAAGGTACATCAATCAAGAAACTACAGGGAAGAACAGTTAGATCTTAGGAGTGTGTCATAATGTTGAATGAACTTGAAAGAGACTCAAAACTTTTGGACGTCGAAGAAAACGAGAGGAAACAAATTGCATGTGTCCAAAGAAATATCGGCACGAGAAAATTCGAAAAGAACTATGCACAGCTTGTCATAGAAAAAAGAATTGAACGGGAATTTTTGTACAAATCATTTAGAGCATAGGTCAATTCCATAGCACAAAGAAAGATACAAATCCGTACGCATACTTAAACCTGATAACTTTTAGAAAATTCAATAGGTTCATTTGTATTCGGTCGACGCAACGTAAATATAATAGTTTATATATCAGAGACATTTTATATCACTATTATACTAAGTTGTTCGATCATCAATCAATCATTTAATGCAATCAAAAATTCTTATCTTTCCATTTTTTATCATAATTGTACGTAGTATTTAATGATGTATTGGCGCAACATAGAGCTGCCATGCCTATATGGAATATTTATACAAAATGCCAAATCGACCTCGCGCAAGTGTAGATTGTGTTTTGGAGAATATTTATTTAAGATATTATTTGAAATTCGAAAAGACTATACTGCCAGTTGATTCGGGTAAATCGTATATATCAGAGATACTTCCAATGTGCCTTTTGATAATCAAAGTATTGTCTATAAAACTATTTAATCACAAAAAGGCGTACGATTCTATTGCGAAACATTTTCACTTTATTATTAATATCACGTGCGTTTATATACGTCAATTAATATATGTGAATATCATTATTAATTAAGTGTGCAATAAATTTCGCACAGAGTATTTTGTACGCGTAAGAAACAAAGCGTTCTATAAATATTGTAAAAATTGTATACATACATTTATTATACGTACAATTGAAAGCTAACAATGCAAAATTGATTTTATCCTTATCTTGATTAACGCTCGATGAAGCCCGATATAAACAAGACAATCGCTAATGGGGTAATAATATTTATTTGGCACATACAGAATAATACTTATACGTTACGACTAGTTTTACTTGATTGAAAGACAAATCGCACCGATGAATTTCGATTGTGTATTTTTACGTTTCTTTTTATCATTTCTCTTACTGTGCTAATTGACTTTAGCCCTCAAGAACGATTTTTTTCTCATTTTACAAATGCAAAATATAATCGTAGTGCGACCTCAGGGATGCGTTCAGAAACTTTATTAGCATGTACTCTGGTATCGTTTTATCTATTTCGTAATAACACTAGTAAAAACAGATGTCACGTGCCAAAATTACCCCGAGTAAGGCTTCTGAACGCACCCCAGTGATCTCAAAGAATGTTCGGCAATCGAAATGTTAGCGAACAATAAGAACCATCCAATTATATGAGATATAATTTTCGAATGTTGTGATTCTCGTAATACGAGCCACCCATCGAGGGCCAAACATCACGTCTTACGAATTCTAAATTTCATTTTGTACGTTGTTTCTTCTTGTATTTTTTCAACTCGCAAGAGTCTGAGCGCAAACGATTTTTCACGTCATACACTTATTTTCCACGTTATTTTCACGTTACAAATCTTAAATACTCGACAGGTATATTTCTACGATATACATTAGCAAGAAGCAGCACGTGAAGCCTTTTTTGGCCTAATGCAATACTCGAAAGAACGATGTAGCATCAGAAATTATAACAGTCTAAAGAATACATAAATATTCGCAAAGTAAATTTCTGTGCGTATCTGCTCCACGTGTAGCTTCCTACCAAGTATACCACGTATCTCTATGCACTATAACATTCGTACCTAATTTTGCGATTAAGTAACAACGTATCACGGTAAAAAGGCTTCCAACGAAACGCAATTCGTTTCGATACGAAAAGACACACGTTACAAAAACACCAGCAACAATGAGAGGAAAACAAAAGACTAAATAAAATGTACTACAGACACAGAAATCAGCCTTCGGCCAATGGCGGCGTTACCCAGCCATACTTTTCGTGCGTTTTCACCAGGCTCCTAAAGGATTCCTCAGCAGAGCGACGATTAAACTCCTTGTTCATTTTTGGTTTTCTTGCCACACGTCCCTGCGCAATAAATAAAATACAAATTTTCGTACCACAATAAATAGTAAAGTCTAATGCATATAATCAACTCACTTGACCCTTGACGATGCTAGCAGCAAACTGAGTGATCACAGCCTCAATAGTATAGGCACTGGCCCATCCTCTAGGAGTCAGTAGTTCCATACAAATTGCACCACCCTCCATAACGAAACCTTTCTCAATCCTGGGTGATATTACTCTCATAAATGGTGGTGCAAATGGAAAGTTCTCTGGGAAAATGACATGTAGAAGAATATGCGGTATCTCCAATTCTCTCATATCAGCCGCGAGTTCGCTCTCCGGATCGATTCTGTGTAGCCTAACGTGCCATTCAAAGAGATTGTCATTAACAAGTTCAGCACTGAATGTCGAATCACGTTTGTGTTGCATCCTTTGAATTTCTGCCAGTTCCTTCATCAGTCTACGAAGTCGAACGCCGCGTTCAGGCATTCCCATCGACTGTGAGCAATTTTCGGTAGACTTTTTTGTCTTGAAGAAACAGTTGCCAGTATGACTAGTTCCTGGATTCTCTTGGAGAGTACTTTCTGACGGCGTCACGGCATCCGGTCTATGATGACGGCTTAATAGTCGTCTAGAGGGTGAACTAGTGGACGTCCCTGCTCCATCCTGATCAGTTATCTTCTCCGAGGAACGAAATAGCTTTCTAAAGGCAGCCACCACCTTCTCCTTTGATCTCGTTGTCATTTTTTTCTCTGGCAGTCCTTCACTCTCTCCTGTTAATTTCCAAATTTATGAATTTCTATTAATGTAGAATTGCATACAAATATACAGATAAATATTCTATTTTAATGCCAATTAATAGTAATGGATTTGTTAATAATTAATAACATTCCGTTTTCTACCAAAACAAACCAAATTTCCAAGCACGTATAACTCGAAGCGCGTGAAACGGCAACTGAACAAAAGAAGATTCTCACAATAAGACCGTATTATTGTCAACCATAAAATACATTGCCAGATACATGATTACATAAATTTTATATAATAATAAAAAGGTATAGTAGAAATACTGAAAACGATACCTACATAAACGAAGTAGAAGCATAAATTAACATAGCAGAATTCCAATATCACAGGAGTAAGGTTTCTCACGTAAAATGAATCACTGAAAAAAAGAAAACATGATAAAAGTTCAGAAGCAAATAATCGAATGAAACACTGCAGAAAAACCAACTTCAAGAGATATCTTCATTGATTTCCGCGAACAGCACAAGAGCACAGCGAACCAAATGAGATTCTATATTCCCAAGATTTTTCCAGCCACCATAATTTCCTTTTCTCTCTCTCTCTCTCTGCCTTTCGCTTAGGATACTCGCAGTATATTTCTTATATATTTTATCAAAAATCGACAATGATCTTTTTAACCTGACTCACCCATAATTTTCACTATTGACACATCATCGAGCCGTCAACGAGACAACAAGGTTGGCTCAAACCCAGGAGAGGTTCTATCACGTAAGGTAGGAACAGAAGGGCAAGGCGCAGTCTCCGACCTCATTGAACAGAGTGGACGAACTGACTATACTGTATAAGTGAGAAGTGGCTAACAGCAGTGCGGGATAACGCCGTGATAGAAACAAAACAGTGGTAAGGGATGACGATGATGATGATGATGATGATGATGACGACGTTGGTGATGAGGATAGAGCTCCAGGGAGATACTAGCTATACTATCGATCCACCTTTATTGTTAATACCGTAGTGAAACCTTGTTCTATTACATAGAAGGTAGTAACAGGGTGTGTACAGAGAGTGATTGGATAATAAAAAAATATGGCTGAGGTATCAATAGGTTAATGATTGGTGACTGTATTGTTATCGATTCCAGCAGCATGCGTTCAAGAACACAGTTTTGATACACTTGTACTGAAATTTGACTATGGCATTCTTTCTATGTGCTCATTAAAATTTTGAGTAATGATTTAAGACCGTTTTAAAATGATAGTTTTGAAAATATTTTTCTGTAGATTTATTCAAGCTTGTTGCTTGTGTTCAATATGCGGAAAATCAAGTTTTGGAAATTGAGACATTTTATGTTGGGACTTTGAAAATTCATTCGTTTAAATCAAGTATTTATGTATAAGGGTAATTACTATTCTTGATGTACTTAATGAGTTATTTTTATTGCCGAACGTTTATTATACCTATGAATGGTATCATTTGAATGTATTTAAAATTACGTTAAATACTTATTTGATTTCCCATGGGACTATCGTGTAACTTCTAAGGTATCTATGGGTAAACATATATTCCAAAATACGTTTTACCATGAAAATAAATATTAATAAAATTGATATATATTGGATCCAAGCCCACTTCAACTCCTGCCAAACTCCTGGTTGATATTGGATCGAATCTTCTGAGTAAAATATTGTGCCGCGTATCACGAATTCTTCTGTTTTGGAAAAGCCCGCTTGCCACGTTACTCGAGTATTTGTGATCTTGGCCGCAACTAGAAGTTTCCACGACACGAATACCCGATAAGTTAAAGTTTCTGACATAATTTTGTACTTTTGCCTTAAAAATATAACAGGGCTGTGTATATACTTACACTTTCTATTTTCGTTCTCAGATATGAAATCTGATAATGGCCGATCTTCCAGTTCTATACTACGATTATAGAAGTTCTGCAAACCATTTTCACGCAGAAGTGTCTTTTGTTGTAATTTCAGTTGGCCATTAAAGTGCACTTCCTGTACGTCTTGAGTTAATGGGTAATCAAACACTACTACTGTTTCCATAGTAAATGCAATGTATTGCTAAAAGAAAAAGAAATTGAAAAATTGTAATAAAATTGGTCATTGTATTGTAATTGTGTAAAAGTAAACATTTACAGACCGTTAATTCATAGTTAAAAAATAATAAAAGTCTGATATATTTTAGAGGAAGATCTGTGTAGAAATGTGCTTCAAACTTTAATAAATCCTTTTGACCATCCTTATTTTCATCAACTTCGTACGCCTATGAATATTTTATAAGTAAGAAAGTAGAATAAATCTATTTGTTTAAACAAAAGTATTGCATTAATAATGAACCTTGACTATTCGACAATCATCTTTAATAGGATTCTCCTTGTACACAGTGAATGTAGAACACGTGATTGGAAGTACATCGAATTGTCTTTCCGCCAATAATAAATATTTTTGTTTAAATATAACATTCGGTTTTTCCATATACACTGCATTTCTTAGCCAAAAACCTGAAAACAATGGTATTATCGTTCTTCGATATGAGTGGAAAATAACTCAAGATTTATAATATAACAAAAAGGAATCTTACCCCCGGTATGATAAACAATTATCAATGGTAACAATAGCGTCAGTGTACTCAGAAATAATACTAGTAACGCCGAAAAAGAACAAAAGCTTATCTTATATTTGTATTTGACGTTACTGGAAAATACCTCGAGGATCGCCATTTATGTACAAACACACGGTTGCCATGGATACGTCCATGGACGTTGTAAGTAACGTTAGACCACCATAAAAAGAATGATTTTAATATTAAGAAATAATTTCGTTCATTTCAATTTAAAACACGGATGTAGTAATAATCAAATCAACTGTCGAGATTTAAGGTTAGCCTGAAAATTCTAGAATTTCTACGACTAATAATTTTCTTGAATTACTGAAAGATCTCATTAATGGAGAGTAGGAGCGTTCAAAGTATACTTGCAACTTTTCTAACATAATATAATTTTATTGAAAAGCTATTTCTTGTAATATTACTATGAATGATTTTCAGATATTGTACAGAGTGAAAATAGAACGTTTCATTATTCACAGAAACCTAATGATAATGGATCCACTGGAAGCACAGATGTATTTCTTGAGGCTAGCTTACAATTTCTCCATCAACTCTTGGCTGAGAGATATACGCATGATAATTATCCAAAGAAAGATATTGATTTACCAAATGATCAAGTTCAGGAATATGACCAATGTTTAAATTATGTTAAAGAATTATTACCCAATTTGAAATTTCAAAACACATCTGAATTGTCACAGAATGATGAAAGTACCATTTATGATACATTAAATCTTAATAGAAATGTCTACAATAATTCTCTAAAAAGTGCTGCTCAAGGATACAAGAGTGAAATAGAATCAGCCAGCAGTTTATCTCTAAATTTTGTACAGAAAAAATGTCAGAATTGTGCAAAGCAAGTGCCTGTAGAAATACATGTCATGATGAATGAAGGTCAAAGTTCAGATTCACTAATAAAATTTCCCAATGCCGTTATGAATTTTTTGCGCAATAAACCATCCAAAAAAAGTTTAGGCAAATCTGATTCGGATATATCTGCAAACTCCAAGGGTGAAGTTCACAAAGGAAATCGTTTTACTAAGACATTCATGAGACTACTGAAAAGAAAAAAGACAAGTTCCTCAATGGTCTCTATTAAAAAAACAATGAATAGTGAAGAAATATTAACACCTAGAATGACTAAAAGTAATTTTGAAAGGCACTTGATGAATCAAGACAATACTACAAGTGATAGTACTATGAAACAAAATAAAATAAATTGTACTGGAAGGTCTTGCTTTTCCTTGAAACACATTTTGCAACCTCAGGAAGCTATAGAATCTAATATCTTTCAAGAAAAACCTTCTAACAGGTTGCCTGTAAATAATAAATTAAAAGATAAAATATATGTGACTATTAAATCCAGTATGATGGAAACTGATGTAACATTAGAAAACTGTACGATAGACTCAAAAAATGAATTTCCTGTCAATAACAGAATTTCAGACACCGAGAATGACAGAATCATTCCTTTACGGTATGTTAAAGCATCTTCTCAAATAAGTCAAAATGTAGACGAACAAAGTGTTCTGGAAAATTTAGAAAGATTTTGGAGCATGAACAAAAATTCAATCTCATCTAATGACAAAAATTATAGTGAAATTCCAGTTGAAATAAAAACTGCCTCAAATCCTTTAATATTAGAAAAACAGTCAAAGAAAATCATAGCCCAAAATAGTTGTGAGTCATTGCAAAAGCAGGATGAAAATGCTGATATCCTTTTGGACAAGGAAAACCAAACTAAAGTATTACTGGAAATGTTAGTTGGTACTCTGCCAATTGGCATAAATATACCTAAGAATCTTGAGCATTTGAAAAATACAAAGAATAAGAAAGATACTGAGAGCTCGGCACTGGAAGTATTACTTCAACACATATTTATTGATAATGAAAACTACAAAATAAATCGACCAGTAGAAAAGGATATCAAAAGTGAACAGGTATGAAACATATAAACAAAATATATAAAGTAATGAAATTAACAAATTGTAATCCTTTTCATCTATACAAACAATAGATATTACCTAAACGTCAATTATCCAAAATAAGTATATGCTCATCGTCTGGAAGTCTTTCATATACTGAGCAAGAAATGGAGAAACAGTTATTAACGTCTGAAAATTCTTGGCAAATGGATAATTGCAATATGGAATGTGAATCAAATATTAAATCTGAAAATAGTAATTTGTCAAGTGCGTCTAATGATTATCAAAAGATTAACAACAATGAAATTAATTTGCATGAAAACACTGCGTCATTTCATCCACTCCTTAGTAAACAATCCAGCCAAGATCAACGTGAACTGGTCAATGCTATGATACGATGGTGGGGACCACAAGTAAATTATTCGACATGGCCATTAAGTAAAACGCAATACATCCTCTAATTCTGTTTCTATTGAACACTTATCTTAATAAACGATAAATAACTTTAAATAACAATTTGTACTATCATTGTCAACAATTCCGAAAATTGTCTAAGTAATTATCTACTGTCATTCCTGATCACCTATCTTTACAAACTTAAATAACAATTTGAAATGTCATTGTTAACATTTCACAAAAAAAATGTAAACTGTTTTTAATAGATCAATTGAGTTCATCAATTAACCTAAATAACAATTTGTACTGTTACTGTCAGCTATTCCGAAAATTGTCGAAATATTGGCGTGAATGTTAGTCTACTTGGTACTAATATGTCGTATAATAAAACATAATGTAACGCGGCATAAGCCAACAAAATAAAAAGATAGATTTCTGGCATAGGCTCAGTTTCGTTTAGTTATCGATCCGTAATAACATGACGAATTAGAAAATGGCGGACCCAGATGAGTACTTTTCAAAATACCCCCGGAAGTTTCAGAAGCATAGCCGGAAGATCTCGTTGCCCTACTGGTTGGTACTAAAAATCTACTTCCAGTGGGAGTGACTCTCATGTCAACGTGTGCACTATCTTGATGTGATGTAATCGCTTTTGGTTTATGAGGAGTGCACATCACATTTTTCGAAAATCTAAGAACAGCAAACCAAGAGTCAGAAAATACAATTTCAAATATTTTTTTCGCAATAATTTCAACAGTTTCCTACCGAGAGCTTGCGGTGCTATGCAAGCTTATAGAATCTGTACAAGACATAGGAGTTGCCCGTTGATTATATGCAATATTTGTTTTGTTACACTCCATTTCCGGATAACGTAATTCACTCTCTTTAGCCTGCACACTTTTTTTTAGAATTACATATTTCTGCATAAGGTTCTTCATATCGTGTTCCAAACGCCAATAAATTGACTTCATTGCATTGTATTTCGATTCCTGAAAAAAGAAATTTCAAGTACCATGGGCTAATCCACGCTGCTTCCGACATCTTTACATTTAACGTACCAACTTTGCAAATTTACGTAATGTAATACGTAATTGGTTTTCCTGAAACGTTGCCGTTTGTACAAGTTTTTGAAGTGCTTCTTGCATTGGGGTGAAATAAGGGGCAATGTTTTGTGGTAATGGATCCTTAAGACAAACCGAAAGAGCACTTTCGGTTCCACATTCGAGACATCGTTTTCCCGCTTGAGCCATACAAGGAAGATTGTTAAACTGTATTATTAACTACGACGACGTTCTACTATTTTAGTAACACGTATAGATTGAAGATATGATTTTATTGTATTTCAGCTATTAATCAGAAATGATTATCTTACCTCGTGACATGCATTTACCGCAAAATAAATGACCACATTGTAAAAGGGAAAATGTAATCTTCGAGCCATCGAATTTCGCAAAACACTGATTACACCGAAATTGATCCATGGTTTTGAATTACTAAAAACATTATTAGCTTCACATAAAAAATATAATAGGCGTTTCGTATATTTTCGTTTTCACATTTATTTTATATTCTAAATTGAGAGGCTCGCACAGGAACAAGCCGTAAAAGCGGAACCTCTATTTTCGGATCGCGCTATAAATTTGTAATGTATTAAAATTATATCACGAAACTATTGGATGTTTCCAAAATTTTCATTGACGAGACTCAAGATAAATTTGTAGAAATCTGCAACATAGCTCTAATAAAGGGCCCAGTGTAACTTAGAAAGGCCATCCCCCTATAATACACAGTATGAAAGTCCCCAATACATACGTATACAATATTTTTCAAATCAAAAATGAATGAATCAGATTTTAATTATATTAATATAAAGATAAAATTCTACAAAAATGATACTTAAATTCTTTAATAGAAATAAGCAAATATGATTCACGCATTAATTATTTAAGGTGCAGCGTTGACTCATACGTTTCTACGCCATCATTAAAGAAACTGGAGGTTTATAAGAATATTGTCAATGTGCCTTACATAACAAAGTTTGTTTTAATACTTTTCTTAGGATACAGTGAGTTGACCTGGTTTTACATATGTAGTTATCGTAAAAAAACCGCTAGAGCCATCACCGGTGGACTCAAAGTTACGGCAATCGAAATGAATAGAAAAAAAAAAAGAACAATTGTCGGAAGATAAAACTAATTCTTCTTTAGGTTTGGAAAAGATTCTACGTGAAAAATTATTCATAACATGCATAACTGTCACTCCATTCTATAAATAATTTCTAAGAATCGTACAAAGATCAAGTATAACCAAAAATCTATTCTATTTAATCTATTGCAACCCACATCAATTTCTCAAATGCAATCAGATTCATCTTTAGTCGCAAAAAAAACAAAGGAAACAAATAATCACATTGAATTAACTTACCAAACTTTACGGAAAAGCACGTAATGCAAGTAAAGAAATAATGCACTGTACAAAAAATCTTCACAGTATGTATATTTTACAACCGTCGGTTAAACTTTGAATATTGAAGCTTTATCTTTTTGTTTAAGTGCTGCCACGTAGCGGAGAAATTTTGAAACCCTTTGAAAGATCTCTTGCACTGCGCGTAACGTAATGCCTGATTATGACTGTCGAAATGACATTCTACAATGAGCCTATTCTATGTATTTACGTCTAGGGATATTCTTTTCTGGCAGCAATGACACAATTCTCTAGCCATGAATTCCTAGATTGGTACTATAGCATATGAATGGAGGCATTAACCCAATTTCAAGAACGGTGAAACGTCAGTCAAGGTCAGTGACCCTCATTCGTGGAGAAAGAGAGAGAGAGAGAAAAAGAGAGAAGTCACCTGGTAATACTAATCCGTGTTTGACGTTTCTCGTCCGATGTGTTAGATTCTTTTTTTATTTTTATAAGCGAAACAATCACAGAACAATGTCTCTCCGTGCAGAACATGAACAAAATTTTGAATTTGTATTGAAAAGTCTTTTTGCCGGTGGTAAGTATAAAAATTTAAAAGAAAACTTAATTCTTGAAAATATTCCGTTAGAAATAGAAACTGTCACCACATTATTAGAGTGAAATTCTCCTGTATGATAAGGAAAATTCGACGTGTCATTTTCTCATAGATATATGTATATAGTGTCATTATATAATTAACAAATAAATAAGATAAAGCAACGTTAATATTACATTAAATGTTTTTAAATGTATTTCCACTAAAAGCAAGCTCTTGTTTCCCATACCTATCTTCTAACTTTCTTCTAGTATTAGAAAAAAACTAAGAAAATTTTGGAAATATAGTTTTTTAAATATTTGTTTGTTGCTATTCTTCCAGGTATTGCTGGTATGTGTTCAAAAACTGCAGTTGCTCCATTAGATAGAATAAAAATACTGCTACAGGCCCATAACCGACACTACAAACATCTGGGTATTAAAATCAATCGTTCAATACTTAATAGAAATTCTCCTAAAGGTACTAATGATATTTCTCCATAGGAGTTTTCTCAGGCCTGCAAGAAATTATTAGAAAAGAAACTATTTTAGCTCTTTATAAAGGAAATGGTGCACAAATGGTCAGAATTTTTCCATATGCAGCCACACAATTCACTGCGTTTGAATTGTATAAAAAGGTAATAATAAGTTCCAAGAAACATTATGAAGAATACAGTAATATTTTGGAGAAATATCTATGTATATATCAATAAAATTCTATTCTGTAGTATTTAGGTAGTCTTCTAGGAAATCATACACATATTGACAAATTTTTGGCTGGTTCTGGTGCTGGTGTCACAGCTGTAACTTTAACTTATCCATTGGATACAATACGTGCTCGCCTGGCCTTTCAAGTATCCGGTGAACATATATACACTGGTATCATACACACTGCATCTAGTATATTCCATGAGGTAAAATCTTAATTACAAAAGAAATGTTGAAGTTAAAAAAAATGTTTAATCAAATATTCATATTGTTCAGGAAGGAGGACTTAAAGCCTTGTATCGAGGATTCTGGCCAACCATCTTTGGCATGGTACCTTACGCAGGCTTCTCATTTTACACATTTGAAAAACTTAAGTTTCTTTGCATGCGATATGCTCCAGAATATTCATGCAGAAAGTGCAATAGAAATACTGGTGGTCTAGTACTAACTTTACCAGCAAAATTGATATGCGGTGCTTTCGCTGGTGCAGTTGCACAGAGTTTCTCATATCCAATGGACGTTACGCGACGACGTATGCAGCTAGCTATGATGAATCCAGAGACTCACAAATATGGGTAAGTAAAGTCATACCACGATTAAGCGTTAAAATTATTCGAATATTAATTAATAATATTGTCTCCCATTTTAGATCTGGTATGTTCGCCACGATGAGAATAATCTATCATGAAAATGGCATTGTGAAGGGTCTCTATCGTGGTATGAGCATTAATTATTTACGCGCCATTCCAATGGTATCAGTAAGTTTTACAACTTATGAAGTTATGAAACAATTACTGGACTTAGATACCGGAGTTAAACTTTAACGGTTATTAAATTACCTTGATAATTTAATTGCTTCATAGGTTGTCTTTTGAAGTAGAAAATACTTAAACAAAGACAGTAAAATCTAATCGTAGGCAGCAAGAGATACAATTATGAAAACTCAGAATATCCTGTGATTTTCCGACACATAGGTTTATAAGTCATTGTGCCTGTTTCAAATGAATACTTTCTGTTACTTAAGACTAGACAGAGTTTTACGCAAGTACGAAAGTGAACAAAAAAAATAGCTCTCTAGAACAGGAAACCCTGTAAAATTTTTAAAAGAAAGGATAAACAGTTATTTTTTTGTCATTCTATTATTCGGTAATGAATGATATGGACAAATCAATTCTCCGTAGGATATTACATTATTAATGGAGTAGTGTAATATGTTTGAACCAACATTGACAGCAATGTAGAAAAAAAATGAATCAGTTTTTATCAAATAATCTTGCAATGATTGAAAGAATCTAGCAAGAGCTTACTATATATTATTAAGGTACAAAAGGAAACTAAGAAACCTGAAGAAACAATACTTAAATACTTAATTCGAAATAATTATAGACAATTATAAAATTGTCATCTGTCATAGTGTTGCAATACTGCCAAAAAATTTGTGCACAACTTCCAATCCCATTTCCAAGATAAATTTTCACTTTTGTCATTCCGAAAAAGATTAAAAGAGCGAAGAAGAGGCGTGTTAAGATAATAAACAATACACACACGCAAAACAAGCGAACAATAACGGCATTCAAAAAGCTCAAACAATACAGTTTAGTATCGTTCTTCCGTTTGCTAATTTTCGTAAAAGATTAAGTTATATGAATTTCAAATAAGATAATCTACGTAATAGCATGTGTCTTCACAATCATTGTAAATCTCAGAACATAACATAGCATGAACACATGTGCGTGCAGGTGTACATACATATAATACAAAGTCAAACGTCTGAATGTAATTAGTTTGTTTTTTATTGGAGATTTTGTAAAGTCGACGACGTATTGGTAAAGAAACGATAAAAATATGAAAATTAAATGAAAAGCGTACTCGAAAAGTACCTAATTATTAAATAAATATTTTTTTACTTAACAATGAGAATACTTTTATCTCTCCTACGATACATTTGTGTAGTGTATATACCACCTCCTCCTACTCCTGCTAGTTCTCTTACAAACCAATAATCCCTCTTTCTCAATGCCCTCAGCACACAAAGTAACAAGGATCATAGCGCAAACAGCCAGGAAAGACAAAAATCTCGGTACCGCATCTTGATACAAGATTTTTCGAATGAAACACGAAGCCAACGAAGCATTTTTCTTGTTCTTCTTACCGCTCCTGATCTTCTTTAGTTCTTTGCCGCCTTGAACGTACGTTTGACTCTTTTGGCGAAATATCTTTTTTTTGTACTTTTATATTTTTATTATCTCATCAATAATCGTTAATTACTCTTATCATTCATCATCGTCGTTATCGATTATCATATAAATTAAGAATAAACATGAAAGATGAAAAGTAAGAATTATGACGTATGACCTCAACGAAGTTCCACTTTTTCCTTTGCTTTTGTTTCAGAATACAATACAAGTCTACGCTTGGCCATTTCTGTTCTGTTTCTTCGCTCTCGCCAAAGCCTCATCGCGTTTCTTTCCGATCTTCATATTTTCCCTCATATAAGACGCTTCATGATTTTTTCGTTTCTCGTCACGTTCTTCGTGCGTGTTTCTGTATGTGTCGTGTGTACCTAAGTGTAAGCCATTTCATAATACTAATCGTATGGTAAATATACTTTTTTTTTAGTGACCCCAGATTCACGTCACTTTGAATTTTAATCTTTTTAAATTACACAAATCACTTTGCTTAAAAAAAAAAAGAAACAAAACCAAGCCTAAATGCAATTTGACGCGAAGGGCTCGCACATACCTCGCCACGAGTTACAAAGGGCGACAAAAGAAATGCTCAATCTTTTTTGTTTTTTTTTTTCAAAATATTTTGTCAATAATGCGTGTGCACGTATATATACATATACAAATGCATACATAACCACGCGTCATTGTCTCTTCAAAATTATTTGAGCAACAAATACATTTGATTCGTAACGGCGTTCGCGCAGTTGCGCACGCACCGAGCCTCGCGTATCGGACAAAAAAAGCGAACAAGAATATTTTCGAAAAGTGTGGCGTCAAAATAGTGAAGCTTCTCAAGCATTAAGACAAAAAATGCATCTGCCCTCGAATAATATCATAGAGACTGCGTGTATGCACGTACGTGTTATGTGTTATGGCTGTATGTAAGTATATAATATAGTATATAATAATATAAAATTTACGTCTGCGCGCGCATGCGCATTCTCTACCGTCGCGTCTGACGCCGTTCCCTACATTTTACCTTTTCTTTTCCGTCACCACACACTCAATCTATCTGCCCAAAATCTGTAACTTATCTCGCAGCAACATTTTCATCAACAAAGCCCCCCCCCCCCCCTTTCTCCCATTCCTTACCCTGCATAAATCTGCTGCGCACATTGCACGAGATTGCAAATCTTTCGCAACAAGCGCAAACATTTACGCAATAGCCGGAAAAGCTTTGCTACTGAAAATATTGTCTATGGACGCGACCTCGTTACGCCAAGAGCATACAATACGATAAATAAGAGCGATTACAATTCTTCTCTACTGCTCTGCTAGTGATACTAATATCAGATTCGTGACTAAACTGTGGTACAAGAAAAATTTACTCGTTATGCATCATAATGCAATTAGTAATCGTAAGGACAGAAAAAAAATAAACAAAGAGAATGCTTCAAGAGATAGTAATATCGCCTAAACGCTTGTTCTCTATTTCTATCGTCTTAACTAGCACGAATGACCATCTTACATATCGCATGGCTTTTGGTTTGCCATATTGTTTCTTTTTTTTTTTTTGTAACAACAGGTACACTGCACGCAGGCAGTTCATTGTACAATTCGAGAGACAGACAGATGGCATATAATGTACAATACTTTTTGGGCCAGAAATGGAGATTATTCGAAGAAGATTTACACTGTATCACGTCCTGCCCTTCTCGAGTCTGTTTCTTACTTTAATTAGTTACAAGCTTTTACACTGCATGATAAATGCCGTGACATTTGTTGTTCTTTCTGTATGTACCGTAAACACGCGTGTTAAGCGCATCTTGCATAAGCACAATGGCGAATTGTGAGATATAGACGCGAGTTCACTCAGTTAATACCGAAACGAATTAAAAGAAAAAGCCAACCACTTTACAAGTATAATCATCGACTATAATAATTCAGTAATGAATATATTCGATTCGCATGCTTATTTCACTACAAAATACGTTTCTGTATGTGTGTTATTTTTTTTGCTCATCCCCAGCCTCTCCTTCTCAATAATCGATTCCAGAGTTTCTATTATTTATTAGAAATTCTTAAATTCCTTGGGATGCGCGCATCCCATGTGCTTCTTGCGATTCTTCGTCCTCTTGCTATGTCGTTATATGCGTACACTTAATGCTTGCTCAATTTTCTTTAATGTTTTTACCTTTTTTTCCCCTTACGTTTTCTTGAACTTTTCTCTTAATAATACCAAGAAGCGCTGCCTTATCGTTATTCTTTTACAATTAGTAAAAAGTTCATTCTTATTCGTCGCGAAACAACTACTACTCTCGATATTCATATACATATATATACACACACACATATATATTTGTTTTTCTTTCAATCCTCTTCCTCTCGTTTATTTAATTATTCGTTTATCATTCATTTGTTTTGCTGTTCTCCACGCGATCCGTGTCTTGTATATCGGTATGCACAGCTCCGACTTGGCAAAACGTCACGCAAAAGTTATACGCGAAATTTCACAATTGCTTGTAAATTCACTGTCGTGTGTATCGCGTGTTTTATTACGTGTATACAGGTGCAAGAATTACTAGTAAAGAGGGGCTTGATGCAAAAGTGTCGAGCCGCAGAGCGAGACAGATCCCGCTACTAAATGCAGCCACGAGAAAAAGTTCAAACGTGAATGAAGGGCGCAGGAGAAGGAGGAGTTATGCGATTATATTTATAAAAGAGTGTGGATGGATGGTATTCATACAAGGACCGTGCGAAAAGTCCACTGAACAGCGCGTGGCCGTTTTGTATATGTTTATATATATTCTAAGATCTAGGATGGCATAGTGAAAACGTCACATTTGAAAATTACACATAGTTTCAGTGTTCTTACACAGGATAAAGTGATGAATTTGCGAATGAATTTTTTTTCTTCCTTCATTGTAAATGCCTCGAAAAAGCGTATCCAGATATAATACCCCGGAGAGGAGAGGCTTCACCGTTGCATCAAGCCATTAAATTTACTTGTTAATATTATTAATTGTTTCTTTCGACGTGCGCACGTACGTACGTTCATCCCTTTCATGTTTTTTTTTTTCCTCGCACATTTGCTGTATCCAACAGTGCGCAGGTATTTGACGCTGACCGTTATCGTGGGACTTCTTCGAATACACAACTCTTATGTAATATGTAAATGGTGAACTCGCGATGGAAAAAGTAGAGTAAAAAGTAAAGAAAAATTGAAAATAAAAGGGCAATGAATACGAAGCCTCGGGCGGATATTTCGTTCCGTACGAGGATAACACGACACATGGGTTAATCTAGATTAATAGGTTTTTATATATAGAGAGAGAGACGTACTCGGTGATTTTTTCTCTCAATTAAGAATTCTTACTTTTTCCGTCTACGCGTTCCTTTTTTTGTTAAGCAAAGCTCCACACGAGACTCCGTAGCCTACTGTGAGTCAAAGTATTATCGTAACCTCTAATTCCTTAAACTTCAGTACTTCATCTTCGTGTAACCTCCTCTTTTACAATAAAGATTGCAGTCAAATGTGTGTTGTATTCCATTTTTTTTTCTCTCTCTCAATAAGAAAAATACAAGCGATACATGTATGGAAATTTGTAAAACTGAATGTGTCTTCGGGTAGTATTCGATTTTTAGGTACGTGTGTCGGTTTACATTACAATTCATTTAATTCATGGGTACAAGTGTTGTCAGTGTCCGGGTCACCCGTTTATATCAACCACTTTCTTACCGATCTTATCAGCCCTGCCTTTTTTGTCTGGCTAATCCTAAATTTTTGCACGATTCTTTTTATACTCGAGTCTTACATTGCCCGTGTTTTCTGCATTTCTCTGTAAGTATTGAGTGTGAATAGTATGTGGTGTGTACGCGCGTTTATAATTTTTTTTTTTCCATTGTCCTCCGTCTTTCTCACTCCCTCCCTCTCTCTATCTGTAGTCTTAGGATGTAGTTAAAAGCGCCAAGACGGCGCCATTTTGTGTATGTGGGGAGAGGGATGACTCTCGACGAGACACCATCATCAAATGGGCCATGATATAATACTTGAGACTATATATGGCGTGTAAGGGTAGCTTCCGATCCCTCGCACCTCATAACCAATCGTTCTATAATAGATTATGTTAACGTGGCATCACTATAAAGCCATCATCATCGTTCCATTCCCTACCTTAACAACTACCTCCCATTTCTTTCTGTGCTGGTCAACCTTTTACAGGAAGTAGTCTGGCGTTCGTCTAGTGACATGTGGCTCGCCACGTCTTGGTGCTGGGTCGAACTGAAGGCTGAAATAAAAAATGACAATGCTACTAATACCAACAGATGTTTACATTGAGGTCTAGGTTGTAACACGGAATTAAACGTGATTCATGAGAAATTATAAATCATTGCGTCAGGAGGGAAAAAAAAATATTCGATTAAGCTGCACTTACAATGAGTACTTCAATGCATCGTCCAGTTCCATGATAGCAGCTTGATTACCACAACGATAGCAGTAATTGGGTGCAGAGAATATGGTTACGACGTTCCGATCGTGACACCTAGCAAAGACATAGAATAGTTACAATTTTATTTTGGATGATTTTTGATTATTGAGGGTAATTGATGTTTTAAAGAATTCATTACCAGTTGTAACCCTCCATGACAAGCTGATGAGCTCTAGAAACGAGAGTGAGGCCGTTGGAGTGATTAAAGGTCTCAGAGATGTCCTGACCAAAAGTGTAGCCTGCACCACGTGGCGAAATACCCCATCCTCCTCTGTCGTCAGGATCCGACCACAAGAGATCACACATAGGACCCTTAAAAAAATATTATTCATTAATGCAATCCGAAAGAGCCATCATCAATATGTATAATTCAATGAATACAGAGATAAAAATATTTACTATTTGAATGTTGATAAGTAGTTAACAGTAACACTTTTGTTACAGTTTTTTATAATTGTATATACTGTACATACTTCATGTGGCACCTCTTGAAGACGGTCCAGGGCACGAATGTGGTCCAGGGTGTCGATAGAGGGTGAGAGTCCACCATGAAGGCAGAAGATTTGACCATCAACCAGCGCAGTCAAAGGTAGGTAATCAAAGAGGTCCGTAAAGAATTTCCAAACATTGGCATTGCCATACTTGCGTAGACACTCATCATAGAAGCCATAGACTTGTGTGATCTGTCTGGACTCATGATTACCTCGAAGGATTGTTATTCTCTCGCGATATCGAACCTAACGAATATTTAAGTTAACGAAATTGCATAGAATCATAAATATTAAAAGAATAATAAATAATATTTTGGGATGTAAAGAGAAAATATGTAGAGTACCTTAAGTGCTACCAGCAGAGTCACAGTTTCCACTGAATAGTAACCACGGTCGACATAATCGCCCATGAACAGGTAGTTTGTGTCTGGAGATTTTCCGCCTATTCGGAATAATTCCATTAGATCGTGAAACTGTCCATGAACATCTCCACAGACCGTTACTGGACATTTTACTTCCTGTACATTTGACTCCTTGGCTAAAATTTCTTTTGCCTGAAATATATTTTTTTATATTAGTTAATGATTTTATGAATTGGAAAATGAATAATTATGATTTATTAGAATCTACTTTAATTTAATATTGTATTTGATTTGCACCATACAGTTACAACAACATAATTAATATTGGTTCATAAAAAAATGATCAAAGTTCAATTTCAAATCTAGAGATCATGAAGCTTATTTTTGTCTAATGCAGCTCTATGTATTAATATTGATAATTTAATGAATGGAATCAACAAGATGATAATCGATTGATCAATTAATTTCATATCAATATTAATCATAAGAAATGAAGAAATAATTGCACATGACAGTTCAATTTTATGTTGTAAAATATGAATCAACTTTCTGGGAATCACAAGGTCCTGTGTTTTATCAAGCAAACTGTTTTCAATGAATAAATAATCGTACATCTCTATAAGTCTGAAAAAATCCAAAACCTATAAAATCCCTTAAACCTGTTGTAAAATTTGTAAACCACTATTACATTTATAATAATTCAAAAACAGAGCCTGTAATAAAATGGCACAAGAAATTTCTTGATAACATTATATATACTATATACTCAACAACTAGTGGTCATCAGAAAATATACAGAGACAGTAAGAGCCATTTCCCTACCAACAGAACATAGAAATATTCAAAAAGCAGAAAGCAGATTAAAATCTCATAAATAGGAAAAAATAGAAAATCGAGAATGGATTAAATTTCGGTTATAAGAAACATTGAATTATTAAATATTCTCTGACATATCACACGGCAAGTTGAATAAGAAGAAAGTACACGAAGGAGCGGCATAATAGTGAGGGAAATTCTGATGATAATAGTATATCGGAATGATGTATCTAGTAATTAGCATGAGAAAGAAACAAGACACCAATGATTCAATGTAACAGACGCGTACCTTATCGCAGAGAGTTTTCACTTGGCTTTCTGTCAGTTGTTTGCAGTCGTTCAACTGTTCTATCCACTGGTCGAGCTCTTTGAGTGACGCCTTTTCCTCCATGGTATGAATCTAAGCAACGTTAGAGTATATCGTACCTGATGCACTTAGCACATGTAATACCACTCTACGAGCCTATCAGTAAACTAAATCATTCGCTTTTGCTCCAGCAGCCTCTCAACACAAATATCGCGATCGGGCGCACACTCACAAAATGGCCGAACGCGAGTACCTTGGCTGACGTCAGGCTCGATTCCTGCGCTCGGCCAGTATATCCTCACCAGAAACCAATCAGCGTAATGCTTACACAGGAATAAACCAATACCATTGGGGTCTTACCAGTGTTCCGGCAACGAGGAAGGTACTACGCAAATCTCATTAATTACTGATAATAATTAAATTTTCTGCGAAAAGGCTGTAAATTTATGATTTATAATCTACCATAGAAAAAATATTATGTTCTATTTTCCATGTTTGTATGAATAATTCGATATATATGGTAGAATTGGGTGTGTCTTTTAGTCGTTAAGTGGACTAGTCATGTTCCTGCTTCTTTTTAAATTTACACGTAATGCCATACATTCGGAAAGTTGCAGGATAATACGATATTCGTTATGGTGTTTACGCCGCGTAATCTTTATAAATGAAATGGATCCATATCTTTCAAAAAGTTTGAAGTGCCTATCGTATTCAGTTAAACCATGAGAATATTAATAGCTGTGAAAATGAAGATGTCAAAACATATATGTAGTATACCTGAGATATTACCGTACAAGTCCGTACATGTAAATTGAGACCTGGTGCATCTTTCATTGCGACTTTTACCTTAGACATATGTAGTAAGTGCACTGGGTATAACTCAATATTACATTCCTGATTTATTCGTCATCCACATTCATAATACTACTATATTTTTAATACAGAAAACTTATAACATTTGCCGCGGAAACTAGTATATATTTGTCACGGTGCACATCCAATATTTCACAATAAAAAAAATTTTCGAATTCTTTAATATAACCTTGGACGCGTCCAACTTTTATAGACGTTCATTTTTATCGAAAGTAACAGACGAATGTAGCATCGTTGGCCTTGAAATGCTAATACGTTATTGTTTAGTAAGAAATCATACTCTTATTTAAAAATTATCAATCATACGTATTATAATTAAATAAAGTGACGGAATAACGGAGCATTTTAAATTAGACGTATCACCTGTACTCTTTTCTAATCGTTTTTACGATGATTTTAAGTGGGATCTAGTTTTTTTTTATTAGACAATAACGAGAAGATTGATAACCATTAGAATTCGCTTAAATGAATTCGTGAAAAAATTAGCATATTTTCAGGAATTTTTCAAAGATCCACCATTCTTTATTTTATTTATGGGAAATTGCTGAACGTGACTTTTACGAGGACATATTGAATTATAAAAGAAAAATTCACGCTTGTCTTTCAGAGTGTAATTATTTGCCTGCTGAAAATTAACAAGTTACGTCAATAAAAATAGGGATTTTTTATTTTAATTTTTAATTTTATTAAAGCCTGATGTGAACTAGGTCACTCTCGGTATAATATGAATTTTCACAATAAATGCGTAAGATAAAAACACAGATAAGAAACAAATTCCAGGATCTGATAAGACTTATACAGGAGATAACTGAGACACTTCAAAACGACTCATGCGCAAAGTTACTGGAAATAGTGCTTGCTGGTGGCAGACCTGTAAAAAATATATAACAAATGGCGCGGAATAAATACATGTTTGACGCGTGTGTTTTGATAAATAATTCTAAAGTGAAATCTAATTTAAAAAATAATCATGATTATGTAATAATTGTACATATTATTTTATTCCATATTTTTCGATTTTACGAGTTATCATATATACTTCTTTATCCCTTGCGCTACAGCATATTCACGTATTTAAATATTTGAAGGTAAGGTTACCTCCATGTGACCCATACCATTTTGTAAATGAAGCATGTCACAGTACTGTAATTTTAATTATTTTAAAGGTTATTTAGTGCCATTGTGCAACAGGTGCTTGTAATAGATTAATCATGAAGAAACAAAAACATGGACATAAGCGAAAAAAGCCTATTCAAAAGACACGAAAAGAATTGCGTAAAGAGAAACGGAAAGAGAAAAAGATCAGCAGAGCAAAGTATTATCAAAAACAAATAAAAATTCCTGGACAGTTTGTATTGAATCCTAATAAAAAGACTGATGTAATAATTCAAAATGAGAGAGATGAAAGAGTTAGGCAAGGCAGACATAAAGTAGAATGCGATCAAAATAGAAAGAAAAAACAGGAAAAGCTTGAAAGGGAAATGCAAGCTCAGCGAAAGTCTCAATTAAAAAAAGCAAATGTTGAAGAGGATAAAATTATTAAACAATTAGAGAAACAGCTCAAATTAAATAAGAGAAAAAGTAAAACAATTCCAAAGTCTTTCGCTTCTGATGGATTGGATTGTATCCTTTTTAATGTTTCAATTATTTTATATTTAACAACTGAAACATTGTTCTGTATTGTTTACAACTTACATGTTTTATTTAGTCCCTAGAAAACTATAATTTTTTTTTAGTATATTGAATTCCTTAGCTGCGACTTAGATCTGTTGGATTTCTGTGACGATGAAAATAGAAAACTTGCTGTGGAAACAGAGAGACAGCTGATAGGTATAGAATCTGGATCAGAATTTGAAGAAGACTTTGCAGTAGCTACAGGCACCTACAGTACTGAGAATCCAGAGAATGTATCAGAGACTGAAAGTGGTAATTTCAACGATGAGGAAGCTGATTTAGAAAATGATTTAAACAATGATATGCTATCAGATTCGGAAATGCTAAATTCGGATGACAGCAATGAGATGGATAGGTATACTAATTTAGCAGGATATTTTATATAACTGAAAGTTATAACATACAAATTATAAATTGCATTATAAATTTCAGCGATCGAGAATATTCCGACCAGGGAAGCGAAAATGTAGATGAAAATTCATATTCTATAACAGAAAGCAGTAAAAGAAAATCTAATTTTTCATCTACAGATCTTAGTAACAGGGAGGAACACCATAAGAAATTAAAAGGAACTCGAGATCTTACAAAGGTCGAAAGCAATGAATTAACATCCTTGGAGTCTGAAGATTCGGAATCTAATACAAATGAAAATCGCGATGAAATTTGGGAAGATATATATGGTCGAACAAGAGATAAGGATGGTAATGTTATTTCTAACAATGAAACTAAATATATACCACCTGCAGTAAGGTTGAATCAAGAAAATGCTGACAACGACAAAAACATAAAGCTAATGAGACTTAGGAAACAATTGAAAGGTCTGCTCAATCGATTGGCAGAACACAATATGCACGCAATTGCTTCACAAGTATGTCTAACAATAAAAATAGTTGTCTAAGAAGTTCTATTGTACAGTGTTTACACATTACATTCTATATGTATGACAATTAATTTTATTCAATTCTCAGGTCGATGAATTATACATGTCAAACAGTCGAAATGATATGAATGAGATGTTATCAAAACTCATGATGGAATCTATTGTTGCTCCTGTTTTGACACCAGACAGACTCATTGCAGAGCATATGATGCTAATTACAATACTTCACGCTAATATTGGCACCGAGGTCGGTGCACACTTTTTGTTGACAATCGTTAAAGAATTTGACAAAATGTTGAAGGTACCACAAGAAGTGGAAAATAAGGAATTAGATAACGTGATCTTGATGATAGCACATTTATATAATTTTAAGGTAAGTTCTTATTTTGTGAGTAAAGAACACTGCTAAGTTTATAAAATAAAGTCAATAATCAATAATTCTATAAGATTATAATAGACATTTTTGTTCATATGCTTCGCTTAGGTTTATGGATCGCAACTTCTTTATCAGATCTTAGAAAAAATCTCGCAGAATTTTACAGAAAAGGAAGTTGAGTTAATTCTGCTTATATTAAAAACTGTAGGATTTGCTTTACGAAAGGACAATCCTATTGCTCTGAAAGAATTGATTTTAAAGTTACAACAGAAAGCTTCTTCTGTTACTTTGGATAAGTAAGTAAGATTTAATAAATACTGCAGTCTTATAATTTTTTTCATTGCTCTTCGTGAATTAGTCAATTAATATATTTCAAATTGTAAATGCATATTCCTATGGCATCTGTGTACATATAGAGAAAAGAACGAATACTTATTTATATTTTCAGCTCGAGAATAAAATTTATGTTGGACGTATTGCTGGCAATAAAAAATAACAACGTATCGAAAATTCCTCAATACGATCCATCTCATATAGAGCACTTAAAGAAACTTATGAAAACCTTTGTCCGCAAAGGAAACAGCGTTACGCAATTTAACATCGCGTTAAACGATCTCCTTGAAGGTAGCATAAAAATAGTAAATTATTATGTAGTCTTAGATCAATGTTATTATACAACTATTTATACATATAAAAATAATGATTGTATTATAGTAAATGAAAGAGGCAAGTGGTGGATAGTGGGATCTGCGTGGATAGGCAATTCGGAGGTTACGAAACCAACAAAAAATAACGCTAACTCGCAACCGATGTTCAGCCAAAAAATATTGGAGTTAGCCCGTAAACAGCGTATGAATACCGACATAAGAAGAAATATATTTTGTGTTTTAATGACGGCCGAAGACTATCTTGACGCTTTTGAAAAACTCCACCACCTTGGACTGAAGGATCAGCAGGAAAGAGAAATTATCTACGTGATAATGGACTGTTGTCTACAAGAGAAAAAATTTAATCCGTATTATGCAGTGTTAGCACAAAAATTTTGTGACTGTGATAGAAAATATCAGGTAGATACACTTTGTTCCAGCTTCAAAATTTAATGAATCATCTTTACAAATTCTGCTGCATTTTGCTACTTCTAGATGACTATTCAGTACACGTTATGGGACAAATTGAAGACATTGAAAAGTTATACAGGGAACCAATTGACGAATCTCGCACGATTTTTGACTCATCTGTTCATTGAGGGAGGTCTTGCATTCTCTGCTCTTAAGGTAATAATATTTTAGGCAATTAATTGAACTCCATAATTCGTCTAGGAGTAAAATATGTTTTCAAGTGTCCATGATTCTGTGCCTTTTTATTACGGAGAAAGAGTCCTCCAGACCTCACATTTGAATCGTTGATTAATTGTAGTTCATGTTACTCCCGCTAAAGGTATTTCTTTTCTTCAAGGTTGTACAATTTGGTGAATTGGATAAACATACTCTAAGACTTTTGAGACAGATCGTGCTCGGAATATTACTTCACAAGAATGCTGAAGCCTGCGAGAAAGTCTTCGAGAGGATAGCGCTGTCACCACAATTACAAGCGTTCCGGGAAGGTTTGAGGTTGTTTATATCCCATTTTCTTGTTAAAAATATTAAACGGGATAATATACCCGAAGAAGACGTAAGAAAACTTCAAAAGAGAGCTGAACTTGTTGGTAAGATACTGACAACAAAGGGATCAAAATTGATATTTTGATATTTAAAAGACTTCTTTTAATCTCAACGTTTTTTTTTTTTAATCAAATACAGTAAATTAATTTATTGTGATAATATGCTTATGAATTACATACGAACTACATGTACGCGCAACATATATATGAGTATTCTACGACAGCGATTACAAGATGCAGGATATGATTTTAAAAAATTATCATTAACTGACAATGTCACTATTATATAATTTGTTATTATTCGATTCGAAGATGTTTATTCGGAATACGAGAGGTTTGCGGAATGCCTAAAAAAACAAGAATAACTGATCTTACTTTCCTTTGCAATTAAGAGAACTAATGTAACGTATAATTTAAAAAATTTTGTGTTGACTAACGTAGGCGATCAAATTCTCTCATAAAACTTTGTTCTAACGCCAGTTATTACTGTTATTGCTAAACCGTTTCATTGTTATTGATATGAGAATTGCGAAGAGTGGATGAGTTTAGCCGAAGTTTTGTATGCAAGTCTTGTAGGAAGTTTCATATTTTACGTCCAAACCGCCACTGCATCCATAACCGCCAAGCCGATGAATCCGGGCATAGTCATCACAGTTCACAACTCCATCTCCGTTACAGTCCTGAAAAAGATAATGATCGTACAAATTATTAAAAATCTATATAAAGGTTTAATGTTTATTGTTGTTTATCAGTTAAAAGGATGTCGTCATACCTGTCCGAATTTGTTCATGTATCCTTGCACAGCACGAGATGCGCAATAAGGATCATTGACACATCTTGGATATGCTACAAATATGTATAAATCGTATCAATTCACTTTTCTTCGAGATATTCTATTATAATTTAGCTATCGAATTAGTGAATTAAATGCTTCATTCATTGTAAACTTCTATACGCACCTCCTTCAACGGTGTTAGGTTCATTATTAAGGGTAGGCTTTCCACCATCTGCCCAGTAGCCCCAGGTTATGCGAAAAGGTCCACATACTTCACCGACACAATTGGATGTGACATTGCAACCGGATGCAGCTTCGCAAATGCATCCAAGGCAGGTCTGAGATAGCAGTTCACCCTGAGTTGCCTGTTGGGCTGTAATAAAGAATATTTTCTTCATAAAGTTAAATTCCTATGGGCAGACTTATATGACAGATATATCATTTGTATTAATAATTCTGAACAAGCATTGGTCATGAAAAGAAAAAAAAGAATTCAATCACTTCGGGATGCTCGCTCAGTTCATTTTTTATTGTTTATTTTCTACATTTTTTACTTTAATGATAAATGCCGTCATTTTATGACTTTCGTTAAAAAATAAGACTATCCTGCAGCAAAATAATATAGACTGTTCTATATTCATTTTGATATGAACGCACATGTTTCAACAATCAGATAAACTTGTTTACTAAGTAGCAACATTTATAAATCAATGAATTAATTGCATTTTAATGTTTCAAAAAACCAAACTTCTTCGTTCTTGTACCATTCATTCATGTTTATACGTCCTTTTTGTAATCGGTCGTTAAGCAAATTGGACACTATTTCCAGAATCGTTAGTCATTCCTTTGTTTGTTAAACGAAACCAAATTATTCATGAATTATACGACACAAGTTATTGGTTTTTTTCGGTATATAAAAAATAAAGAATTTCGGGTAGCGTCCTGTTTTCCAACTCAAAGCATTCCAATGCTTGTAACCTTGTATGGAAGATGCATCCATATTTGTTATTCCATTCTACGCATAACCTGATGATGTATAATGTTTTTTTATAACTGAAATTTAAAACTTATAAATTTCTTTAGACTTTTGGAAATGACATCTGTACTCTACACAGAACAAGTATACTGTGAATGTCTCACGTTACGACACAAATCCTTTTTACTATACCAATATTATTTCTTGCTATATCAATGCATTCAACCATTGCAGATTCAATTACTATACAGTGAACAAAGCTTGTCGATTCATACACTCTTACAATTGTATTCATTCACATAAACAGCCCCACTGGAAGAATGTAAACCAGCTTCCCTTGAACTTGCCTTAGGACGGTTAGAATACCTGGAGACCAAGTGTTCAAAAATAGCTACGGGCATCATCTGGAAAACCGGATCCCGTATTCACCGTCTATCGTAAAATGCGAATATTTATGTAGCGAGTTAATAGGGTCCGGTTTAAATCCTGGGAAATTTTTTATATCTATTTTCATCTTGAAAGATGTCGATACATTCGTAGCTTCATCAACAATTTCACCCTTTTACTAGAATGCTTATATGCATTTAAATCAAATTATTAATAAAGAATCATCGAGCTTGTCAATGGTTACCTATTCTTATGCATATATTAATAACCAATGGTTTTTAGCAACAACTCGGTCTCTGTCGGACGTGAAAAGGATATCCGGTGTGTGCGAATGTGCATGCATTTTAATATTTACATCATTTTTCATGTTGGGTTCTAGAAAAGCTGATACTCAAATGATATATTTTGCCGGTAAAAAGATTGATATTTTTTTTGGAGGGAAATCGATTTTCCGATTAATTTTCATATCCGTAGCAAGGTCTGTCTATACTATATATTTTTTAACAAGATCTAAGACAATTGTATCGTACAATAGATTTTTCTCCTTCTAAACTCAATAAGGTATTGTCGAGTTCTTGTAATACAAATGCACATAATTTTTACATATATTAACGACACTTAACCTAATCGCGCACGTATCTCAATCACCATGAAACGACCTCGCACGCCTACTTCAAGTTTTCAATTGTCTTTGGATGTCCTTCTTGAGATAGGTTTGCTCATGAGTTTCTAAAGATTTCTCGATTGTATAAGGGAAGACGAGAAGATGGCGAAAATTGTGATTGTTATTATAAGTACAGACATACAGGCACGGTTGCGGCAATTCGGCCAACCCTGACATTTCGATAAACGAAGGTTCCCGGAACTTTTAAGAAGTGCAAAGTTCTCATTCGATAAGAAACAATAATTATACGTATTCATCCGCAGAGTTAAAATAATTTTGTAATCGCTGACAGTCTGATTGATAGTCATTAGACATAAAATTTTCAAAAAAAAATGTACAAGTGGTGTATTGTGAAACGTATTTTATTTTACTTTCGGATTAATCTTAGGTTTGTATTGATAAATACAAATTAAGCCGAACTAGGTTAAGCAAGTAATTACAGTTCTTCATAAATTACGTGAGGACGTCTGTGTCCTTTTCTATATGCAAAGCATGAACTTGCATTTGTTTTTATATCTTGGTCATCGAAACGAGGAAAAAATTGTACAGAGTTTCATGTACTTTTCAATCGATGATACAATCTTGGAAATAATTTTCAAAATATATATTATTTTTAAATGTCAGCTTTCTTTTTGTTACTTTACACAGAATTTTTTGTACGAAGTCATGATCCTGGTTAGCTTTGCATTCATTGTTAGACTTAACCTCTTTATTAAATCATCAAATAAGATAGTTTTGTCTATTGTATACCATTATGTACTTTTTATTATATAGCATTGAGTATCAAATGAATCGTAATAATTGTTACAGCACAACAGTCACATCATTGTTAACTGTTGCACAGAAATGAAGTACACGTTACGTGATACAAATATTACTGTTTAGCGTTTACACGTCATAATATTTGAGTAACTACAATGTATGGATTGTTTATGAAATTCAATTATTCTCCACGGAAATGTCTTTGTACATTTATCCTACAAATATCCATTGAATGTTCACAGAAACCCTGATACATTACAAAATGGATTCTCAAAGTGAAGTCACTTGAATCTCTAAGAATTGCTTATGAAGAAATTCGTTCGAAAATGTCATGGCGTCTTCTCGAGCGTACGCGATTTCATTAAAAACGGCTTTCACGTCTTTAACGGGAAATCGTCGCGGCTAAAGTTCCGTGAAATATTTTGGCATCGATGATGTCATCGAACCGGAGAAAGTGTTGCGGGTGACATGCGTATTGGAAATAGCTCAATGTCATGAAGAATTACGTAGCGCGCCTTTTTATATTCAACGATCTACGAAAGGTGGATAATGAATTTACGAATCATTTGCTCAATGAATTTACGAATCATTTTCTCAATGAAAACAGAACTTTAGATTTAATAGCCTAACTTTTAAAGATTATTTTCAGTATACGGTATTGAGTTTGATAACTAATTTCAAGATTTTCAACTACGTCGGGCAACTCAGCGACTATTCAAATTTTATGCGCGCAAAGTATAACAAAGCGGTTTAATAACGTCACGGGAAGATTCGGAGGAGAATGGATTCTGTAAAAGTTTCAAAAGCCAAACACATGGCAGACGTATTTAGTCTCGTTATTATATTTATACTTATACTTGTCCTTCGCCATCATACGTTCACGTGTTAGTAAGATATGTTTCTACCATGAAAATTCTAACAATTTTCTCCTTAATTTATCCTACGAAAAAAAGAAACTTAAAAAACAATCCTTCTCGATTCTTTTCTTTTTCGATTTTCAATTTCCTGCTAAATAAGGAATACAGAATTTGGTAGTATTAATATGTGCAAACACTATAATACGTAATAAATAAGCCCACTAATATCTTTTTCAGAATTCAATGTGAACAATTTTTAATATGATTTTACTAGTCGACAGTTGAATACAATTCACCCAAGTCGAATCTTTATGATTATCTTTTGAAATTTTTGCAGTTACTGTTCATATCTTCGCAATAGGCTTCCTGCTTTGAGCTGCGTTCGGAAATTTTAACTTGACAAGTTAAAACTTCCAGACACGACTTCAGCGTCACTGAAAAGCATAGGGACTTGTATATACATATATAAGATTTTCAGCACACACACGCCCTTTTGGTTTAGTCGCGAGATATGATTATCTCGTCAATACTTAACATTATTAGTCGAAAATAGAACCAAAGTTTGAAATTAGCAAAAATAACATCCCCGCCATTCAAAACTACCATTAACGTCAGTTAGCATGAAGTCGCGACTTCCGTGTATAAACGTATATATGTATATAATAACAGTACGCCTAGGAATTCTTTTAGAAGATCTGTGAAGAACAGGTGGTTATAATTAACCGAAGTCGAATCCATGTTATTGTCTTTCGAAATTATTGTTCATATGATTGCAATTGACTTCTAACCTAATAATCTAATTGAAATCTAATATATATTAGATTTTAACTTGACACGTTAAAACTTCCGGATGCGGCTCAAAATCTGAAGTTTTTTATTTAAAATACTTGTTTGCACGATTCACCGAGATGTCGAAAAATATATCTAGATTCAAAACGACTATATTTTATATACTATATTTGCCATGTAACGGTCACGTATAACGAGATTGAACTTTCTGACCTTTCTTATCTGCGACGCTGCTGAATTAATTATAATAAAATCAGAAACGTATTCTCAAAAGTGCTTATGCAAAGAGAATTATCTTCTTCTTGCGATACCTACCTATAGTTAAAGGAATCTTCTTGGAATCGTTATAAATATGCATTATACACAGAGATACTTAAGTCAAGATCAATTTTCTTGTGACTTTATATTAGTAAGACTACGATAATAATTATCACGACAATCCGCTAACTTCTTAGTCAGCCATTAGTAAGGACCAGGAGTACCGAAAACCGAATAGTAAATAGGGTAATTAGTTCTTCTGCATTCTTGCATTAAAAGATCTATTGGACTCTTACCATATGGCAGTAACGAATACTGAGATTACCATAAATGTTTTTAAGTATCTAAGACGCATTTTTAAACGAGTTAATATTGGAAAATAAGCTATTTAACCCTCCGTCGACTTCTTGGGGTCTCGCAGACCCCATAGTCGCTGCTTTAGAAAGTTATGCACGAAATATAATTTGTACGCACTTGTCGAACTTTTTCTTTTTAATTTCCATACGTTATTATTGCAACGTAAGCAGCGTTAGTTGTTATAAAATATTATTTATTGATTTTCAAATCACTGGGGTGTTACACACCAGTGCAGTGCAGTGCAGTTTCGAAGGGTTGATTATAAATTTTATACACAGAAGAAAGTATATAGGGAAAAGGTGTCTGAGATGGCATATGTATAGTTTGCCGTGTTACTCGTTGGGCCCTCTTAGATCCTCCCCCTCCCCCTCCCACACATACACAAACACGCGCGCGCGTACATAATTTTTGTCGAAGTTCAAAATAATTATGACGATGAATAGTGCGTTCACTGAGTGTACATGTATGGCCTCGAAACTGAATCAATCAAGAATGTTGGCTATTATGAAGGACAGGCGTTCAGAGTTCAATGCACTTTGTGCGTTCAGCAATTGAAACCAGAAATCCATGCTATGGCAATCATTCATCATTCTCAATGAATGATTTTAAAGGCTCTAGGTTCCTTTGGTGGTAAAAAAACTTAAGTCTAGATTACATTGAACATTTTGCGATATTGTTTTAGTAAAAATAAAACTCGCAAAAGTTTTGGTATTAACATTATATATCATGTTAAAGTACTAGGAAAGAGATATATGCTCCGGGAGCATTTTGTGGTTTCACGCGAGTTATGGAGTAAAGTAGTTAAAAATCGCACCTAAAGCTCCAGAAAAACTATAATGATAAATCTATTGGATCGAAATTTAGTACGGAGAGTTTTACATTTTCTATTTAGACTGTACCAAAAAAGGGGACGTATGAAAATGCTACTTTTGTTTTGCAATGTTATTTCTCGTCAACACCCTTGCGCTTCCATTTCATAGCATTCCAATAGTGTTTACCTCGAACGTACCCCGAGTGTATTCGAGGTAATGCTGAATAGGATTAATTAGCAAAGTTAAAGCAGATTCATCGTTTTAGTAGTGAATCACATTTATAAGGGCAGTTATAAGACTTTTTTATTACATCGTACGTATTGTTATTTCAATTGTTCTATTCGATGAATTGTCTTTGACAATATTTTTGAAATTTATCTTACTTCTTTTCCACGGCGAGCTCAGAATATATTTTACACCCTTTACGCAGGTGAAAATAAGTTTTTATTTTTCAAGTAGATCATTAGGTTATCCAAAGTTTGTTCAAGTTATAGCAAATTTTGGTCAGAATATTTCTTACTAAAATAGTCGTAATTGTCATTACTCGGAGAGAAGTGAGAGGGCGACACTTTACTCGCTTCAACCTGTATAACGTCGAATTCGTTTTACAGAAAACTTTAGAAAAGTTTCTGCGTTCTTATGTGTCGATACGTCAATATCGTATAGTCATTCTGCTTGCAGTCATCGTTTACACTAATACGACAATTTTTAGTCACGTCACGTTTCGTAGTGTTCAGCAACCACTGAATTCAATGGCAGACTTCGTTCATAAGAAAAACATATTTTTGTTATATTTAATCAAGAGATTCTTATATTTGTCAATAATCCTATACTTGCTGTCATGTAATCACGTACAAACTTAATGAGCTTAATTAGCATCATTAATTTATTTTTATGGTATCTAGCAGCTCTTTTTTATTTATAATTTTTAATACTTCCGTTAATAAACAATCTACAATATTCCTCCAGCGTCATGTCATGCGCATGATAGCTGATAAATCTTTTTATTTCACATAAGTCGTATCAGTGGCAAACCGTAGTTCTACAAATAGAGTCCTTGTTTCTATGCAAGATATTTTTTGAATTTAGAATTCAATTTGTTAATAGATCAAAATAACAAAATTTTTGTATAAAAGTCAGAATCAATTCATATTACCAAAATTAAAAACACCTAAGATTATTATGCTCCTTTATGATTTAGCATATAAGCGACACGTATCGTTGTTCAAAAATAAGCAGCAAATTCCATGACATCATTGACAATGTCAAAAATATATATTATACAAATCACTAAAAAATTACGAGTTCGTTTTAACAAATTACCAGTAAAAATTAAAAAAAAAAGCTCACCGTAAACGCAAGCCAATAGAAGAGACGCGAGTGTCCCAACAGTAAATGTCATTGAGTTTAAAATCATCGTCATGACGACTAACGTTGTATCAAACAAATAGATGTACTAACAATCCAACTTTCGATCGCACGATGATCACTACTACCCACTCTCTAGCGGAACCCTGGCCTTATATACCGATATGCGTCAATGTCGTGACGTCATCCATATGGTGGGGAATCCAAGATCACATTCAAAGAATCGAGAAGCCCTAGTATGTTGCTGTCACGGAATTTCATCCCGATTAAAAACACCGTTCGTACATGTACGACCATTAAATTAAGTTACTTTAACGCGCAACAATATTTCAGTCGTACGGTTCTTTTCTGAAATTATCCTATTCGCCCCCGTAAGCATTCTACTAGAATATTTTGAAAAACGTCCATTAATTCATCACGAATGAATTGTATGGAGTATGGTTTATTATCATGATAGCTATTAACACAGACGCCAGTACATACCGTAAAGCAGAAGTTGGTGTGATATTGATGTAGAATCAAATTAGATCCTATACGTATATTTTAACAATAGGATCCTAACTGACTGGATTTCGGTATATATATATATAGTATTCGGTATATCTATATAGAAATAATTAAAATAAATTCTATATATACTTTAACAATAGAATCTTAACCGACTGAATGTACTTATATCTCTATAGACAGGTAAGTGATTGATATACACGTATAGGGTTTCGTGACTCTGGTGCATTTATCTAGTATGCATATCATATTGGGATGAATTGGGAGGAGCATATATGAATGTTAATAATGCTGTCATCGTTTGTTGAATACATTATGTCAGAAATTATTATGATTATTAGTATAAAATCGTTGCGTTTATTTAAATTGTTGGATTTCCCCAAACCAGGACCCAATTAAAGGTTAATGTTTTGACTGGCTAGTCAAAATTCCATGACAAATCTCCAAAAAAAAACTTACTTCCTGTTCACATCTATAATTCTTCTACTGTGATATATCGTAACGTTAATATTTCAATAACATGTATATGCATATATAAGATTCACAGGACTTATACGTACCTGGCGTAGCAGAAAGAGATAGCATCTGATCAAAAGCAGATATTCTGATGTATTGCGTGTGACTAATTAGTTACATGTTTCTATAATCGAGTCACGAATAAAACGTAAAGTCTAGGACAGAAGTTGAGTTCTTGTAAACTGAATTTCTTTTTCAGCAAAGAAATTTTAGGTGGCACATTAAACTGTAGTCAGTTCACAAGTTCAATGTGCTTTTTTGACAGTTGCACGTGGTTTTCCATAAAATTCTGTACTAGAACAATAATATGTAATTAGTGCAAAACTATGCACAAGCATAGTTCGTGACAAACGTTTTTGCAGTGATACGGGTGCCTTTGTAGAGACTTCATTGTTTTCAATCTGTCAAAAAAACACATCAAACTCGTGGGTCCACTATACAGAGATATTAACCGAGGAAGGTAGTACATATAGTAACTAAGAATAGTAACTGGGATAAAATTCGCAAAGTGTAAATAGGAAAGTGTAGAAAAATATATTTATATTGATACAAAGTACAGAAGAGGCTTTTATATTGAAACTTAGAAAGGTATGATTCCTCCAAAATCAATTTTACTAGCTGACGAACCGTAACTATTTGCAGGAGCCATTTATCAGTTGCTAACATAGACAAAGATGTATTCTATGTTGAATATCAATTTCTTCTATGTATGTTATATACAGATTTATAATTAGTATATAATGATATATACCTGTAGTGTCGTATAATAATTTTCCACTTTGCTATTACTGGTATTTGTCTTTGTAAATAATTTTATGAATGATACATAGTCGAATGGCCATGTAAATTAAAATGAAATAAAAATGCAGTAAAGTATCTAATTACTGCATGCCATTGTCTATTTTTTACCATAAATATTGTTCGGTAATCTTCAACACGGATTTTCAGGATTCTCATTCTAGATAATAATCTGTAAAATCCCGATTACACAAGTGAGAAAAGGAAGTGACAATAGTTTATGCGGAAAAATGTTAAATAATTAGGAATAGTTAAGCAGAAGGTAATCGTGAAATCTTTGTTCTGGGTACTGATTCATTCTTTCATTATTCTGTAGAGCAAAGACCTTGCCTTCTCCTCCTCCAAACAATTTATATCGTGTGAGCACAAAGTGTCACTTAAATACTCATTTACATTTTTTTTCTTTCTCTTTAGAGCATAAGTCATTTATGAATCATTCAAACTGAACGGAACGTACTCATTTCCTGGGTCGAAATGTATATTTCTAAGGGTATAAATTCATAATCCTTGTTTGTGTACTTTGATTCCGTTTAAGAAGAGAGAAGTATATATTTGAATATAGGAAAAAAGAGGAGGAAAAGTTGGGGAGGGAGCGACGGAGAAGGTGACAGAGAGAGAGAGAGAACATTTGTTCCGTGTTCCCAACAGGTTCGTAACATTTTTAAAAATAAATGACTGACGAAGGTGGGAGAGTGTGCATCTCTACTATATTTTTGTTTTACTGTTTTCCGGATTTCTTGAACACATTAAAACTTTTAATTCGTCTTGCATTTTTTCTAAATGACTCAAAAACCTGTTTGGTCTTTCTTGTAAGTATTAACGTATTCTCATCTTGCTAAGGGCACTTTGCCATATTTGCATTACATTCTCTCATAGCACACTGCAATTCATCAACATTTTTATATCTTATGTTAATGTTCATTCATTTTCAAGAATGTTATCATGAAATTTTAGTAAGTCTGAAATTTAACATTCTTATAAAAATAATAGAATAATACGTATAAAACAGTGTTCATTTTATGGATTAGTCATTATATATATGATAAATAGAAAATAGTTTAGATATGGAAAATATGGAATCTAAATACCTAACTGCTGCTACTGAATCTTCATGCAAAAAGCTGAACATCTAAACTAACTTTGTGTAAGGAAACCATTGGGTAACTCATTGACAACTTGTATGTACAAACAAGTAATATTTATTAATGCGATAGTAAAAGTTAGAAGACTTATTTAAATCTTATTGAAAGCTGCAATGTCAACGGATTGCACTACGTCCTCAAACTCTTGAATCTTTTCAATCAGCAGGTCTACAGATACTTTTTCATCTTCCACAATGCACATGATCTGCAACTTCTTTATACCAAAACCCACTGGCACTAGTTTTGCTGGAAAGCAATCAGATATGTTGAAAGTTAATATTTGTTCTGTAATTCTTTGTTTTAATTTTCAAAGTGAACTATACTTACAAGCACCCCAGAAAAGACCATCCATACTGATAGATCTGACAAGTTCTTCCATTTGTTTCATATCTGTTTCATCGTCCCATGGTTTCACATCAATGACAATGCTGGATTTGGCAATGACAGTTGGTTTTTTAGATTTCTTCTCTGCATATGCCTTAACTCTTTCTTCCCTAATTTTGGCAGCCTCTGCATCTTCTTCTTCATCAGAACCGAATAGATCAACATCATCGTCATCATCAGCTGGTTTTGCTGTTGATGAAGCAGCTGGAGCAGCACTGCTTTCAAGCGTAGAAGGAACTTTCTTTTCACCAGGTAGAACTTTAAAGTCATAGGACTTAATATGGTTGTACCACCTAAGTACATGTGGATTTGCTGCTGATGGAGCTTTTCCCAAAGCTTCCAAAACAGCTACATCTGCTTGTGATGGCTGCCATCTGTTATAAAAATAATGAACATTATTATAAAAATAATATAATTTGTTCAAGGTTATAATATAGAAACAATATGTTACAAAGAAATATCGCTCCTTAGTTCTTATGAAAATAATTCTAAGCTTGCAGTACAAGATATTTGACAGATAATACGTATTTAAATAACCCGAAACACGTCATCAATAAAGAAAGGGAATCATGAACTAAGAATGTAACGAAAATGTTCAACAATATATCAATATTTATCAAACCACGTTAGAAAATTATCTATGATAAGGATTAACAGTACCGACAATGGAGTACTTCTCTTCTTCAAGATGCCGACAAGTGGAGCACGTGTACCAAATATTAAAGGAAATTGAAGTAAGTAGGCTTACCCCTCAACGTAGCTACGTTCAGCGAGATAAGCGTTCAAGTCCTTCACACCCTTATCGGTCTTAAGGTCACCGATGGCCATTACGAATGTGTCTTTAATTAATAAATACTACACAAAATTCAATAGTAACAAGTCTCACTTGATCACTCGCCGGAAGAGATAGCTACACGCGAAGTACCCTACCACTTCGACTTCCAAATTATGACCGTGACGTTGTTCCGGTTCATATGCCGTCTGACTTCTGGTTAAGTTTCCATGTAACCAATCGCCATACCTAAAGCAAATGAAATCATTGGGCGTTTTTTTAGGGCTCAAATCCGTACACTTCCGACACAGTTTCTCTACCCAGCTTCGATTGCACAACGACGCAAGATCATTGGTTTATTCTACTAAAGCTAACCAATAGTCGTGCTGTCGTCATCGCAAAGAAGCATGCTTGTACGAAAAGTGTATTTATTTCTGCAGCAAGAGGAAAATTCATATTCTTTGATACTTTTTCGAGGATAAATATAGTTTTATTATTAAAATTAACTTGCTAACAGTACTAATTTCAACTGACAAATCATTAAGTTAGGCTGAATTATTTTTCATACGAGTAGTAAAAAATACATAATTTCAAGATTTCCTATTAACATTTTTTAATAATATAATATAATAACATCGTTTTCCAGAGCATCTGCTCATTTACAGCCATTCCACTGCATGTACTTTTTTTAATTTGATAAAACTCGTATTTGAGTTCAATAAAAGAGAAACAAATGTCTCTAAGAGAAAAAAGACAATACATATTATGTATATTTTTATGTAAAGACATTGAATTTTTTTAGATTAGATAATGTTCACGTAACAATGTCGTATGTGTTTGATTTGCTCTATAAGTCATCTTCATGTGACATCAAACTTTTAGTTAACTTTTTTATGCAAAATATTACAGGAGCCCAGTATAATATTTAAACAGGCATTTTGAAAATATATTGTGAAATAACAACTATATCAATTTTGACGACTCGTAAAATTTTGTTTATACATTGAAGTCTATTAATTAATAGTATAACATATTCCTGATTTAATCTGTACTATTGGTTGAAATAATATGCAACAACCATATTTTGTTGTTGTTTAGTTGCGCATATATTCGCGTACCGTGCACTGGGTTATAAGAATCGATAGATTAAACGCAAAGTCTCCCACTCTCTAGTCTAGAATACTTTCGTTGGCTCGTGGGCTGGTTGCAAGTATCGACAGTCCTGACACCTAGGTAAGGGGTCTACTAATTAAGAACGAGTTTTGGTAATATAATAAGATCAAAATTCGATTAAATCTTTACTAGAAAGATAAATTGATAGATCTGCTGTTCTATGTTGGCGTCATTTGATTTTCCAAGTTCCATTTATATTGTAAAAATTACTCCGAACGTCGAAAGTTAGGTTAAGCTCCAGCACAATATCTCACATCCAAGTTGTTTATTATATAACAAAATTGAATTGATGTTATGATTACTTTTTAGAAAATGTTGAGGCTTCCACTGGTGAGGGCCACGGGCTTATCGGGCAGTAGACTCGGTGCCGTTGGCCTTCATACGACAGGTAGTAAATCGCAAGCACCTCAGGAACTTGTCGAAGTCTTCATCGATGACAAACCAGTCCAGGTTCCTCCTGGAACTACTGTACTTCAAGTAGGTTGAACTTGTTAGCCATGAAAATCTTCTGATACTTTTCTTTTATATAAATTATATTTTGTTTGACTTCTTGCAGTTTATTAGATAATACAGTAACATATTGTATACAATTCGTAACAATAAGCATAGTTAACATTCTAAGTTAAATTTTTATGCATTCTGATTTGTATGTACATGAACATATATGTTCCATGTATAGATAGATTATTTGGATAATTTCTATCGCAATACTGTGTATAGATGTTATACATATGATAACTGTTTTTAATGGTATGCACTAAGAAATTTAACTTTATGTTAATAACTAAAAAACCCTGCTTGCTTTGTTATATTTATAAATTCAAAACATATATAATGTGCTTTACACAAATGATATTCAAAAATTGAAACACCATTCTGATTTATATTTTTTTAAACTTTTTATTTAATATTTATGTACAACTACAAACAAATTTTCTAGGCTGCAGCAAAGGCAGGAGTTGAAATTCCAAGATTCTGCTATCATGAACGCCTGGCAGTTGCTGGAAACTGCAGAATGTGTCTGGTTGAAATTGAAAAACAAATTAAAGTAAGCAATAGCTGTTTTTAATTTAATATATTTTACTCCTCAACTTTTCAATATTTAATTTTCTAAACAGAGCTTTTTTTAATGTTCATCAGACACAAGGATACACAAATACGTTTTTATTTTATTTAGCCTGTCGCAGCGTGCGCTATGCCAGTAATGAAAGGCTGGCGAGTAAAAACTAATTCCGATCTGACACGTAAGGCACGTGAGGGAGTAATGGAATTCCTATTGGTAAATCATCCCTTAGACTGTCCCATCTGTGATCAGGGTGGTGAGTGCGATCTACAAGATCAGAGTATGACTTTCGGTAACGATCGGAGCCGTTTTACTGATATCGAATTCAGTGGTAAAAGAGCTGTGGAAGACAAAGACATCGGACCATTAATTAAAACTATCATGACCCGTTGCATCCATTGCACACGGTGTATCCGTTTTGCTTCGGAAGTCGCTGGTTTGGACGATCTGGGAACAACTGGCCGTGGAAATGATATGCAGGTATAACTCCTTGCGAGTTTATTAATCACGATTATTTTTATTACAATAAATCATGTTGAATCTGCAATGAATGCAAATATTATAGGTGGGCACGTACGTGGAGAAAATGTTCTTATCAGAATTGTCTGGCAATGTAATTGATCTGTGCCCTGTTGGTGCTCTGACAAGTAAACCCTATGCCTTCGTAGCTCGTCCTTGGGAAATTCGTCGTACTGATAGTATCGATGTTCTTGACGCTGTTGGTAGCAACATTGTCGTTTCCAGTAGAACTGGTGAAGTTTTACGGATTCTGCCAAGAGTTAATGAGGTTAGCATTATTTATCTAAATATTACTTAACATAATATGTCAATAATTTTATTTATCTTCAAACACGCATTTCAAAAAACGTAATATTCTTCAGGATGTAAATGAAGAGTGGTTGTCAGATAAGTCTCGTTTTGCTTACGACGGTCTCAAGCGCCAGCGATTAATTACACCAATGATTAAAATAGGTGATAAATTACAATCAGTGGAATGGAAAGATGCTCTTGTTACTGGTAAGCAAGATTCGCCAGTATATAAATTGTATTGTATTAAGCTGCAAGCGCTCCTTTTACGCTTGACAAAGTATGTGTATTAATAGTTAATTATTTGTTTTCCTTACAATAAAAAGCTGCCAAAGCATTGCAAACGGTAAAGGGAAATAAAGCTGCTGTAATTGCTGGAAAACTTGCTGATGCTGAAGCCCTCATTGCTCTGAAAGATCTGTTCAACAAGCTTGGCTCGGAGGTTCTAGCTACAGAGCAAGGATTTCCTAAAGATGGACCAGGAATCGACTTCCGGAGCAGTTACCTTTTGAATAATACAATAGCTGGTATAGAAGAAGCAGATGTAGTTGTATTAATCGGTACGAATCCAAGGTACGAGGCTCCTTTGGTAAACACTCGGCTCAGGAAGGGATATCTTCATGGTGAGCAGACAATTGCGCTTATCGGTCCCGACATAGATCTATCATACGAATACGAGGTAAGAAATACTTGTAACCACCTAGTTTGTATAAATATTAACCGAGTTACAAACTCGCTTGAAACTCTATACTGTTACAAATCATTGCTTTAATCAGAATTTGGGAGACTCCTTTGACATTATCACAAAACTGAAAAATGGTTCACATCCATTCAGTGCAACTTTGAAAAATGCTAAGAAGCCGTTAATTATTTTGGGAGCAGAACAACTCACGCGAAAGGACGGAGCTAAAATACTCTCCGAAACTCAAGCATTGGCAAATACTTTGGGGAATAGCGTGCAGGTAAATCGAATTTATAATAAACTTAGTTAGTTACTACTACAGCAAAGCTTAAAAAAGAAATAATTTTTTTCGTTGCAATTCTTCTCAGGCCTCAGAGAATTGGAAAGTATTGAATGTGCTTCACACAAATGCTTCTCAAGTTGCCGCCCTTGATCTGGGTTATAGTTCTACCATAGATGACGTGAAGCAACAGCAGCCTAAAGTTCTATTCCTTTTGGGCGCGGACGACGCTAATATCAAGAGAGAAGACTTCCCCAATACTTTTATCATCTATCTCGGTCAGTAAATTATTGTATAAATATTATAATATTAACACAATGTATAAAGCTAGGTGGCTTACTAGTTTATGTAAATTTTGTGACACAGGAAGTCATGGTGATCAAGGAGCAAAAATCGCTGATGTGGTACTTTCTGGAGCAGCGTACACAGAAAAAACAGGAAGCTACGTCAATACTGAAGGCCGTGCTCAACAAACTGGTGCAGCGTTAACTCCTCCAGGTATGGCTCGTCCAGACTGGAAGATTATCCGAGCCCTTTCTGAGGTACGTTCGACAAACACGAACTGTTTACGCATATTTCTCATAGAAACTCTGAATGGTAATCTTTTCATCTAATTTTTCAGATCGCTGGTCATACACTACCTTATGACAATATAACAGAAGTCCGCTCGCGACTAGAAGAGGTTGCACCACATATAGTTAGATATGGCGATGTAGAGCCTGCTAATTTCTTTGCTCAGGCCCTTGAACTGGCTAAGGTATGTATATTATGCACGTAATCTATTCTCTTAAGAGCTGTCGAAATTAATGTACATTATTTTACAGCAAACCGGAGGTTCCTTCCTACCAGATCCTGTAGAAATCAAGCAAAAGACTCTTGATCAATTCTTCATGACAGATGTGATTTCCCGAGCCTCTCCTACGATGGCCAAGTGCGTTCAAGCGGCTATAAAGCAACGCCAAACCGAACTATAAGACGCCACCTACGGAATTATGTAAATAGGTAGGATTCTGTTATAATGATATACAAAAAAAGCTTTATTCAATGTAATGTTACTCTGCATAACCTTAAATTTTGAGCTCTCAGAGATGCATCAAAGAATTTCATTAAAGTGGCAGGTACGCTGTATAAAATTGTAACAGAATTCTATAATTGAACATCCCACTAGTTTGGTTAACTGTATGATAGTAACTGATAGGACATTAAGTTATTTAAAAATAAATGTCTACTAGTGTCAGTGGATAATTTTTGTGCAGTTTTTAGTATCCAGCTGATCTTTTAGTTGAAGAATTGAAGTTTTTTTATCTTGTGAACATATAAATATCATTCATAGTAGTAGATTCAGTCATCATATACGTCTCATTAATAATTTGTTACAGTGAGATTTATTCATTTATAATTCATTATGCTTGGAACGCTGCACCTTTCAGTTTCAGAAGGAAAATACACTATTAAGAGGTGAAAGTATTGTCAAAAAAGTAATGCTCGTAACCCTGTCTTGTTAAATGTTATTGAACACATTCGTAAACTATAGAGAAATACTTTTTTTTCTACAGTCACTTTTGTGTTAGAAGGAAAAATAATAAAAGTGAATTATTGTACATTAAAGGGATTACAAGGGATGATCCAGAAGATGAAAACACCGTATATAGACTAAAATGTTCACATTTATTTTGGAACTGAAAAAGTCAATTTCATAATGGCTTTTCAGTATAATAAACATTAGTCTCAGTTACTTGATTCTGGTTGGTCATCGGTATCAAGTTCACCAGAGCTTTCATCAGATTCCACCTATGCATACAGAATAAAATATTAACTATTATTCTATTAGATGAATATTTTCGATAATGCAACTACTAGCGTTTATTTGCCTTGTATACAATCCAATTATATGGAACATACTTTTTAATTGGATTTAGTTCAAATATTTGAAATAATATTTTGCAAATGAAAAAGATGATCTAAGATATAGATTTTTATTTTAGCATAAAATATTAAAATGAATCTTGTGAAAGCAATACGATTAAGTATTTTTTAATACTACTCAATGCATTAATTGGCAGTTAAAAATCCAATGACTTAAGTATTAAAAAAGGACTTTTCTATTTGTGCAAATCAGATTTGTAAAACGAGGCAATTTACGCCCAGAACTTCGTGAATTCCGCAAAGCCATACTTTTAAAAGATTTTGACAGCTGTCAAAACATTCAATAACAGTTGGTCGGAAAAAAAATAACGAAACGAAGCAAATGAAACAATATTATTCGATGTATCACAAGACTGAAAGAAATTCATGAAGGATTATTATATAGAAAAATTATATATCTAACCTTTTCTCCTAATGCCATTAATTTCTGTTTGTAAGACATTATCTTGCTTTCTTGATCTGTTAGAAGTTCTAGCAAGTCTTCCTGGTCCTTTTGCAACTTCTCCAGCTCGTGTATCTTCTCCTTCAAAGCGGCTTCAAGCATCGATTTACTCTGATCACTTCTTTCGTATTCATACTGTTTGAGTTTCAAGATACTGTCATCCAATTGCCGTTGTAAATCTTTCACCATAACTTTATACTTGTTGAGTTCTTCACGAACTGTCGTGTCAATATGATTTTCAGTAGCAATCATCTGTTTTTCATCAGAGAAATTTGTTTGAGCTGCACGAAGCACTAAATTCTGATCTTTAAGGTGATTTACTGTAGCTTGTAGTTCGTGTATTTGTGTCTATAAAAAATACAGTTAAAAGTTTGACTACTACACATCTTATCATTGCTGCAATTGCATGGGAACGCATACGTACTTCAAGGTCACGTTTCTCTTTACTCAGTGTTCCATTTACTTGATTAAGACTTTGAATTTGTACGTCTTGTTCCCTAATGAGTTCTTTGTATTGTGCGACTAAAGCTGATTCGGAAGGTGTAAGTGTAGAAATAGGATCGTTGTTCCGATGAGAGCTACTACCATCAAGTACGGATTTAACAATGATGCCTGAAAGGTTAAATATGTATCATAATGATATAATAGCAAGACTAATATCGTAGTAGAGGAGTCAACCTTCCAAATTTTTCAACAATCTACAAAATTCATGATCGAGTAGTAAATCGGCAGGATTCTTCGCAGATGGTTGAGGATGCTTCAAGGTTCTAGAATAGACTTCATGTCTCGCGATACCACCAATAGCATCCTGAAATCTCTCTAATCCTATTCTGTTTTCTACTAGGTGGCATAATTTTTCCTAAAACCAGAATTACAAAACGTTCATAGTTCTATCTTGAAAGTTATCACCTTATCACACTAAGTGCCGACATATGATCAACTTACCTTTGTGTAATTAGGGACAGCGTCATCATTGAAATATACACATAAGCCGATTAATAGAGCGCACATACTTTGAAGGAGAGTCTCTTGGAGGTCATCGTTATTCTCTTGCGAGGATAACAATGCCGTTAGGTAAGCTACTGATGAGTCTATACCAAGGAACGCTTTTACAGCAATGGGGCATTGCGCCGTCCACCTACATAGAAGGATCAGGAGTCCTAGTTTGCACTGAGTCTTATTACCTTGTTGCAATAACATTACGCATTGTTGCATCAAGGTTACAGGAGGCTTTCCAATGTTCGTAGCCAAAAGAACTCTAAGCAGTTGTTCCTTTTGTGTAACATTGTCTATCAAAGCATAAGACAAAGCCACGGCTGAGAACCAGTTCGACAATGAATCCGATGAAAAGAGACCACCGCATAATAACTGTCCTGTAAATTAGAATGCTTAGTAAATGGTTCCTTTAAAGAGCTATTAACTGCAAGAAGTTAAAATTAACCTGTCGTCAAAGATGGAGCCTCGTTGCCTTGTGGTAGTAAAGTTTGAACTAACTGCGACTGACCCAGTTCATTTTTGTAGAGAAAACATTGAAAACAGTATAGAACGGAACATCGAAGTAGGAATGGTTGTTTCTCATTCACCATGGACATGAGGAGCACGACTATAGCCGGCCTATGACGAGACAATGAAATAGACTGATATTTAAGTAAAAGAAATTATTCTATTACTTAAAATTGTTCTCATACCTTGGTGGAGTGCTAGGAGCCATGACACCTGCCAGAAATTCTTGATTACTTGCATTGCCCCTTATAACTTCAGCTACAGCGCTTATAGTCTCAGTAAGAACATCGGCTGGAACTCCACTTGCCATTAGTATATCGCATAGAGCTTGCAAAAGTCCGCAAGCTCTCATGGCACGTTGACAAGCAGCTGTAGCCTTAGAAAATGACAGAGCAACTGTGATTGTTGTACAGCTCTTATATTACATAGCACATAGATTTACGGTTTCAATTATATACAGTGGAAAATTTTACCTGTGCTGGACCACTAGGTGCAACAAGAGCACGAATTACTTTCACCATACAGTGCACATTTGATACTTTTTGAGGACTCCAGCCAGAAAGGGGACTGTCGTCAGTTTCTGGTGGAAGCTGAAACATTGGAGTCAGCCTCTGGATATAACTACCTATTGATAATTTGTGATGTTAATATTCTTAATAACACATAGTGTAGTTGCAAATTTGAGTTAATGTTGTTACCTTCTTTAAAAAAATTTTGATTACTGGCATTTCCACGGAGCAGATTCAACATCAGTAACAAACAATCTTCCACGACTATACCACCTTCAGCTCCACCTTCTTGTCTTATTACTTCGAAAATTCGATCGAATGCATTTTCAAAAGCAACAATTTTTTGGATGTTTGCATTGCCTTTTGTTAATTGAATGAGTAATAATAAAGCCTGCAGATAAGTGAATAATAATTTTCAACATATACATGGTAATATAGTCTACAGCTCACATACATCATTGCGAATAACTTCTCTGCTGTCACTCAGTAAATCCATTAACTTTGATACACCCATAGGACTGACTAGGATGATCTCCTGAATATCTCTCGGCCTATTAGCCAATAAATGCGTGAGTAATTTCAGAGCAGACCATCGAACCCTGAAGTCAAACTCTTCTAGAAACGCTAAGATCTGACCTACACTGTCAAGTTGTTTAATAAATATTTCTGTAAACTGTTCGCCAATTTTATTCTTCAACCCATGTTTATTCACTGAAATAAAACTTTTATTGGTATCATGCAGAAAAATCATTTCATATTGAAACCAACCTTCTTCATCAAATGTTTCTGGACTAGTTATGTTGCACAGAGTATCCAATGCAAGTCCAATAATTTCACAGTCTGTTCGATCCATTTCAAGAACCTGCCTAAGTGCATCCATGCCCTGTGCTCCAACCTCAACACGGTATGTTCTAGACAATGCTTTAAGTGCACGACAAGCATCTCTTCTGTCATCTAATAAGCTTGAAGATTGAAGTCTGTCTACAAGACGTTCCACCTGTAATGAACAGATGTATACAATTTTATATCTATTTGAATGAAATGCAGTTTCAACCAATACTTATATACACCAGTCAATAATTCATTTTATAAGATTTAAAACGTAACAGTTATAAAACATTAACAGATAAATAATACACGTTTATATTTTGGCAATGAGACAAACGTGAAACAATTGTTTGTTGAGGAAGATTATAACAGTTTGACAGCACGTATTGAACTCGGACTGACGAATAACAAGCAAAATATGAATAGATTGAATATCCAAAACGCACCGTGTCCGCTCCAGATGGTTGATTTTCAGGTGGCGGGGCACCAAGTACAGATTTCAAACTACTTTTGAAATATTCCATTTGATCGATGTGTCCTCAGCTTCTTCAAAGTATACTACACGTCACACGGCGCCGACATTTTGAAATGTACAGTAGAAATTTCATAGAGGGCACCAAACGCGTAATCAACGATTACATGATCATACGATATTTCGTAGCTTAGAACCTGATTGGTCCAAAGTTGTGAATATTGTGACTGCGATTGTGACAAATTAGGCAGGAGGTTACATTTCGATTTTACGCGTACAGTATTTTATCCGACAATGAAATTTACGAAACATTTTATTGACATATTCCGTAATAAACTGTTACTAAGTTTTAACATAAGTAATTGTCGGAATTCGAAATTAAATGAACATGTCGTGAAAACGTATTAATTATGACCTCCACTTAGGTGATTTATATTTCTGGTAAGGCGGATTGAGATGACATATGAAATTGCGTTATTCTATTTAGAAAAAGACCACCTCACTTAGTCTAATTTATGATCAAGTCAACTTTTTAAAAATCATTTTTTGGATAAACATGAAACTTCTTCTTTCCGGATGCTCGGTTTTATCTCCTTAGGGAGCAATTACCAGATAAACATCAGACTGTAAAAGAAAAATATGTTTTTATCGTAATTTTTGAATAACATTCTTTTAAATTTAAACTGTTCTACAATACTTTTATTCAAGAGGTGCGATTAAACAAGAAATTATAACATTGTTACATTTGACCAATAAAATAAACTGGAAAGATTAACCAACGATAGATTAATTTGTAGAAGTAAAGAAACAAAACAAACAATGGGTCTCATTTATTTAGACAAAAATTTCAAATTCATGGACTTGCTGCTTTTGCGCCATTAGAGCTTCATATATTTGATAGCATGTCAAGTTGCACACCATTGGTCATTATATTTTTTACAGGTGCTTGTGTATATGGGAACTTGTACTTGGCGGGAGACTTAATCGACGCTCTTGATATGAAATTCATTTGAGCTTGCAGAGTTAACAATACGACGCGAGGAAAGTGTAATACTGTCGCTGAGCCACAACATCTACTATGATTAACTTTCACATGCTGAATTCTGGATCCGTGTAACATCTGCAATTCAGTAAGATATTTATTTACATTAGTAGACAACAGTAGAATTAAAACAATTTTATAATTACATTTGTTAAAAACAGTCTGTTGCCATGGTCGGATTACACATTCATCTTACATTATGAAAACTAAACACAAGGAAGTCTTGCAACTGTATCAAAACTAAAAGAAGAATATAAGGAAAACAAAATGTTTAGACTGAACAAATCGTTTGTGTTTCTATTTTCAAGGTAATTATAATAGTTTATGTGGAACTTGATCAAGTGCCTTTAGTTTTTAACCACTTATATACAAACATTTGGTATATAGTAATAATTATATGTTTATTACATTTAATACATTACTTTTCAGAGTTGTAAGAATTTATCAGCTGAAAATATGCATATATGGGATTAAAAATTATAATGTAGGATGGTTCAAGGCAACAAGAAATACATTCGGCTGCTTATGACTATACCTAAGGTCAATGCCACATGCAGCAAGACAAGCAAGGTAGGTTTTAATCAATAAAATTTTGCATGGGCTATTGGAAATATTTTAAAATAATAGCATCACCTCTCAATCTTATTATATATAAGTAAATCTATCTGGTGGTGTAATAGTATGAGAGAAAGAAGAGCTTATTTTGTCAAAAATAATGCCATCTTTTTATACACAACTATAATAGCATTGCAATTTATACATATATGGAATAGTCACTGCTAAAGTTACTTCATATTTGAAGACAAACAAACTTCATTGCACTTAATGAATATGGAGATACTATATTAAGAAAATTGTTGCTGAGCTCTGTCTACTCTTCTCTATAGTTAACTTATGTACATTTGAATTTGAGTTTGTGTTTGTCAATAATTGATATTTGAAATCCGTTGCTATCTTTATGTCTATATTTCCATTCAACTGCGGTGAAAAAAGATAATGTTAAATGGTTCCCTATGTCATGGTTAGCCTTTGTTATTACATATAGTCTGTCCATGTGTTCAATGTTTTTTAAACAATTTGCAAACAGTACGATCCTAAGCAAATAGCACATGGCTCGGCATATTATTTTCATTACAAAGTATGCATGTATATGGTTTTGCACTGAAATATATTTTGTCTATTTCAGCATATATTTCCGTGATATTGTGGAATATCCACGTGTGATTTTCTAAGAATTGCATTGTTTGTAAATTGTCAAAAAAACACATTGAACTTGTGGACCCGCCACAGATAATTTGCAGGAACTGGATAGTGGTATACTACGGTCGGTCTATAAGTTCAATTGTTATAATAATCTAACAGTCTATTGATGCTCACTTACATCGGTTAATCTTACTGGCTATTTCTTACTTATTTCTTAATCCATTGGCATTAGCGATAGGACCCCTCACAAGTCATCACTGTATTCCAGTAACTTCTACTGAGAGAATCAGTTCGTAGTTCGATTATAGACTTCCATTTTAATGAAAATACAAAAAGTGAAAAGCTGTTATCTAATTGTTGGTACTTGCCTTTTTAAGACCCCAGTAGGTGATTATTTGATAGCTATCCACTTTTCGTATTTTCACTCAAAATAGAAGCTCATAATTGAGCGAAAAGAACAAAACAATTAGAAAAATATATTTGCATGATATCGTCAAATTTCGCACAATTCTTACTTCAACATTTCTATTGAGATTTATGAGCAATCTCCGATATACCTTAATAAATATTGTGTACAATGTTTTAAAGACCATAATAGTTACTAAACATTTTTTTAAAACAAATATTATACCATCATTTATACTCATATATTTGTTGATTTTTAGGCACTACTACACGATGGAACATTGTCTTCGCAAAAAAAAAATGTGCATGGCTGCGTGCAAGTGCGAGATCCCGCAGTCGCAAATGTTTGTATTCAAAATTTAAATCAAATCGCTAAACCAGTCGAGTTGAAATTTATATGAAAAATTAAGTACCAAATGTAGATAAGGAAATACAATATGCAGACGTCCAGTACTTCTCATTGGAAATTTCTCCGGCTGAGGAGCTAACTGTTTTTCACGACAGTGAATATACAAGATACGACCACAAGCTTTGCGTGATCGTGCCTCAAAGCAAACCTGTTTTGTCCAATATTTTCCATGGCATAGTGAACCACGATTGGCAGTGCCATCAAAAACAGTCAAAGGCACTTTCCTAGTACACATACATTTACAATAACATATAATAAATTATGGAGAACACGTGAAAATGAAGAGCTGTGAAAAATATTATATATGCTTCTCTTTTATACAATACGTCGTGGATGAATGAATTGAAGAAAAATGTAGGAGTGTCTAATTTAGTAATTCCATTGAGTAGTTTCAAACAACCTTAATTTCATTGAAGTTAACTAAAAATGTACTTTACAATAATAATTAAACTCAAAAAAATTCTATTTAAGTAATCTTGAGTTGCATATATAAGTTCGTTAATATTACCAAAGTATCTACGAATATGGAAGAGGAATTTAAAAGTCTTGTATAAACTTAAGTTAGTCCATCGATTTAATTTCCATGATAAAACCATCTTCAGCTGCTGCAATACTGGTGAATAATCCTATCCTATTAGTAGTCACGTAGTGCTACCTGTCACAAAATTTCTATTTCATATACCGATGGATATATCTCCAATACATGAATTTCATTGTACACATTTAAATAAAGTGAATTGGGTACCTCGAATGGTAATGCAGAATTTCTAGTCACGAAACGCATAAATAACATAATTTTAACAGATTTTTCTTAAGCGGCGTATGTCAGTAAATTCTGTAAGATTGCAAATCATTTCGCAATCAGTGTCGCAATGATTAATCCAAAATTGAAAGAGAAGGATGACTCAGAAATTCAGATGTTAATTTTTATGTGAACATTTTTAAATCGGATTTCAACTTTAGTTTTAGATTGTAAAATTGGTGCCAAAATGCTTTTTAGCCTCACTGTACAATCAACTCCACTTAAGAAAAAAACCTCTGTTAAGATTCTACTCTACGATATTCGTGACTGGAAATTCTACGTTATCATTCGAGGTCTCCAATCCTCTTAAGAATAATAATCTGATGCTGTCAATTACCATGTAACAATATTTTTTTCTGACCTCGCCAGGAATGTTTTCCTGCTTAGCCGCTTCGAATAAAACTCAAATTACCTTCAGAGTATCGTGTCCCTTTAGAAATAGGGTTCGCAAGGACGGCTTTTAAAAATAGGTAAGCTATTCAACAACTGTTTCACGGTGCCTCAAGAATAACGTGTTTAGGTGTTACATTTCCATAACATAAAATAACATACTAAGTAATAGCAAAATAAGCAATTAAAATATATCGATTTTAATTGACATTCCTTTCTTTCCTTACCACTTTTTCTGCGTGGGCGAGATGTGCCAGATTGTTTTCTTTTTCTTCGTCATTATCATCCCCTTTGATTTTATTCTATATTGTGACAGGTCAGATCAACTAACATTAAAAAAAAAGCATTTTTGACATCTTTTGCAAAGATCCTATAAAATATGTATTCTAATAACAATTCCTATTTTTTGTTTGTCAATACTCCATCTAATAAAGGAAATACTATAGCGTCATAAGCATGCAACGAATGATTGATGATTTGTTAAATATAACATGTATGATGTCAAATAAGAAAACATTTCTCTTTCAACAGGAATACGAGCGTGCGCCTAATAAATCACGAGAGTAAGTAAAATCAAGAATAATTGTGTCATCCAATAATTATCTCTGCGTTTGTCCGATTATTAATAAACGCGCGTTAAGATGATCGCGATAAAGAAGTAACGCTGCTAATGACTCACGTAGAGTCAGGGTTACGATGTAGCACGACTGACGAAACACTGAACATCTGACGCAATGAAAAATCAGCTTCAAGACAGATAGCGCTTCAGCAAACTGCAGACACGTTATACCACGAACGTACATTAACCTAACCTAACCTAGTCCAACCAAACTAAACGGAGTCAGAACTATTCCGCAACGAGTGATAATGATGATACTGATCAGAATGATTGTACTGATATCTAAACAACACAACAAGAATTGGCATTGTCATATGTAACTCATTTGTGAATTAAAATTTTTATGACTCAAAATTGCATGATAACGCTGTGTGTATAACGTTTGAATACCTAAGTGAACATGCGAACGTAGATATTCGCACGTTTACTTGTGTGAAGGTAAAAATGGTGTCATTGCCGTGATAAGGAGTAAAAACGTTCATGGCAAATGCGGAAACAAAAGTCAGGGAAACAGTGAACGTTTAGATTACGATCGGGTAGTTTATTAATGTTTATATATGTATGTTGGTAATTCTGATTCATTCGATCTGATGAAATTGTACGAATCAGTATTTGCAATATTTCATGTCGATGCATATGTAAGTATTAGTCATATATATTAATCATGTTTATCAGTAGTCCACAGTTCCTTGTTCTTTTTTTGGTTTCGTCTTCTTATTTGAACAGGATGTTATTTCCTCGTCGATAATATAAGTGCACAAGCAACGATAAAGTAATCAATTGTCTTCTATGTTATTCACCTTTACTGGTAATCTGTATATCTTTTTACATGTCTAATCACTGTATCGCTCGTAATGGAAATTGATCAAATGTCAAAATTTAGTGTACTACCTGGCCGCTTTAACTCTTCGCAGTCATATTACTTTTCGACATGGGTATCCTGCCGGGAATACCTCGAACTTCGACCGCCAACAGCTACATCAGTACCTCCTGTATTTTTAAAAATTCTTTTTTACCGGCATTTGCATTGTTACAGTTACAGTACCGCATAAGATACAGTAGAGTAAATTGTTGTCAAAGACGTCTATTTCTTGAAATGGTAATATTAGATATTAATTTATAATATTAATTATTAGGATATGCTTCGATACATGTATCGATAAAAATGAGTTTTAGTCTCATTAGATATTAGCATTTCGTATCTGCTACGATGACGTGCATTGCTCGGAGCATTATTTTCAGAAAGTGTCTGTAAAAAAATGAAATTACAGTGAAAGGCATTGACCACAGGATACAGCTTTCTTGTGGCGAAAAAGAAATAGTCATTTTTAGGTTAGTTTCTTCGTGCGTTTTTAAAAGCTATGGTAGGTTATACTACATTTCAACTAAGCACGGTTTAAAGTGTTAGCCAATGGCATTATAATTTATTCCTTTTAAACGGTGTCTGAAATTAGTTAATATTTTTTAAAGCGTCCATAATGGCAATATATATATATATATATACACCTAATGCTACGGAGTATTTTAAAAAATATGAAAATCTATTTTTTTCACATTCTGATATTTCAAATTATTTATGAAAAAATTTCTGTGACCACTAAGTGTTCAATTCCCAAAACGTCATATCGTACTGAGTCAAGTAAGTCGTGGAATTACATCCGTATTAGATAACTCGTTACGGTTTCGAGTTTATCATTGATGATTCGGACTTTCCTTTTTTTAATTTCCTGAGTTATAAATAATCAAAGTATTGCCTTTTTGTGGTTATACACGTGACCTCTTCCACAAACGTAAGAACTGTCGAAATTAATGGGTGGATTTAACGGAAGAAAGTCAATGAGTCAACAGTACCATTTAACGATCCACATCCGAGGGAAAAACAATGGAAAAAATGACCGCGAGACAATGATAATTCATTGGAATTTGTAAAAAATTAATTTACTTCCCGGAAGTGTGACTGATACTTTTTTGCGAAGAGACATTATTAAATGAGTAAGCACCAAGTCGGACATGCAAGATGTAGAAAAAGATAATAGTAATAATGAAACTAAGCCAAGGAAAGAATATCTGTCTGACAGGAAAGATGTCTATTTTGTGTATTATAAAAAAAAAATGTTTGTCAATTTTTTCCTCGTATTTCATATAATAATCGTCTTCGTTTGAATAAAGATCAAAAATTGTATTATTTAGTGGTACAACATTCTTCCTGATGAAGAGTAACATGATACGAGAAAAAAAGATATCTTATAGAAAATAAAAAAATACATTTTTTATATTTCAGATAAGATAACTCGGAAATAAATGTCGTTATTGTGCCATACGTGCTATTTGCGTCGAGAGTCTCTTACTTACTATTTTCATTCCTTTTGTCCATTTCCGTTTCTTTTTTCCAGGAGATTGTAACCTAGTTGGTCAGTGATGACAGTAAAGGTGGCGATCGTATGTGTATGTGTATTATCGCTCTTGCGACCAACGTGTACACTCTGATGCAATAAGTTTTGAAATGTACATATTACGAATAAAATAACATCTAGTTTGTATAAGCGTTGACTTCGAATCGAATCCACGCTCGACTGCGGCCAAAACTTTCGTATTTTATAGATCTATTTACATGAAATAGGTTAAGGCGCCGGTGCTCCCGTCGTAACGCTTCAACGCTCGACGCCCTCACGAGAAAACTGAGAAAAAATATATCGCGGAATCGACGACTTGCTTTGCGAGAATCGTAATCACACGAATCGATGGTAAGTAATTATTTTAAATATGAATATTAATTGCGACTTGCGACATCTATGTCATGTAAAAAGAATCAATGATGACTTAGTGTCAATTGTCATTTTAGCATTATGGAGTATACGAATTTTTAAAGATTCAATTAACAACTTATATAGTTCATTCAAGATTTGAATCTATCAATAGTCATTCATAGATAAAATGCCTGTTACCAATAGATGTGTATGCTGATAAAAACACCAATCTGATAATACAGAAATAGCTCAGAGATATTTTTATTTTTGTGTAATATATTCCAATCTTGCTTCTAAAAGTGTCATACGTTCACATTTTAATGACGAGCATCAATTTCATACATAAGTTTTGATTACCTAGTATTTAATTACTTACGACTAACAGTGATGGGACTGTCCGGGTTTCCTCGATGAATGAGGTCGTTCAGTAGTTACAGGAAAAGTCTTCTATGGTTACGATTATTTGTCTGAAGTGAAGAATCAGTTGGAACAGGAACTTATTAAGTCTGTCAATCCTCAGACTTTTTTCAGATCAAGTAATATCCAAGTTCAATCCCACATGACGAAATCCATTCATAAAATTGTACGAACGTCTAAATCGATTGATTACAATTGATTGGCTGTATTTGGTCTATGCATATACATGTTAGGTAACATCTGACAAAGCTCAAGTTGAAGTACACTGCACTTGCACCAGAAACAAAGGAGTCCCGAATATCAGAGCTTCATTGACAAAAATCGATGTACAGTCGACAAGCCTGCCATCTATGAGCGGAACAGCTAACCTCGTCAATTTCCCCAGAAACAGCAACGGAAACGCATGGTATTTATACATGTGCATATAAACTAAAATGTTTCAATGACCAAGAAGAAACCAGTAGGCAATTAATTGTTTATTTAAATTGACTTCATAAAGAGTATAAATTATTAACATTCCTTGTAGTTCTTACGGTTAAAGAGAAATTCTAGTTAACTCCAGTGAACAAGACTGTTGTCTATTTCTATTTACCGATTCTTCCACTCCGCTTAAAGGTGCCTTCACAACTTTGTCGAACCAGTCGTGTGTGTCGGAAAACTCGGGAATCTCATGAACGAGGGGTCTAGTTTCCGTGAGTTTTCCAACACGTACGAGTAGCCCGACAAACTGTCAGGGCACTTGTAAAATTTTCTCTGTCCTTTTCGTCTCTCTCTTACTCTCTTACTCTTTCTCTCTCTCTCTTTCTCTCTCTTTTTAACATCGCGTGTCTCAACACGAGGCTTCAGAATATACTTGCCCACACTTACGCATAGTTTAGCTTGAAGCAAGTGCACCAGACGAGTAAACTCGGTACAAAGAAGAAAGTTCGAGAATTCTACTAGTCCGAACCTGTCGATCTCGCTCGCGGATACATAAGTCATTCTGCAAGTTGAGACGTGTCTAACGAGTGGTCATTCTTATGCGGACGAGGAATCGTTAGGCTTCAATACAATGGTGTCGATTGTAACGTACGGAACGGCCAAAAAAAAATGTAAATATGAAAAATTCAAATAAACGAAAACTTTTAATAGCTTTAAAACTTTAAAATGAATCTTTGAGATATTTCAAAAATCTAATTAAGCTGTATGGTGTTTTAACCTTTGAAAGGATTAACTTAAAAAAGACATTTCCTGGTACTACGATAAATCTGCTTAGTATTGCACGCGATTTGCCATAGGCAATTTTAGAATAGAACTGTAAGCGTTATTATAGTTTCAATGGTAAATTGGTTCAAATGAAATTTTGATTGAGAGGGCGCACAAGAAACAGAGAGCAATAGAGAAAAAGAGAGAGAGAAAGAATACGCAACAGTGTACGCGTAAAAGAGCAAGAAAGCAAGAGAGATCGATCGTAGCAGAAACCCTATGTAGTTATTGGTACAGCCAGGCTGTGAGTTGTAACGCGCAAGAGAGGGCTCCACTGGCCCGATCCAAACAAAGAAAACACGACACACGCGAAACACATCACGAGCCCTCCGGTTTCATGGGGCCGTAAAGGCCTATCGATGTATTTTTTTCTTTCCTTTGTTTTTTTCTTTGTTCGCTCTACATGTTTCCCTCTCTCTCCCTCCCTCTCTCCTCATTTTCTTTCACTACTGCCTCCAAAATAGAGAGCTACATGAAGTAGACAGTCGTGTAGTTATAACAATTTTTAAATGTGAGGTGCTAAGATTCGTACTCATTGGCTCTTCAATTTTACTTAGCGGTTCTACTTTGCCATTATTTTTATACACAACGATGACTACGTTTCTATAGTTAAGGATCTAAGTAGGATTAACCAATCATGTATGTACAACGTTTATGAAGAATATTCCTGTATTCTTCTCAAACGTTCGACATGATTGGTTAATACTACTTAAATACTGTATGATGAAAACATAGTCAATGTACAGGTATCCTTGAAAGTGGAACTGGTACTACGAGCTATCGATACACGTCCGTCGGATTCGACTAGGAACTAGAACGATTTAAAAAACAACCGCTAAGGCAGCTCACTGGCGGACAACAAGAGGAAAAAAACGACAGAACAGCGAATAGAGGAATAAAAATAGACGAACTAGGAGCATAAAAGAAGAAAAGAAAAGACGACAGAACTAATCCAATTTAATTTAGGGTGTATTCCGTAACTGAACCGTCGTTACGGTTTCTATATATGATTGGTGTATGACACAAATCAGTCAATTTGATTGGATGAAATTTATTAACCGCAACTGTAGCTCGGTTTTGAAACGTACCCTTAGTATAATGGTTAAACATATAATAAATAATTAATATTGTACGGCCCGGCATATATATATATATATAATTCTTGAAAAGTATTAATATCAATAATAACTTTTAGAAATTCGTAACAATTGATTTGTTTCGTGTCTTTCAATTTTCTCAAATAACAGGAAAATTACATGTGCCGAATTATACAGCGTTCTCGCTGACAATCATCCATTCGCGTTGTACAGCTGTTGACGAGTGAGAGAGAGAATTATGGGTTGAAGGAAGAGGATGAACGAAGACAAAGGAACTGCCAAGCTGGGAGGGTAGGGGCTCTACGGAGCGCGTGGTGGGGGTACTAGAGGAGAAGGGGAAGCAAAATGAGAGGGTAGAGCCGAAACGAGGGACAAAGAAAATCCTATGACAAAGGAAAAAAAAAGTAATTTTTTTCCTTATGAAATAGATGCGAAATAATTATTTTACCGGTAAATTTTATTATCTTTCCAAGATTTTATCATACTTCCTCCTTATCGTACTCGTGTCAAACGATTAATCGAACGATTGGTTTTTTTTAAATTCCTTTATTATAACATTGATAATCCTTGTGTCTATGAACAGAATCATGTTACATGTACTCATGCATACTATTTAGAAATAAAATTGAATGAAAAGTTAAATAAGGCTGAGGCAACTAATATATAAATTAACAGCAGCTAGCAAGGAGACAACGGCCGAGTCGGCAACGATCGTGTCTCAAAATTATTCTACAGGATGATGCAACGAGTTTACGTGGTGGCAGTAGATTACACAAAGAGCCCTGGGTCTCCTCTACGAAGAGTAAAGAACACAGTACTACTGGGTTGTAAAACAGCGTGCAACGAGAACGGGAAGTTGGACAGGCCCTGGCAGGGGTAAAAAAAGAAAGAAGTCAGCGGTGGTGGAAATCCCACGGAGCTATTACGGCAACGGCTATAGATACTCCACTGCATGGGGTAAGTATACATATCACGCGTTTATACCTACGAAACGTGAAACAAAGAAACATCGCACGCACAGTCATACTCGTGTGTACAATACACATAACCTTAGAAGAGAGGAGTTCGATTTTCTCGTGTGTTTCAGTAATGTATCGCGTAAACGTGTCCTTGTCAGAGTGCCCGAACTAAAATGGCTACAGCACTGATGGGTATAGGACGTATAGTGGCGCACAGCTGAGAGGCCATGGAGAAATGGATGAAAATGAAAAGCAGAGGAGAGAAAGAGAAAAAAAAGTTATCCGGTCGTTGTGTCACAAACCGGTAGGGCGATGGGCGCTCCGAACTCCCCTGGCCAGAGGTACGAGCGGAACCGAGTTGCAACGGGAAAGGCCGAAGCCGAAGTTACTGCGAGACATCACGTAGCCGGTGTTGCTAGGCGGCCTGGTGGGAGTCGGTAGCAGTAGAGGAGGGCATGCTAGTATATAAGTCGCGTCATCGGTGCCGGCGAATCAGTTGTTCGAATGTCGTGTAGGCGAGTTAACGTATCGTTATAAGATAAGTTACTCACGAGAGTCGCCGGGTCGCTACACGAGAACAATCTTTTGTTACGTGTAATCACAGGACAGAACGCGTATCGCCGATTTCAATAAGTTTTCGCTAAGTTCACACCGTGCTAAGGGACTGTGTGCTTGAGAATATTTCGAGACGTGTTTTTTTTATAAGCATCAATAATAACCGATAATGGAGGTGCTACCGTGTCCGGTTAACGTAAATTTCAGCAACAACAGAGGTACGATATACGAATAAACGATGACAATGTTTTCTCTGCTTTCACTCGTAAAATTGGACGGAAATTTCTATCGTTTTCTCTTTGTCCTTTCTTATACTCCTCATTGAGTCTTTACACTTAATATTTAAAGGTTTTACTTAATATTCGAGAGAAAAAACAGATTCTCGTTGATTTTGCTTTAATAACGAAGTCTAATTCGAAGAAGAGATTAACAGTGAGACGCCGGCATCTCTTCCTTTTCTTGCCGGCTACTCAGCTGATTCACAGGATCAGCTGATGTTCGACTGAACCGTCTTTTTTCTCGGGAACATTCTCATTTTTCTATTGTTTATTGCAAAATTAAAAGCTCTATATAATATATTTGTATTATTAGTATCTATTTTCGTATACGCGTAACTCTTACCAGTTCGTTTTGTTATATCGAAAATTCGAGAGCTGTTGCATCATGACGGCATCCATTCTGACCCTTCCTGAAAAAGACTCCTCTTACCTAATTACCGGCAACGATACATGTCAGTTACTGTTAGTTTAAAAGAGTTTAGTGATATTTCTTATTTCTTAATTAAATATGCGTTCCATCTCTTTGAATACAACGGTTTATTGCATCCCTCTACCGTGTATCGTTAACCTTCTGTCAGTATATTAATTAATGGGATTTTCTTGCGTGCATTGCAGCTGGAACTGTAACGGACGAATTGGATGGAGCTTGTCAGGCCTTGGCAAAGAGGTTGGAGGTTGAGCTGAGGGCGGCCAAGCACGCACAGCTTGCCTGCGGCGAGGTCCTGCTTCCCGCAGATCTCTTACCCCGGATAGCAAAGGACGTCCTCGTCATGGCTGAAAACGAGCCTTGCGGTCTCAGGTGAGAATACATTTAATACTTTAGTTACTTTGTTTCGTTGTCTTATCTGAAAATACTCGAGCCTTCGTTCAAACTACTATCTTAATTGGCGTTTGCGATATATGAATAATCCACACAAAAATCAAGTTACGATCTGCCAGCGTTGGTACCATTAACCGGTGTCATTTGTGTTTTTTCAATACTTATTTTTTTTTCTTTTTTCTATTATTACAGAGGCTGCACACTCTTCATCACCTTCGAGACTGACAGTATGTGCCGCAAGCTCTCCAGGATACAGTGCGATCCAAGTGCCGTTTCTACATTTGAGCTTTACTTAACACTGAAGCAGGATCACACATCATGGCACATACTTCTCCCTCAGTTCCTCAAGTGAGTATATTTTGTCGATCGATTGAAATTCAAAATAGTTGAAATTAATAAAATTTTAAAAAACAAAAGATTACACGCCACGTTAGTTGTCTTGGATTTAGTGACAATTATATTTAAAAAATGATTTTTTTCAAAATTAACTTTTCATACCGTCGTCACTTCTAATGAGTCAAATGTTTTTCTTTTTATAGAAATCTCACTCGCGGCGGTACCATAATGATCAGCCGAGATTTCACCCTTGAAAAGAAGAAACTGTACAGGTCGTACCAACAGCAAGACCATTGAAGGATCGAATACATTTTCCTCTCATGGGTCCATTATTTTACAATTCTCAAAACTGCAAGATCTTCGGTCTAATGAAAACTACGTTTTCCTTGTTCGATGGAGGATGCAGGCGAGAATTCATCGAGTGGTCAAGTTCTTCGTGGTCTGTCCTTGTCACTGTGCAAAGGCAGACATACACGGTCTGTCGCTACTCGCAGGCAATGTCTGGTGCAGACTGTCATCGTCGAAGACATCCCACTTGTGAGGTATGCAGACCGCTGATAAAAACAAAAAGAAAAAATGGAGAGAGAAAATAGGTGTGAGACTGCAGTTTCGATTCGATGGTATTATGCATTTTAAAAGTTGATCAACTAATTGTTTTCTCTTAACATTTTCAAAAAGTCTCTATACGTTCGTTAAACATGACACACGGATTTACATCTGGACACTTTTGTACATAGATTCATACACAAGTGTGAGATGGTGATTGCATACAGGGCCGGTTTAAACAGAGCAGATAGTACAGCAGATAGACATGGCATTCATATAACTGTGAAATGATTTGTAATTTCTTTCTTCAAATATCTATTGTCGTCGACTGCAAAGAAATTTGCCATGTCGACTGAAGCTGGTGCAAAGAAAGAAGCAGTCGAGTAATGTTCGGACGTAGGACTTGTAGGGAGCGACGGGGAGAGAAGAAAGTCGAAAGAAAGAGACAGTCGAACATTTGATCTAAGATTAAGTAAAAGGAGGAAGGGGGAAAACAAGTATATTGTGATAGCGAGAAAACAAATTATAACATGTGTAGCTCTTCTAAGAAGAGGAATATGTCTTCATTGACGAAGATGCATCGTTAAGACTTCTAACAAATTATCACGTGATATGTAGAATATTAGTATTAGGCAATGTTTTATTATTGATTAGTGATATATCGAATTAAATAGATTACAGTGTAGATTAGGGTTAGGTTTAGTTTCTCTCTCTCTAGTGCAGGTCGTGTGGACCACCAATCCATTGTCCCTTTTCAATGTCCCGTGTACAGCATCATACCCGCCGCCTACATAGCACACAGGAAATATATATATCTATACACAATCACACGTAGTACTCGCATACTAAAATACGTGGGCCCTGGCATGTCGATGCGGGCTCATTTTTAAAACACGCGCCACGAGTTTCTATACGCATAAACACCAAGAACGATACGCGTGTTAATTACGGCTGCTAATATCGCGCTTTTAATTGCCAAACAAACAAGAGACAGAAAGAAACAAAAACCTTAAAACATTTCCGCGCTCCAAGTAAAGTCTCTTTTTTTTTTATTTCCCTCTTTTATTAAATCAAATCTCCCCGTTGCGTCGGGATGGTCTCGCATTTCTTTTTGTTCAACACATTTGGTTTCGTCGATGTTCCCACATCACATTTCTCTCATCAATTTCCGTCTGTCAAGCCGGTACTTTAATGAAACACTCATTATTACCGTTAGCCTGCTGTAAAGGGGAATATATTCTTTTTCTACCATCGAATCAGTCGCTGTCGCCTAGACTGTACCGAACTAGCTTGGGGCAACGAGTGCATACAAACAAAGAAAACGAATATAATAAACTAAGTTGTACCTGTGGATTCGATATATGAGATATATACCCGGTGTCAAAGAAACAAATTACATTGTCCGAGATATATCGTGAAAACGAGAGACTTGTACGAGACGCGAACGAACGAACGAATGAACGAATGCTTTGTTTTTTTTATATATATATATATTCTTGTTCGTCCATTACTTAAACTCTTACGAATAAGTCTCGAAATTTGTGAAAGTTTGTCTCTTTTTTTTTTATATCTGTCCATTGTATGGATTTACATATGAATTGTCCGTCTCCTCAGGGGAATTAAATGATATTGTCATTTAACGTCGACCCCCACCTCCCCCGCCCCGCCCCTCACTCCCCCGCTCCACTGGTGGTATTGTGATATTAAAAAAAGCAAGTGTGATTAATGTAAGTTTTAAGTTTAGAGCTGTGCGATTAAGTGTGCAGCCTTAATCTCTGCGTTGGGTGATAAGAAAAAGCTTATAACGTGGAGCCGAATGGTGAGATTAAAAAAAAAGCCCACATTAAAAAATGACAGCGGTCCGTCATTTTCTATGTCGGGTTTATCTCGATTTGTACGAAACGAAAGTCCTTGTATTCGCGTACGTTCGTAACGAAATCCTTTTTATCTGAAATTTTGTGTTCTGTCGGTATGGATGAGATTTTTGAACGGTATCCTTGATTAATCGCGAACCAATACGCACGATGCTTAGTCAGTGAAATTCATAGATGCTGAAAGTTGAAAAAGAGCTGCGAACGTATCTGGATGCGAGGGAAATTACGAGAAGGTAATGGAGGGAGAGAGAGGCTGTACACTAAATTGCCAGTTGGCTATGTAGGGTGTTAATCTAGATTGTGAATCTAGATGATATCCACGATCTGAACGATTCGCAGGGCGTCGATCATGTGTTGTCTAGATCGTGGACGATTACGCCTAACGTTAAAAAAACATACACATGTGATCTTATATCATTATGATTATGTAGAGAAAAAAAACAAAGTATAAGATACCATTATGTATATTTTATACTGAGTTGAAAAAGTTCTAACGAAAAGAAGAAAAAAAAGTAAAAAGTATGTGTAACGATGTTTAATTCATCGCAAGTTATAATAATTATCATTACGATATATATATAAAAACTATATATATATATATATATAAAAGTATTTTGACGTCTGTGTTTGTTGTATATGCGATGATATATTGTATAAATGATTGCGCGCCAGTCCTCAGTCATGAATTTTATATTGTATAGAGCTACAGTCGAATATACCTGGGTTTCAGTTGGAGACTGATGATTTGGCTGATAGTTCGACACGCGCAAATATGATATATAAAAAGGAAATGAACGAAGGGAGACAAACAGACACACAAATGATTGTATGAATGACGTCTATTTGGTGATTTTTTTTTCTTTTCAATTATTTAGTTGCCTCGTTGGCTTGTCGTTAATTTTCCCAAAGGCAGACAATGGGCTTGTGTAATCCTTCCATGACACTTGTAACTCTTGCACAACGTGGGAAATCGATAATTTCAGTTGTTTTGGTCATTCGAGATTGAATGTTGAAAATCGAAGGTTTATCCGGGGGTGGGGGGTCTTACCACGTAAAACTTGTACGAGTACGGGACTGTATTTTTGTTTATCGGCTCTTTGTATTTTACCCGTCATCTTTTGTCAATATGCGTATGATGTTCTGTTAATTGGGAAAAGGAATGAAAGGCTCAGATTGAAAGTACGTAAAGCACGAAATTCGGGATACGAGTTAAGTAGCTTTTCGTTTGCAGTTTTGACCGTTTGTGGGCAACCGGTAGTATTTTTGATGAATAAAAAAAAACACCAAAGAGACCAAGCTGATCTCACGCGTACAAGTGCGCCAGGGCAAGAACCGTCGAAACGCGAGCCACAAATAACAAGAGGTGCACGCGGGCACTGCGTGCGCCTGAAGGCTTCTGAACTTCTTTTTTTTTTTTTAATCGTTCTGTTACCTCGAAAGGAAACTTTGAATGTTCGAGACTCAAAACCGATACGAAAATGAAAAAGGGAATATGAAAGCTTTGGTGAATTCGGCGACGTATACAATTTTGTAAGCGTAACTCATAGTGATCGAACGACTCTTTGCAATATCTTTTGTATTAAGTATAAAAACTATATACTATGTGATGTTATTTCTAATTTGTAATATTTACAGTAGAAGTGACGAAAAAATAAAAAAGAGGATTTAATAAGTTACCGTCTTTCCTTTCTTGCGCTTGAATATCCTATTTTTCCTCTGTACTAATGTAATTTCCTGTATACGATATTATTTCAGTTTCTTCATCGAATCTTCGCGCTTGGGGTATTTTGAGGTTGGTACTACAAGAACCAAGCAAAGTGTAGAATCGTGTGACTGGCTGCTAGCGTGAAAACTCTGAGGGCTCACGAGTCTCAGTTTCTAACAGTCCGCATTACATACGAACGTTGCGTGCACGCAGAGCTCCGAATAGAGTTGTGTAGGTCGGGCTTTGCAGAGTGCACAACGTGAACTCTCGTGAACCGTTGCCAGAGGAGTGGCTCTCGCTTAAGTTTACGTAACGTTAGACAGGCTCTGATATACCGGGTGTTTTGTATGAAAAGCCTGAATATTATTACGACGGAATCGGTCGCTGTCACGTTCTTGGACGTTTTAAGGTTATGATCCTTCGTCTCTCGTACAGCAACGAGTGGCTCAGTGACACGTGTCTGCAGAAACTTTTCAAGTTCCTCAGAACTTTTTAAGCAAACAGATTCGTATCTGCAAGTCGATCTTAATAAGATCAGTCCTGTCTTCCCAACAGAGCTGTTCCAAGCACTACATTCAGTTCATGGTAAAGTCGCAACGTCAGTTTCATCCATAGGAGCGTTTCATGCGTTTAAGCCATGAGGAACGGAGAGAATGGGAATTTTGAGGTTAGTTTCTTATGGTTTTTAAAAATGACAAGAGAAAAGTGAATTGCTAATAATTTCAAGGCTCAAACCTAATCCTAGGGACAATAAGGTATACTTGACAATGTTACTTTGAAACTGTGAATCTTATTTAAAATTGTACTCAAGACTATAATTGTGTTTGATTTTTAACAACAAAAGAATAGCGCACGATGCACCCGCGTGTCTCGTAGCGTCGAGAATAAGAATATACAAATAAGTTGTTTACCAGTCCTACAAGCTGAGCTACGTGTAGTCGATGTACTAGGAAAGGTAGTAGTGAGAGCAAATCGAAAGTAAAGAAATCTATCTGGGCTTGTTGGCTATAGGCTGACGTTAGTTCTTCATCAGTGGGGCAAATGGGGAGTGGCAGAATAGAGCAAGCATGTAAGTAGTCAGTCAGGCAACTCAAGCAGCCAAGTAGTTGAATATAGCTGAACTAATGCGTGTAGAATCGGCTCTAGGGATTCTCTCGGATCGGAACGACGGCCCAACCGAGAACGTTACTTTCGAATGGAATAAGGTCCCTTGCGAATAGAGAGCTGTCGCTCTGCAACTGCTCACGATTCTGGCGTGGCTTGCGATTAGCTTTTAGCAGCTACTCACACATTGGCCAAGAGATACGGTGTGCTGGAAGGAGAAGGGTAAACTCCTCGATCTGGGTCATGACCAAACCAGTCAATGCTCTCCCGGAGTGCATACGACAGTACTTCTTGCTTCGAACTAATGATTCTTATGCGGATTTGAATAAAGCTTAAACGATTCAAACGGACTTGGCATTTTTCAACGCAAGTAAACATCTAAATCTCGAATCCTTTCTACTCGCCTCTTGTCTGGACTAATTCTTTGTCTTGAAAATTTCATAAATTTCATACGCACACAATATACTGCAGTATACTTGCCGTTTTCGTATGAATTTTTATGCCTTCCTTCAAATTCGTCAACAGCTCGTTACGTTAATTCGAAAATTCGAAATTTCTCGTATCCTTATTTCTTCCATTCTTAACCATCAAGTCTACTCTCTATATATTCTGTGTATTGTATCAATAATTTTTCGTACTACGAATGACAAGAAAAACATATTCCAGGGAAGTGACTTTGTAGTAGCCCGATTTACCCGGCTTTTTTGTCAACTCTTAATCAGGTCAACTCCCATTACGTAATCGACATAGATGACTTAGCACGCAATGTACCATAACCACAAAAACGTTTTTTTTTCTACATTTCATACAGAGACCTTTCAGCCTCCCACATCTCGAAGTCCAAGTTTGTTTTTATATTTGCTCCTACTTTTTTATTCCCATCAAATGACTTAACGATTGATACGGTAAACGCGGTTGGAGCTATTCGAAATGTAATTCGCTGTACTATCGCGTGTTTCCAGTCTCGTGAATAATTCCAGAAAACCGGCAGGTGAAATGACATCGTTGCGATTTTATGCCGGCGTATCAACAGTTAGTCACGTACACGATGACTCATGGAACGAAGCGGAGTTACCTAATCGTGATAAGAAATATTTATTAAGCGTTTGGCGAGTACGGAATCTGTATAAATATTTTGCGACATTAGCAAATCTTACGCGGGGGACGATCCTTGATTAAGTAAGTACGAAATTATGGAATCAAGCGGAAGACTCAAACGTATGTTTTTTTTTTTTTTTTTTTTTCGAATTTACATAAAACGTTTGCTGCGAGCGACTCTCTTATGTAATACTATAATAATAAAAAGCTACCGAATATCCATTACCATTTTTTAGATTGCTTTTAAATAACCTTTTCATACTTACAAACAATGTTATTGGTGATATGGTTTTTAAATGAGCTTCACGGTTTACCGTAACGCTCACGAGTACTGTTAGATGGCATCTGCGATTCTTTCCTATAATAAGTTAATGGGGATGCGCAAACACAATGGCTACGTAGCTGGAACTAAGCTTAAGTATGATCATGGCTGCAGTGTATTTTTGTTATTTCAGACGCTGACTGTTCAATTGCACGAAGCTGTGGTACTTGAGAGCTCAATTTTTTTGGTTAGCTTCATCTAGCAGGCGTATATAACTACGGTGCTGGAACGAACGAGGAAAATAATTTTTTTCTAGGCATATATAAAATCGTCGAATTTGCTGACGCAAAATATTTCGAAATACAATACTGGACAGCTGCAAATTTTTTTTTGGGAATTCGCATTCGGTGGGAATTATTTGTTTTGATTTATTTAACGACAAATACGAATGACTGAGTAACAATACGTATATGACTTATACTTATGTAATTTAACACTTATGATTTTTGGGACGATAATGACACAGGATATGAATAGACATATAAGTACTTTATGAAAATCATGATTAGGTCGATTTTATATTTATTTATGTAATCTGAGATCGATAATCGTTACGACTGGATCGATGTAGGAAATCGATTTTATGGTTAATGAAATTACGTAATTTCGTTATAATACACTGGGTTGACGTTATTAATGCATTTATTGGTAATATTTGGAGGTGTCAAGAGTGAAGGTGAAAAATTAGAAAAATTCATTACTTTATGAAATGCACTATGCGAAGGACGTGAAATTACGTTATATCTGTTATCAAATTTTTAACGCTCGTCGTTGGGCTAATTAATTAGAAATCGAAAAGATAATTGCTTGAAATCAATGTGGGATTTTTTTATTCTTCAATCTTTCTCTATTTGTTGCCTCTGTCTATCTTTCGATCTGCTTTCTTCTTTCGCCCGTGGGACTGCTTCTCTATTTCCCGTAGGAGATCTGGCATTACTGAATACTTGATGTCCAATCTGCAAATAGAATAAAAAATGTTGACAAGAATGTTACTGCTGGTAGATAATATTTGTTAAATTAAAGTAGACAGAATTTAAACTGCATAATTATACAATCCTACTTAGTCCAAATGCACCGACTGAAGTTGGCTGTGTAATACGAATCATACGTACGAGCCAACTTCACGCGGTATATTCGAGCTCAATAATATATTGAATAAATGAAAAAGGATTTAAATAAAAATGGTATCCTTGTTTACAGTATCGTACGTCACCTGTCAATAAGGGATGGAAAATATATCAGAGAGTGCATCAAGGGATTTCCACAAAAATGATTGAAGAAAAAGAAAAATGAAAAATTAAATATCACACAGATATTGTAAAAAAGTACATGTTACAGCAGTAGCGCCATCTGCACAGGACGTACGAAGGTTCTGGCAACAGCTGATCGAATGTGGGTTTTGCTAGCGCAGCGAAAAGTAACGTTGAAAATTGAACGGTAATCTTCAGGACTTTATTAATATACACAGATACCTTCTTGTTTTTAGTCTTTACTTAATATTTTTTATTACGTTTCAATATCTTCGAGTTCCTGGGATTTTGTTTAATGAAACAGATAACGATACCCTCTTACATAAGACACGTCTCCAATGGTATCAGTCACTGTTACTTGTCATAAGAAATTAGTCATCGATTTGTCTTCTTGATCGTTTTACGTTCATTATTCGGTTTGCTTAGACCCCTCGCAGTTTTTGCAACACGACCGAACCCCGTGTTCATTGTATAACAGTACTTTTGGTCGATTTAATTCCACTAAGCGATCTTAAGGAGCAAGAACAAATCTATCTAAAGTAACAAGAAAGATAGTACAATTAATTGGTTAAGTTAAATTTGTGATTTATGAAAATATTTGGAGAATTACACAAATTTATATCATTCAATCATAAATCAATCATGCTCGGTGAACATCGCACTGGTCATACAATTTAGAAATCAATATTAGAATACACGAAGCTTCCTACGTGGCCATTGTAGTCGGTGGAAAGTTTATGCAAAATTATGTTACGTAATTTCAATTTCAATTTTCGACAAAATTTATTACCACCCAAAGCCTCTGTCTGGGCGTCTTTCTCTACCGCAGCTCCTAATAATGAGGTTACTGTCGTTATTCTAAAATGTCGGACCCTGTTTTATCTAACGGAGCTACCCGAAGTTCTACGAAGTCACGATCGTGGAGTCGCTAGAAAGTCCGTAGAAGTTGCGAACTGGAAGCGGGCGGCGAACAATGAACAAAAACATATTAGAAGGACGAAAGTCAACTGTGCTGGAACCTGTTTGCAGGGTCATTGACATGACACAAAGTCAGAGGTCGGTAGGTCAAATTTGATACATTTCAATGAAATACATAAACATTAATATAGATGGGAGTGAAATTTTATTTTTTGACACTTTAAAACTTTTATCAGCATCGCTTTTAAACCAATCCCAGGTCGTTAACGCTGCGACGGTTTTAACTGCTTGTCGACTTTTTCTTGATTTCAGGCGTAACTAGCGTCTTGGACGTTTCTCGAACGTAAAACCAGGCATCGTGCCAAAAAACGTGTCTTCGCTCAGTCCAAACAATCCAGAATCATCTTCCGAGGGAAAACGAGAGTTATGAAGAGAATCAAAGAAATGACATTGTGACGTCATTCCTTTTTTGGAATTATCCATTTTTCAAGCGAACGATCTAAGGTGATATCACGAAATATATTGAAATTTCTAGCTACAATTTTTTATAGAAAAAAAATTTAAGGTTAGGTTCTCTATGGTTTACGTTTCTTTTAGGGAAAAATTCGTGTTTGTAACTGACTCGATTATTTTATCAGACAATTATTCAGTGTCAATCAATTTTCATAATCGAATGTACAGTTATTATGTAATAACGTACAATTTTTCAGAGCTTCGTCTCATAACGGAAGTCACGTCTATATTTCAGAGCGACCTAATTTGCAGCACGGCTGGATTTACTGTACGATTAAAACGTGACGTCGATCTACGAAAAAAAAAAAGTGGAAAATTTAACAAAAATAATTTCACATAAATCGAAATAACGTCAGATTTCTCAATTTCGAATACAAGTTAAATACAAGTGAGTTACGATTTTACCACGTGGTTCATTCAAGACGATAGCCGGAGCTTGACGATACTTTGAAGTTGGTAAATAGACGTTTTCCAAACCTATATTTCGAATTTTAACAAACAGTACGTAACTAATCGTATTTAATTCTGATTTTCGTTCTGTCGGTAATGTAGAAGTAAACCATCTTAGAATACTGATTTCGAAATTACATTATACACTTCGGGCATACATATATTCATCGTCCGACATTAGGCTTTGATTTCGGTAGACACGAATAGACGTATCAAAGACTACTTTTATATGGATAACTGCTATACGAAAATCTGCAAGTCTGATTTCGACAGTCATACATCAGATTGTTAGTATAAGCACAGATCGGAATGTCTACATATATATACAGTTAAGATATACGTTATTGTTGTATACAACATTCGCCTCGGCATGGGTTATTATAGGCAATAAATCTAATATAAACCCCTAATGCATATGACGTAATATATGACAAAGATAAAAATCGAATGAGAATCTACGACAAAGTTAGAAGAATATTTGTGCAATTTAAAAAATTCGATACATAAGCTTGTCTTTATTCGCTTTGCTTTTCTCGTTACGGATCTTCGAGATCGATCTGGCTGATCTCGACCTAGTGACGAGTCCAGGTCAATTCCCGAAAAAAAAATGTAATCCAGACGTGACATTAGGGAGGAGTTTGCCTATCGTTTATGTATTAAATTTTGTTGATACACCGTTACGGGGTGGTGGGACGAAAGGATGAAGGGCAGAGGATGAAGACCAGAGGGTGAAGAGCAGAGGGTGAAGAGCAACCTCAGAGAAAAGGACGGAGTAAAAGAGACAGTGGATGTTTGAAAAGGATTGCAGAACGTTTTGAGGAAGGACTGTATAAGAGGTGAAAGAAGGAGGAGTCGAGTAAGAAAGTACGTATGTAAGAGAGAGAAAGAGAGAGAGAGACAGGAACTCTTATTTGTTGGGTCTAGCTAGTTTAAAAAAAGGAGTAGGAGCTGGAGCATGCATTAAGTATGAGAGAACGAGAAAACCGGTTCGGAGAGTTCAACACTATCCGATACGCGTTGTGTAGTCGAGTGGCGGTGTTGCCGGGACTATCTCTCATCATCTCTCCTACGCTCTCTCGTAGTGTCTGCTCCAATAGGAACACTCCTTTACAGGCGCATGACCAATCGGCGTTCCCCGTTAGAGCGGAAACTCTCGAATCCCGAAAAGCCAGCACCCTGGTAAACCGGTCGCGGTAGTCGAGTATTAGATAATTTATCTGACAGCTTTGAACTCGACAGCGTTTACATCTACACTGTGCACAGCAGGCTTACCGTGCTATAACCTAAGACGCTCTTTCTCTCGAAGCTCACCGGCCCTGACCCATCTCAAATATATTTTATCTGACTTCCATGCTTTCCCGTGACGACCTATTATAATTTAACCAAGTACCCACGTGATTATAGAATTTGGTAAATAGCTCGCGATTAATGTAATTAATAAAAGGGGATAAAAAAACAATTTTGTTATTATTGTGTATACAGAAATTTTCTGATTTCTCTCGTATTACGATATTCTCTAGTTTTGAGACAAGCATCAAGTGTACCTATCGCTCGTGTACTGTACCTAGTCCTTCGATGTTTTCTGCTTCTCTGAAAGTAGTAAGAACCAGTTATTCTCTCTGTCTTTCTCTTATTCACTATGCTTTTGTATATAGGTCTGTCTTTTTCTTACCCTCTCCCTTACTCCTCGCACACGGATAGGTATAAACGTACGTGTACGCTTTGTCAACACAAGACGTCTCCGTCCTCCCACGTGAAGTGTCGCTGCGCTCGGTAGCGTAGCGTGTTTGGCCTACAGCACATCTCTCTATGCCTGACTTTTTCGTGATACTAACTATACCGTGTTTAGAATCGGAAAGCATATAGTCTCACTGATTTTGATAGCAGGCTTAAACGATTTACGTCCAAATAATTTGAGGTTAGACCCGAGTGGTTCTGCGATAGTGCATAAATATGCACGTACGTTGAGAAAGATTTATTACTTAATTTAGTTTCTTTTTCTTTTTCTCAATTTATACCTGTCTCATCGTGCCATTCGCGATGTATGCAAAATTGTAAACTGATGTTTTTATAATGGTAGGATTACGGTTGACGCTGATGACGTAACCGGCCGATGCAGAGTCTATGTTTTTTTTTTACAAGCTTTCAACGACTTCGGCAGTACGTGTGTACTCGTAGTGAATATTATTATGCTAGCTGAAGTTAGCCCGTCTATTTCGATTTCTATGATGGAGCCAACTTCAGTCAGTGAAATAATACTGAACGATGCTGTTTATATATTCCTCGGTAGGATAAACTCACAAGTGGACGAAGAAGCAGAACTCTGTACATTTATATCTGGCAGCTAGACTAACCTGATCAATAACACAACTATAATCATAACCGTAATACAATCCAAACCAACTAGACCAAACCTGACCTAACCTTACTGCGTATCAGTGAACATCCGACGGATAATGTTAGTAGGTTAGTGTGATGTCCTACGCGATTGGTATTACTTGTTGACACACCTACGCAGTCTGAAGTTGGTAGTCCTGTGAATGGAAATTCTTAGAAACCTCTCTCGATTCCAAACCTTGTCTTCTTTTTGTGAGTGTCTTTATTTTTTGGGGCTTCCTTCATTATTGCACGCAGCCCTCCTCGTTCTTGTAGTTTACTTGTTTTCTTAGAAACTACTGAGAATTCCGCAAGACGTATATAAACTTTGGAGACTGTTAGCTACTACTCTTGGCGAATAACAACTTGTATTCAAATTATGTCATAATAATCTGTACACGCGTTGCAGATGCTTTTTGACTCTTCAATGAGAATTTGGAATTTCGAGGCATCGGATGAAGGTTAGGTGGGACATTTGAAGCTCGTGAAATTAGTCGCATAACATTTTCGCAAAACCTTTACATTCCCTGACTAATGGCTAGTAGCTAATTTATCATTTAGATTTGCATGTTCGCCTTCTTTTTCCTGACTTTAAAATAAAAGGAATATTAAACACGAATCGATTATCCTTTTTACCTTGTGTGCCTTGCGGAAGATGATTTTTTCATATCTTACTGTCCAAGACTCACGTATGAATTCATTCGGTGACTTATGCATATTTTTATTTCTTTAATAAGTAAATTTGACAATTTTAAGCTCTAATTTAATCCTTGAAGACACCTTAAAAGTTACATACCATTTTCGACGTCTCTTCTAGACTTCGTATACCTTTCAATAATATCCATTCCGAGATTTACTCGAAAGTCATAACTAATTAACAAATCCACAATTAATAATTACACATCGCATCACCAAAGCGTTTCCTGTCTCTATCAGCCAACAATGAATCTTTGAACTATGGAAACTCCATGTTTCTCCATTTTATAATACAATTTCTCAACCATGTAAGATATTCATTGTTTTTATATTTCAGACGAAATTTCATTATATGCAATTCTTATAATTTTTATATACAACAATAATGTCTTTAATATATTATAATTAAAGGTCTTAATACAAATCAACTATTCGCACGTGACTAACTATATCGCCATGGCAACTTTAGGCATAAAGAATACAAAGAGGTACCAATGCAACAAACTTTATTCTTACCAACTGCTCAATCACAGTTTCACGAAACGATTCGTCACAGTGAAAATTACTTTCTCTCCCCTAAGCGTACTATGGCTGCGTGCGAGAGCGTGACTGTCAAATAAAACTTGATGCTCACCAGCCCTCGGTACGCTTCCGTGAAATTCCCCTCTTTAGTATAAGCCTGACATAAAGTTTAATAAGATGAATCAACAAGTGTTCGTCCTGGAACGACGTAAATAATAATAAGACTAGTAGCTTTTATTTTTTCAAAAATCATAGTAGTAATAGCAGTCCTTGAATGACTTTTATATTCTTATTTTCTACGATACTCGTTAACATTTGATACGTGATAATAATTTTACTGTCCAAACTATAAACTCATATATTTATACTAGCCTGATCTGATTATCGTTATGATCCAGTATTGTATTCGATACTGGCAAACAACCGTGCTCACCAGCCCTCAGTACGCTACCATGAAATTCCCTTCTTAAGTATAAGTCATCAGTCTGACATAAAATTTAATAAGATGAATCAACAGGTGTTCGTTCTGGAACGACGTAAATAATAATAAGACTAGTAGCTTTTATTTTTTCAAAAATCATAGTAATAATAGCAGTCCTTGAATGACTTTTATATTCTTATTTTCTACGATACTCGTCAATATTTGATACGTGATAACGAATGTACTGTCCGAACTCATAAACTCATGTAATCATACTGGACTGGTTGTGATTCTCATTATGATTCAGTGGTTTAGTCGATAATGGCAAATAACCATGGAAATATTTTAAATGCAGTTATGTGCTTGTCATCAATCTTAATAGGCAATGATTTGCGATTAACAGTCACGTATCTTCGATTCAAGTGAAATCAATACAGAATATAGCAAAACGTAATATTAACGTATATCCTATAGTCACGTACTCGTACAACACAAACATTTCATAAACGCTCGTAAGACACCTGGTGGATGTTACGTGTCTCATAAACGTCTCATAGACGTCCTACGGACGTTCCATGATTATTTCATGTACTTTTGTGCTGTAAGAAATTTGTATAAATACTAGACATATACATGTATATAATTTCTTCATAATATTAGTTGATAATTTATAGATGCATTTAACATTACACTGTTTGTAGTTTGTTTTATCTTTTTTGGATGATTTTATTTAAATGTTTCTTCAAGCACTTTTGAATTTTTTTTTCAAAATTTTCACTTTTTTTTATTCTGTCTTCTCTCAATGCACTTTCCGTTCTCTAATAGTATGTTCTGTGGTATATTGTTTACTTTTGGTATTTTATTTATTGACCTAATTTCTCTATACTTTTTATTGATTTTTTCCATTAAGTTTTTTTACAATTTTTATATACAGATTTATTATCTGTATATATTTATTTGTATGACACCAACAATTTATCCTGCGTCGTAATAAGGTTTAAGCTACTAATAAACACTGTTTATTTATGGTTAAGATATATGTGAGTTAGGACAACCAGAGCTGTTCTGTTGCCCAGTAGCTGTTGGACAACTTGTTTGCTCTGTTTTATTTTTCATTTCCGACTGTTGAAGAGGTTTGGTCGCTGCTACTGCTACGAGTCAATGAATGTTGCTCGGCTTCTTTTTCTGGTCCAGTATGTGACAGATGTAATATACTTTTAGTTCTGTCAATACTATAAAGCGAATCAGAAAAATAATTCGGATGACATTTAGGGACATTTATCGTTAGTTAAGTTGCGTAATAGGATTATGCAATTTCCGTGGCTGATACGACGTTTATTCGTTAAAGATGAGATTAGAGGTCCACGTGGATTTTTGTCAGATATTTATTATTATTTTATTTATTTTACTTAAATCTGTCAAATTTCGAGAACGATATCGTTCGTATTCATGTATGACGTTGGAAATATAGTGGGAATGATTTTTGGGTCAAAAGTGTCGATAAAAACAGAAAATAATAGATCTAATAGTATAACGATGTCAAAGTAATTGTGATAAAATATTTCAAATTAATTGATGGATTCGTATATATTTTATCTTTAATTTACGTTTAATCAATTTTTTGACATATTCGCCCACGTGCCTTCCGCGTCATGACTTTTTGCTAATAAACAGTCTGCTTATAATTGCACATATAAGAAGACAGTCTAAGCTCATTTTAATATTTCATAATACGTCGGTTATAGCTTTTACGTTTCCGCACAGTCACTCAAGCTGATAGAGCCGTTAAGTCGCTTATAAATCTCGTTGAAATCACTTCGTCGTGTTTTCAACGACGCAGGACCTGTCCTATAAGAAATTATAGGAAATTGGTCCTTGACGATTTCGTGAAGCAATCGTTCTTCAGATTGCGTCAAAGTCGCTTCGTCCATTCTGCTTTATAGGTAACGTGATTTAAAAAAATTCTGCGTACGTAAAAATCCCACAGATTTCAGACTCGATCATTTTTTAATGACAATTCATCATCCACTCTAGTCTCATGCGTGGTTTAGGATAAAAAGTTGGTGGTTAAATTAGAGCAGATTTCAGAACGTTATCGATCAAAGTGAATCAGAAAATCAAAAAAAAAAATAAATAAAAAAAAATAATTATTTAACTAAAGCGAGAATTTTTAATAGAAAATATTATCTGTGGATCCAATGCTGATTATTCAGATAAAAGGATACATGAACGAGTAACGTAGAGGGTCGTGAGGGGAAATTTTGAAAGCTTTCAAGTTTGGTTAGAAATGATACTGGGTTAATCGTGTCTTATGACAGTTTTATTCAAGTAGGAAATAAGAAAGAACTATAACGCTGCCCAGGGATATTTTTAAGACAGTCGTAAATAGCATTCAGAAAACGAATGGACCCATAAAGATTATTTAGGAAAAAAGCAGAACCAACTTTACATCCGTACTATAGGCACTGGCTCTGCCGTATTGTTATTTCGTAGTCATCCAACTTTCAACTCTAATTTATAGAACTAATAAATGACTGCGATTGAGACTCGTGAAGGCACTTAGAAAAATGCTCAAACTATCGGAGCTGCTTAGCCCCGACGATGCAGACTGAACTGTTTGCGATACGTGGGCAACACGTTGAAACTATACGCGGCATCCATTCGGATGCCATGAATTTTAATGTTCAACTGAATTTTCGTAAATGAAGAATGAAATAACGAGAAAAATATAATAATATATAAATCAACGGAATCAATAGACATACGAATAAAAACGTAGGAATACAAATATACGAATACAATAATTTTGTGTGTTTCTAATAAAATTTTATCAAACCAATAACAGTTTATTGGATGACGGCAAAAAATAGTTACGGGATTATAAATACAAGCAATTTTTGCCAAAAAACAGTCGACGCTACTTTCACTTCCTGTAACAGCAACATTTAACCAAAGATTGTTCGACGTGCTAAAAAATATGTTAAATCGCACAAACAAGATATGTCTATAGGTAAAAAAAGTCATTTATATACACGAGACTATGCTTGGTCGCGGTCTCAGTTTTGACCAATGTTTTTATTTTTATTGTTCGTCGTGTTACGAAACAAAATGGTGCTCGCACCCTCTAATAACGAGAAACGTTACAATAAATTCAATCCACATAAGGAACGACTGCCAGACACGCAGACTGTAGAATACAAGTAAAATGGCATCTGTGTGTATGTCAGTGTACGTACGGGATGGAGCAAGTGCGCGTACAAGTGCTTGGTAGGGATAGGTGTGATTCATTCTGCAATGTGAAAAATACACCAGTGGCAATTCTTTTTATACGAAATGAAAATTATGCAAAGCAGCGCAAAACATGTTTTCGCTTGGGCACACGGAATCAATGTCTTACGTGACCGAGTCGATCGGGCGTGCGACAATTTTCTGGTACTTTTCTTCTACCTTAACCGTGATTAAAGAATTGATTTTTACGTTCCGTCTGGGTTCTGATCGTAGGCCTAAAAAGTTATGACACGTGCAGAAAATATGTACAAGATCGAACATGGTATTAGTAAAATATGAGGGATGATTATCTCAACTTATATATCTATATATTGATTTATATTAAAAAAAAATATAGCTTTGTTAAATTCTTATAAAAAATATCTGCTTAGGCTCATGATTTTTATGTAAGACGTTGACATGTATTGGTATATTATTATTATTTTGTTGGTCAGCATACTTTGGTTTTATGCGTTTCTAAGATACTTTTATCTTGCTATTGGTTTCTGCTGGTCAGAAAAATATAATCAAGACATCTTTTGCTTACGTCCATAGTAGCAGTATGGATTGTACGACCGTCGTCGATTTTTATTGTCGTGGTAAAGTCGTGATGCAGGTCGATATTGGAAGTGGAGTTTCTTAAGGGACGTATAGAAAAATTGATGCTTCGTTGACAACATACGACTACCTATGATTACCATCTGATTTACAGTACAGTTGATTTAGACATCTTCTAGACTTGCGTGAGACTTAAGGCAGACTTTGACAAGTCTGACAGAAGTCTGGAGTAAATATGGGTCAGTCTAAGTTTTGACTTCAGTCAGACTTAAGCTATACTCAAGGTATACATTAATCAGACTTTGTGGTAGGCTGGATTTTATTTAGACTTTTCAACGACTTTCAGTCAGACTTGTCCCAGACTAAATTATAAACTCGGAATCTAAATCTCCTGTAGTCACAAAAGTGGTGAGTTGAAGAATTTCATTCTCTACAGTTAGCAGTGTGGTAGTAGCAGAGCAATAACAGGATTGGCTACCACCGATTACGTTGCTGTTGTTATTGCTAGTAGCAATTCTTAGCTATCGGAGAGAAGCTATTATGAAAAAATGGGGCCCAACCATATAAATTTAGCTGGACAGCTTGATTGCCGGCCTGGGGGCAGATAGGCTACGAAAAGAAATCATGGTAGCCAGAAATTGCTTTGGTTGCTCGAGGAAAAGGAAGAAGCAAGAAAAAGGATATGGAGAATTAAAGTAAATAAAAAATGTGCTACCCCTCGAGGTTAACCTTGAGTTGTAATAACGGTAGCAACTACGTTAATAGTAAGCATAGTGGTTACGTTTTAAAGCATGATTACATATGAAACTTTGGACTCTCTTAGCGACCATTCTGCATCGCAACATGAGGATGCACCTTGTTAACTTTAGACAAATAATTAATCTGATGGACACGAGTGTAAAGAAAGATATGTTGTTGTCGATAACCTAGTGTTGAGTAAGACGTTACTTTTAAACGTTTTACACTTTTGATTATAAAATAGTATATTTCGCTGTATAATACAAGACGATATCTTGATTTTCATAATATTTAGATCACGAATAATAATTTTACAGACCCATTAGAAATGACTAATTTGTCATATCTAACAGTTGTAGCAATGCCATTTGTCTGAAATACATGAATTTATGCGATTTTGTCCTTTTAATTAACTTAATTTAGTAACTGTACGTGTCTGGTGTCTTTAGGAAAAAATATGATTCAATAAAAATATTTCCTACTACGATACACGTGTGTCGAAAAGGAATTTCTTGGAACAACGTGCAATTAATTTATTAATACAAAATAATATGTGCCAAGCATCGATGTATTATCGTATCGTTCAGTCTCTAGAGCTGCAATTATAATGCAAACAAGTTCGTGTTTGTGAAATAAATGATGTAAATTAATTAAATAAATAAGCGATAAAAAGGAGAAACGTATTTTCTGGAAGGCGACGCGACGCTTACTTCGTATACGTGTAGTTTTAAACGGCTGTTATAAACGCTGCGAGTAACGCGTGTCAAATAAATCGAGTTGTTTTTTCACCTGCGTTATGCATTCTTGCTTATGCATACGTGCGTGATGTAGGTGAAATATCGGCTACGTGTAAATTAGGTAAAGCCGCAATATATGCATGTACGTAAACATGAATAAAAAATATATTAATAATTTTGTACTTAATTTAGTACATTATTGATTTGCACTGTGATCCTTCGATTGATGATAACAATGACTATAAGAACCGATCAGGAAAATCTGTCTTGATGCAAAATTTTATTTTTTCGTATTATTGGTTATGTATTTGTGAAAATAATTTTTTTTTATACAAAATTTATAAAATACAACCGGCATACTTCGTCCGGTTGTATCTCGAGGTAAACTCGTTCATCTCGATGTTTCAAACGTGTTGTGATAATTTTCAAAGCAACTTCGTAACTTCTGGAAGATCGTATAAAATTTGTACAGCTATGAGCAATTATAATAGCAAAATTTTATTTAAAGCTTTTTTACTACGTAATTTCGTGAACGGAAGTGGACGCGTGATCGGCCTTGTTGGCAAGAAGGAGCTCTGCTCTATCTTGCTGGTAACATCCTGTTAGGAAGCAGAGCTCTAGTTTCATATTGTTCGGCGTATAATGCATTGGAAATAATGATCTGTGATATCATATAGTTATTATTATGATACCGTTAGTCAGATTATTAAATTAGTATTACTGATTAGTTTGCTTGTAACGATATATATGTATATACGTGACATCTTATAACAGCACATAATACCGATACGATAGTGCGGTGTAAAATCGCGTAGAAATATATTGAAGGAAATAATTTGGAAAATTATCCTGAGAAATCTCAAAAATTAATCGTCTTTTAAAAAATAATAATCATTTTAAGAATCGATATGGATAATGATTAAAAATAGTTTTGATCGAATAACTAAATTTTTATTTCTCAACGAAAAACTTGTATTGTACAAAGTGATTAATTTTTCAAGCGCCTCCACGTTAGGTATTGTAGATATTCGTTTCATCCACATCCGATATTGGATTTTCTCTGTAAATTTTGACACGCAAGATTTTGCAATTTGTACGGAATTTCGGATGCAGATTTTTTTTAATCATATGCATACACGTGTTCGTTGGTTTTTTTTAACGATTTCTTGCAAAATTTGAATAGGTAAACACAAAATAAAACAGCAAGCATAATTTAGCATACGTTTACAATGTAATAATATTTCATCGAACTAGGTATTGAGTATCATTCGGTGTTACTAAGCCTACATTTATGCAACGTAATAATTACTTTATACTGTTTTGTATCTATATAGTCTGTCCACGTGTTCAATGTGTTTTTTTTTTTTGACAGTTCACAAACAAAGCCATTATTGACAAATCGCACGTGGCCTCGCATAAGAAGTTTTGTTACATTAGAATCAAATTGCACGCTGTGTCTGATACTTTGTTTTGGAGTTTTTATCATTGAATATAATATTACTGACGTATAAATAAGCATCATACGTTAGTTACAGATAACGTGATTACGACAGAAGTTTACAACAGGAACGGGTTAAAGTTTATGCGGGATCGAACAAATGACTAATCGACATAAGAATAAAGTGCTGAGAGATTTTCGAGAATTTTCGACAAATCGAATCGAATTAATTGACCAATCAAGTCATGGATTTTTCACCGAAGGGAAAATATACGTGTGCATACTTTTTTTACTGAATTATATTAAATTTCTATTATAACATATATTCCTGTCGTTTCATTCACAAAGCCACGTGTCATTTTTTAAGGATTGCATTGTTTGCGAACTGTCAAAAAATATCTTGAACTCGTGGACCGATCAGACAATCGTTAAATACGACGCAACGTACAAGCGACATGACGTTGTTAACAAAGTAGAAAAATGTTTTTCAAAATACATACAAGATTTTTGAGCCTTAAATTTGTAACTGTCAAAAAATTAAAACACGTGTGAGTTTCTGCCCACGTGTCTGCGTATTTGTCTAAACGTGTATAATATTAGGTCTAGCGGAAAGTGCTGTCCGATAATGTCATCTCTACTTTCAACACGTATGAATGTGTTCGTTCGAGACATATATGACTGCCCCTTTTTACCATTGCAATTCTACATATGTGCTTCTTCTAAATTGACTGAACCAATGGTTTCGTCATCTCGGTATTAAGTGAGATGAATTAATATTATTATAAATTCAATTAATATTAAACAGACAGAAATTTCCGGTAGACCTAATAAAAAAAATAAGGGAAATGACTGAAGTGAAAAAAGAGGAAAAAATGAGAATCGACGTAGAGCACGTAAATGCAGATCAGTCGATGAACGCGGAATACAGAATGCATCTTGTCCTCGAATTATCGCGACAGTGCAATAACCCCGGTGAGGTTTATCAGCAAGAATTCTTATCGGAAACGTATCCGACCACGATGTCGACAGTCGCGCATGAAAATGAACGAGAGAAAGAGAGGAGAGAGAGAGGCGGTGAGAGAAAGAGAGAGAATTGATACCATTTTCATTTAGGTGCATAATACGAAAGTAGGTTGGGATAAGATAGTCTAATTATTTAAATTAAATAATTTAGACTAATTAGATAGCGATAAGATGCAATTAAAAATGAATAATATAACCTGCATATCACGAGTCGAAACAGGGCGAAATACGTGAACGAAGCTCTTAGACGTGTCTAAATTAAATTTAGTTCCAATTTATGACAAAGTCTGGCTAATATCTACTGTAAGTCTGGGCTAAGTCCGGTTAACGTCGTTTCGCTAACGCATATACTTATACTAGAAAAAGTAATTTATTTTAGCGACATATGTCCTCTGCACAATTCTCGTATTCGAAATTTACGAGATTCACTCTGGTAGTTCGTAGGCTTAGATTTGTGAAATCTGTTATAGACGTTTCCCATATCACTGTCAGGCCTAAAATTTGCCTTGAAATTACATGTACGGTTCATTGACGAGTAATATGTTTTGAAAGGGTCTCCTTGGTCTGATTGTGAGTTTCAAAGTAAAAGAGTCACCTCCTACCTTCCTTACTTTAATGGCTTTATCCCAAAATGAGTCACCTACAATGCATATTCGAGTTGGGCATAGACTATTCAATACCTATACCGTAGATCAGCTGTGAATTAATGAATAACGAACAATTATTAACGGATAACCGACAGATCGTTATTCATTATTCTTAACAAATCTCTAAACATGGTTATCGTATAGTTCATAAATATTACAGTATATATAATAAAATGGTCCAGCTGTTAGTAAAAGAAGTTTATGTTAACATGTTAAAAGTTCATGTTCATATTACTGTGTATTCTTTAGCTAAAAGTAGTGACTACCATAAGCAACTAGTCGTATTGTGCCGAACGGAAGATCGCAGGTTCGATCCCATCTAGGAGCCGACTTTTTTTTTTTTCGAGTAGCAGTAATATTGGTTTTCGTACATGGAAACTCAGTCTCGGGCGTTGTTTTCACTGGATGCATTGAACAGGTTTTCTGTAGTTTTACTTGAGTCCTAAGCTAATGCGGTATAGTCTAGCATCATCTGAAGTTGGCTGTAGATGCAATGAGGGCTCAGTTCATAATGTAAAATGTACAGTTGCCTTAGAGGCCTCAGGCTTAGGCTTATATATTTTGAACAAACATCTACAGCCCTACCATGCTTCCTTATCCTTATCTTTGTATGAATAATTGTTTTCTCGACCATAAATCTTCGTTTGTTTTTTATAAAAAACAATTGAACAAGAGATATGTCGGCCATCTTGGCTAGAATATTTAATCGGCATAAACAAAGCGTGACATTGGCCTTGTAATTGGTTTGCGATCGGGTGCGTAAAATTATGTAAGTGATTTGCTTAAATAAATCACGGCGAATGGCCGGGACTGTTGTTTCCCGTGCGCGTGTCACTAAAAATTGTTTTTAACGGCCCGAAACCGGTTCGGTTATGTAAAAGGAATGGCGGGGCCACTAGCGAGCTCGGAATATAACAAGAAATTGCCAGGTGCTCGCTCGCTTTGAGTGCTATAGATGACGAAACGTGTGGATTTCTGCCAGCATCCTTAATTATTCTATTTTCGTATTCGCGCATCGCGAATTGGATCTTCTGCGAAGAGGAACGGGAGGAAGAAAAGGAAGGAAGAAGAAAATAGTGACCGTGACTTCGGGGAAGAAAATAAAAATAGAGGACATCGATATCAATAATTCTTTTGCCTTTTGGCAAAACCTTACATTTTTCAGAAGACGAGTACAGGCTTCTTTTAAGATTTTGAAAATTTAGTAAACTCGTTACCAGTGCATGTCGGTTAATAAATTACGGACAATCTATTTAGAAGCTTCTTGATAAAGGTAGGCATCTTTGTTATCGACGTTTCGTCAATCAAACGCTTCAGGTAAATGCATCGTTTTATCTTATCACGATTTTGGCGGGTCTGCCTAAAGGATAAAGAAGTAGCATTATATTTTTATTTTTAAGATTTATCCAATCTTTTTTATAATTATTCCATATCAATTTTTCAATAATTATTGGAAAAAATTGCTAATATTATTATCATTCACTTACGTCACTGTTGCTGCAACGTCATGCGGGCTTTAACAATCTTTAATTCTCTTTCACTATTATCTTTTTTCTTTTGGACATTCATTATAAATCGTGTGTTCCCTTCTGAGTTACAGGTTTATTGACTTTGACTATCGATTCGAGGCAGTCAGTTATTTCGCCAGGGGTTACTGACACAACGTTGTCACTCGGCCAACTCGCGAATTTTTCCAACAATTTTTAGAACACTGGCTGCGTTCGCTCGCCCCTCTTCGACACCCTCGCGACGCCTTAAGCTCTCTTCACATCATCGACGAAATTAACCTCGCGACAACTGCTAGATATACTTAATATAATGAGAACTTGCCAGACAAGATGTCTGTGACACCTTCATTCACGTCTACGACAGGGCTGTTCCTAGTACCAGTGGGCCCCAAGCAAACCTAACCTCCAAAATCTTGACAACAGCGACAATTTTCTGTAGCATTAATTCACTCAAATATTAACATTATATTCGCTTGTGATTTTGCTGAAAACAAAAATTACACAATTGAATACCCAAACAAATAATTTGTATTCATACTGATTTATATTTTGAACTCAAATCACCTCATTTCAACAAAATGGAATTTGTTGCTCAATCGATAAATTTTTATTCCACCATCATAAATACAAACAACTGAAATCAATAGGCATAAGTAATGTACGCGTTAAAAAATGAATCTGAAATTCTCTAACTTTTAGTTACTGAACATTTTTTTTTCTCGACTCAACCGAATTTATCGATGTTACAATTTCTCAAAGATTTCAATGAAATCTTGTACGAATTGTAATATCCGGTATGTTTGTGTCTACCGGATGTCTGAATAACATACGCAGATACGCCCGTGCCATAATGCGTGGGTGAGAAAACACGTAGAATTCATAGAAACACAAGTTTTCCAAACGTTTCCCTCTCGGTGTCTTTTATCCTGCAAATGAAAATATCTCATACATAACGTTCTGGGCGTCGAGCCAAATTTCTATAATAATAAACGAAAATTGCTGGGCAATGGAGCAGGTGCAGCATAGCAGCCCATAGTACACATGCACATACATACATAGGTAACGGTCCAACCTACAGCGAGTGCATAATAGCCTATCGCGTATATCAAATAGGACTGCATTGATTAATCGTCTATTGATTTTCACCTTCCTACCGTTTCAGCTACATATTTCTTGCTTACGAACAACAAAAATACATGGAATCGTCACATTGATATACGATACCGAATACAGTATTGAAACTGAAACTGATTGAAAATACAAAAAAAAAAACTGAATTAAAAGTACACATTTACAAGGGTGACCAAGTCTAATAAAGTACCTTGAATATCGACAGCAATTAGCCAGCGCTCATTTATACCTACAAAGTCCAACCAACGTATTCGCAAAGCTTATTAAAATTCAAGTGATAAGTCCGTCTACGATTTTATAGCGAATAACAAAATACCAAAAATCTCTAATTCCGTACAAAGCATCGACTTAGTAATTATAGCAGGTGTCGACGATCACTTGTTTTCGAAAGGCGAAAAAGTTTGCTGCAAAATCAGCTAAAGTAAGGAGATAAAAAAAAAGACTAGAAAAAGTCGAGGAGTCACGGTCGTTCCGTGCAATACCTTCATTAGCGAAGGTACGACGAGGCGATATAAATTAACAAACAATAGTCCGTGCGCTAAAGCGAAGACAATGGATCCGATGGCCACGTTCGATAACAGCACGCAGAGTTATTTAACGTTCATCCAGTGTGTTGCGCGATGGGTAATTAAGCTGAAAATAGTAAGCGAGAATTAGTTAAAAAAAAAAAAAAATGGAGAAACTCATTGGACGGTATTGCGACTGCATGAATTTCATATAAAAGCAGATGCAGTTACAAAAGAACAATAATAAGAAAAATGGTGGTACGATTTATAAGACATAATGATAATGAAAATTCTATAAAGATCATTACATTATTTTTTCGTGCCAATGCCGCCATTTTTATTTAGATTTTAACAGACTCTACTTTAACGAAGCCGCACTAAACGTCTTACAGTCGTAATTATCCGAAACAATTAAAGAGCTAATTAACTGACGAGTACTTCACCCATCAGTCCCATACTGGATTACTTCTCCTACTATATCTATATATACCAGTCTCTCATTGTCAGACATACTGCCTGCCTGGATTGCTGTAGGCCTTAAGGCTGTGTGTATATATATATATGTATATATATACGCGTGGCTCCCATAAACACGCGGTAGAACTTGATTGTATAAAAAATTGGATCTTTTGTCTAATAACGGAAGCGGTTATGCCGGGAACATAAAACACGTTACACTGGTGCTTTTAGCAAAGAGTGTTAATCACTGTTGAAATCTGTTCCTGATACCCTGATAGATTCTGCAAAGCAGAACACCTATTAACGTTGTTCGCATCATTCACAGTTATAAGTGCAGTGCATAAGAGTCATAAATTAAATCCTAGTAATAAGCCATAGCCTCGTACGTGGGAACTGGCGGTATTCGTTTCAATAAGAATGCGCGCGCATATATTTGAATTATAAAGGAGATTGAATTTGTATTAAAAAAATAACATCGACTAGACGAATCTTCATAGAGACGAAATATTCTTATCAAAATGCAGCCGGTAATTGACATTACGAAATTTGTATATATTGAAAATTGTTTGATCGTTGACTTCGTGAAATTAAATTGGATAAAAAATGTATGCAAAGACATCGAGAAGTAAGATTTTTACATTTGGTTTCAAAGTGGCGCGTGTCTAGTCAATTTTTATGAAGATTATTATGCAAGGTATTTGCTGGTGATTCGTTATCAATTGAATTAATTAACCGTTTGTTGATATCTAATGATTATGGATGACGCTGCTTATAATGCAAATGGAATGACAGTCACGGTTATGTAACTTTTAGATAGACTAGCTGTTAGTACATACGTAGTATACGTTATCAACGCGTCCATTCAAACGTCATCGATGTTGGACTTTACTTAATTCGAAACGTCATTAATTCCTACGACTTCCGTTTCCTCTTAGGAAGTCGCAACTCTCTCCGCGGCTCTGTCAGTGCTTTTCACTAGAATGACTTTCATTGAAAAAGGAAATAATAAGAACCTGTAAAGTCTCTGTTAAAACTTAGAATACATAGGTTATGTCACGACTGACGGCTCTATCTATAATCATATAGTTTCTTTATCGTACGATTGGACTATTAGTTTGAAAGGTGCGTTAAGGATATACGAAAGAAAAATCTCCAAGCCAAACTGGCCGTAACCACTGTAGAAAATTCAAATCGATCGAGGACCCTGGACAAAGTATTAAGAAAAATAAATACAACGACGATCGAGTCGATTTTCATTTTTAAAAATGCATCCTGTAAACGCACCTTCATTTATTTAAAATCTCCTACTTTCTTCAGACATACATTTCCCTTTATTCATTCTTAGTTCAACTATAATTTTATTATCCAACTTGTATTTCTACGTCCATATCGATTCGCCTTGCATTTATTAATAGATCCTCTCGACATACAATGTTTCTAATTGCAATGGCTGATAAGAGAGTTTTGCCAAAGGAAGGTCGCAATTCATGATATCATATCGCAGTACTCTGAAGAGGCTATAGGCACATTTAAAATACATCAAAATACATATATATATATATATATATATATATATATATATATATCGATACGAGGGTCAAGAAACCCTCAATGTATATTTTTTATTATATTTGGTCTTTTTTAAATATTTTTTTTTTACTACTACTTCACATGTGTATTATAAATTTAAATATATATATTTGAATTATATATAATAATTGCGCGCGCGCGTTTGTGTGTGTATATTCACGTTATCATACTCAACCACGTGTATGCTGACAACTACACGGTTTTCATCTTCGTGCAAGAAAACACTTTCGTTCCCACTGCGTATACGATTTGCGTCAGCAAGTATCTTTGATAGCCCCTCTAGGATTTTTTTACTTCGACTTGCTTATATTTATTGAGTGTAACGCGATTAAGAGTGCATTTAGAGAGATGGTCAATTGAGGTTATCAAAAGTGCAGAAAGCAATCGTCGTTATTTAACTTTATCATTTCACACGGAAACGTGTACCTGTAACAATGTTTGATAACTTTTTATATTAAAATTTATATTAAATGCTTCATACCAGATGGTTCGATCCGCATTACTTTTTCTCGCGATTGAGTTATATGGTTTCCGTAATATTTTCTTAGCACCTTTTCGGTATTTTCGACAATTTACTTTGTTAACGTAGTACGATATTAAAATTGTTATTTACGAATTTTCGTACATTAATTGCAAATTATATGATCGTTCATTAAACAATATTGCCTGTGTGTATAAATATAATTTTCAATTGTATGTTTTTTAAGATACGTGAACTTGGGGAAAATAATAGCTGCGTGTTTCGGTTATACGCATGTGAGATTATATGAAATTTTGTGTAAAATAAATATTTTTATTCCACATGATAAATACATCTCGTATAGGATCATCTGACGATATTACAGAGCAGGGATTGTTTATGTGATATGGAGCGTGAATAAAAAATGGAAATATAAAAAAAAAGGATTTTCATTTCAATGTACGTACTAATGAGACATTTTTTCAAAAGAGTGTCAGCTTTAATGGATTTCACGTGACAGCACGTGACACGAGGGGAAGTGAGGAAGCTTACGCATATCTCTCTCTCTCTCTCTCTTACGGTCTTATAGACAAGATTTAAAGAGCCCGTAGGCCGTCACGAAATTTTACTCACGGTTGAATCTCTTTACTAGTATCTTCTCCTTGCTGTACATATCGTCGAACCGTAACGTCAGTTTCATGTTCAGGGAACTTATTTACGCTCTAGATAGTCAGAAATTAGAGAGAAATGATATCGCGATTTGTCCAGAAGCTGCATTCATTACCACTCGCTACCGATGCTTGAGTAAAATCATAGTAACGTTCAAAGTAGGTTAAAATTTGTATTTCCTTTGCACACGTATAGGTATACAAGTATATTGACGCCAAACGTATCACCTGAAGTTAGCCTCTGTCTATTTGATTTCTATAGTAGAACCAACTTCAGTCGGTACGTCTGTACCGAGTAACTTAAGATACATAACGAATTCGCATAAAGAAGGTATGACACGAAGGACTATTTTTGAATAAACTTCACAAAAAGAAAAGTCCAAAAATATTTATCAAAGTTTCACAGCTCCAAATTTTAGAAATACCAAAATTTTAATATTTATATCTCCTTCACTCTTCGACGATATTTCTTTATAACGAATTAGACATTTTCCAAAATTCAGCAACATACTTGCTCGGCATACGTTTCTATGTTCGAGTTATTAATTAAAATGAAATAAACAAAGAATTTAATCAGTCGCCGGAAATTCGACTTTCGTATCACTTCAGGGAACAATCTTTCTCTGACTGGCATGGTTTGACAGTCCATTATAACAGTGTAAAAGTTTGAAGAATAATTACAGCCGAATAACAGTTCGTCTATTATTTTGGTCTAGAAATGGAATTTTCGAAGAATATCTGCCTGATACCATGTAACCATTATACTCACAATCAGTCAAATAATACACAAGAGGAATCGTTAGGTCAAAATACAAAAAGATTGATGTTAATCTTGTTTTGAACTATTTTCAAGGATTCTTTACCAATTGAATGTTCCAGGAATATAGGTAATCGAACAGCTTCAGATACAATGGTATATAATGGGACAATTGAATCTATTAGATATGAAAGAGAAAACATCATGAAAGATTCAACAACATCGTTCATATATGTATCAGCGTATAGACATATACATTATACTACGTACATCAGTTCACCAACCAATAAAAACACTCTCTCCCAACCATCTTCAACTTTTCTCTTAATTACACTTGTAGCAGTTAACAAGACGCACGCAACTTTTCTCTCAATTAAGTCATGCCTACGTAGCCGCAGACCACGTCGGCCATGTTCTTTTTTTTTTCAAGTACGGCAATTCCAATTTTTCCATTCGACGTCCCACTATTTGACTACTTGATGCAATGTTTAATTCAATAGTCAATATCCCGCATTCGTATGTGGATAATTTAAAAAAAATACGTAAGTCTACGAATCAATTATTACGTCAGCTGTCAAAGGCACGAATGGTGGAATTGAAAAATTTATAGAATGAGTCAAACTAGGTTATGTTCTCTGATAGGCTATTAGAATATACAGAAAATTGCATATTTCGACATCGACGTAAATACATGGCAGTTGGCACGGATGTCCCGAGCCAATAAGACTTTACATAATATTCGTGGCTCTATTTGCTACGAGTGACAGCAGTTTGACTTAGGTTGTGGTTACCGAGTGGGGTTAGTGACGGAATAGACTACCTACTTTTGAATTTATCTTCCCAGTGGCTCCCTTGTTAGTGGTAGAAGTCGGTTTGCATGTTATTTTTATTTATATAGTATAAATGTATCGACACAATTAATTTATAGCTTACCATTCGCGACTCAACGATATGATACGCGATTACGTGAGAAAAGCTTCTACTCGTCCCTGCCATTGATCAGCTGTGCAAGAGTCAAGTTGAGAATTAAAATTGTATACAGTTCTCGCTTACGCTTATGCGACACTTAATATTCTAGATGTGTAACCTGCATGTGCATTAGTTGATAGTCAATGACAAGGGATTCTACTTATTTTGAAGTAGCTTCCAAGAACGTATCGATGTAGCACGTAGTCGTTTTTTTTTCAAAGTAACAGGTATGAGTAACGCGAAAAGGATGATTTCTTTGTTTTCCATGACGAAACACAGTCAAAATGGCAATTCTTAAGTGGATTGGCAACTCTTGTTTAATAAATCATCTTAATGATCTCATCGTGTGAATAGATAGAATACAAACATGTAAACCGGTTTACAGAACAAAGCTATGTATGGGATATTGGAATTAATCATAAACAGAGATACGAGAGAGAAACATGAAAGTCAGAGGAACAAGATACAATTCTTGGAGGTCAACATACACCGTGTTACGTCATGTACGTATAAAACATACAAGATAGAGCCAGTAATTAATAATTAATGCTTGAATAATAATTGTCATTGTTTTTATGACACGACATACAAAATGCATCGTACGTGTACAAGAATCAAGTATTATCATTGCTGGGAAGGAGGTAACGTTTAAGAAGGTGGCCATCTGTAGTTTGATTAGCGAAGTAGTACTTGCGTATAGGTGGCAGCACTGGCGTCGATCACAGGCAAGAGTCATTAATAAAGCTTGTCGTTGAGAAGTCTCCAAGTATATGACAGAATATCTAATTAACGTAAAGTCTCGTTCACCTTCACGCGATTCAGTGATTGTACAGCAGAGAACAGGCAGTAAAGAGTAAGTTAGATTATTAAGTTTGGCTAAGCTAAGTTAGACCGGACTAATGCCTGGGATATGCTAAGCTAACCTATAGTAAGCTAGGTTAGCTTAGATTTGGCCAAGTGGGTACCTACCTACTAGTACCTATGCGTTTGTTTGTAAAACCAGGCACGGACGGTAATTGCGTGATATAAATGGGCGGGCGTGTGTTCTGAATTAACGTACGGATTTACGAGCGATTTCGGACGCCCTCGAATTAAAAACAGAATTTATGGGGAGATATGACTTCTGTAATTCTTTCTTACTGTACGAGAGACCGTAAGAAATTCTTCCTGATTTTAATTCATAACGTGCTTAAGTGTTATCGGATACTTTAACTTTTTTAATTATTTTTGTTTTCCTTCATTCGATATTTTTCTTGCCCTTTTTATGCTCTGTTTTATTATTTTTAAATTAATCATTTGTGTGAATGCAGCTTTAGTCTGATTACTTTAAAGAATTTACGTACGTTACTACTTTTTTCGACAATAGCTTCTGATTATTGTATTAACACAATATACTGTGTATAACGTGGATACTATTTGCCAGACAAAAATATACTTAGTGAAAAATTATTTTTGGTTTACTTGTTACATTTTGATTTTTTCAATAAACATTTGGACGTTTTTTATTTTCTGTCGCTTTTCAGGTTAATTGACTATGTCCTATGTGTTCTCACATGCGTCGACCCTCAATTATACCATCGGACAATGAGCGCGTGTTAACGTAAATCTTGGACTCGATTCCACGAAGCGAGGTTACTTATATTTATGAAATATACTGTACACGGTATCTAATAAAATTTGTACCAATTTATAATTCGTACTCTAATATCTACACGTCATACGAAGATTAAGCGTATATGAAACGACAAGATAAATGGAATCTTTTTCTCTTTGTCAAAAGAAAAGGTAAAAAAATGTTCCTTTAATATTTCATTAGTCCCGATAGCACAACGTGTCAATAATTCTCATACGTAATTTTCAACTTCAGGCGCGCGTTCAAATCTTACAATCCTTTACACTACAATGTAAATCTATAATACCTGGAGCCTGGAACTTTTTTTATATATTAAGGAACGCACGTTCCGGCTTTATGTACAATTGGATTTCTACTGTACCTACCGAAGCGACTTTTTCGTTAGTCTCCTTCCTCTATTTTTCCATCGGTAACGATTTTACCAGCTGAAAAAATTTTCGGCAATTCGCAACAGAATAGTGACGAGTCATCGAATGAGAGTTCATAAGAAACCGTTATACCAGAGTGCACGGTGAGTCACGCGATCCAGTTTTCAGGTGACAGTAAGTCTACGATCGTATAGATCACGAAAGATCAAGATCACTCGAGCCTTTGTATTGTAGCGTTACGGCGATTGGCCCATAGAAAGAAGAAACAAATTGTGGCAGGGAAGTGGATAGATACACCTACTATATGTATGCATGCAAGCGAAGAGAAGCCCGTGGGGCGCAGGAGGAAGAGAAACTGGTTGTCGCCAGTGTTGCCAACGTAAGCAGCGCTTGCCACTGTTGCCACAGTTTGTCCCTACTAACTTGTATCTCGACACGCTCGATGCTTACGAAGTGCTTTAACGGGTCGGCTGATGGATTTGGCCTTGGTTATCGTTTGATCTCCACTCGAGTGAATCAGTTCGAATCTTTCTCGCACCTCTCGAAATTCATGAGAAAAGTTTCCAGGGTTACGTGCATCAATGATATATCACCTTTACGAGCATTGTTCCTTGTTAAAGGTTCGTTGGTAATTTTGACCTACATTACCGACTGTTAACATTAACCTTCTCAAATGGACTCTCGACAATCAAATCCAAGGCTTTTGGACACAACAACAAATTTAAGTTCGAACGAATGATAAATATGGATTTCGAAAATTGATATTTATTGACATATATGAAATTAGATATTCGATCTGACGAATATCTCGTGATTTCTCAAAATTTTTAATCTTTCAAGGTCTCTATTGTTGATTGAATTTATTACGGTCGTATGGTGGTTTAGGATGAAAAATATGAAATTTAAATATTGTAATGTAGTTAAAACATTGTTTTATTGCTTAAATCGCTATATCCTATTTCTCATAACTTCATGCATTACCTATGTATGTCAGTTGACGTTATTCGATTTTGCACGGCCAAAAACTTCGTGTCTTACGAATGTCCACGGTTGAAAGTTTCATACGTGATTAGTTATCTGTTCTCCATCGACAACTTACAATAAATCAACTCTAATCTTTCGCGCGTCGTAATCCGTCAAAACGTCAGAGCGTGTCATCCTGATTGCGAGACTAGACCTTGGCGAATGACGGGTTCCAAAAAATGAAAATAAAAATTCCAAAAAAAAACAATCTCTAATCAAATCTTTAATCTACGATTCGAGGGTTCTAAGGACTTTGAAATTTTATTAGCTAATTTTCAATTACGACGTTGCAACGTAACGCATTCATTTCTCAATACTTGATAAATGCAATCATAACTCATGTAGTGAAGTCAAAGTTATCTTTATCTATATTTAACAATACTTGTACGAAAAATGACATAATTCATTAGCAAAAAAAAAAAAAAAATACTGCACGTCTATTATGAATTGAAAATTAATTACAAAAGTTTAACATCGTGAATTGTTCATGCAGACTAATTAACATAATAGATTGCAGGACTGGGATTTCTTTCAATAATGTATACATAATAAATATACATATATATATTCTATTTAAAAGCTGCTCTCGTCACGGTCTCTTGTCAAGGATAATCACGAGTCCTAACCTAGCCTAACCTTAAATCAACCCGACCATTAAATGGTAATGCTAAGCGACGAAGAGTCTCTTGCCACATATACCCATAATCCTTAGAAACTAGTAAACTCTGTTAAAAAGTGGGATTACATTAGTAGTCGCCCCGCTCTACGAAATTTATACACGGTCCACGTGACGTAGGTGCGCATTTGACAAGCACGTGTATTTCAAAGTCACGTGGTTGGTTAAAAAAGTTCTATTGATGTGAGCGTAATGGAAAAAAGGTAAAATCGAAGGAAGTGAAAAATTGAAAGAGAAAAATAATCTCTTGCGATGCATACAAATATACAAATTGCACAACCATCCAGATGACGTTTACAACGAGTAGATAGCGCTTGGATAGTAAACAGATCGTACTAGATCAGTTTCAGACTCAGGGGACTTTAATACGTTATAACTCACACGTAAATGGCCCCTCGAAGAATAACTGGTCGCGTCGCAATTAAATGACATTTGTAAATAAAAATCGTCAACGGTAAATATCGAAAAATAAAAAAAAATAACTATTATTTAATCCTATCTATTTGGAATGTCAGTTTGGAGGCTGTGTCGATGATATACAATGAATTTGTCTATTTAGAACGTTAACACTTAAAATCCTTATTCATCTCTATTCTCCATGCTATATCGATAATATAAATATAAATATATATATATATATATATATATATATATATCGTCATCTATTTCACTCGGAGTTTACGATTGCTTTGAGCTTTCAATGTTTTTCTCTCGCTCCTCTTCCACCACACAAGAACATACTCGGCCATGTAATCGCGAGTGACTTTACACTGGACATTTATATCGCGCGTTTACTATCAAGGTCAGGAAGATACACCATTTACGAACCAACGAGAACCAGCCTGATGACGTATCGCGTTCAATTTAGTCGTAATCGAAATTACTATATCGACAATCGCACGCGCCTAGTAGCTCCACGAGAAATCCGCCCTGAAGTCACTCGAGCGTCCAAGGCTGCCATGCGTATTTTTACGACAATCGTACATACGTATAGTTTGCCTATACGGATTGCATGAACACTCGTACAGACGACAGAACACGCGTCCGCAACATATGTTGAATAGACGCGTGTATTTACCGACTGGTATGTTTACTTCTGTGATCTGAATTTTTAAATGACATCTCTTCCCATACGAATATTCCTACGTGCCAGGAAACCTGTCGCCGCTAATAAATCTAGTTACTTTTTTTTTTCTCCAACTTTTTTTATTTCTAACTTTACCTGTCATTGTCGAATAGCAAACGTCACTTCGATTCACACGTTAGACTTTATCATACAGTGATACAAATTAAACGTGGATTTTGAACTCGCTATGTAACACTTTATTGGGATCGATGAAGAAAAGTTCGATTTTCATGATTCTATTTACTCGTCTCACTTTATCGGGGTCTATTGATAGATGATATGATGTAATAAGTTCAATTCGGATGACCGTCGCGATTTGTGCCAATAAATAAATGATATTACGATTGGACACGTGATTGACGAGGAAATGATTATCATTGGTATTATTACTATATATGTGTATTCGATATTCTCTATGTACCTTTTCTGGTATTAATCATGCTGGCAAGTATATATATATATGTGATTCATGATAATAAGCTGATATAAAGAGATGCTATTCTAGAACTGTTAGACGTGGTTCGTAATTAAGCAACAGTGATCGATGATATATTGTTAATTTAAAAATAGTATTTTTTTTTCCATACTCTTGCGCAATACTCCAATCTGATTAAAGAAACGTCAACGCTGTTTTCATACAAGGTTAATACATTATTGGTGCAAAATTTTTTATATTTTTTAAAAATTCATAGCGATATTGCGCGATTTGACAAGGCAGTATAGTTCGATCATGATTAAATAATGAGATCCTTTTATCACTGACGTTATCGGACACGTGAAAATAGCATCTTGAAAACATATTTTTGTCGTCAACTGATTGCCATCTTAACGATACACAGTCATTCGGAATGTTGCACATTTTAAACTGCAGTACGTTGCACTTTTCTAAGGATCAGCTACTGTGCTATTATTGGCGTTGAATTAGCCAGCGCATGTGCAAGCAGCATACGTACATATATTATTTACTCGTACAATTTCCTGACTGCCCAATTTTATTTTTTTCTTCTTGCCTTGTTTTTTCTCATCTTTTCTTTTTCAGCGTAAGCCACTTTTTTGATAACCGCGGTTATCATTCAACGATATTTAACACGGGGGTTATCTTTGGCTTGGGAGAAAAATAAGTTTCATAAGTCACAATGCGAAAGATGAATGAGATAAGATTGTAATGGTTGCATGTGTCATGGTACGTGGAACCGATGAAAATTAGTTGCGATTACGAGAAATTGGTCTTACGTCAAAAATGAAGACTGGATTTGATTTAGTTCTTGAATATTTCTGATATATACTTCTTATATAATATAGATATATCTCTCATGCAAATTATCGTATATGCACTATACAGTCTGGCGTACGTGTCAGCTATCACGGCTTTCTCGTAACTTAAAATTCCGTATGCTTATAAACCCATAAAATTCTATGTACGTGATAAGAGTTTTTCTGTGAAAGATGGTTGATGTTAATTCGTTAATGATTTTGTAGATAAAATACATTTTTTAGTAATTTCAACAATTTAACGCGTCAGTAACGTGTTAAAGTTAAAGAAAATGACGTGTGCATATAATTGACAGGTATTCGTAATGTAATTGACATCCGTATTTGAAATTTGAAGGAAAAAGTTTAATTGAAAATTTACAAAAAAGAAACCAAGTACTAAATATAGTTTAGGCAAGTAACGTTCGCGGATGTCAAGTACGCCTTGACGTCGTAAGAAAATTACAGCGTACAGTCGTTACTCAGGAGGGACTTATTTACACTTATATTTCTCTCTTGACAAACGTACGCGTTTGTATTACTATATGTATTTACATGCCTGCATTCGATATTGAGTATATCGAGCAACCCTTTAATAAAAAAAAAGTCCAATTACGGCCTAACCAAATCTAATGATTTTTGGCTGAAAGGTATTATAGTAAAAAAAAGTGAAATTTGGAAAAATTGTCGAAAAACATTATTTACCGTTAATTTTTTTAATTTTTCAATTTTACGAACATGTCGCAGGTAGATTTCGTACGATCCTCGAGCTGTTCGCAAATTTTTGTGTCGTACCTGAAATTGTAATACTAAGCTTATAATACGTCATAACGGTTTCCTTTGTCACGGGGTAAACGAAGCTAATTCTTCGAGGTAAATGTTCGTTTGACAATTTCCATCGTACACTTGTACCGTAATAATACAAACTACCTGCAGTCTCCCTTACGGCTCGTCTTCGCAGTACATGCCGAGTCAAAGCCTAACAGATTTTCTAGCTGTACGCTATAGGCTATTGTCCAAATTTTTAGCTTTAGTCCTCGTGCGTCTACCTATCGATTTCAAGGTACCGATTGTCTCGCAAAGGCCACGTGGGCGGACACGAACTCTTTGTGAGAAAATGTACAAACAGAAAAGACCCTGTCGCTCATAGGTTTCATTGTGGGGCTGAAGCCTTGTGGCTTCTGAAAACTAAAATATCGCACGGACACATTGGATAAGAATTTTGACGTTTACATTTTTACCTGTCAAAAGTCTCCTCTGGTACAACACTGTAGAGGTTGGATATGATAAACACGTGGATCTTCGAATTTGGTTTGTTTGCTAAAAACATTTTGTTATACACATATCAAGTGTTCGCAAACAAAGCTCGATGCTTGTTATCGCACGATTTATCTTGCCCTAACAAAGTGATAAGTGAGTAACGAGCGATGCAATCGAAGAGGTAATAAGGACAATATTATGATTTCTTAAACCGACAGAGATTATGGTTGCCAGCGTGCGTTTTGACACGGTTACTAAAATATGAATCGGTTATGTAACAACGTATCTGTTGATCAGAAAAGTAGATAAGGAATTTAAAAAAGAAAAAACATCTTATAGCATGGACCATTTTTTGAAAATTTATTACAGCCAGTATGTAATCAGTGATAAGATTGTTTTCAGCGGGTATCCAAGAGTAACACACGTGGATAGCGAGTGATAATTATTTTTGAAATTTTACCATTTTTTATTCCTCTTTAACAGTCACCCGTTCTATACGCTTGTACCGATAACTGTGCTATAGCGTGTCAATATTTTGTTCTCCGTTCAAAATTCATTACAAGGGACGATTATGACTTGGATTTTTTTCATGTTTTAGGGAAACAGTGATGTCTTTGAATTTTCATGGCATGTTTTTTGGGTGGGTTTATTTATTCGGTGATTGTCTTATTTAGGTTTGTGGATTACGACATAATTTAGTAATGTCAAATTTTACGTATGACCATTGACAATGTATAGGATGTAAACAAAGCGTATATAACGCGTGTCTCACGTGTTCACAATTAATGAAAACGCATGCGCGGAAAGATTAGTCAATGAAAATTTGCCAACCGTCCAATTTATCGGGTTGCAAATGAAGCACGTCGAGTTGTTTTCAGATTGCACGGTAACATTATAAATTCAGTATATCCGTTTACGAGTAAGTGTATATGTAAAAACTAATTTTTACCACGATATCGAATACGTGATAAGTGACTATAAATTTTTGGGACCGAGTCTCAAGGCAAATCTGTTAGCTGCCAACATAATAGCCTCGTTAGTTCAACTGCTACTAATATACACGTGCAGTATATTCGGTCAAATACATACAATAAAATTGTCCACCTTTCTGATTATTCATAAAAATCCGAAAATAAGATCAACCACGTAATAATTATTCTCGCAATCTTCTTAAGCCTACGTCAATGTTGAATTCAGTAAATTTTGGAACTACAAGAAAAATTATTTTTCGATACTAACACTCGTACAGTCGTAATCGGTATTAGGCAATAATTACGACTTGTCACTGTTATCAGCTTCGTTCTTCAATATAGTCGATCTATATATACACGTTCAATGTAAATATCATTGTAGTGACACAACCAATCAATTTTTCATGAATGACAACGCGAGACAAACACATTTTCAAAGCTGCAAACCCGCCTTGACATTTTTCACCTACGAACCATCAGTCTCACGCATATACATTTACGACTATCACATATCGCGTAACAGGCCTATACCATTTTTTTGTCAGGATCAGTCCTAGCCGGATTCCAGCCCCTGCATCCGGCAGAATAGAGTATGGATACCTGAGGATTTCGACCAGCTATTACGTAAGAGAAATGCATAATAGGTTACCGATCGCAGGCTTCATTCCGCCATATGCATAGTTGACCCAGAGAAAATACCTAGGGAACGAGTAGTCGTTATTCAAGGTCACGAGCAACGTAATGAAAGAATAAAATTAAATAAATAATCAAAATAAATAAATCAACCTCGAATCAGCACCCCTTGAAAAATATAAACTCAACCCCATGTAAAGACATTATAAAAAAGTGAAAGGTAAAAAAATTAGCAATATATTTCCATAACGCTAGAACAATCAGCATCCCTTAGCAATGCGAAGCAATCGTCAGATTCGCCATCGGATTACGCGTGGTAAATAAAAAAAATGGCGGCAGCGTTTATCACTAACGAGAATCTCATTGAATAAGAATCCAACAACGTCCTTCCAGGAGACACGTCAGGGGATACCAACGTCATGGAACAATACGTTGTGACTGAATAAGAAGTTTGGATAGCAAAGAGTCGATCACGTAGTCATTCCTGGTGTCCTGTGCTCTGTTACACGTGTCTACATAATGCATAAGTACGCAAGTGTCGTCATATGTTTCTATATCGTCAGAATACGTCGACGAGGTACTTGGATGTGAAATGCAGAGACGTGAGTCTGATCACGTAGATCCAATGGTTGACATCATTAGCAGCCATTGTGGTATCTCCGTGAGTTTGTATTAGAATTCATAATACAATTGCGTGGATTCGACCACGTGATTAATCGTACGTATAATTCGATGTCATTTGATTCGTGACTATTCGTAGTCTGCTGGCAAATATTTACCCGGGCTAGAAGGAGATTCCGCAGTTTAACCCAGCACTCATATTTATACGTGTAATGGCAAAGGTCACGCAAACCGATAAGGGGGATGCTTCAATCGGTATTATTATGTGATACGTTTGAGAGCATCACTTCCCGATTTTTTAAATAGTTTTTAATTTATCTTTACTCATTTTTTTTACTCCTCACTCGATCATAGTACGGTTATGGTTATTAAAATTTCGATTGATTTACTTGTCTGAAAAATTAATACAAATTTTATGTACACACGGATTTTATACTTTTATATGAATTTTATTATTTATTTATTTCTTGTGTCACTATAAATTTATTGGATTATGAGCTATTTTGAATTTGGACACTGGGCGGATGTCTAGTCGTATCTGTATATGTGGATTCATTTGATTTTGTATGTATAATTCAAAGGGGTTGACTTAGGAAGTTCGTGCAAAATTTTGTACGGGTTAATACAGCGAGATGTAGGTTGGTTGTTAAAGATATAAACGTCCTTTGCTAATTCTCATGTCTTGAAAATTCGCACCTGTAAAAGACGAACGTCCGAAAATCAAAGCAACAAATTCCGGTGGTCATTTGCTCCAAGATAAGAGATAGTAAGAAAAGAGGGTTTGTCGTTTAATAAAAATAGTCAATTTTGAGCTACAGGAAAAAAATACGTTTGATTTTTGCTAAAGTCAGGGCGAACCTTGATTTCATTTCGGATGCTGCGCTGGACCAGATGCAGCCTACCAGGTACTAACTATGACGTATTTTTCATAATCCTTTTTCACATTGAAAATATATACAGAATGCAAAATGCATATGGAAAACATTTGATTTTAAAATGACAGTACATAAAATATTCCCACACGTGTCCCGTGCCGTCATACGTAATAAGGTCATTTAGAATTCACTTGGAATCTATCACTATCTGAATCGCGATGCTTCGTTTGTGCCTCCTAGTTCCAGTAGCTGCCAATAGTAATTGACCTTTGAACCGATTTAAAAATAACGCTGCGTTAGAAGGAGAGGTCGCCGGCACGGAAATTGACTAGATTCATCGCTCAGCAACGACCCAACCACCGGGCGTTTACTCTTGTCGTTACGCGACACTAATATAGGTAACTACGTGAATATGTGCACGTAAGTAAATGCCTGAGTGCATATATACATACGTGGGACCAATGGATCGGACCTAATTGCCATTTGCGTCACACGAAAAATTGCCGCGATTAATCAAAGCAAATTGACGTGTTTAACGCTGACCGTCTTTTTCAATTTCTTTCTCTTTTGTATCCCCCTCTTGGTTTCTCCACACATAAATTGCGCTTGGTAACAAATTATTGTTATAAAATTTGAAATAAGTGAGATGCGCCATCTTTCTTTTATAATTATAACAAAAATAATTTTCAATTTTATTCACAGTGCACAGTCTGGTCGCGACAGTAGTTCGTCTTTGAGGGGACTTATTTTACGTTTCGATTCATAAGGAGTTGGCCCCTCGACGTGGAACTGATGTCATAGGCCGACTATAGTATTTAGTGGAGTTTTAACATTTGCTTTGTTTTTCATTCGGCAAAATTTGTTGTATTCAGATAAGTAAGGTTAGGTTGGGTTAAAGACTGTTGCGTAATGAGAATCACGTTGGGCTTACAGAGCCTTGGTTATTGGCTCTAATAATGATTCTCGTAGCAAAGACAAATTCTATTTCTGGATAACGCAAACTGGCACATTTAACATGTGCTACAGTTAGCGGCTTATGCTAGCGATTATTTAGCGCACAACGTTGCATATGCGAAATTGTTACGCCACGATGCGCTATAAGCGGATAATATAAAATTATAATAATGTAAATTTGAATATTCTTTTTTGTTTAATCATTAATAACGTTCATGCATCTCGGACTGTATTTAGATTATAAATTTTTAAAAGCACTTCCGAGCAAAATATTTTTCTGCATTGCCCATGCAGATGTCGGAATTCTATTGGTAAACAAATGTCAATAACGATCACAATAATTTGTCACGAAATTTTCACTTAGATAAAAATGAGTTTGCGCTAGAAAAAAAAAGGAGTCTGATTGCAAATCAAAATTCCATTCCTGGCTGTGCGTGGCAAATTTGGAGAAAGAGAAATACAGCAGCACACGAATTACCATGAAGCACGTTACAAGCGAACGATAATGTCGAATAAGGGTAACTTCAATTAGAGAATAATTTCCATACGATAGAAATACGACAAGCCAAATTAAAATACAATTTCTTAAAATTGCTTTCACGAACGCAACTGCACACAGGCTACACGACTGATTGTGAGTAACGCATGACGCATAGTTCGCAATGCACTTGGGACATTTGCAAGTGGGAAGGACAAGTCAATGCTAATGCGGACATTTAAAGCATAAGTCCTCGTTGCTCGAACACAGTGCATCCCACTGACCATGATTATAGAAATTTATTTTTCAACGTGTTACGTCACATTTCACATACTATCGTTAAAATCTGATTAAATTTATCCTCGCACTATTAGCAATTGTTTCGCGTGTCTACAATTCATATGCGTACGATACACGTGTATACGCATGCTTAGATTTACTCCTGCGGTATTAATAACGAGCGAAAATAGTCATTAAACTTTTATGTCACTACTTATGCATTCAAATATGCATACTTTCATACAGGATATGGTACGACGAAGGCATAATTCATTGTTATCATGAAAATTAAACAGGTCACTAGACTCGCTTTAATTGTGACTATAAAAGTGTGAATATTCCATTTTTTCTTTAATATTATTAACGCGCCTGGCTAACATGATAATTTCAACGTGCAATCATACGTAATAACGTCTTTGTTCGTTTGCTTTATTAATTATATCTAAAATATACAATTTTCACTTGCCAAGTAGCATCAACTATATGTGTACAGAGTCATTCAGGCCAAATGCATTACTTGAAGTTGGCTTGTCTATTTGGTTTCCACGACAGAGCCAACTTCAGTTGATTCGTTTATATCGAATATGGTCTGCATCTACAGAGTTATTCAGTACAAACGTACAATCTGAAGGTGGTTCTAACATAGAAATCAAACAGATAGCCTGACTTCAGGTGGTACGTGTAGTCTGAATAATCCTGTATAATTCGAGCATCACACAGCTTTATGTTGAACAGACTTAATTATGCTGTAAACCATAAGGAGTAGATCCGTACAAAGTGAAATTAATCTCACAGCAAGCATCATTAATATACTATATGGTAATACAGTATGTGTGGATTATATAGATAAATGCTGATTGCCAGTGACTCCATTTTGAATAAACATGATTTTACATCATTCACGTAGTCATCGTTATATTTCTTTGTTTTTGTTGTATTTAGCACGTTTCTCATTCGCGTATGCATGCTTGATTTAAATTTAACGAAATTCGATAAATAAACGCTTTTTTGTCTCGCTGTGTATGAATTTAGCGAATTACGAATGTCCATTCATATTCTATTCTCAATATGTACTATTTTTAACTGCGATGGCCAACGTGTCCGTCGGACGCAGCAGACTTCGTTGACTTGAATTTCCTCGATTTGTTATTCAACATTCATCATTCACACTATCATTATTCACTTATTCAATTACTCATGGTTTCGTTCTTATTTCTTCCAAACAGTCTCTTCGTATCTTCATAGCGAATTAAACTGTAGGAATTGTAAATTATGACATAGATACGAATATTGCACGACACGTTAGACCTAATTCGTATATTAGCATCGAAGCGATACGTTTCGAATTTTCGAATCAGTACCGGTCGGTAAGGTAGAACGAATTCAAGTAAACGTAACGAGAGCCAATTCTAATCCCAGGAAACACGCTTTTTTCTATGGCTAATTGCGACCTCAACTTGTTTATCCCTTGAAACGGAGAAAAAGTTTAATTTCACGATTCCGTACGATCGCAACAGTAATTCTAGTCGGAATTGACGATACACAAAAAAGACGAATGAAAAAACAATCAGCGAACCGAAGATTTTTCAAGGAGAAATACAATAAGAAAAAAGAAGATAAGAAAAGTTATGTATAAATATTAATGAAAAGTGAAAATAACATCGGAAAGTCAATTCGCAAACGTTCGTTTTCGTTCCTGTGGAAACTCGACTGACCTCGACCTTGAATATTTGCAGCACGTGTAGTAAAACAGTCATCAGCGCTCCTCGTGTCCAACGTTTGCAATCACAAAGTTAGAAAAGCGCCTCGCCATTAAGAGGCACGTGTCTTTTTAGCAATTGTTTACAAGAAACTTATTCCCTGTCGTCATACCACTTTTTTTCTTTTCGCAAGCTGCTCGCGTCCCCGACGAAAATAACCGACGTGCGCTCGAACGTTCCCGGAGTACAGTACCTACGTTGCTAATTAAAAAGATTTATATTTAGTACGAAGTCAGCAATTAATTTACGATCTTGTCGTCACGACGTGATGTCAACGCGTCCTGACAATACTGGTATGCATTTATGCATAGGAACGTACAGTTTAGTGTCTGTGTTATTATTGGGTTAGTTCGAGTTTCTCCCGCAAGCGAATGACGCCTGAATGAGCGCTGCTATGACGCGATCGAAAGTAGAAATAAAATTCGATTCAGATGATTCCAGTTACATTGGTTGAATTGCTCAAGAATAATATTCTCGTAAATCTGTTAATCATTTAAATAATTTCACAAATCTACTGTATCATAATGATTTTCATTACCATGTACTTTGATCTTTTAACGACCATAGTAAAGGACAAATTTACAGCGTGCATAACCTCAATTTACGAATAAAAGATATATTGCTTAAAACTACACGGGTAAGTATTATTTTCCGTATACATTTAAGCAAACAAGTAATCTCTCTAATTGCTCCATTGTTTCACCTCGTTTTACTGGTTTAACGATGAAATGTAAATAAAAATGAAGTCTAATGAAAATACAGCTACTGGGATATTTTTGCTCTCGGAATCTCCATGGTGCTTTTCATTCTTGGTTAAACTATAAGTATTATTAGTACGTTGAAATACTAACTCCTCTTATACTATGCACGAGTGAAAATGAAGCTAATTTCTTTTCGCACGTTTACATACCTGTAGGTAAGCCAGGAGTGCTCTGTAAGCTTACGCGCATGTATGCATGTGCTTATCGAGTATGATGCAACACGACTTCTATTAGGCTCCGTATACAGGGGTTCTCAAATTCCCCCATTTTCTCAACCACTCACGACATTACCGACGTAATCGATGATAACGATTATTCCACATTTTGTAAAAATATTAGTCTCCTTTATCATTGACATTGATACGAATAATCCAAAATTCCATTATTTCTCACTTATTTGTTACCAAAACCAATGCTAATTTTTCTCTCCCAACCAAGGCTAAAATATCAAATATAACCACACGGAGGATACGATTTTGAAAATCAAATTCTCGCTCAAATATTTCATCTCCGTCTTATCATTGACTGACATGCGCAAATTCGATTAATCGATTTCTCCAAAGTTCCAGTATCGAAAAATACGTCCTTTTACCCAAGTATATTATTATTATTATAACCTAAAGTGAACCTATAAATCGAATATAAAATTCCTTTTAATTTCAATTAATATCCTAAAAGTCATTCACCCACTCGACCGATGCTTTACTTTATATTTGTCACGCAAGTCGGTTTACTCTGATGATTGCTCGGAGTGCAAAAGCACTCGACGTATTTGCCTTCGAGGTTGCATTAATTTTTACTCTTACTGCTGGATACATTAATCAAATTAGAGTTAGCAAAAAAATATAAAGATAATCGAGCACAGCCACGGACTACATACTACATATATAGTATAAAGAGAAATGTGATGACTAATGCTGTTTTGGTGAATGTCGAAATTTAAAAGAAAAATTAACAAAAATCGTTACTCGAAAATAGTCATGACGTAAATACATGCCGAGTGGCACAATGTGTCGCGTGAGTGCGAGGCTGACGAGTGCATCTGAGCAAGTAGTGAAAAATTGCAATATGTGGGAGAAGCAATAATTATTGGGCTGACTGATTGCCAATACGCGATATACACGCGCTAAACTTTCACCTTGAGTCACGCATAAGGATTAGCAGATGCGATGCCAACGTACTTACGGCTGTATTCGCATGTGCCACATTATACGTTGTCTCGCTCGCTCGCAAGTGGAATACAAAAGGAAGGAGAAGGAGAGAGAAAAGGAAAAAGTGCCTGCGCGAGAGTTAAACAGGATCGGCAAACAACGTGTGAGTGAACTTTAAGTTCGACGACCTGCATTATTATTCTACCACTTGTTCCCATCTCTCCGACATATTCGCACGTGGCTCGCGATTAATCCTTTATCCTGATTACGCCGACGAAAGCTTACGAAAATTTTAAGCGGTAAAAAAAAAACGAAAATTCAAAAAATTATTATCACACGTGGCGGCTGTGAGACAATTTGTCTCGCTTTTATGGCTTTCAAAAATGCACGTCGCCACCACTGACAGGTACAGGGCAGAGTTATGAAAATATTGAATTTTGAAAATCTCACAGTTTACTCTTTGATGATTGAGACTTTGGAAATTTCATCATTTTCTCTCTCTTCTTCATTCGTTATTCGTTTCCAGACTGACAGTTACGTTCTTTTTTGATATTCTACTATTTTTTCGTACCTGTCGCTACCGTTGAGGTTGTTGTTGTTTTCGTCACAGACGTCGTCATACATAAATCACCCTTAATTCTTAAGCAGGGAAATGACCACTTAGTTCGACTGTTGCGTAGGAAGTTGTTGACTCTTTTCGCTGCTCTCACGACAAACTACTCTCCATCCCTAAGGAACTGTCATTACCATTAAGTTCTTAACCCTTTGACCCTTATTCCTGTATTTCCACCTCTTTCCTCTAACATAATTATTTTATGTCCAGTCCGACGCTTGGCTCGTCACGTTGCACAGAGAAAAAACCACAGAGACGGATACGACCAATCAAAATAAAAATGGCGGCTAGGAATAAAAAAGTAAAAAAAAAAAATCCCCGGAATACCTTCAGTCAAAAAAAATCGAACGGAATCGAATGAAATTGATATATCGATTTATTAAAGAAAAGAGACATATACATATTTTCGAATTATAGATCAATGACGAGTCATCCCCACCCTTCCTCTAAAAAATGACCCCCGCCCTTCCCTCAAAAAAAAAAAACTGACTGCACCTTTCGATTTTTTAATTCTTGTTACGTCAGAGAAAAAGCTAAACGGGGCGAAGGAACGACGGGCGTAAATCTTAGAGTAAATTTTTCACATTATTTCCCTGCCAGACGACGTCGCTACGATAAACGCGAAAGAAAAAGAGAATTTTCATTATTATTATTATCGAAAGATAGAAAGGCGATAGTTTCGAAAAATAAGATACGTAAAAAGAAATGATTTCATACGTTGAATTTCACGCAAACAACAAATTTGGCAGCCACTTAATACCGTTCGATAAATCCTGACCTACGTCACACGTTCTGTCATTGTTGATGTTGATCAGAACGAATTCTTAACCGAATCCCTGTTGTACTTGAATTTATAGATCTACTTAATTTAGAATTCGTAAACTGCGCCATCCAAACATTCTTTTGTAATTCTACCGGGTTAACCCAGTGTCTATCACACGTATCCAGTCTTCGCCAATTCCGCTTTCACAATACACGTTGACGCCCTCCAATGCCTGAACGACGTTAGACAAATATTTTCACGGATATTTTCCTCCCGTGACCTAGATACTTCGTCGTGTTACTTTTCCGAAAAAAGTTTGTGTATTTGAAAAAAAAAATATTTTTTACGAAATATATTAATAGTACTTTTAACATAGGTATTAGTCACCTTACTTTTTCGTAAGCGCTACAAATGCATTTTACGAAAAATAGTTTTTGCGTAATACATTAATAGTACATTTTTAATATAGACACTACGTGCTACGTGCGCACTGTATTTGGTAGGTGATTTTAAGCTTATCTTATTACCCGTGTTATTGTCCGAATTTAATATGCCAAAAAGCAATTATTAACCCTTGGCTGCGGAACGTACAGAGAAAAAACATGCCAATCGCGTGGCTCTTATAGGCGCCTTTTGCTATAGCCGAGCATCCCGCGTCGGTTCGCAGTCAAAGGTTTAAATAAAAATACATGTTATTGGATCCTATGGGCAAACTGTTTGTCTGCATACTGGACACTTAATTTGCACGTACTGTTACCTTTGTGTCGTAGAAGGATATATGCGTTATAGATATACTTCAACGTAGTCCCAACCAACAGAACTTGGGAGGTACAGTTGTTATATTTCGTAATATTGGCACCGGTTGGAAAAGCTGCACTCAGGTGCTGCTTAGTCTCGACCATAGATGTCATAGTTGAACTTGTTATGCAAGTTGGCACTGAAATATATGGAATCAACGACTGCAGGATTTTCTCTTGATAATAATACGGTGTATGGTGGATAAATACTGTGATTGCAAAAAGCTATTGCAGTTTGAACTCTTGAATTTCAAGAGACGGAAGGCACGTGTTAGTCTGGCTATGACATGGGTGATAGTCGAGGGGACTCTTTTACGTTGAAACTCATATAGAGTTGGCCCCTCGAAACCATAATGTTCTTATGGCACAATTATATAAAAGAAACATAACGTAACAAGAAAATAATAAATGTTTTTTTTTTTGACAAATTTTGAAATTCTTTTTTTCCTGAGATTTAATTAAATATAAACTATTAATGTTTGGATAATTCTTGTTTTCGAATTATACAGACGAGTAATAAGCGTAATGACGTATGAAAAATATGATTAATTAATTTGAATATTTAATCAAGTAATCGATACTTTATTGATAGGTAAATTAATGACTATTAACTACACCAAGAAATTATTACTTATCTAAAGTGCTATCCACTAATACTAAAAATCGCTACTAGTAACGCAAGAAGCAATTTAGTAGCAGCCTTACGTAGTACTGGTAGTAGCATTAACGGTGTTCGTAATGAAAACAAAATGTACTGTATGTGAAACACGTATGCGAGCGTAATTAAAAAGGCGAGCTGGGCACATGGCGTGTAAAAATACGAAAGGAAAATAAACGCAGAGGACGTACTGGGTTTCTGTACCCGAAGCCTGGGCGTAGTACAAATAATAAATAGGGTGCAGAATGCGTGGAGAATGTTTCGAAGGCTACGACCATATCGTGAACAATTAGTGAAAACTTTTTGAATTCATAAAATGACTAACTGGCGGATCGAGATTGGTTATAATTCGTAAATGAGTAATAAGATTCTTTACGTAGGATTATAGAATTAAATACGAATTTTGATAAAGGAAAATTTGACTAGATAAGAATTTGGTAAAATTATAAAAATCTTATTCCTAGTGCATTTTTTAGCAATTTTGACGATTCAAATGATTTGTCAGAAATTCGTATCGTTTCTTTCGAAGTAACGTCAAGAACTAACCAATCACGCAGAATCACTTTATTCGTATAGTGAAAATAATAAACGTGTTATTTTTAAGCAAACAAGAATACAATATTGTGTCGAAGGTCTTAACGTAAAAGAAATATTAGTAAGTTTCTTCTTTATCGACGAACGGTATACGAATAAAGTGATATCGCATATCGCACAGAAAGCCAATAAGGTGAATTATATTTTCTCCTGCACTTTAAAACCTTTTAAAAGTCATGATTGATCGTCAGCAAGGAAATACAACAAGGGTCTTGAAGTGAAATACAAATTTTCTGCTACGACGGTTATACACGGAATAAGTTTTTCAATTGGAAAATATTAAAAAGTACAGTTGCCTATGAAATTTCGAATCTTTCATTCACCTTAGATTCGTACAACCATCAGTAAGGATTGGTTTGGAGTCGCGTTTGGAAGTTTTGAACTGCCAAGTTGAAGCTTCGAGCCGCATCTAAAATTTCAACAATAGCCACAAAAGCCTCAAAGCTATAATTAGCAAGTATTACTACCAATATCGTATAATGCCTATCAAAACTACCAGTCAATTCAGCCGCCAAGTACAGTCACGTTATATTCGTACGTAACTGGGAAGAATTGAAATTCAAGGTCAACCTTAATATTTCTTTTGGAATACTTTCGAGTGGCGTAACCTGCCTGAGAATCATGCTTAAAATATATGTCATTGTTTCACTGGTGTAGAACCGTGAGAAAAATAAATTCAACAGTCCGATACCAAAGACAAAAGCACACCGTAGCAAAACAATATTACGTCCGCAATGGTCAAACTTAATTGCTGCAGATTTTTGAAGGAAAAAAAAAACAATCTGCCAAGCCCACAAGTGAGCCATAGATAAATTTATCTTGATCAGATATAAAAAAGATGACGAAATGTAGTCAAAACATCTTACACTATCACATCGTCGTATAAAGCTATACTAATGCTGAATATTAGTACCGGCGTTGGCCGCATGGCGGATCCTACTACTGCAAATTGAAATAAAAAGAAAAAAAAAAGAAAGCGTCAAATTCGCAGTCGTTTCTATTCATTCGATCGAGCCATACGTGTACGATTTTTAAACCAGGGGCCATCGCTTAATGATTCATAATATAAAGGAGTCCCCTGATGTCGCGACTCGACTATACGCTTGCTTAACCACGATATCTACTACTGTCTATGCTCGCTCGCTTGTCCTTTATCTCTTCTTCGTATTGTTCGCGAGATTCTTTAGTTCTATTTGCTATTCACAATGCTCGTTTTATTGCTCGCTCGTTCCGGCACCTTGAATCTTTCACTTTGTCTTATTTGTGTAGATAGGCGATATACGAAAACGTACAGTCGAGAGTTCACGAGTGAAATGTGTTTTCCTGACGGATGGAAAACATTGAAATCCTTAGCGAGTTACGCGTGGTTTTTCATACTATGGAGATATACGTTAAAAAAGAAAATTATTATAATGTATTTATAGGAAAAAATCATGCATATGCATATCTCAATATTTTATTAAAAGCCGCGCGTGGCTTAGTAAGGATTATTATTTTTCATGTATAAAAATAAAACATTCTGCTCGTAGGCCCCACTGGGTATCTACGTGGATATTGCGAAGGAGAAATGTCAAAAAATAAATAAAAACTGTGACGAAAGAATATTATCAAAGTAAAAGGTTTTAGGTAACGTTAAAAAACGAGTCTATCCAATTCTCTAACATTGAAACGTACAGTACTGGTACATTTATACTTTTACAATAATTCACATGAATATTGTAACGATAAATATCATGCGTACAATTGCGTACATGAGAATGCCGAGGTAAGGCAGAAATACCTCAAACAATGATTTACCATCAGTCCATTTAATAAAGACCATTGGCCGTGACATTCGCTAGAATCAGGTCTCGTGGTAGTCACGCACGATTACCGATTTGAACATATCCACAGGATAATAAAAAAAAAGGTACAAAAACAGTTACTAGAACGAAAAAAAGAAAAGAGAAAAACATGGCACTGCGTGTGCCGTAGGTTTGATTTTAGCACACTACATTTTGCACGTCAGGCCACAAAATGTAATAAAATAAAGGTATGCTAAGAGAAACACCAAATCGTGTCTGATGAGTATCAATCTGTCTTTCTTAAATAATCATAAAATCCAGCTTGGACGTAATTTCGACATAACATAATTTCTATGTACATAACAAACCGAAGCATCCTCGCGTACTGTATATAACCACATGCGCAAGAGAGCCCAACCGAACCGTCCGACAGTCCAGAGAGGAATGAGCAGCACGAGAGGACCGAGCGAAAAAAAAACAAAAGTCGGCCGAGCATCGACGGTTCGTAGTGGGGATGGGGTGGTGGTGGGGGAAAGTAGCAGGGAGTCGAGCATGACGGTAGACATGCTGGTTAGAGCCACTGGTGGGGATAAGTTTGTATACCCGAAGTGTTGGCCTCGCGACTATAGAATGGACTAGCAGGCTGGAGCGGGCTGGAGCAGGCTGGAGTAGAAAGAACTAGTTGGAATACGGCATAAACAACATTTAAATTTATACGGCGTCTACACTACTTTACGCAGGTCCCATGGTGTACGTACATAGATGAGACTCGCCCTATGCTATTGCTAAATAAAACACTGTAATACTTCTTACGTATATGGTAGGAGTCCTCGTAGCCCTCACTACCCTAATATACCGATTAACAAAGAAAGTGAATGCACACGTATAGTTCAACCGTATATTGTACTTGACGAATAAAATGATTACCTCCACTAGTTCTTCGGTCCAATGTTTAACGATACATCAGAATCAATAACAAAGCAATCTTTTCGTATCGTACAGGTCCTACAACTACAAAATCAGACCCCTATTAAACAACGTATTATCAATATAGAAAATTTGTGAAACGTTGAAAGATTAGGGCTGATGGGTCTATGTCGTTTTTCAAACACGTATGAGTGGAACAATAACGTACGTGGTGAAAGATTGACTGACGGAATGATAATTAAAACATATTTACGGCAATCGACCAAAACAAAATATACAGATATAATAGTTTGGTTTTCTTTTTTCATAATTGCTCACTGTGCAACAATCATATATTTTCCATTACTTTTAATACGTCACGTCTTCCCCCTTCACTTAACCCAATACGAACATTCCGTGTGTTGGCTCGAGGCTAAAATGTTTTTTTATAAAAGAAATCGTTCGTACATGATTGGTACATTTGCAATAACTGCTATGAACGGTTAAGGATAAGACGCGAAATGCAGTAGCCACCTTCAATATCACAAGACTATCAATTACCGCATCGATACGGTATACTTAGTTGTTTTTTTTTGTTAAGCTTGTTTTTGTCCCCCTTACTCTGGATCCTCAGCTTGAGAATCACTTGGGAGATCAGGTGATGGGCGTGGCGTTAGTAGAACGCATAAACAACACGTGACACCACCTTATAGTACATACGCATCTCTCTCTAGCACGCACAAACACCCACGCGTCAAATAAACGTATACACATACAGGCTTATTTTCATAAGCGAACGTGTCCGTGCACACAAAAACGTGGCTGACTGCAAGGAAAGAGAGAAAAAGTGAGAGAGATAATGGAACATCACCCAACCTAACCTAACCCCATCCGGCAACTTACGCACACGCAACGCGTAACACACATGACTACACTGATACACGTGAATTGACTTCGGCAATGATATTCCCACCCTTCAAGGCAGCATCGTTCGTATGCACTCTGTAGCTGCTTACATTGTCTCGTAGTGTACTTATTCCTTGCGTGCTTGACCTTCTACGATAATACGGCCTTATAATAACGATAAGCCTAGTTCATTATGACGAATCTTACTTTCGACAAAAATAACGTCTGCTACTGCTGATTCTTTAAAATTCTTACCTCCTAGGACTTGTATAAACTCTTTGGGTATCAAAGGTTCTTCATAGTATTTATATATAGCGAAAATAATACTTTCAAATTAGGGTACGTTCGTCTGTTAGGTAGTAAAGCTTGGTCTATTTATTTCTAGGCTTTTCGATTGATAGTTACACTGCTCGGTCGATAGGGCAGTGCACTCCACTTCGTGCGGTGCATACCGACCGTGCAGAGGCGTTCCGACGCTTGGCTATTTCTATATTACACTGATCGCATGCATAATAGGTTAGGTGCACGATTTATGCGCGTACAGAAACGTGCCGTCGCACACGTACGACTCGTCCCGTGTGATGACATTGTACATGGATATGTAGATGTGCATGTGAATCTGACTTTATGCTTTACGCTTCGCGATTATAAGCTCGATGTATTGACGGTTCGGCAAAGCAACTGTTTTGTTATGAAACACCACGCTTAACTCACCAAGTGACGGTTTTATTTCAACTGCTTTATTTCATTGAGCTTCGAGAACTTTCTGAACGGCGGTATACATATTTTTGGAAAGATACTAAATTCCGATTCGTTACGAGTGGATCGGTTTGAGGGAGTGCCGGTTGCGTGTATTATCTTCCGTGAAATTTAAATTCTACTCGTGGCTCAAACTCCTGACGCTTTACCAGTGGACGTTGCGAAATATGTATAGCGAAATAATGAATCTAAACGTTTGAAAAGAATTTTAATAGGACGACTATCGACTTCCAAGATGGTGTCTTATGTACTGCTTTTTTACAATTATTTTTCTCTCTGCTGATTTAGTCGCATTAATGAACGACCATTAAGTCGTAATGTTATTTTTCACTTAGAATCCTCTACGAATATTCGAAAATGTCTAACGTCACTTTTCGTCTCTTCTACACTGCTTCTATTTCCGACTGCTGGTTCGTGGAAAGCTACACGTGGCTGCAACCCACGGACGTATGTTTTCGTGGATGGGATATAGTACACTCGACTTAGTAGTTTTATCTGCAAGGGTTTACAGTCCGAGTGAGAATTTTACCTGGGAAAAAAGTGTCGCGCTCTGACTCGTACAAATGAAATGGACAAATTTCTTCGTAAGATACATATCTACTATGCAGTACAGGTTAGGTTCGAAAAGTTGAATTCATCCCTATACAATTTTTTCACTATCGCCCCTCGTACCAAGGCAAAATATACAAAGGCAGCAGCAGTGACTTGAGTTTCATGCGGATACAAAATCGACTAGGAACGAAATGAAGAGTTTGACGGGAAATTTAAAAATATTTATATATTAAAAGGCAGCTAATTCATTATAGCTAGCGTGACTCTCGGCGTGTTTATGATATTAGGCTACGTCATAATGTCTCACGTTAACCATACTAGTGGCTACTCTATATGCTATGCCTATCGTGTTTTTCATTGCTCAATGAATAACAATAGGCGCCAATGTTGTTATTGTTACTGGCACAGTTGTTTGCAGCAAGCAGAGATTTCAATTGCTGTATATCATAGTATTATACATCATAGTATGGCGCTTAAACACGTGCGTGCATTTTGTTCAATTTCAATGGAAGGTTGATCGAATGATTGTAGCCAGATTTGAGAGAACAGAGCGACAGTAATAATAGCAGACGACGTGCCGAAAGTCTGCTCGATATTTTTGTGCGCGTAACAAAGACACCTATTTGTAAAAATATTCCAAGATGGCATGTATATATATGTATATATATATGGTATACTGGTATGTGTATACAAGGCGAGTGCAGGCGTACGTGCAGGACTCGACGGGAGACATTGAGAAAAAATAGATTTTATAAATGGCGCCAAGAGACGACTAAAATCTCAATCACTTTTTTATAATCTTTTTTAACCGATATTCATATTCTGGATGATTTCGTAATTGGGTGATATAAATTCACTTAGGTATAAATTTGAACATAGTAAATCGGCGTATACCGTATCGTACAATTTGTATGTCTCGTATGTTCTTCATGTATGATTTAACGTTAAATTTGAACATAGTAAATCGGCATATACCATATTGTGCAATATGTGTGTCTCGTATGTTCTTAACATTGAAATATATATATATATATAGACGAAGCTGCATTAAGCTTCGAATTCCGTTACTTTTGAAACGCCGCCTTAACTTTTCAAACCGGGAAGAATGCAGCACTGTAATTTTCGTAACAAGAGACTCGTGAGAGTTTTTGAAGTCACCTATAAATAAAGTCTGTTCTTAATTAATTATTCCAGGAATTGTAAAATGAATAGAAAAAAAAAATGTAGAAAGAAAATTAATTTAAAAAAATGTTTGTTACCAAACAAATTATAAATATGTAATTTCAACAAGATAACAATTTTCATGCTATTACATAAAGATGGCGTTATTTGTCTTCTACCCACGATGCTTTTCTTACCAGGCAATAGCATTGGCAAGTCAAAAGCAAAGAAGCGGGGTACCGAAACCTCCAAAGAAAGTCGTGTTGAATTAACATAAAATTATTTACAAGGCACATTAAGGCGCGTTTCGTGAGCACGTTTGTACGTGGTAGTTAACAGTACCTAACTAAACCTATGTAAATCCTCCTTCACAGAATAGATTACAGCCAGCATATAAGGACGATAGATACGGTCGCTCCGCGACATTAGTTTCACATTCAAGTGACTCATTAACGTTATAACCCATAAGTAGATGGCCCCTCGAAAACATAGATCTCGCAGTCCGGCCATGACAGACATACAAATTTCTATGAAAACGTTCGAGAAAATTACATATATACCCAATATATATACGAGAGTCGACCAGCACCCTATGCACCCTTACTTTTCTTCGTCTCTTACCTTCGAAGAGCCTATACCTCAAACTCGTAAAAAGTTCCAGACTTAAGCTCACAGTGGTTAGTCAATGTTAACACTTTTAAGGTGATAACCCACTACCACAAATTTTACGATTCTTTTAAGCACTTAGAATTACCCGTAAAGGTATATGGACATTTTAAGGGGGCGATAGGCGTGTATTCGGTTGAACACTAAGACAGTACTGTGAAACTGGTTGTGCATCTATTCGTTGTACATTCCTTTTATAGGCAGTACCTCACAGCCCATAGACCTCATTGGGCTACACTGGGACATTGAAAGAATTAAATTTGAATTCTAATCTTCATCCTGAGAAACTTGATCGTTAGGTAAGAATATCGTTACGAAATTATAGTCTATAGAATTAAGAAAAAAAAAAGGGTTAATCCCATTTTCAGTATTCATCTCGAAAATAACGTTTGCCTTAGAACGACTAAATTTTACGTTTAAATTATACAGTTAAAACGTCTATGAAATATCTACCTTTCACCAACATGTCGACGACCTATTGCACGAGACGAGAATCGATGGTGAATCGAAGGCGCTAGGAGTAGATCGAAAAAGTATGTAAAAGAAAATTTGAATTACTGTTACAATTATTTTTAATAATCGCGACGCTACGTATACGGTATTGTTATAAATAAAAAAATATTACATTTTTAATTCCTTAACGTACTTGTCTGCTGTTACTTATGTATTTAAATGAAACACGTGTATATTTCACTGTGCATACAGAGACGCTAAACGCTTCGGTCGTCGTCGGGTAAAATCGGAGGCGCAACGAGAGAAGGAAGTGTTAGAGGAGTCGATGGCGGACGTGACGTCACGAGCAAACGCTATAAGCAGTAGTTATGCTGTTTCATTAGCAGTCTTTTTTTTTCTTCATCTTGCGACTATTTGCTCTTTTCAAAAACACATCCTACATGCATATTCATAAAGGATACTCTGTGTTGGGGATCTAAATTAAAATACTAAAATATAAACTCGTTCCTGAGCACGTTTATCGATTTAACATGGATTATCGATACTCGATCGATAACAACAATTGTCTTTCAGATACCAAGCAAAGTCGTTACGAAAACATATAATTTCGCTTAATGACAGAAAAACATTCAAACTTTTTGTATTTGGCTCAAATGCCGTGACAGTCTGATATAATGTTAATCCTGGTTCGGACAATATTTTAGTAAAGTTAACTAGCGTGGGTCGCTACCTGAATTTACCTATAATAAAGAAAAGTCAGCCTTGAAATAGGTAGCTGAATAATTTAGACTGTCCCTTGGACAGAGTCGTGTCAGAATAAGAGATTTTGTAAAAGTTAACCGCTACGGTACCGTTAAAACTTATGTGAAAAGTTTTTTGGGTTCTTTTAGTAAATCTGAGGTTAAGTTCGGTAAACCCCGCTGGGTTTGCTTCATTAAAATGAATTAAAACCGGCGCAGACCTACGAGCGAAGTTTGGTAACCAGTTGGAGAAATGTTGATAAGTGGAAAAATGACAAACTTACCTGTAAAACGTTGTATTTGCCTATTACCGATTGTTGCCACAAGGTGGCTAAACGTCAGTCATATTTTGACGCGCATGCGCAAACGCCGTATTCTTCGTTATTATTAATTTAGCCTTGATCCCCGAACTTCGCGCGGTACGACTCAAAATTTAATGTTAACTTTACCGACTCGGAAATTGACGCCGTCCAAATGTAAGTCTAACTTTTCGCTTATGGCTCCGTGTAATATCGAGACATTAAAGACGCGTGATATTAATATATTTGTGATATGCAGACTACCGTGAAGTTTCTAAAGAACTGCATGAAATGTATGGTAAGTATATATATATATGATACGTTAGATTTGCACGACACATAGAATCTCAGTTACTCGACATTCAATAATCAATTATTCAATCTACTGTATTACGCTTCCCAAAAGTTCCTTGGGTTAAATGAAATTACGAGAACAGTTACGAAGTATCGTTTACATAATTAATTCGCACAGTCTACCGTGGCAGAGTCCCTTGTCTTCCAATATTCACACCGAATATCAAGCACCGAAAATAAATCATCGTACCAGCTAATAAATTACAAAAAATCGACACCACCTCAAAAGTATAAATATCAATTTTCAATTCGACTCAATTCAATATCCGCCCTTTCGAATCAAGAAGAAGAAAACTCCACTACGAACACCTATTGAAATTTCTTACGAACTGGATTAGAATGGCGAAATCACGACTACCAACATGCCCGTACCAATAATCCTTATTACGTATAGTAAAGGCCCAAAGCAAAGTAAGTATAGGACAGCGAGAGATCAGGGTCTATCGTGCAAGATCATGTGGAATCATGTGGCCACTTATGACGTCAAGACCCTTTGTGTCCACAGGCCTTGACGTGGAAGCAACCCAAGGCCTACGTGACCGAGGGCGTATCGACAATGTCCCTAGGCTAGGGACAAGCTTAGCAGGATCATCTAAGCGATGTAGCAGACGATGAAGGGAGTTGGAGGGAGCAGCTTACTCTCGGTCCCAGTGCACGAGGGGCGACGGGGCCGAGAGGGAACCAAGAGGGATCCAGGAGGGAACCAAAGGGACCCAGACGTAATGGGAACCAGAAACGAACTTAAAGAACCTGAGGAATCAGTTAGAAACAGGTCCATTCGTCTCTGACTTCTCTTTTCTTCCTTCGTACCTCACCGAAGTGTCTCTCTCTCTCTCTCTCTCTCTCACTCGAATAATGCTCATCCTTTCGTCTCTTTCTGTTTCACTCGCTGTCTCTCTCCCACCTAACCTATCCATCTCAAGGAAACTATAAAGTACCTTTACTAAACCAGCTCTTGGTTGCGCCCGTAGCTTAAAATGTAATTTTAACCCAAACTTCGTTTCTCACACGACCTAACTTTATTTTGAATGGTAACCGCGTTATTAATATATCGGGACAAACAGGTTTTCCTTGAAGCGTATAAGGCTAAATATACACTGTTCGAAAAGAAAAGTATCCTTGTCTCTTGCTGCCTTCTGTACAAAGCCACATACTTCTTGTTTCCTTTCTTCTTACTGAAAAGTGCTGATTCGAGAATCGTGTCAGCAATATGAAGATACATTTACGTAGCCATTATGTATACCATACATATATGAATAATATTAAATTGACCACAACTGCCTGTTAGCCTTGCATCGACCATACGTGCGTATATATATATATATATATATATTTTAACGTACCTGCCCATGTTAAATATTAATAAAAAATAAATTTTTTTTTTCCCTATACGCTATTTTTATTCAATCTAATCTCTCTTCGTTCTCATAATAATCACCTTTTACTCTTGCACTTACAAAATTTTGTAATCTCCTTGGACTCGGTTATCGTGAAAATATTTCACAGTAATTGAAACACGTGCTGAAACGTTCGTTTGACACATTTTAACCGATACCAACCACCGATGACCAAATGTCCTTGCACTTTGTCAACGCGTCACAACAATAGTAATTTATGCGATATAAATAACGACAATATTTGCAGGTCAACTTTACCAAGATTATCCCAGTAATCCAATTAGCGAATTCAAATTCTACGTGAATCATAAAAACAAGCTGGTGCCAATCACAACCTCAAACCGTCGCAATCGTACGAGGTGCGAAGCACGTTTTTCATAGTAATACTCTAATTCTCAGTCTCTATTAGGCAACATGGATTATTTTTTAAAGGTAATAATAACTAAGCACAACTCACATCTCTCCTCGCCATACTACATAGCCCTAATTGGATCCACGTATATCTCAGAAATATTGATCTTTATTATGATTATCCAAGAATCAAATGTCTCCCATTACATCACGCTCGAAACTTTGTACCCGCGTGTCAGAATAGCCATTAAAATCCATATGCATATATAAATATAGTTTTGCCCCAGCTAACAGTCCGATACAAAAATAATACAGCCTTAATCCCACCTCCACATCCTCGTCATACGTACGTGTCGTATGGATGTCAATAAACCGTTCATAGACCTCGTTACGACGACTCTGGAACTATGGAGGCTCTACGTCGAGCAAGGAAACCAGATGTCTCAGATGACATCACAGATATTGTTAACCGAGCATAAAAATTATTTTGAGCGAATCTTTTATCCGATAAACGATTAACGCTTACGCGGGCAAAGTCTGCGGCCTCGCGAAATTCATTCAATTCCATAATAAGAATCGATCCTTTTGTTTCCTCATTGCTCGCGTGACAATGACTATTTTTTAAAACGAGCCCCAGTAAATTATCGTCATAGGCAGTACAGTGTATTTAAATTGCTATAGCGCACGTGACACGCTACTTTGTTTAATATGAAGATTGCTTCTATGCTTTGCGTCTATATGTATATATACGTAATGTCAAATGTATTACTTGTTACAGTGATCCGTTAACGATGTACCTGATATGCGTGTCATTGACGCATCTATTGCGCAACGAGTCGTTACGACTAATTTTTCCGATCGTAATACAATGTAACGTGAAATAAAGGGAGCCTTGTGTAATTGCACGTATAACTGACAAAGCCACAGTGTTGTTTCCCAGGAATTAAGTGTACGCTGGAGGCTTAACCTTTTTTCGTAGACCTTTTTTTTACCTTTGTGCCTCCACTGCGACAAGGCACGACAGTTGAATTATGGTTTGGACGAACGAAAAATGTCCGTGTATTACTAATACAATACACGTGCTCGTATTCTCGTACTTTTGCTAGTCAACAGTAGCCGCGTCAGTAGGCATATAGTCGGTCCGCGTGTTCAATCTGTTTTTTTTTTTGACAGATCGAAAATAATGAAATTCCTAGGAAGGAAAATAATCTTTTTTTTTATTAAAATTTGCACGACGATGGTTCTAGATTAAAATACATTTTATTTCTTCATTTTAGCGTTTACTGTGATTTTACGAAAAATCACGTGTGCTATTTACTTAGAGTACGTTGTTTGCGAACTGTCACAAAAAACAGATAGTCTCTACTTGTTAACGGACCGAGGAATGAATAAATAGAGTACTTCGTATTAAATTCGGTCTTATGACGTGTTGAGATTCTTGTATACAGATATAGTCCGTGCGCGTGTACTTCGCAGGGGCCAAATACTTATGACATTCAATGTAAAAGAGTCACCTGCCTTCACTCGATTTTTTTGTCACAGTGAAACACGCTTTCTTAAATTCAATTTAAATCTGTAATTCAACAATGCATATCTCTGCTAAGACATATTCTCACCGTAGAATAACAGTTCTGAGTTGATCTCTATTATTTAATAATACAAGATCTTTTAAATTTCTTAATTGACTGTTACGTATCGCGTCACGCAAAGCCTGACTGTTTAAGTACCGTACTTCGCTACAATGTAAATACCGGTTTCGCTAATAACATATCAGACAATATTGCAGGTGCATTCGAGAGATACTTTTGCATGCATTAACTCCATACGTATACACGTAATGGGAATTATCCCAGTTGTAAAATTGATTACCACACGATATATTTCGCGCGCGCGCAAACATACGGAATAAGGAAAAATTGCGTGCAATGATAAACTGCCAAACAATAAAAAATTAACCTAAGAATATTCAACAAAAATAATGATAATCCATATTAGTGAAATTTTTTAAAAACCTCAACCACTCCAAGAACAACTTGAAGTATAGGACATAATCGTATATAACAGTGTGAAAATGACGAAAGGCAATGACCGCCATAAAACGTTCGATTACCGTACGTGAAATATTTTGTAAAAAATGTTCACTAGTTTTCACCCAAAAAAATTACTTGGACAAAGTAAAAAGAATCGTACGCAATCGGAATTCTACAAAGTTCGTTTACAAGACTGCATTAATTTATAGTCCCGATAGGCGAAGCCATCCGAAGCGGCCACTACTCATGCTACTCTTACGGATATTATATGAACTCAACAGTTATCTTTCGAAATGGTACTTTTAACGGTACTTCGCCACTTCCCGATCTCGAGTGCATAAGCTTAAGAATACTTTATCAGTATGAGATGTACTTGACTGAAAGTAACATGTAAAAGTTTGGGTTTAAAGAGAACGTAAGTCCGAGACATTAATTACTGTTGGATAAAAAGCTGCATAAAAATGTTCTTTTAAGGCCCTTTGTATACATGAATAAATAGATAACGTTAGTACAGCTAATACGAGCAGATAGATAATTGTTACGATTTATCATTCGCTCCGAGTATTGACGTCACGCAGTCCTATTATCAAAGCTGTTTGCACTTGTAAATCTGCCAACCATTTATCGAGTTCTCGTATATTTTTCTTTATTCGCTGTTAACCAAAAGAATAAACTCAGAGTAGCTTGTGTCTCTCGAGGTTACCGGATGACTGTTTAGAACGAAACCAGGTCATCTTGAATAGGGCTTGTGTAAAATGGACAGGCAAAAATCTATACCTAAAGTATATACGTTGATTGGTTTAAAATTTGGAAAAAAACAAAATTTGGAATACAATTATTTTTATATCGTAAATATCGCATGCAGATTTCATTCTTTTTTACATACTTGACTTCATCCATATGTATAATACATATAAAAGACTTGTTAATTTTTTTTTAAATTACTCTTTTCAGCAGTAACAATTATTAACATCCGCATTTACGGTCTGATATTATTAAAAAAAAAAAATTTTGGGTTCCCAGATCCTACAGGGTAGTTTAGATAGAAAAGAATAAAATAAAGAATTTTTCAATCCTTCGTGAAATATAAGAAGGGCCCAGATCCTTTTTCTAAAGGTATCCCAGAGCCAACCTGTTCTTTTGAATTTTCCAAGAAATCCCTTTGAAATTCCAACTACCCTGACTGCACGGGCAAAGGCCCTTTCTATCTTTAGCCCAAACTCTACTGTACTGTATACCCGCAGTCCTCTCACCCCCCCGTTCCCCATTACCCACAAGGACTTGAACCAACCTCTTAAACAGGGGGCCCCAAACTATCCTCAAGTAACACGGTAGCCTGGCAACATTGGGCCCCACAAAATATTCACCCCTACCTTTTACCTTCTTCGATCTCGGCTCATTTCCAAGGGATCCCTCTGCACTCTTTTTCGTTCCTTTTTTTCTTACTCCTTTATTTCCCTTATGTTTTATTCCTTCCGTCTTTACGCACACGTAGACGCCCACGTGAGCCCACGGGGACTCGGAGCGATAATTCCTTCCCTAGAATTTCATAATTTAAACTCCTTCATTAAATACCACCACAGACGTGATACTATCGCGACCCGACACGCCAGCACTCCGAGACATAAATAAGAATAATAACAAACGTACATATTATATTTGTGCACCTCTGTCACGCGTTTGTATATATTTCTGGAAGATACCTAGACAAAGTTGGAGAAACGTAAAGATTGGATTAAATAGAAATATTGTATTTCACGAAATTCTCTGGATTAAATAAATTCAAGGAAAAATGTCTTGTAACATTTTTTTCTACGATTATACTCTTAGTTTTATTTATTCGGACTAAAAGTCACGGGGAAACATGTTAAGTGCTCTTGACGTATTCAGAATACAGGAAACGAAAGTTTCAACCGTATTTCCGGTTACAATGTCGTTTATATTAAAATTGTTCCTTTTTTTTAACATACAGATATACTTTACATTATAGTGAACAATGCTGTATGGATGTGGCGGTTGGTTGTCACGAAGTAATATCATTCGGAGGAAAAGTTCTTTAAGTCATAGAATGACTGTTATTGAAGGTACATAGATACTTGGAAGATAATATCCTTCTAGTGAATAAAGGTAGAAATGCTACCGTGGCCTGAAACGCGAACTGCGACAATTAACGATATTGTAACCTAAAGTGTATACATATAATTACATTGTGTAATACCGTTCGCGAGTATTAAGCGTCGTTTGCAATGTTTTAAAACGACATTCCTGATTCGCCAGTGTCGTTTCTCACGTGTCACTAGAGAAAATGTGTCTGAGACGTCTTACATTTTTCCGTGTTATTCCCAGCGTCGTTTATTCCCCAAAAAACAGAAAAAAAAAACTATAATATCCCAATCAATCACAATTTCAACAAACATAAACGTAAGCGGTACGTTTCACGTAGTCGTGTTTGTATTCGTGACACTAGCGCCACCACCTCCAAGCGGCAGATATTCTCACCAATAAAGTACCCAAGAATCACTACGATTATTTTGACGCATAAAGAAAATCTGTTTTACATTCGCAGACCAATCAATAAGTATCACAAATAATAACGGAGATTGTTCGCACCAAGAAAACTCTCAGAATTGACTATGAAGAACAAAAACAAATTTCATTATTCAACGTACGAATCATTTGAAAATCTAAAGGTAAAACCGTCGTTGCTTTCTAACCTAGTCAGGTACCGTATATACGTCACTAACCCAGTAGCATCGACACGACAATCGCAAAACATGAATAGAAGTAACAACAGACCTGAGATTGGAACCTGTCCAGGCGTGTGTGTCCCTTTATGAAATGCGTATCACAATAGACCCCAATGGGTCCCATCGATTTTACCGTGCCGGGTATGACAAGTGTGCTTTTCACGTCTTCCAAGACGTGAGAACGTGGGACAGGTGATCAAAATCCGAAACAGTTTGAGCCTAGTTGCTTTGAGACTTCCTGGCTACAGAAAAACTCAAGCAAACAGACACGTGACGGATCTCGCGTGAAACGTAACATAACCTAGCATTCGATACTATCGAATCTCGAAACAAGCTTCCGCGACACGATACAACTGTACGATTGCATTCGAGAATTTAACTCTCCATTATTCCCATATAAATCTTACCCGTGTATTTACGTAAAATCGCGCTCGATTAAAATTCCTATATGAATTACATAAAGCGAATAAAATATTTATACATTTTTTAATACACCGAGCGACGGAAGGTATGTATTTTTACCTTCGTGCAAGTAAAGCATTATCGATAAGGTTATGTCGCGATCAAAAACGATCGGCCGACTAATCGGACAAACAGTGATAAGAACAGTGAATCCTGCATAATAGAATATTATTTAAACAGAGTTATCGTCTTCTTTGTTTACTAGCTAGTCCAAGAGATTGATAAGGTTCATTGGTATTACGCATGAGACGCGTTCGTAACACATTATATATGTATATATATATATAAGTATAATACAAGTGAGATTCAGAATCCATTTACCCTTCCTACGAATGAGACTCACCTCGAATGACCATGAATATGTTTATGCACACGCGCGTCTGTACAGAGCGATATGTAAATTCGTTTATGTATACGCCAAGCCGAGATTCGACTTTTCACGTGGGTTTATGCATGTAAAAAGTTGCTTGTGTTTCTTTGTGACGAATCATCATTTTTTTCACTGGCTCATTTATACTTTCCTTTTGCACGGCTATATTTAGATGGGATAGCCGGTATTATACACGCGTGTAGTAATCCGTCGAATTATCCGACCTCCATCAAACACGCTTCACTAGACGTTGCGCCACTGTATAACCAGTGCACGTTTTGTCTGGATATTGATACACGTATTCTTATACCTTAGGTAAACGTATAGGCCGCTCCTACGTATACCTGACTCATTGAAGTAGTTAACGTACGCTCGCGTATACGTACCCGTATCAGAGACTCTAAACGCGAAGTTGACAGGTCGAATTACCATCGAGTTTTACTTTCTGCGATTGGTACGATCATCTATTAATTTCATATCGCTTAACACGATCGACTGATAGAAATATTTTTGTGTTAAAAAAATGACTATTTTATTTCAATTAAGAAAACATAGAAAATTTACTCGCAATGCTTATTGGTCGATAGCCAATTAAAAAGGAGGGAATCAAGGGGAAAATTCGTAGACCTGTCTAAGCTCTGTACCTTTGCGGACGGAACGGTGCGGGGCTCAGCGCTGTGTAGAGCCGAGTCGCTGTAGTCGCCTGAAATTGTATATACCTGTGTTTTGACTATACTAGTTGTTTTCGTCAAACGTATAACACGCATACAGCGGCTACACTCTTGCTTCACGTTAGACACGTACATGCGCGATCGTCCGCAGAGGGTTAAAGGCGAGTGTAGCAGGTATAGAAATAATACGTGCGTAAACCACTTAAATCCGGAAATGTTTTTACGACGAAGTGCAGCGGTGGTGTCTGCGCTTGAGCTGCCGGAAAGATGAGACTAAACGACCTTGCAATTGAGTACTGGGATTGCAGACACAACGTGGATCTAAATTAAAAATATAATATACGTGTCATCGTTATTCGAGACCTCGACAAGACCTTATTTGCATCTATCGAATTATTCACTCGTATTGTTATGGACTTTTCAATTCGGATACAACTCGTATATGAATTCTGCTGCATTCGCCTTCCTTTGTCTCTCTTAGCGTCAACTTCACGCTGCTTTGCATTTATTGCCAACTTTTCACGAATATAACCTCATCTCCTTAATGCACTTACACTGTAAATCCAAGCATGTAGCAAGGTGCGTTATTCCCTGTGCTCTCTACGGTAGTCACTTTTTACTCTAACAAGGGTCTCGTTGTTTTCACGTATTCAAGCGTAAGAGCAACGTACTCGCACGTGTCTTAAAAGTGACTACCATAAAAAGTATAGGGAACGACACGCTGTGTCTATACCTTTGAATTTACAATTTACGACACTCGGCTCCTTTCTACCCTGGCTCAAGCTTTATTATCAAAATCAAACGTACGTCCTCGACATACCTGTGACGTATTTAGACTACCTCGATATTTAACTCTATATGTTTCTATTCAAAATCTCATACGAACCCATGGACGGATTTATACTTTTCATGACAAAGCTCAATGATAATTGAAAGATCGATAATTAATCCACACAATTCGTATCGGTGTCCTTTATTCGGCTACTTCGATTGCGCAACACCTTTGTAATAAACAATGGCTTCTAACTACCCATTGTTATCGATGTAAGCTAAACAGAAAATATTTATCAAAAATCCAATCCCGTTCGATCCTCTCGTCGATTATTATGGGAACAATGATCGATTAGCCATAAATCATTGTTCTCGTTCCCGTATTTGTTATTCAAAAATTCGTCGCGCCTTGCTGCCTGTCGTTGCGTAAAGCAACAACAATCTTAACGCTTATATAACATTGGCTAGATCTAATATTTGTCATATTTATCATATTTATCGTCTTTATCTGTTTAAATCTATTTCTCTTAATTTCTTGCGACAAAACATACGTCATATGTCGTTATTAGCTGCGAGGGACACGCTCGACAAACATGTAACAAATTTTGCTAAAAAAAAAACAACTGTTACACCAGATAAAACCTGTACGTTGTTTATTGTAATTTATGATTTTTTTTTTCATATAGCGGAATCATTATTATTGAGTACAATGAACTTCTGCAATCATTGTCTAAATAATCATTATTAGGCAGGGTGACTTTTTTTTCTCTAGTATCAACGGCTGAAAGTAATTAAAGCTATTATTATTCTCCCAATGTTCCTTCCAATCAGCAGTTATACATCTTTATTGTGATAAGCTTTGTATATCTGCAATTCGCTTTAAACAGACATACAAGGTACCAATTATACCGCCTTACTGCCATCCATGATGATAAGGACGATTGTCGGTTTACGTTGTATGAAATTGTAATAATTCATTGTTCACTTACGCCAAATTGTCATGTGGGTCGAGTCTGACTATTCTGTATCTTATCCAGTTGACTAAACGAAGACTATTATTATCAAGATCGTCACGATAGCAGAATCATTCTTGAATTTCGAAATTGAGAATCTGCCGACAGTCACGTACATGCGAAGGAAGATCAGTGGGTGAGTTTTGACTATTCTTTGATATACTTACTTAATTTGACTATACTTACTCAAAGTTTATCAAAATCCTGTGATCATTTGGCCGAGCATTCGCTCGTTATCACTGTTAACGTATCTTTATCGGCAGACTGGTCGCTAATGGTGTCAATCGGTAATAGGAGAATTTCAGGTATGGTTTCGTATCGCACAGCTGATAACGTCAGTTGGTCTGTTGTGACACTGTTAATGACTAATTGACGAAATTGAAGTCATTGGTACGTGCTACATGACGATGTATCACGTAGCGTGTGCAAGTTCACGTAACGCGTTCCAGGGTAACGGATTACATGTAGCGTACTATGTGGCTTAAAGTAGACAAGAGCGTCCCTGACGCAGCGTTCATGAAAGGCGCAGTGGCGCCATCCGACGTGTCTTTACCGAAGTACCAAGCGCATACGTACAGTTGAGCACTCTGCGTAGATATGAATACGAATGCTTATATGATTCGTTGAAACAATGCCAAGCGCTGTAGGTAGATCAGAATCAGAGATTTGGTCAATCAAACTCGAAATAAATATATTTGTTTTTCTGTTGTTTATAACCAAGTCGGAATTCCTGTTGGCTCAATCTTTTTTGGCTGCTTTTCAAACATGCAGTTTTGCCTTGTCCTTCATGCTTGAAGAATAAATCCCTTTTTTTATCTCTTGGTCCTTAGATTTATTCCAAACGGATATATCATAGGGTCTGCTCCAATGACCTTCTATTTATTTAAATATAAGGTACCTCAGGCAAGATAAGGACACTAGAGCCACCAAGGACCAATGCAGTGAATTAATCGGACTTGACTTAAGCATTATATTCAAATATACCAAGAATATTATTTTCCATGAGTTTAAAGTCTTCACGTTGAAATTTCACAGGGAATATTCGAGAAGCGAAGGAGAAATCTGTTTCGTACCGATTAAGCGTTGTCTGCCATGTTACGAGACTGACAGAACGGATTATTCCTTAATACTTGAATACATTATAAGATAGCAATATAAAAAACTGTTAAATGTAAGCCCGCTACGTTTCGGTCAAATTTGTATCTCGAATTAAAGTATTCCACAATTTTCATGCCTCATAACTCGAATTTCAGCTTGCAACCCTCTTAGCTCCTAACCCCTAACCTCTTTGACGTGCTGCATACGTCATGCATTTAAACAGCGTTAAATGTAAGACGCGTATCTGTAGTACCGAATCGCAGGGGCAGCTTATCGTGTATTTTTGTATTATCGCGTGACTTTGATTATCTCCGAGTCGATTGATTTTGATTAAGTTAAATTGCTTTACTCATTGGCCCATTGCTGATGAATAACGAGTGTATTGTTGTAGTAATGAGTAACGTTCAAGAATGTGTGGGTAGGATTATCAATAGTGGCAAAGAAGAGAGCTCGCTGTTATCGAACACAATGACTGTTGATAACAGAAAAATATACTCTTATTTTGAACCCACTGAGCGCAAATATTCTCAACACGTTGATGGACAATTCGATTCGGTGCAAATTTATAAGCAACGTTGCTTTTTTTTATTTCTTTAACCTGATCACGTACCACGTGGGGCGAGCGGTGTAAACAAACTGACAAGCGATTACGCAACTACTCAGAGACATTCGTATATAGTATAAATCAAATATACAGGGCACGACAAACGCACCACCTGAAGTTAGCTCGTTTATTTGGTTTCTACGGTAGAACCAACTTCAGGTGGTACGTTTGCCGTGAATAACCTTATATATGTAATTATAGTAAAGAAAATTTAATATTTATTCGTGTGGGAGGTTAGTCTACGTCATTTCCATAAATAAAAAAGTCTGTCCCCGGAATGAACCTTTGGTAAACACACACATATATATATATGTTTATATATTTTTGAATCTACTCTCATTATGCTATATGCATAACATGCGTTTAATTTTTAGCTCCTACCGTTAGAATAGGACAGAATGAGCATCGTAATTGTGGCTCTATTATTTATTTTAATAAATAATAATATGACGAAGTTACATTTATTAATACACGCACGTCTTACGATAACATGAACTAAGCTGAACTAAACTTGTTATTCTGCCGTTTCTATGGTAACGCTTTCATTATATTAAATAATATCCGACATAAGAAATAGTATACAGTGTCGGAGCTCCCTAGCTCTGACGATGCATACGTGAACGTTTTGAAAACATCGGCAATAGGTTGGATCTAAATGCGGCATTCATAAGTCATGTATTTTAATAATAATTCTCGCCGCGAAAGCCTCAAAACTAATTGTAAATATGCAAATCGTTACAAAGTGATCAGTGAATGATTATTCATTAATGTTAACGAAACGATTTTTGTACACTACCTCAGGATCTTTATTTATTTTTTTTTAAGGTTATGAATTAAACTTTCAGAGCTGGCACGGGGTCTGACAGGTGTGGGACCATAGGTGTAGGATTTGTTATGGGAAGAAAAAAAAGATACTAAAAAGAGAAGATTAACGAAGCAGACAAAATATGATGAGAATAAATAAATAAATAATTATCTGTGCTTTAGGAAAATGTCATTAGCGAAACTGTGCACTGAAAACACATTATGAGTGTCGTTTTTGACTTTTGGAGACTATCGACAATATATATAAAAACAATGAGGGTGTCCGTATTGAGAACATCTAGTACACATAGAATTGAATTACGAAACGTATGTGATATGGGACAAATTTTAATCGAGTCGTCGAGCCATAGGTGTTTGAATAACGAAGTTCTATAAATAACTTGATACTTATTTAAAAGATATTTAAAAAAAAAAACGAGAAAATCTATATTATATTAATTAAACGATACCTGAAATTTTATTTATAAGCGTTTACGTAACATATGTGAATTTTTTATGTCAGTCAATAAATTTCTGTTAATTAAGGAATCGTCAAAATCTTAATAAACTCCACCTTCCTATTGTATCCAATGCAAATTTTCAACTAAACAAGTCGTATACACACTGTCCAAAATTGTTGAGAAGTCCGTTCATTCACCGCCGTTCAGCATACCGTTAGTTGGTCTGTTTGAATTATAAGTAGAGGTGAAACGTTAGATTAATATTCATTGTACAGACTGTACAAGAGAATACTGTCAGAAATGCCATAGGTTACAGCGCGACGGTACTTCTAGGGCTACAAGCAGATTTCACCCTGGTGTTGATACACCGCGACGGAAATGGTCAGAAATACTAGCTTTCGAATCAACAGTCATTTCGAAACAGCCCTGCTTGTTATATTTAAAGTGAAGTCCATTACGAGATTGAAGCAAACTGTGCATTGTAAACTACAAGCACCGAAGGATCTAGAAGTAAAGCGGAATTTCGGATAGACGTTTACACTCTCATTGTTTGTATTATATTTTTCTGCCAATCTACTAACTGTATAGTACCGTGTGTAGATACATCAACATAGACCGAGTACCTATGCAGCTTTTAGGTTATGTGACAATTCCAATACCTTTCGCGTGGGCTTGTGGACATCTAGAAAATGTCTGTTTAATGATTTAAAAAGTAGTTGACTTGATGTCACGTGGCTGTTGCTGTTCATGAAATATAAACATGCACTACAATACATAACGACATATATATATGTACTAGCAATATATAACGAATGGTTGAACTTATGTGACAAAGATCAATCAATACAATTGTTCGTAGCTTTGAAAAATGTTCTTGGGAATCTAGCAGACTAAATGTCTGTCTCTACGAGAAACAATATATCCCTCTTAAGGACTGGCTACCTAGAGAACAAAGGAGCCAGGCAGTAGTGCAAGGCGTGGGGCTTATGTAATCAATAAGTTTATCGGAATAGACAAGTAAGACAAGTATGGCAGCTGAAGTTGGTCACTGGATAATATTAGGATTGTCGATAATGAAATCGTGATATTGACTTAATTCGTCTATAGGTACGTTTTTCCTTTGTTCTGTATTTCCTTTAAATTCACTGCATTGTTACCAAGCATTCTATGCTTAGCACTGATGTGTTCCGAATTTTACTTGACGGTAGTGAAAAAGTACGTCTCTCTCGAATACGTATTAATGAATAAGGACACAGCATTGGTTACAGTAATAGCAGTAAAGGTCGGAAGATACCTTATAGTGTCGTATGCTGCGTTAGACTTTCCTGACCACCCGGTAGAAACGAGATAGGGGGTACAAGTTCATATTTTGACTGGAAAATCTGAAATGATGACCGACGTAAAATCCCATATGACCCATTATGGATAAACCCTCGTGGCTAAGGGGTTCCGAAAGTCATCTGAAATGGGGTACCGCAAATGGGATATATGTTAGTATTCTGGTGTTACTAAATGCATGGTTCATTACGATAGGAATGGTCGTTGAATTAAAGCTTGTGTTAATTTATAACCTGAGAATGGGGACTGCCGGGAACTCATTTTCTGGTGTAGATTATTTTTACTGGAAATTTTCATTATTATCGTATTAAAGAGGGAAGCGAGGTAATGGCGGTGAATTAATTTTCTGTGAATAGAAAAACAAACAAAAAATTCATATTTATCCCATAGGCTACTTAGGTGTGAAAAACTTAATTTATTCTATATAATCGTTATGTACGGTGTCTTTTTTTTTTATTTTATTATATTATTTTAACGCTCGAATCATATAAGGCTGAAACGAATAAATACGGATTTTTCATAATGTTATGTTAATATATTATTAAATCCTGACTATTAGCCAAGTCGTGGGAGGATAAAATTTATTGATCAACCTTTTACGAATAAATAATGATTAGAAGTAAAATCCAAAGTAGTTGCCAGGATTATGTCTGGATTCGAAGCTATTAATAATTTAATGTAAAAAAAAGGTCGCATGAATTATAATGACGATTAATTCAGTATGACTTAATAAGTAATTCAAGGATTCCATCTATTTTATGCTGATTCCCAATAAGGAATAATTTTACAGAATACAAAATTCTATTAAATGGCTGACATTACCTTGTTTTCCCCTATGCTTACGTAAGACGTTATTGTTGGTGATAAAAATTTTCAAATTCCCCTACACGGTTAAACACGTAAATACCAAGTCTACGTCTCCTAATGTCAAATGTAAGAATAATTACGAAATATTGTAAATAAAAATATCCATTAAAAATGAATGCAACAAAAACATTTGACTGAGAAATAAATTAAATTCGTATAAAATCACACTGTTGTATCCATACCAAAGCAATGAATCTCCAAAAAAATAAATACATTTTTTCCGTCGATTAAAAAAATTACAATTTTCCATTTTCCTCAATAATTCTTGCAATCGAATCTATACGAGTTTCCATGCGTGCGAAGTAAACTAGACTCGACGTTAAACAATAATTGCACCGAGGTCCTAAGAAACGAGCGATAAACCCTGAAATACAAAGAAAAGCAATAAATTGAAAAAGGGAAGGAACGAAATTAAATATCTCAGCCAACAAACTTGCCCCGAAGCACAGCCATATAAACCATGCAATTGCAGCTCGTGCATTTACCATTACAAAAAATTGCAATTCAGCACATCCGCCAATTCAAAGTTGCAAACACTAAAAATTTACAAACGTTACTACATCCTACCCATCCGAACTTGATTCTCCCTATAACACGCAATCCAATCACTTTAATAATTCAGCCCGAAAATTTGCCGACAAAAATATGCATTCGCACGCCCATATGTAACATATGATAGTGCCTGCCATAATCATGATAATAAAAACTGAATATATATATATACATATATATATATATATATATATATCCACGCAAATACAAGCGTACCCAGAATTCCAAATAAACGACAAAAAAAAAGTAAAAAATTAAAAAAATCAGGTTTCGTATATAAACGAAACGGTAACAGACACGTAGCACTTCCGGACTGAAATCAGCGCATGCGCAAAAGAATTCAGTTTTCACCACGAGAAATACATAAAATAGCTACTGCACGGTTCATATACTCATGCACGTAGGGATGCCTGGTTGGCTAATATTTTTGTACGTTATATGCATAAGTCACTCTCACATGTTTCATAGGATCGCACCTAAGCAGGAAGACCGTTGTTTCAAATTTATTGGACCCCCGTTATTATCTAAGGGGCCAATGTATCCTTCGTTTCAGGCTGGGCCCTCGGGTTAAAAAAAATGTTATTTGGAAGAACCCTAGTTAATACCTTACATAATACGCCCAGCGAGAGGGCCTCGTTCCCTCGAGAAGCCGTGACGCGTGCTTTGCGGGGCCCGTGAGTTTCCACGTGGACCCGTACTTTGGGTCATTACTTGAAATCAATACTTTCCCCTAGAGCTTCTTAAATTTATGACGTCTAACCAGCATGGGGCTTTAACGGCTGAAATTGGGCCTTTTTCCATTACGGTTTTCAAAATTAAAGACCCGATGTTGTAACGCAGCTATACGTGCGCAGCTATACGTGCGCAGCTATGTATGTGTCAGTGAACGAAACAGACCTCGTATAGAATTTTCGACTTTGATACGCTACGATAATTAATAATAATAAGTAAATTATCATATGAGACAATTGTACGTTGCGATGTATCTGTCGCATGTAAAACTCGGATCGTTACGCACGGTGCTTATTGGTCATTAGAATATTACTGGACAAAGAGGATGTTATTGTTGGTAACAAAAAAAAGGGTTAGTCAGATATAGCGTGTCGTGTGATTTTCAATAGCGTCGTTATTATTATGTAGGAAATGAATAAACGAACGGAAATGTTAATTACTCGTTTAAGCTTGTATGGCGGTGATGATTTTCAAACAAGAATTATTGAAATGACTGAAATATGCAAATTTCGTAATGCGACATGCGTGTAGTGTGCGATAATGAATTTTTGTGTGGGTCGTGTTAATTATTTATTGAATTTCCGTGAAGAATTTTGATAAGAAAAAAAAAAGTTCATATACACAAAATTGATAAGTCTACAAGTTTGACAAGAATAATATGTATCTTTTGTACCGATTTTTGAATACTTCTTTTTTTTATTAGGTTTACGGTCATTGCGTGTATACGTACATATAGGAATTCCTACCGGGCGACCACTTGTTGCCTGATCGACTCCATTACAGGTATGTACATATGTGCCTGTAGCCTATTTGCTTTGTCAGATTTCCGGCAGCGCGCTGTTCACTTGTTACATCGCTTGTAGAAAGACGGGGCGGAAGAAAGACTTGAAAAATTTTGTAAAATTTCGTATATAAAATTATACGAGTACATTTGGTCGTTTTACGCATTGTAAGGAAAAGTAAATGGAAAGAGATGCGCGAGCACGTGTACCAGTAATAATTAAGGCTGTAAAGCCAACCGTGCATCGTGCATGAAGAATTCGATTAACGAAAATATGTTAGTCGTTTAAGCAACTGATATAAGGAAAGGAAGTAATTTGATGATTTCAATGTTAAAATTACTGCACGCAACCAACTACTTGTTGCAGATGATATTCTTGGTTTCTTTGTCAGTGACTGAACGCAAAGCATTACAAAGCTTGGATTCGTTAACCTGTGGCATTATGAGCTTCTAGGAATAAATTCATACGTTCATCTTTCTTTTTAGTAAATCTATTTTTCACTCTATTAGGAAGTCTTTCCGTTTGGTGCTTGATTTGTCTTTGAAATTATTTTCGACGAGAGTGTCGAGATACTTGGTAACGCATTCATCAGATACCGTAATAGTAACTGGATTGTCCTAATAGTATCAGGGGTACCAATGTGTACTTAAACAAACAATTATTCAAAGTTTAAAAAACCTAGTGGCTTATGGGTATTTCTTATAGGGTTATGTATTTGTGCATTCATGGATGCATCGTTGCACTTGTGAACATGGACGTGTTACTGCTAGTATCACAATTCAATTGATTTCCAACGACTCCTGAATTACGTAATTGGACACAAGAAATGTACCCTGGTACAATTTGAGGTTATGTAATAGGTCAGTGCCTGGACAATGTTAGGTATGGGATCAGTGAACTACCTAAAATGATCCTCCGTCCAGGTCAGAGTTGCATTATGTGCTTTGATTATGATCAAGTGGCGTTAAATTTTCCTAAGGAAAGATAAGCCTTAACCTTGAAAACGTTGGAAGGATAAACGTAGCGACCGAATAGTCAACTGGAACGTTGTGCACGCAGCCGCGTTCTCGGACGTAACAGTTTCTTGTTATCGTAATAAACGTTGTCTGGTTGCTTCAGTGATGATCGGAGCCACAAGCTGTCCCAAAGCGACAAAACAGTCCCCGGAGAAAGGTTAAGGGTTCCAGTTTTTATGTCCAGGTTAATAATTGCTGTTGCCTGGAGAATATTTCACTTGTGTCTCTTTGCCACCGGGAAAGGTTGCAACGATTCTAGGTTTTACCTTTACAAAGGTAGAACCATGAAATTTGTCATACCTTGAAGAACTAAGAAAAGTAAATTCAAAATAGAATTTTAGTATCACCGCGTCTCGTACAATAAAGTAATTTTGTTCTGTATTAGCAGGGTGAATGACAATTTAAGAATCATGGACGTAACCTCAAATACATATTCGAGTCTTTCTCTATTGGTAATAAAAGGCGATAACAATAGTGTACACAGAGAACGACGACTAGAAACGAACGAATAAATAACAAGCAATTCAAACTGCAATTTGTGTCTATATTAATAGAAAGCCAATAATTGGGCAGTGAGCGTCAGGGTAAGTTATTATGCGTTGTCAGAGCAGGATTCTAACCTTTAAATATAGCCGTCATATGTCTCTTACTAAGAAAGGACGAATGGGCTAAAGATGTCCTAGATCAAGGAAGGTGCGAACGAGTTGGTTACCAAGGATAAAGTGACACGCAGTGAACGAGCGAGACAAAGAGAGAAGAGGGAGCGTGACAGGGAGAAGAAATACTGACAAATGCCAAAGGGGGTTATAAAGTCAGCACAATATAGAGAGGGGGCAAAACATAGGAAGCTCTGGGAGAAATCCCTGCTCTCAAAATACGCACATTGGGAATGGGAAGGCGCAAAGGTGGGGGAAGCCAGCACGGTGGGAGAGAAAGGTGAACAAAGAAGAGCGTAACGCGCATGCGCCCTACCATATAATAAACAGAGAGAACAGATAGCAATTTTCTACTTCTCTCTCCTTCTCTACTCCCTCTCCCCCTCGTTCCACCGGCACGCCATGACTCGTCGCCCCACTCCGCGACCCTTTTGGTCTCCAGCAGTCTCTGCGTACGACCGGGCAGCCAGGCAACTTCGAGGCCAAACACAAAGAGCCACTGTGTTCGTTGAAATTATTATGCGTCGCATAGAGGGAGGCTGCCCTGCTAAGAGTACATGAAAGATGGGCACTGTATTGATGGTTTGGATGTGACGAGATGGTATAGCAATGAGTGCTAGGATCGTTTCACCTAGAATGTTACACCATGCATGTACATACATGCCCAGCCTATGCGTACATGCATAGACACAGTGCTGAATGAAGGAGTAGCGGTGTATATATACATATGTATGTATATGCGAACATCAACTCTCAAAGTAGGACGCACCGAAGTCTCGCCAATGCTTGGATGATCAATCGGATCAATCGTTCGATGATTGATCCAGTTATCACGTGCTGCCAGTGTAAATGAACAAATAAGCAAAATGATTGGTACGATCTGAAACTTGAAACAGAGGTACAGTCTTTTATTTAATCGTATTTAAACTTTGGATTGCTTTACCGTACAACTGAGATCTCTAGGCTACTTTCTTCCCTTTGATCTCAATGTTATTTCGCATAATTCCTTGGCAAAATTATCATGCTGTTATTGCTGTATTTCATCGTTCTTAGTAGGCACCAGTCACTCGTTTGTCATTGGTAGACTCGCTACGGCTATTCCGAGAGATTTCGGCTGCTAGGAATAGTGAAATTTGTATCAAGACCTTCTGAAAGGAATTGGATAAAGTAGATAAGGTATACGGATGAAAAAATTATTGTACCCCGATGTTTTGCATTGAGTTCGTAATCTCGTATACATGAGCTATACGTGCTAAGCTGGTATAACTGTATATATAGAAGTACGAATTAAAAATATTCTGCAACAGAGTCCGTTGTAGTATAAAGATTCAAGTCGATTTCCGTGAGCTTTCTTCTATAGTTACGCTTGAGGAAGATAATAGATTCCTATCTGATCCATTTCTTTCGTTTATAGCCCCAAGAAAGCGAATCGCGTGACCCCATTTTTTTTGCGTGCATACGCAAGCAAAACCGGCGAGTTTAATGTTTTTTTTTTTTGCAAAACGAATTCACATCCTCGATATTCTGGAAATTACGTTACTCATCATACAACTGTAAAACAAAGATGCATTTGGATTTAACAAATATTCGTCAATTATTCTAATGTAACTGGTCAATCGATTTACTCGTAAAAGACAACTCAAGTTTGAGCGACTATTGGACCATTTGTAAGTAAAAGATGGTACAGCATGTTACCGTATTGCAATAGGCCAGATATGACGTGTAGACTTCAAGTGTTTACAGTCTAAAACGTGGTTCCCATTCTTTCCAAAGTACCTACGTACACGTTTGCATGCATATAAATAGGATGCACGCATATACATTGATTGCGTAATAGATTTGAATAAGTTAAATAGAGTGAACGTGCCTGTGTATAAGCATACATTAGTAACCACGCAATGGCAATGCGCGTAAGTATTTAATTAGTCGCTCGTTTCGTGTGTCGTTCTCGACGCAATTATTAGCCCTCTGTGAGCGAACTTTAAACCCAAAACAATGCTCAATTAACGTTACACTCAACGCATGGGGCCAAAGCCCCTTCAAACGACACGACTTTTTACAAGCGTTCAGTTTTCCTCAACCTTTATTCCCAATTGGTTTTTTTTCTATCCGCCATTTTATATTCTTTTTTTTAACCCAGACTTTCCCTTTTACGCTTCGTTTACGGCAATTGGCCCGAATTAACGTAATTCCCGCTAAGCGAACTCTCAATTGATCTTCGTAGAACCGACGACAACACGAAAAATCTTTCTTCTCCGTGCCACAACTTCAATTCCTATTCCCACATATAATATCACGTATATTTTTACGTAATTCATGTTCGGTGACTGTCATTAAAACGTAGGCTGATTCCTTCTCTTAATTTCGACATTGTAAGTCAGGTCGCGGCCGTACACGCCGAGCGAACAATGGTTGTATCATTGACACAATGCAAATTCGTGCAGGCCTATTTAACAACTTGTTATTCTTACAGATGGCACGTGCTACATGTATTCTAATTAAACGGAATTTAGCTCCGTGACAGGATTGCACGCGCAGACCTTGGTAGGTGGCTCAATTTATTAATCGCTTCATGATTTATTTCTTTCCTATTTTCCACTGGCATAAAACCAGCCAAGATACTTCCAGAGTAAACATTGGAAATTGTCTATACGCTATGGCTCGTGAGTCCTAACGAATTCTTGTATATACCTACATTTGTACATACGTACTCTGGCCTAGGCTTGATAGTCGTCTGCAAGGCGACAGTCGACACGATACCGTTCGCTGCAGCGTCAACGATGACAACGTATCTCGTTCATTCATTTTTGATTTCTTCGGTCGATCCGACTTAAGGAAGCCAGTGCACATATATGCACTTACTTCCTGTGTACGGAAATTCTTTGTCTAGTCTACCGTTTGGCCATTTTCCTTCTCTACCCTTAAACCTCCTTGTCACCCTTCATCCAACAACCCTACTGCTTCTCCAATCCTTTCAGTCCCCCATTACCCCTTCTCATCATTCCCCTCACCGGTACCAGATTCCCTTGTCATTCCACCACGTTATATTTCCCCGACATCTAGCAGAGTTCAGCGGAATATTCCACGGATGAGATTTTCCCTCTCGCTCTGCCCCGTATTAATACACGTAGTTCGCACCTTGTCGCACTCACACAAAATCGACGTGTATTTCGTCCGGAGTTCTCTACCTCTCTCTAGATATACGTTAACTGTGTTTCGCTCTTTGTTCGATACGTTTCCCTATATCTTTCCCTCTTTGTTCGATACGTTTCTTTTTTGCCCTAGCTCTGTCTCTCTCCCTCTTTCTTCCTCTCTATCCATACAAACGCACACACGTTCGGTCTCCCTACACTGCCTTACTCCTCTTTGCTCTCTCTTTCTCCGAATCCGAAAGTTCCGTGCAGGGCCGCTGCTAGAGCCAACGACTACGTGGGGCTTCCGAACGAACTTTCGTAGGATGTCATTGTCGCGCTTAACGTAGTAACATAAGAGGTTTAGCCTTGGAAAAATTGAATTTACAACAATAATTATACAGATACACGTTTCTTCCTGGATACAAAGAGTAACAATCGTACAAGAATAAGCGATCTGTAAATCATGAACAAATTTTTTACCAGGTCAAAAATACGCTACTGTCTGAAAATCGTTATTCCTTCTCGAATGAAGTCTAGATGCATTCACTTCCACTCATAGGACTGAGTGGTCAGCAGCATAGGTTGCTCTCTCTTTGTTACTCACTCCCTCTACCAGCCGTTCCTAGCCCCTCATTTTCACGGCCCTTTATCGCTATACTTCCGTCACTACCACTACTACCACCTTTATCCCTGTGCTACCTATAGTAATATACGTTCGACTGTTCTATACTATCCTAACGGGAAACATTCTCCTTCTTCGACCGGATGCATTCACTATATATTCGTCTCACTCGCTCTGCCCCAGTCAGGGAGCAGAGCCTAACCTAACCTATATTCAGCCCTACAGGCTTTACCTTCTCATTCTATTCGAAGCGAGCTGTATCTCTCTCGCTCTCTCTCTCAGTTTCTCTTCCTCGGTTTCCCAGTTCAGTTGCGTGCATCTACCTTTCTTGTCCCACGTGCTGCTATACAGTCGCTCCGTCCTACTCAGTCGCCTGGTAACAGCACGAACTCTACCAGCTGACGTGAGAAAGCCTTTAAAAGGAGCAACAAGAACGGAGGTCACAATTCGCCATGACAATTGTCATCGATTCACGCGTCAAATGATTTATGCACGTTATCTGATCGTACCACTGTATTACGTATGGCACGTGTGACTCTTTGAAATTATTTGTATATAAATATCAAAGTACAACGTCCTACTATTGATTTCGTTAAAATTGAAAACACTGGTCTAACGGTGGTGTTGACGATGGATGTAATGGCGGAGACAATTGTGGTATTTGACGTTTATTCCTTTTGTCTTCATTTTGAAAAAAAAAAAACAATCTTGACGGATATTCGAATGATTTTTCTGAAAAACTAAAAACAAGTTTCAATCGCATTTCAAGTCAATTTATTTCATGGAAATGCTATTTTTTTTTTGGACTCTTTATCTTCCCCTAGTAGGTTGTGTAGTATCAGTCATGTGAACGGTCTTTTTTTCCTTTTTCATTGAATCGATCAATATGAAATATCACCATGAATGGGATATTTTCGTTTCTCTCTGCGCGTATACTGTGTAACAGAATATACTCTTTTTTTAGAATCACTTTTATAGAACGGTCAACTGTAGGCCCTTTGTGCAGTTAGTCAACGTATTGATTGCTTGCTTATATAGTTTACTATTTATCGGTGACGGTAAATTATCGGCAGATACTCTCACCCGTCATTTCCTTTTCCGACGTACTGTTTCTAATTGGCTGCCGTAAGGTACGTTTAATTGAACACTTTTATCATGACTTGCTTGATACTAGGTAAACCCTTGCATTAATACTGATTACTATATCAGTACTGTCAGTAATCATGTAACGCGATATTAACAATTTCAATACTAGATCAAATATTAATTCTGAAAAAAAATTTCTTTTAAAAACATGTCTAACGACACAAATTATTTTCCACAGAAAAGAGTATAATTTATTTATAAAAAAAAAAAAAACGCAGTTTTCAAAACTGCAAAAACTCTATTTTGATACTAAGCATCTATTTGGGGTGAAATGCTAAATATGATTTTTGGATTCTGTAACTTGGTATTCTTATCTTTTATTAATATGTCTCTGGTCCATTTTGCTTGTGCAATACTTGGTCCATATAAACGTCCAGAATTATTGCGGATAGATTAATAGTCCTTGGCCATGATGATTAATCATCAATGCAGTATTGAATTACAGAACGGAATTCTGCCAGGGCACGTCGATCACGAAGATCATACTCGAAACCTATACCATTGTCCTCTGCCATAATGAAATACTATTCCGTTCTCTGCAAAATTAACGATGTGTCGATTAGCCAGTGTCGTAACAACCGATCAGCATAGTGCATCTGAACAGACTATGAATTTCTTACAAATATTAGCTGACTTCTATAGATTTAATAAAGGGTGTAATTATAGTTGGAAAAAAGGTGGACTTGAAAATTCCTAATTCGAACAATTGAAAAACTTAAACAAATCAATCTAAAGTCCGCACATGATATTTCGTATAAGAGTCAATGAATAACGCATAAATAAAATTGCTTATCGATTAGACTTTCTTAAATCAATTTCACTACCAACTATATTTACGTATTTACTATGCATATATAGTCGGTCCACGAGTTCAACATGTTTTTTCTTTTGACAGTTCGCAAGCAGCGCAATCCTCGCGCGAATACCACGTGGTAATAATGTAAATATATGCTAAAATTAAAAAGTAAAATATACTTGGTGCAAAACCGTGCATATGCATATTTCATAACAACATTTTATGCGGTAACACGTGTACTTTGTTAGAGTTCATTGCTTTCGATCTGTCAAAAATATTCTTTCAACTTTTGGACCGACCATGGGCAATGTTATACGTGAAATATAATATATGAGAATTATTCATATACAGTTGATAACCACGATTCCTGTTCATAATTGGTAATAAAATTGACATGTTACAGCCGCTTCTCAGGTTCAGGTAAGACTATTATACTCGGTATTAGTTGGCAAACGTGCCATCCTGAAATCGTGTTTGAGCCAAAGCAGTAATTGCTCCCGTTGCGAAACGTCTTGCGGCGGCACTTGGTTCGCGAGACGATTCCTCCCTTCGCTTCGCTCCGCTGAATGCCTAAGCGTAACATATTGACCGCCGTGTATTTGCGATTAGATGAAAAAAACATTTCTCTAAGACGTCAAACGTCCTATGCATAACGTCGTTCAGCTCAGTGAAATCATACCTGAGACTGATCTACAAAGTCTACAATTCTGCTAGAATATTATAATTTGTAAGGTAAGTGTGAGTAACATCATAAATATTGAAATAGCGATGTTTTCTTAATAATCTTATAAACTAAGCTATCCGAGCCAATAACGATAACACAAATATTCGTCACGCAAAAAATATGATATTTGCTATGTAATCACTTTTCGCAAAAAACCGTGAACGCAGAGTTGAATCAACTGGTTTTTATGTACACAATAATAATGGAGCTACCAATATGATAACATCGTAACAGAATTTATGTCTAGAGGAAAATGAATTCGGTTATGTCAGTCGAGTGATAAGATTCTAGTAAAGATTATTCTTTTTTTCAAATGACAAAACTATCCGCTTAACGGATTCTAAATCGGTGTTAAAAAAAAACATTTCTACGAAGGTTCGAATACATAAAAATAAAGAGACATCGATAAAATAATAATATCTAATCAAGTTACCGACAGAAAAACAGAAATAATTATAAATAGAAATTCGACGCTAACCGTAGCTTGGCTCGTTTGCAATCAGCCTCCAAACGCAAGGCTTATGTATGTCTGATACATATCTAAAGGATTTTGTCGAAAAGATTTAACTTCTCAATTCACTCCCATTTATAAACGCTACATCAAAGGGAGTATAAATAAACCTGGCTGTGACACTCATATACCTATAGTCAGTCCACGACTAAAATATATTTTTTCTGACAGAACAAAATCAATGAAATCCTCATCAGCAGCACATTGAAACTTTTAAATAAAGTGGAAAAACCCAAAGAACCCGGTAGTCAAATTTCCTATTGCCAATGCTTTCTCTTACCAAAGGTAATATATAGGAAATCGATGTAAAACCATTGATGCCCTTTGATAAAGGAGCATTGCCAATTGAGCAATTTTAATACTAGAGTCCCTAGCACGAGACACGTATGTGTCCCACCTGTCGCTTTATGCTATTTTATTCATGAATCGACTACAGAAAGGAAATTAAAGAAAGAGAGAAAAGCACTAAACATAACAGTTCCTACATATCGCAATGTAAAAAAACTATTTGTCGACTCTTATATTTCCCAATTTTTGTATTTTCGCAGCAAACAATTGCTTGCTCCGTTTCTACGTGTATTTTCTGATTATAAAAAGTGTATCAAGCAGTGACATAAATATTCATTGCCATCACTGTATCTCTGACTTACTCAGACGTTCACAAAAACTCTTTCTACATCTCTCTCTCTCTCTCTCTCTCTCTCCCTCGTTCCTGCTCCACAAGTTCCTCTACTCCTCACTCTTCGATCCATTCGCAAGGCTCATCGTACCGTATATCAGCACCCTTCGTGTATCACGAATACCTATCCAGCTTCCAGGGCATTTCGCCAAACGGGCGTAAACAACGCGAATTAATTATTGCTATAACCCTTTGGCTTCTAGCCAATCGTTACTAAGGTACTGCAGTCTTAATGAGTAAACGCTCAGTCACTTCCGACCTGAATAAACCACGTCGGTTCGGCACCTGATTCGTATCCGCTCAAAGCCTTGAGCTAATGTAATATCGTTCGGAGTCAATCAGTATCGTTTCGGAATCAACAAAGCCTCGTGTGCATTATAATAGGTGTATTCAGACGGTGCATCCAAGTTTGCTTGATTAATTTTTCCACAAATTGCCATCCGTGACCAGTGACAGCAGCATTTACTGTACACAGACATCGTTTCTGCAATGATAAAAAGACGACATAAGACATGGAACATGTTGCTGTTTACTGACACATATATATGTATATCGATCATTGCTTTTCATGTCACGTGACTTCTTAATGCATTTCTTCGCGAAAGCAGGGTACAAGTGCAGGAAAGCTGCTTTTTCTTTAAAAGTCCTCGAAACACGAGAGGTCGAATACGTTTGTTCTGATTTTTATTTTCCGCTATTTTTTAGCATCATTTTTATTATTATTGCTGTATAAAATTATAATATTTTTCAAAATCGTTTCTCCTCGCGTATCGCTTCAAAGCCTTTTTTCAGTTTTCGCTGAGACAATCAAATCGTACGATGGACTTTGTGCTTCTTGAATTATTATGAAATTATTCGAACTGCACCCTTGCGCTGTTTCATAACTGACAGCCATCTTCTCAGTCTTGGGAACATTATAAATGTCCTGGACGACTCCGATTTACGGAATCAGAACGGCGTGACTCGCCAAAACTTTGCGCAATTTATCAAAACCGCGACGCACCCCGTTTACGCTACGTAGACACGTATATATACGTGCATATTCCTTGGGGACCAGCGTAAAGAATATCTTGAATAGCAGCTTGAAAATTCACCTTAAATCGCATATCCGTAACGAGGAACTCATACCGGTATAAAAATCCAATGTGAATGATTGCGGCCATTAAGACAAAATTCGAATCGACAATTATCACTTTTAAGACCAATGATTGACTTACGTGTATAGGAAATACAATGTAGTAGATACGAATGAAGCATTGATTTTTATAGCCACCATATAATTCATCTCTGGTGTATTTGGGATTGACTAGTTTTGGTTTATACGAGTACAGGAAACAAAATTAATTCGCAGATTTGTATCTGACGACGTCGCTTATGAATTGAACGCGTGTAATCTACAGTCCATGACAAAATTATTTCTATCGAACGATACTAGTGTCGATAATGATTTTCACTCGACTGAAACGTGCAATACTATCAACTTTGTTGTTCTGAGCAAACACCATGATAATTGCATTAGTTGGACCATTAATAATTGAAAATCAGATACTCGCCGAGCGGAGGAAGTTTAAATTGTTGATTCAGTAAGACACAGTGCAATTGAGAATCACAAAAAAACGTTTCACCTCTTTGGAATTTTTCTTATTTGACTAAAGTTTCCTTGTTAATTTTTTCAATCATTTCTTTCATCTCTTTACTGTTTTTTTGGCAAACGTACAAGAGCATTGTATTGACGTATTGTAAGATGTACGATAATAAGTATACATTCCATGCTGTAAATTCCAATACTTCAGCCCCAGAAAGTAAATGCATTTTGAATAGGATCTCACGTGAAATAAGTTACATGTTTATTCACCGACCCGGAGAACTATAAAAAAAATAAATACATAATAAAAAACCATATTCTTCTTTTCTTGACGCTACGAACCTTCGTGTTCGATGTGAATTATATGCTTGGTATGGAAAGTAATGAACTATAGTCGGTCGACGAGTTCGACTGGTTTTTTGACAGATCGAAAACAATTAAGTCCCTAGCGAGCTACACGTGGCTTTACATTGAATTTTTCTTACTAAGTATGCATATGCCTGGTTTTGCCATGAATTATATTTTATTTTTCTACTTTAGAATATACTTCTAGATTTTTATAGAAACCCACGTGTCATTCGTTAACCTTTTTGGTACTGTTGGTACCTGTATACGTCAGTGTAGCGAAAGGGTTAAGGATTTCCTTCTTCACGAACTGTCAGAAAAACACATTGAACTCGTGGACCGACTATGTGTTCTTGTAGAACGTACTATCTATATAGTATGACTAGGTTATTAGAAATTGTTATATAATTTAAGTATTTGTTTCGTTATCCTACATTTTGAAGCACGAGACAAGAAAATAATTCAAACGTTTTAAAATCATCGTCAGAGGTAATTCAATGTTGAAGATGAACTTTTTATGTAGATTTTATTGCGACTATCGCCATTTATGAGAATTATGAGAATTTCGCCAATACCTGAGCCACAAGGACCATCCACGTATTTGGACAGTTTCCAAAAGTGTGAAATTACAGGTACGGAATCGTGTTTACGTTAAACATAGTTTCTGTAGATCGTTTCGAGGTGTACGTGACTTTTCTCAAATGTACTCGAACGTCAGGCGTTACGCAACCTGTGTTACTAATTAGTGCTTTATCTGTACGTCTATTCTTTCTATCCCACTTTTCAAAGAATTTGAAAAAAAGATTTCTATGCATAGAATAAATTGCTTGCGGCTTACAGTTTTAGGCTCATTTTCAAGTGCTAATTCTGAAACTTAAGTCAATTCTGAATCAACGACTCTTTGCACCGTCTGTTTGTTCACGGTACTGGCTGATTATTTTATCGTGTTATTTGTCAGACATTCAGGCGCTACTGATAACGACTTACATATCACGAGTTCTTGGAAGAAGTCGTTCGCTTCTCGATTAAAGCAACAATGTACCGTGATACAGATTGATACTCATGATCATCGATATCGTGTATCCTTGCTGGACTAAGAGTCTCTAGCCAATTTCATTTATCTATATAACAAATAAATTATATATCATTTTGAGACACTATGAAAAATCGTACGTACCTATAGCAGTTACAGGAGATCAATGTATCTTTTTCTGAGGAAATCATACGTATGTATATTTTGTAACAAAACATTGTATACGGAACCACGTGTGTTGCTAGAGATTTCATTGTTTTGGATCTGTCAAAAAATCATATTGAACTCATCGACCGACTATATGCTATACTCGTACTGGATGATGTAAAAAGATAATTCTTCAAATTTTTATATCTATAAAGTCAAACGATACAAAGTTCGCCAATTGTTATCTCACCTGAAAATGATTTTCTCAAATCTTAGTTATATCCCTTAGTTTCAGATCCAGTAATTTCAAAGACACTTTAAGAAAATCAATTTTACCCTGTTAAAAAGAGAAGTAAGTAATCCATGTTTTACCTCAGAACATTGAATTTCATCAGTCCCGAGTCGAAATGGTGAACTGAACTAAAATACTGTTTGAACAAACAACATTTATAATAACAACCAATAACTTGACGCGAGACTCAAATGTTTGTTGATGTCAAACCAACGTCAAAGCCAACCCCCAAACAGCATGTATGCTTGAAACTCATGAATATGTGTATATATAATATATGCATCCCCAAAGAAAAGCAAACTACACTGTTTGTGTAAGGCAGGAGGTGATACAGTGAAATACCCAAGACAGCCCCATCTCAATATTGTTTAAATAGAAAATCAAATTGCAGGGCTCTTTCAGAATTATATACACTCGAGTTACATTTTGCTGTACTCATTACAAAGAAAGTTCACGTGCCTGTTCTAAGACCCATGTAAATCTACATAAAGCCTATACCTTTATTATGCTTAGCAAAGATGAAAGACAATGACAGTAAAATCTGATGAATGAAAATATTTTCATGATTCACAATATTCCAAAAAATATGGTTTATACGGAAGAATATTAATTTGTGAATGACAATATATTCTTATATCACCTTATACTCGTTTCTTAAGGTGAATGAGATAAGACTCACCGCTCTGGTACAAGATGCTCAAAATCGGAAATCTTCAATGGGCTAGTAACTTCCATAGGCCATCTTGAATTCTTCTGTCGGCAAACGTTGGTTCTCGTTGGCTGTTTCAGTGACCACCTTGGCATCTACATTGCATAAACTCTATATTATTCTTGGCATCTGCGTTGCATATTCCACAGAAATGTATGGTTCTCGTTCGAACGGACAGCCAAGACGTGCATGATGTCTTGGCGGATGTCCGGATTCAATAGATTCCATATATTGGATCCGAAATGGAAAAAACTCTATCCATCTTTTTTTTTTACAATCCTGGCCATTTCCTTTCCATCGTCCCTGGAGAGTCAACACGATAATAAATTATCTTCGAGTTATCATCTCGAAGCATAGTTCACGTCTTTTGCTAATTCAACGAAACATGACACTTTTTTGTAACGTACATCATACAACGTTTCCAAATTCCTCTAACGCTACTGGAATATGACCCGATAGCGTTGATCAGTCATCGATGAAATGTAAATTTAGAATTGAGCATGAAACAGTTAATTTAATTGAAGTATAAAGTCAAATGAAGTAAGAGCTATCATTAAATAATATCTTACCGGAAGTTTTTCCTTGGCCATCATGGTGGTTCGTGAAAATGTCGATAATTTTTCAGCTTGATCTATCGTACTCACGGAAGCCATTTTGTTCTCAACGATGTCGATATGATCGCGAGTTGATCGTTTCCTGGGTGACGGCTCGACCTGTTTCACGCAGAAAGGTATTAAAGGATTAGTTCGAAAGTCTGGCGAGGTTTCTTGAGGGTAAAACAAAAAATTCAGACTCCGCCCATCTTTCAATTTTATGAGGTCAATAAATTCAATGACCTTTGTAAACCCAAATGTGATATACATACGAGCTCACTAGTGCATGTACACAAATACGTACAATCCGACAATACGTTATAGCATGTCATATTATAACGTGATTATCCATGAGGATCCAGTACATTCTTTTTTCTCCAAATAATTCATCCTTTTTAATAAAATAGTATAACGATGAGATGATCTTGTAACAAGTAATTCGAAACGGATACGAAATGTATGAAGATGATTATAAAATATCAATAAGCATTTCGTTACAGTAAGATTCATATGTACAGTGTTATTTAGAAGTATTGTACCAGCTGAAGTTAGCGTCAGTCCATTTGATTTCTGACAGCGCCACCTTCAGGTGGTGTAATGATAAATATTATGGGGAATTTATATGGAGTTATTTAAATTTATTATTTTCAATCAGTTGCTGCTTCTATGGGCTTTCTATGGATATGATACGGAACAAAAAGAAAACATTGTCCGAGTGTATCATTTCGAAAGCTAACCTTCATTGTCACGTAATTTGACTTCGTGCGATTTATTCGATTTTTTCGAGGCCACTGAGCACTATGTTTCCATTTCACTACGCACTATGAGATATACGATGACTATCACCACGATCGTTATCACTATCCCGGTGCAGATAATCCAATTAACGAAAATATCGCAATAACAATTGTAGACCATGTATCCATTTCGAAATGCCGTGCTTGTTGGTAACCTAGAAGTTTCCATTGTCGGATCAAGTGAGGGTAACAAACTTTGAAAATAGAATCGAGAAGTCGTAAAAAATGTAATGAAATTGTGAATAGATAAATTCAAACCATAATAAAGTCAGATTCACTAGAATTATCTTTCTTATGAGAAAGTTTAACTATAGCGTGTGGTAGGTGATGACGTTATAGAGATATTTTATAAATACCTTATATTATTGGTTCGTGTAAAAATTCGTTAGGCACCGTTATGAAAGCCCATTATATCAAAGTCTGGAATATCTTATTCGCAGCTAATTTAATAACTGGGCACCCGGAAGATACGGTTAACGTTAGAATCATGTTTGTTGACAGCGTTCGATTTTAATCGTTCGATAGCTCGTATGATGATATTCGAGGACCGGTTGAATGGTGAAATTTAATAAGACATTACAGTTCTGCCAATTTTTACTTCGTGTGACACTACCTTTGCACCTTTTATATCTCGTTTCAGTTGAGAGTAGTCTGTATTATAAAAATGAATACACAAATAAATATTCCTTGGAGAATATTTTTGTGGAAGAGAAAAAGTTCCATTTGCAATCAATTGGTGTGATGTTGATGTACGATTATGTATTACTCACTCGAATATATCTTTTAGAAATATTAATAAAGAATTACCTAATTTCTACGTGAATGGAGTTACATGTATAAAATGCTTTCTATACGAGTTGATGCGAGAAAAGAATATTTTATTCGAGAAAACACTGTGCTACTAACGTTACTAGTGGCGCCACCTTGTAGGTTCTTTGAAAAGTGAAGTAAATACGCATCTTCCGTAAGAAGCGCCACAGTTACCGTTATATGATAATATTCTATTTGTAGTACAAAAGAAGAACGAATGGTGAATATAAAGATAGTACATTAGCGAGATGCACATACAGTGTAAATATGAAAATGCTTTATGATTGGTCGTAACGTTATAACTTCGTATCCTTATGTAGAAAATGTAGTTATCAAATCCCGATAATGAGCTCTAGTATATATCCAGCAAATACAATATTGCATGTTGTAATTTTCCATTTATTTTCATAGCGTCAATATTATAGTACTTGTAGCATCGTGTTTGCTGGAATTGCATGCAAATTGGTGTTGCCATGGTAACGGAGAGTATGTTTCAAAATTCACTGTCAGTACTGTGACAATAGTTCTATCATATGCATGCAGGTAAATAGAGACACCACGTCGTTTGTAGTACTAGCAATGAATTTCAGAATGTCGCCTACGTTGCATGTGTACAAATATTAATTCTGTAGATTTATTTACTAATATATGAAATAGCACAACCACTTATCAGGTCATAGTAATTGGAGGATTTGACTCGTTGAAGAGTCAACCAAAAGCAAAAAAGGAAAGACTAACGTTTCTAACGTAGGGATTATAGTTAATGCGAAGACAAGTACACACCTCAAAATATAAACTTTATTCTGTAAAATGATAGAAAAATACGACTCTCATCTTCGATTATACTGTAAGATAGTTAAAACCACTTAAAAATCTTTCAAAAACGGAATAAAAGAAAACTTTAGATTCGTGCTTCAACTCAAATCAAGAATCAAATAAAAGAAGTACTAGCAGCTCACAGGTGGACAAGTTATCCAGGATCTTCATTGGTTCGTTGGAACTTGACCGACACTACGCGAGATGACGCAGAATTACAGAGTCAGTGATTCCCCGAGCCACCTATGCGTGGAGTGTCCTCACCATTGCCCTTAGTAGAGTTATAATTTACTGCAAACAATTTAATGGTGATTGATTATTTCGGCTTCCGTCTTCTGTCATGGTAGTATGGAAATTTCAGTTTCCATGTTGATAAAGATCTGTTTTGTTTGGGTATGCCGTCGATGACTTCAATTAATGACATCTAAGTTACTTCTCTGATTATGTCTTTACCTTGAATGAGCATGGCCATCGGCAATTTCTTGCACTCGATCCAAATTTTGTATGAAAATGGTAGAAGTTCTGTTCCTGATTATTGTAGTTTCTTGAGTATGAACGTGAAAGAGATCTGGAGCATCCTTGTCTTTCTCTATCTGTTGTATGGATGTTACTCATTGCTTTAGTTAATGCATCCATCTGCTGCTCTAATGCTAGGATCCTGCTGCTGATACCACCTGTGCTAGGTGATGATGTAGGTTGTTTCATACCAAGAATACTGGTTGTTGGGCTGCTCACATCAAGAATCTTGTCTGCCATATTGGCAAGCTTAAACAAATCATCTTCTTCCTGTATTGCCAGGAGAACTTGAACGGTCAGAGGCATTCTTTGCATCCACAAGATACACAAAATTTTCTTGTCGACCTTTCCTATTGTAAGTGTATTCATTTCTCGTAGCAACTCTGAAGGACGCTTGTCCCCTAGTTCAATCTCTGTAAAAAGTTTGCGTAGCTGCTTCTCCTCAGAATCAGTAAAGCAGGTAATAAGTTCTGTCTTCAGAGTAAGCTATTTATCCCTTTCTGGAGGTGATTCTATGATAGTTGATACTCGCTGTAATACTTCTGTATTAAGATTCACAACTATTGTATAATATTTCATGTCATCCGAGCAGATTCCAAATAAGGAGAATTGTGCTTCAACTTGAATAAACCAAAGCGCTGGATTGGCCTGCCAAAATGGTGGCAGTTCTATACTCTCAATTTTAATAATTTGTGATTTTTCATCCAATAGTCCAGAACAATATGCTGGATCAAAGGAATTCAGTTTTATAGATCCAGATGATGCAGCCGTACAGGATTCTGAGATAGCAACAGCAGTAACATTATCTTCAGCATCCTGGGTAAGGCATGGTGGTGTATTTGCTTACATAAATGGTAGCAGTTTTGCCCTCCTAATTTCTTGAGCCTCCAGTATTTCTTCCGATGTACCAAGACAGTTTGCCAAAACGACTGAATCGGTTCTTATCGATACAGATCGTGCAGTTATATGTTCCTCCATAACAAGAAAGGGATTAACATTATCTTCAGTCATTATTTTTGAAGTGTTTTGTATTTTTTTTCAATTATTAAATTAGGAGTTCGAAGCTGCAGCCAGATGGTTTGATGCTTCTAACGCGAAGGCTACGGAGATTAATGCGTATCAAATACACAAGGTGAACTCTGAACTTCAGATCATATGAAAATATTTTTGACGTACAATACTTTTCTTTAATTTTCCTAGAGAATTAGCTGAACTCACTTAAGAATCTTCTTCTTTCCACATAAGACTAAAAGAAGCGCTTTCTTTGTATTTATTCCAATTCCCCGGTTGCCGGTACATACGTCTACTTTGCTCTGTGACTTGTTCCTATGCGAGCAACTGTCAGACTCATTCTACAATAGGACCTTTGGCTGGAGTTGTAAAGTAATATGTTTCTATCAACCAATCGAAATAGCGAAAAATCAAAGACAATAATTTTGATTGGTTAGCAGAAACGACTGACGACAATGATTGCCGACGAACGTCTCATTCTAGAATGACTCTTACTTCTGTTTTTGATCTTCTTCGTTTTCCTTTATGCAAATTTGTTATGCCTTCACTTCTGTTGAGTCTTCTTAATGGTGAAACTTTGATAGTTTATGCTTAAAGATTATTGTACATTGAGCTTCGAATGTAACTGCCCAGATTTCCATCTGACGTAAGATCTCACGAAATAAAATCAATCAAAAGGAAGAATTTTTCAATGACGCTATACTGATTATATAAAACAATATGTATATTAATAAATGTGTATTGAAGTAAAACTGTGTCATTGCTTACGCACAGCACATCAAGTGCGATCCCTTAAACATTGTGTATAAATTATAACTGATCGGTGAGTAGACTGTAACGTCTAAAGCCTGATTCTTTTTGTTGTTTATACGAAAATGGCAGATCCGAAAGACATACATTTCATCTATGGATTGATTAAATCTACATAATTTTTCTTTTGTCAGACTCACAATAAAAGATGGTGTTGCTACCAGTTCATCCAAAGGAAGTTCAATATTTTCCACAATTGGGAGGTCTAGAATGACGTCGTCCGAGCACTTTTCTTCACAGATTTTATGTTGATCATCGTCGACAGGTGGCGACGATTCTTTTCTCCGTATTGGAACACAACGGCAGGCCCATGCATCCATTGGCAATGTTTTATGCTCCTCATCACCGCTCCAAAATTCTGCAACAGTCGCTGAAGTTTCTCCGGGATCGTAGTTGAGATACATCCACTATAAAATATTAGTGAAATTAAAAATAAAAATGGTAACGTATTAATGGATTATAGGTAACTGACATTGAAGAGCTGCTGTAAAGCCTGATGGGAACAATGCACAACGAATTTATAAGACGTCTCCTGAAGGTACTTTTTGTAAATCATATCCAACGCCGTTTCAACAATCAACTCGAGAGCAAAATTCACTACGTGATCTGTGTATTCTTCCTGCTGAATTTTTCGCCATTTTGCTTCGGAAATATTTGATGGCACAGGACCACTTTCTAACCAAACACTTTCGTCGTCATTCTCGATCATTTTTAAATTAGAATTGATCCTCCTATCATTCCTGGCCGATCTTCTGCTGTGTCTTCTCGGTGCGTTATTCATTAGAGATATACGAGAATAAAAGAAAGAATTAATTTTTTCTAGACTTTTTTGGAATGAACTACAACTTGAAACTCAGCGCGGCTCCATTTACTCTTTCATGAAGATAATAAGTGAAATAAGACGGTAATAAATGTTATTATTATCTATCTGTAATTGAATATACGTATAGGTAATTGTTATTTGAATAAAGAATATTGCTTTCAGTTTTATCAGTTTTTAAGATTTTACACTGTATCATAGGTAATCTTTAAATATTGTGTTACTAGCAGTCTTGCACTCATGAGCATGATAATTCTATTGTTCCTCGGACGTTAATGGTTATGACGAAGATTTATTACTGGAGATAAGCTGTGTAAATATTCTTGTAAAAGCAGATAGCGGAAAAGCAGTAGAGAACTAAATGTAATATTAATATGTTATAATGAAGAGACTCGGTCGAGTCTTGCACCTAGTTATAGGCAACCGGTGGTACAGGCAACAGATAATCAAAAACTACTCGAATCAACTTTTGTATCTGCGTTTTGAATTAATCGAGTAAAAAATGCAAAAACACCTAGAGAACCATCGATCATGTCAGACTGGTTTCTCCATAACTCTAGTAAGCAATGCTTAATCTTGAAAAGATTATCTTCTTGGGGTTAGAACCCCTTTATTTAAGAATATACAAATTATGTATGTATTATTTATGCAGTAGAAAAGAAATATGAAAATTGTTCTAAATATGTTTAATTATATATCTATATAAAACTAATACAGGCTGTGTAAAAAATTAAAAAGTGACAAGGACACGCGGTGTTCCCAAGCGGTCACCCATCCAAGTACTGACCGCGCCCAATGTTGCTTAACTTCAGTGATCGGACGAGAACTGGTGTATTCAACATGGTATGGACCTTGTCTTTAATATTGAGTTGCATGTTTATATGTAAACTCTTTGTATATAGCACATACTAAAATATTAACAAAGTTAAAGAGCATAGGGTAGAAAATCTAACAACGTGGCAAACATCCGGGACGACCCAGCAAGAATACTCATGCTTTAACACCTATTCTTGATTAGCGGAAAGGAAAAATTCTTCCAATAAATGTCACCATGAACTGAACCCGCTCTTTTTCTGCCATGAAAAATTGAATAAGAGATTTTCCTTTTCTTATATTTTCTATACAATTTTATATATTTATTCACACTTATAACTTGAATTTTACGCCAGTAATCTAGACAACAGCAAACTATACTCAGTGCGCGAGTTGGACGTATTTTTCTTATAGTTCTTACAATTACGAGGAGAGCTGTGTCGGCGGTGCGATGAACGGGCTCGAGTTAAAACAAAACTTGATATATTCTTACACTGTGGGCCCAAGCGTCAATAAGCTATCAACGAAGACATAGGGTGGCGTTTGGTTTGCCTTACCAGGTGATGCCAAGAAGAGGTTACCGGGTGAGCTAGCACGTTGAACACAAACTATTAGAAGTTTCTTTGTGATGTTGAAGGTGTCGGTGCGACTTTTCAGACCAGGTTATCATCATTGTCCAGACATAAGTTGTGAAAAGTCGTCATCGTTCATATGGCTATTGCTTTCAAGAACCTGTCTAAATGATGTTTAGGTAGGCCAGGAGAGGGTCATTTATTTAGAAGGTTTTTATGTGTCTGAACATTTCCAGTGGGTTGTATAAACTTGTAAAAAATATGTATATATAATATGATGATATATACATATAATGTAATAATAAATATATATAAGCTTTAATTTGAAATGTGAGACTGTTCTCAACTTATGTGGAATGTCCTGCACGCAATAATAAAACGATTTGATTGCAATAAAACAATCTTCGTTGATAATTTATTTAATAATCTTCATTACCGTCAGAAGGTATTCTCAATACTCTGTATTATCTTCATCGTCTATTTCGAGCAGCAATCTCGACAGCGACTTCGAATTAGAAGCTCGCATGTTTCTTTAAAAGCTTTTAGCAGAGAAAAATCAGTTTAAATGAACAAGTTTTTATAAACTATATTGTTGAGAAATAAAAATGTTGGTGAGAATATCCAAGACGCCGCTGACAACGGCTATCAAAAATAGGTAATAAATAAACTTTCCTTCCTAAATGTTTGAGTTACATTAATAGACTTAACCTAATATTTTTGCTATTTCATCTTAAATTAATAGGTAACATGAATTATCATACAATTTGAATTTACTCTACAGTTATCCCAATACTTTATATTTATATATATTTATTTACATAAATTGAGTAATATATGTATTAATCATTTCATCTCTTTATTTTTCCACGACAGTATGCTATGATTTATTGTTATTATATTCATCAATCTTTTACTATATGTAAAAAAGAAAAACTAAATCATTATTAGTTAATTTCTTATATATGGAATATAATATTGTATTATTATTTTTTTTCAGTTCTACACAAGTAAAATATTTCAATTTCTGGCAAAAATGTGCTCTATCTTCGCAAACAAAATCAACTGTGAATAACCCTTCAAAGGAAAATGTCACACCATTTCCACCATTAACAGAACCAATACCTGACCTCCCTAAGCCAATTTATTCAACTGCTAAGGAAGAACATCAAGTAACCCAGATTAGTATTTTACCAAATGGTTTAAAAGTTGCATCAGAAAATCGTTTTGGACAATTTTGTACCATTGGTGGTAAGTATGATTATGTTATATCAGTTTCACTGTTCTTTGAACGATACTTGTTTACTTACATACATTTGTTTTCTGATAATATTATTTTTCAGTACTAATTGACTCAGGACCTCGTTATGAAGTAGCTTATCCTAGTGGGATATCTCATTTTCTTGAGAAACTTGCTTTCAATGTAAGTCATTGATTCACATCAAATATAAATCCCACTACTTTAAAAGGGTTAATAAATTAACTAACAAAATAATTCTTTTACAGTCGACTAAGTCATTTGATAGTAAAGACACAATAATGCTTGCTCTTGAAAAGCATGGAGGAATTTGTGATTGTCAAGCTTCGCGAGACACTTTTGTTTATGCAGCATCTGCTGAACGTAATGGTCTCGATATGGTTACCAAAGTTTTAGGAGATATTGTTCTAAGGCCTCAAATATCCGATGAAGAGGTATTATTTTCTAAAATCATATTCACGTTGAAATTAATATTGAATATTTAGGGTTCCACAATGTTTCTATTTAATAATATATTCTAATTAATGTATTTCTTTACATGTAGTCTTTGGAAATAATTTCTAGGTTGACATAGCGCGACAGACTGTACAATTTGAACTGGAGTCATTGCTGACTAGACCAGAGCAAGAACCACTGCTTATGGACATGATACACGCGGTAAGATTGCAAAAGAATCTATTTCATTGGAACTTTATATGTTACTAAAATTTCAATTGTAGGCTGCCTATCGAGATAATACGTTGGGATTGCCAAAAATTTGTCCGGAAGGCAACATACACAAAATCGATAGGAAAATTTTATTCACGTACCTGAAGCACCATTATACACCGAGTAGAATGGTAGTAGCGGGCGTTGGTGTCGATCACAAGGAATTAGTCGGTGCTGTTGAAAAGTAATAAAAATAAATGCCATTTAACCCTCCTTTTGGAAATAATTTTCTATACGCAATGTAATCTCTTATCTTTACTTTAGATACTTTGTAGATGAGAAACCAATATGGGAAGAAGATAATAATCTAGTTCTACGTGATAGGGCATCCATTCTCGTGGATGAATCGATAGCTCAATACACAGGCGGTATAATTTTGGTAAGTATAAAATTATAATGTTTTAAGTTAATTTGCCAAACCTTGTACCATTATAATTTCTATTATAGGAAGAGTGTAATGTGCCTGTATACGCTGGTCCTAGTGGACTACCAGAACTGTCACATGTCGTAGTGGGTCTGGAAGGATGTTCGCATCAGGATCCTGATTTTATTGCAATGTGTGTCTTGAATATGATGATGGGTGGTGGTGGTAGTTTCAGTGCTGGAGGTCCTGGCAAGGGCATGTATACACGTTTGTATACTAATGTTCTCAACAGGTAATGAGATCAGACACACGAATGTAATAATAAATATTAATTTGACTGTTTTTTAACAAGACTATGTATTCTTTTTAAGGTATCATTGGCTCTACAGTGCAACTGCATATAATCATGCCTATGCAGACACGGGCCTCTTTTGTATCCATGCGTCTTCCACGCCGACACATGTTAAGGAAATGGTAGAAGTTGTAGTTCATGAGTTGGTAGCAATGGCTGGTAGTATAACGGATAACGAATTGTCGGTAGGTAGACAATTTTTTACAATACCAAGTATTATTCACACATGATCTTAAAGATACTTTTGTAATAAGGATGCATACAATTCTATTACAGAGAGCAAAGAAGCAACTACAATCGATGTTGTTGATGAATTTGGAACAAAGGCCAGTTGTCTTCGAAGACATTGGTAGGCAAGTACTTGCTACTGGATCGAGGAAACGCCCAGAGTATTTTATACAAGCCATTGGTGAGTATTATCCTGAGGTTAATGTCCGAAATGTTTTACATTCAAATCTTGAATTGGTTCTAAAAATGATTTCTTTATCCGTTAGACATGATAACCAAAGATGACGTGTTCAGAGTGGCGCGACGTCTTTTGAAATCATCGCCAAGCGTTGCAGCTCGTGGTGAAGTTCGAAATGTACCATCCCTCTCCGATATTCAAGCCGGCTTACTCGATTCCCATGGTCGCATGCCAGGATCACGTAATAGATTATCGCTTTTTCGTTAACGATTATGTTGCAAAATTGATCGAATTCGTCTCTAGGAATATTCTGAACAAGCGTCCTAGGAATTCTTGACAAATTTTAAGTGAAAAGTAATAATTAACTTATTCACGTGTCAGTTGTCACGTGACCATGCCGATGGTATGGCGTTCCATGCAATGTTTGACGAACAGTCGAATCACCGAACGATTCTTAGAGAACTGTAATAAAATATGTGAATGAAGGTGTTCATCAGAGTCGTGTAACAGTTATCGTTAAATAAGGCAGGAAAATTTGAACGTAATTAGAATAACTGCAATATTTTCAGAGAAGTCTAACCGTATTTTTATTTTACGGTTGCTTTTGTTTATTTGTTATAGTTAATTCTCCTATTTCTTCTTATTTACCTTACAGTTAATGATTGGTTCAAATTTGATTAATGATCTTATATGTACTTCCAACGAAGAATGAACGGCTGAACAGAAAAAAAAATTGAAATATCAATAAATCTCATGAAAAATAAAACAAATAGAAAATGGTGTTAACGTTATCGTGGAGAAATGTCTACGTCTTTATTACAAGATCGATTTAATATTCTATGTTTTTTAACTGAGAAATTAATTCGATCATTATACCCTTTTGTTATGTTTGTTTTCTAAGCATTTTTATTAAAAATAATTTTTATTGATTCTTATATGAAACTAATTAATTCTCCCAAAGTATTAAGATGAGGTCTTCCTAATTTTTTATTAGTAGCTCATAATAAGCAAAAGTCAAACCTGATTAGTTTCGCCACGTATAAGATGAACTTTGAGATCTTAAATTTTTTTTAAGAAAAACGTAGATAGTAAATAATTAATAGATATCTATTTAAGTACGCCAGGCGACTAATGTTGTCAATTCACTAATCATTTACAGATAGTAAGTTTTACAGCAACAATTAAGTAATGATGGAGACATCCTGGACGAATATTTGAAAAATTAAATATCTAGTATGTGAACATTTTTGTGTTGGATTTTTGCTTCAGAAAAAATTCATTCAACTCATCTAGGAATTCAAGAGGACCACTCCAACCCGTAATGAAGTCTACATGTTATGATTATTTACTCACGAGTTGTATCTTTGTAATATCAACTTTAACCACAATCCTTAAATATGCATATCCAAAGATGCAAGTGTAGACATTCGAGTTGGAACACACTTTCTGTGGTTTTATTATTCATAGCACGAGGGAGAGACTAGCTAAGAGGGCCAAGTTTTATGGGACTTTGTTTCTTTTAAGAAACAGAATACATGGTGTTCTTTAACAGTATCATCTCGTTGTCACTGATCAAATCAATACAGTGTATTCAGTGAAGAGTAGGAACACATATATTCAGAGAAAGAATCTGTAAAAAATATTCAAATTTGACTTTTCCTATGAATTTAAATCTCACCAGTTTAGAGATTCGTTTTGATCTTTTGCATACAAAAATTTGCCTCGTGCGCATGCGCAAACGCATACGTGATCAAACTTACTTGATGCCTAAAATTTACATATCCCTATCCTAGGAACACAAATATTTGCTAATGTCTTGTGCATTTTTATTCATATTTGTATGTATTATTTATATATGGTCAAGGGACTTTGTAAGCAAATTTAATGTTGATCTCCACTTCTATTGGGGTCCATTTGAATAGACGTGATAGGATCATTACTGCTTGCGAAAAGATTTGCGCTGTAAACTTTAGCCACCGTTGTCGCGTAGTGATTCCACATTTTCAAAAAATGTTTTCCATCCTCGTGGAAACGTTTTACAGCAGCATCTGCTTCCTCTAATGCAGATACATATATTTCTTGAATCTTCTACACAAAGATATTTATATGGTTATTAAAATTGCTTAATAATGCTATGCGTGTGAGATAAAATGTTAACAAATTATTGCAATATATTGACTATGTGAGTAACTAAAATAATAGTTAACTAAATGTTATTAACTTTTGAGAAATCGTATAATTAAAGCTTTAGAGTTAATGTACAAATTAACGAATAGACCAGCATGGCTATACCGTAAGACCCTGTTAGTTAGTCATAAAACTAATTGTAGCTTTCTTACTTGCTCATAATTTTCTGCAACAGAATCAATTCCCAGTGCCAAATTAATCGGACGGCCAACTGATATTTTTTTCGTTGGAACAGATCGCGTTTCAAATATTTTGCCAAAATTGCCTATAGTACTCTTTCTCGATATCAAAGAAGATTTCTGATAAGGCCAATCCTTAATACTCGGTCTTTTAACTTTAACTGGTACATTCAATCGATAAGTTGCATCAAAGAGATGGTAGATGTTATTTTCTTCATCTAAGGGCGAGAGAAACGCATGTAAGTTATAAAAAGAATTCAAAACTTAATAATCGCTCTCCTGCCTTGGTCCACTGTTAAGCTTTGCCCTGATGTTCTGAGAGATTTTTTTGAAATTGTTTTCGCTATGTTTTCCTTGAGAATTTTTTGCAGGTTTACAGCTACCTCCATAAATTCCAGTTTATTCATAACTATTTTTAGTTGGTCCGTAAGCTGCGTGAGGGACGTTCGACAAGTGTCGTAAGTTTCGTCAAATTGAGTCTGTGATCGTACGATAAAATTTTTCATTAGTCAGTAATACTGTTAATAATAATTTCAAGTTCCGTGATTACCTTGAACTCGTTAAAAAGAGTTGTGACCTTTTCACACATGAGACGTTCCTCATTTTGTATCAAGTTATTTCTATCTTCGAAAAGATTTTTATTACCTGGAAAACCGTGAATAACCTTCAAACTGTTGGCTAGTTTGACGCGCTTTTCTTGAAAATGCTCGATAGTTTCATTGAACTCAATCGATGCACGTTCCTTTTGCAAAATGATAGACGCATTATTGACCTCGTCGAATTCGCGAAAATTATTTAAAATCCACTTGAGAACACTTTTCTTCAAAAATTTTGCCAATTCCAGAAATTCTGAAGAAGAAAATGATTTCACCTTACGGATTTTTTATGTATGTAACAATTATGTGATATTAACCTTTGAATTCTTGCATCCATATATTTTGACACTGACATAAATAGGATCGGAAGCGTAACCAAATTTTTTCCATAAAATCATTGTAATTTGACACCAGAATGTCTTCTTTCGTAGTATCACGATTTTCCAATGATGAAAAATAATTCTAAATTCAAAATTATTACGTTGTTTAGAATTGTAATATATTTCATGATTCTCAAAACTCGGACAGAAGATTCCCTAGACGAAACACGTCTACCTTAGACATATTTTGCACGTGAGTGAAGGTATTCCACAAATTACTGATAATAATAGAGGAAAAGTGGTTTCCTTCTGAGATTGGAAATTTTTCCGAATTAAACAATAACTTTCGGTAGTCAATGTATTTTGTTGATGGTTTTGATTTTTTATGATTTTGCACTAAGGTCTGTCCATCTCCCATGCCTGATGTGTATTCTTTCAAATTATTCGGAACGTCTACCGAGACTGTTTCGTTTTCCAAATTACAAATATAAATTATTTTTCCTGTTATCTGTCAAGCCTTGCTCTTTTCTCACAATTTATGTTTAGAAATTCTACTGTTACCTTTCATAGAGGGAAATGGCAGACTAAGAATATTAAAACTCTCATTGAACTCATCAAGAACTTCACTCCAATTATTCAGCATACTTTTAATTGGCAAATTTTTCTTTGTATTATTTTTGTAGATTTCCAACTGTCCCAGCAGATCTCTTGTTAACTTCGTGCCTCTATCAAGTAGACGATTTATTTCCTTCTCCAAACGGTTTGTGCAGTTTATTATCATACTCCATATGGTATCATGAAAACTCCGATCTTGCATCATAGCATTTGTACTGTTTAAAATTGAATAACATTTCCTTTTAACAACTTCTGTTAATGATACTAAGGTGTTTTGAGGTATTTATAGCATTTTTTTAACCCTTTGACTGCTGTGAATGGATAAATGCACTCAACGTAAAGGCTCACTCAGTCGAAGGCATCGACCAATGGGCAAAGAGCATCGAGCTGTGACGTCATAAATCAGACCCAAATCATCTTGCTCATTGGTCGCTGCCTGCTACTCGTTGCCAGCTGTCTTTTGTCTGAACGATATACGAAATTTAAAGTTAAATTCGTTTTTCGCGTCACTATATTCAGTTCAACAAACCGCTCAATCGCACTGTTACGTTTTTTATCAACGTCTGCCAATAGTTCTTTGAAATTTCGGTTTATTTTCGATGTTGTTTCGCGTTCCACGCGTTCCACAGATTTAACACATAGCGACAAAGCTTTGCGAAATTCTTTAGCTTCGTCTGCATGAAAGTTGCCACCGTCTTTGAACAAGCTAAAAAAGTAATTTAATTAATAATTGTACAATTGTTATTTTTTAGAATGGCAACGGTAATTCTCTTACCAAATACTCTTGACAAATAAATCAGTTTGATCTCGCAGCCATATGCATTTATTAATTAACTGATTATGATACTCCATAAAATTAGTTTTTATACGATTCTCATGATCCTCCATTGTTGCCATTTTCTGTCGAATGATTTATGTCAGCACAATGATGATATGATTGATTATCGAATAATTTAACACAATTTTAAGAATGTTCGAATAATCTATACGTATGTCAGTACATTTTCGTTTTCTATATGCTTACCAAATTGTGCTATTTGCTACTGTACCATTTTTATTAAACGATGAATCAAAGTCTTGCTTTCGGCTTTGGCAAGTTCTGTGTAATTTAGAATAAATTCTTTGTGAAAATTTGTATTCATTTCTTTTTGCTCCTGTAAAAATGCTCTCAGCTCTTCAGACACTGAATTCACGAATTTATATATTCCCTGTGTAACATCAATATATAAATTAAGGAACATCTCTACAGTATAATGTTACATTATTGCTTCCAATATGATGAATATGAATACCATTGTGTGTTCTTCTAGACGATCTTTGTGAATTCGAATTTCAAGATTTCGCGTCTCGTATACTTCGCTGCCAACGTTTGTACGTTGTTTAGCAATGGACGTAATTTTCCAGTCAAATTTTTCTTTATGCTCTTGCAATATATTCTTTTCCCATAGATCAGCTGATTTCAAAATTTGTTTGAGGCGAATGGGATAATTTGACGTTATATTCTCGATCAAACTGTATTAAAATTTTGAATTTAAATTCTATAACGTATCTACCTTCCGTATTTGAAAACTTACACAGCTTTGACGTTTACAATTGACACATTAAGGTGCAGTAAGTCCAAATTAATCTGATTAAGCAGCTTATTCTCATTTTTTATTTCTTTTGTAGAATTTTCCCTTTTTAAATAATTATTAGGCGCATCTTGTACACACTGACGAGACTGTTCAAGTACAAATTTCTCCATATCTAATAATAGTATTGGAATTTCTTGTTCCACCATATTTTTGTATTTTTTGGTCTGAAAATGCTTATCTTGCAACTCGTTTACCAATCTAGTAAACAATATGAGACATTAATATTATTGGAAATGGTAAAACTATTCAACTGACGGTGAGATGTAATAATACTTTTCTTCCATTTGACGTAAAATCGTATAAACTTGTGTCAAACGTTTCTCCAAATTCGTTTCGATATACTCCTGTCTTGCATTTTCCAAAGCTACGTTCAATCTAATCTCGAATTCCTTATGTACCTTCTCATACTTAATATTTACACTTTCCACTGCTGTTCTGAGCTCATTTTCAATATCCGTTACTCTAGCCACGTGTCTTGTCCTCAGTGAAATAAAATCTTCCAAAAATTGTCGAACGTTCAACAAAGCTTCTTGTATGTTTTGCACCGTATCGTACCGTAAATTCTGAAAGTACAAGTATATCCTGAATTTCAAAATTTTCCATTGTAACATTCATGGTTGGAATTAATTAAGCACATATGAGCACACACGAAATAATACAAATTTGTGATAACATTATATGTTTCGGTAATCATATAATTTTTTTGTGTATCTGTTATCACAAAGTAATATGAAACAGTGTAAGTAAATATTAATTCGTGTCAGCTTGTATGCGTACATATAGTTGTATTGCATATGTATAGTCGGTCTACGAGTTCGATGTGCTTTTTTGACAGATCGAAGACAGTGAGGTCTCTGGGAAAATTCAGAGACGGTGCATGGTTTTGAGCTAAACATATTTTACTTTATTATTTTAGCATATATTTACGTTATTTTATGGAAAACCACGTGTGATTTGCTTAGGACGGTATTATTCGCGAAATGTCAAAAAACCACCCCGAACTCGTGCACCGACTATACAAAACTATTTGTGCTGGTATTAAATTTTTTAAACAAGACTAATAAGTACCTTTAATTCAGTCAAAATGTCTTTATGTTTTTGTTTAATGTTTCGCAACATCTCATCTACCGCCAGGCTATCCTGTTCGAAATAATCAGAGTCCATGTTGGCTGATTTAAAACTATCAACTTGATTTTCAAAGCCATTATAAATATTTAGTAAAATGACATTGTACTTTTTGACAACACCTTTGAAAGATTTGTCTAGAATATAAGAAAATATATTAGATACTGTTATATACAGATATACTGTTCATGAAAAATTTGAAGTATGATATTGAAATTGTCATAATACCAAATGTTGCTACGATTTCATCCATTTTCTTAAATTGCTCGAAAACCGTATTTTCGGAAAATAATGATTCGTCTAGCTGTTTCATTATTTCATTCAGCATTTCAATCGTGATCTTCAATTGTGATGTAATTTCTGTGATCTCCTTTCGGTCCAATAATATTACCTCGGTATCCGTAAGAATTTGTGTTTCAAACCTACCGATTCGAAAATTTTTAGTAATAGACAATAATGTTGGAGACAAAATAAGAATTAGATAATTTTTAAAGGATTTTTACCTAAAAACTTTTAAAGCATCCGTACGAATAATTTCATTGCGTTCTGATTTCAATGCATCGATCCAATGCTTCATTTTGAATCTCGAAGTGTCGAAGAGTAAAGAGATTTGCAAACATAGATCTGCATAGCTCCTATGATTTTGTAATACCGTTCGATTGTAATTCTGTTAAAATAATTATTAATTAATAATTAATAATTAATAGAAAATATATATAATTCAAATAATATGATAGCACTATTTTCATTCAGACTTGTAACTCAAGTATTTTAAATATAATGTGTGCAAAATGCAAACCAGTATTTCCTTTTCTATACGACACTGTATCTCTTCTGGAAAGGAATACAAAATTTTGAATAATATTTTCGAATATTTTCCCATCAATGGTCTCGTGCACGCGAGTCGTTTTTGCTCAATAGATTGCAACGCGTCAAAAAAATCTTCAAGAAGCAGTTTATGTTGGTATGTTGAATGTTCAACCTGTTGACTAGTAATAGCGAAAGCTTCTTCGTTAACATCAGTAACCTTAAAGAGAAAAAGTCATGAAATCATGAAGCAAAATATAACCTGTTTATTTAATTTACATGAATTTCACGTAATTTCGTTTGCATGATTTCGATTTCTTTGTAAGTGATTTTAACTGCCATTTTTTGTTGTTCACTGATTTTGCCAAATTCATTTTTACACTCTTCGTGAATCATAGCTAATTCCGTGAGCATAGAATGAAGTGCAAATTCATGTGCATTCTTTTTCCTTTGCTGTAGATTCTTTAAGATTTGCGATGCACCAGATTTTGATTCTATAATATTGAAGATATGTTTCTTAAGTGTATATAATGTATTCTGCATTTTACGTAATATTATAACGGCGATTATTTATTACTGATGCAAGATGGCAATTCTTTCACCGTCCATACGTCTCGTGACATTTTATCCGTTTTCGTTGATCCAGGCAAAATTTTGAATCCAAAGAAACAACTCTTCGCGAGTGTCAACGATTTATTAAGGATATGAGATTCAATGCTCTTTAACCTGCATTTCCTCTGTAGCTATATAAATATATAACTCATAAAGTTATAAGTATACATTTAATATTATTGCAGTATCAATTATTAAGGAATGACAAAACTTTGTATAAAAAAATATTTGTTAAACAAAGATGTATAAACTGACTTGCGTAGTTACATTTTTAGGTACAGATTTTCGTGAAATCATCGATGAACCAGACTTATGAATTAAATTAATAGTTTTATTATGTTCCATTATCTAAATATAAGTTCAATGCTAGCTTTTTGTAAATACGTAAAATGACATTGCACAATATGAGGCGACACGTTTAACAAGTTAGATGCTATGAAGTTAACTGTTTTTACCGTTATGCTCTGATTCACATTCGATTTTTATCGTGTTACGTAGAAATTGTATTGTATCAATTACATGCATTTATTCTTAATAGATTTTAGATCTGATTGGTCTGCACTGTTTATATGGTGAAACGTAATCAAAATCAGAACTATACCGAGTTATTCAGTCCAAATGCATCACTTGAAGTTAGTGCGCTCACTTGATTTTTATGGTAAAAACATGTTTAGATGGTGCGTTTGAGCTGAATAACCTGGTATATAAATTTACTTTAGAAGTATTCAAACAAAAATATATATGAAACCACTTATTCAAGTAAGTTTAACATTTTTTGCGATATAGTTTGATCCTCATGAACGAAATATATTTGTGTAAGTGTGAATTAGGTGATTGTAGAAATATATAATTACTTATTGAATAGTACTAATACAGGCAAAGTTATAATTAAAGATATTGACTCTGTTATGTATTTGTAATCGGATATATAATACAGATCTAATGTATTTTGAAGTATTTCTAATTTCATGTTTCGGCACATTTTCTAATAAAATTACTGGGTATAATGGTATTACACACAACACAAAATTGGAGGGTCGGTGGTTATTACTGGTACATTTAGAAACCTTGAAGGAAGAATGATCATTTGTATTGATGAAAAAATTAATCTAACTACGAAATTAAATATGTTTCTTTACTTATTTCTGCTCCAGAAACATTTTCCTAGAAAAATTATGCTTATAGTTTTTCATTTTGCGGGTCCGGGAATAGTTTAAGAACCTAATCGAGAGTGTCGAGGCATCCTATTGGTAGATGGGTTATAAGAGATCAAAGCCTTCTCAAGAACAAATACCTGATTGGCCTCTAACAAAACTGTCTGCTGCATGAGCGTAAATATTTACTTTTCGCAATCAATACGCAAACGTTTCGGGCCGGTTAATTACGAGAACAAATTCAACGCTAATTAAATAATCGCCCCTAATAATCGTTTAATAAAACCATGTAAAATATTGTAGAAATTGCAAATTAAAACACTGACAGTCGTACTGGGCAGCCTTAGGCTCATCAGTCAAGTAATCGGGTCTCTTCAGACCGATGGCTGTCATTCGATCTGTCATCAAACAAAAATGACGATGCGCGTAAGAATTATTAATTGGCACGACCTTCTATTTCCATAATGTAAGTAATTAATTCCAGAATATGAACTCTTGAACTGTCACGCCAACTGCATTTCATAACCTCCTGAAAAAGGTGCACCATGTACAACATTTTGTACTGTTTTCCTGTGGTACCTTAGTAAGGATTCTTTTAAGAGGGGTCCTAATACAGGATCAGTATTCGGTAGGAAATATATGTTTATTTAATCCTGATTATTTTTAACTAAATTAAAATTCGAGATGTTTTTTACATCTTAGAATTGTATACTGCATGTTGTATATTAGACTCAAAAAGTTTTTTATATGTAGACATCAGTACTATCTAGTACTCCTGGACCAAAGCACGGACCAACCATCTAGGGCTCCATTAAATAATAAACATGAGTGGCCACCTAAGTATTACTGTAAGACCAGAGTTACGTCTTGATACAAAATGGCTGAAGATAGATTTACAACGTTTTCTGTGTCGGGATGGTCTTGCCGAATTGTGGAACGAGATGGTACGAGATGGAGAGATAGTAGGATCTTTCAGTGATGGCTTAGTTAATTCTGCAGGAGTGATTGCGAGGAAAGGTAAGCAGGAAGCTTATTCTTCATTTCATCTTCAGCATTTAAGATATTTCTATTCTATAGGAGATAGTGGACATTACTATTGCAATTTAAGAGTGTTGTCCTGCCTTTGTTGTGATGGCATCTGTGGACCACAAAGTGGCTGCAATTGTGGACCATGTCAAAAGTTAGATACAGAAGAAGCTGCAAGAATAACATCACTTGTAGAAAAAACTGTGCCTACGCAAACAACAATAGATTCGTGGCTGTGGGCACCGCAGCCTTGTATGTTAAAAAACCATATACTTAAATTTAAAAAAAGCCACTCAGTTGAATAATTGTTAATGAACTTCACAAACTTTCCAGCTGAGGATGACCTAACAAGTTGTATTGAATCTTTGATAAAAGAGCAAAGAAAACTCTGTCACGAAGTAGCCAACAGTACTCTCTCTGCAACAAGATTAAAACAGCGCATTGTAGTAGCAAGGAGATATTTCACAGCCTTGTCACGTCACAAGCCACAAGAGACAAAAGAGATAACCCCACAAAAAACTGCAGTGAAAACTCAGAAAATGTCTGTTAAACTTGAATTGTTACACATTTATAATTAACGAATGATCTAATGATAATTCTCACTTATCATTTTAGCGTGAAACCAAGTGAAAAAGCTACAGTTGATCTTGCTAGAGTAGGTTCTAGAGCAGCCCTTAACTTTTCATTCGCATTTCTACGACGCGCCTGGCGCTCCGGTGAGGATGCTGATCTCTGTACTGAGCTACTCACAGAGTCTTTAGAGGCTCTTCAATCACTACCGGAAGCAACACTTTTCGACGAGACTAACGTCTCTAGAGTCTGGTTAGACGTTGTCGAAAGATCAGCAAAATTTTTACGACAAGTTGTCACCGGGTAAGAATTCATTGTTTTTGAACTTATATGCGCACTTATTTATATGGAATAATATTTCATTTCCAGGGATGTGGTCACAGGAAGATCATGGTGTCCAGTTCCGGTGGCAGATCAGCACACAGCCTTATGTCTACTACTGGAACTGGCGACTCAAAGAGGAACCTTGTCAAGTCTTCTAGATTCAGTGATCCTGCTTCTGCACCTAGGTGGTAAGGCTAAGAATCAGGACAACCGTGTGATGCCACCGGGTAGTTCAGCACCGTTAATACCATTGCTACGTAGACTGGAGTCAATCACAGTACCTAAGTCAAGACAATCTGAGGATAACTTAATGCCAGGGCCTTGCGAAGTCCTATTGAAATACTTGAGACTTCCAGAGGATGATGCAGTAGCGGTCGACCTGAGAAAGGCGGCCGTTGTAATTATGTGCCACCTTAGCCGGCTAGCTACACCACTTCTGCCACCTCTTGTGGCGGGAGGCTTCAACAAAAACCAAGCTCAGATGTATCAAGAGGTCCTCGCTTGGGGTGGCATAAAACTAGGAAACGGAAAGTCTCCACTTCACTGTGACGCAATAACTGAACTTGGCGTAAAGCAGCTGTGCTGCACGGAAAGGGCGTTAATGATTTTATCTTTGAACGGCAAGGTTTTCATGATGTATTACGGCTCTGAGACTCAGTATCCACAACGTGTTCACGGATTTTCGTCAAAACCCGTGACAATGATCGCTTCTCATTCTGATGGGAAACACTACCTTGCTTTAACCCAGGATAACCTGGTCTACTCATGGGGTAATGGTGATGGCGGCAGACTCGGTCATGGGGACAACACGTCCTATGATGAACCCAAAATCATTGAGGCTTTATCGGATAAAAATGTAAACTTTATTGTATGTGGTAGTACATATTCTGCTGTGCTCACGGCCAATGGTGATTTATACACCTGGGGCCGCGGAAACTATGGAAGATTAGGTCATGGAAACTGCGATGATGTTACTGTGCCTACCCTTGTCTCAGCTCTGAATGGACACAAAGTTGTTCATGTCGCCTGCGGAAGTGGAGATTCGCAAACTCTTTGTGTGACAGCGTCTGGCATCGTTTTCTCTTGGGGGGATGGTGATTACGGAAAATTAGGTCGAGGTGGTGCGGATGGTTCGAAAATACCCAAGATTGTTGACAAGCTTCTCGATATTAATATTGTTAAAGTCTACTGCGGTGGGCAATTCTCAGCAGCGCTTACGGCCTACGGTGAGGTGTATACTTGGGGCAAGGGTGATGCCTATCGATTAGGCCATGGAAACGAAGAACATGTTAGATATCCCAAGATCGTGGAAGCCCTCAAAAGCAAAAAAGTGATTGATTTAGCAGTAGGAAATATGCACGTATTAGCATTGACTGATGATCAACAGGTATATGGATGGGGAAGAAATGATTATGGCCGAATCGATTCATCGTTAGAATCAACAGTGACCAAGCCGACCTTGTGCCCAGCTCTTACGGGTAAGGGTGTCATTGGTATAGTGTGCGGTGCTTCTCAAAGTTTCGCCTGGTCCATGCGTTCCACCTGCTATGTACCAAACAGAGTAGCCTTTGTGGTTGACATTTGTGAAGATACCTTTAAACTTCTGGATATGCTACTGGCCAAGTCTTGTGAGGAATTACCAGGAACACGACCACCTACTCAAGATCGCGAATGTCTGGCAGTTGCAACATTAAATCTCCTTAGACTTCAACTTCACGCCATGATTACACACAACATTGAAAATAAATCAGTCGGACTTGGTTCTTCAACATTATTAAACTCCCTCAAGCAACGCTGTGTTGCTCTGGCCAGTGGAGCTGGGATTCTGGCCACCATGCAGGAAGCGGCTCAAGCTGTTCTCCAAACTGGGTGGAGTGTTCTATTACCTACAGCAAATGAACGAGCGAAAACTCTCTCAGGACTCTTACCAAATTCCAACAGCATGGAGCAATCTAATACCAACAAAGGTCAACAGTTCATGGCTGATCTCTTGGTTTCAAGTCTGATGGCTGACGTAGGTTTGGAGTTGGCTCTGAAGGCAGCCATCAAAACCGAAATTACGGATTTGTCTGATGAACGTGAACTTCAAGTACCATCTAATACCATGAAGGCTGGCGAGGTCAAACAGGCCAAAGAGTTGAATTCGGAGAAGCACAATGTCACTATACCACTTCTGCAACTTATCAAGCAATTGATTAGAAATGGATCATGCGTTACCCAGTCAAGATTTCAGAGTCTGCACCATATCTCTCGGCATGACGACTCGCAAAAGGTGGATGATTCACCGAGTCTGAGTTTGCTACTCAGGTTTCAACGCCTCTTGGTCGCTCAGATCTACCATTGTATAAATAAGTCTAGCACTGATGAACCTCAACAAGATCAGGAGATGCTAGGGGCTGAGTCACTTCTAAAGAAATACATTTGTCAAATATGCAACCATGTAACTGAAATCTTACCAATCGCAAGTGAGATAGCTAATAGTAGCGATAAAAACTTTGCTCTAGTCGCATCAGTTCTTAAAGGAGATATCATCAATATTCTCCTACCTGAATTGGTAGTGTGCCTAATCTTACTCCAAGTTGACTATCCCATGTTATTGCTAAATATGAACTGGATGGAAATGTTCACACCAGTCTTGGATACCCTAGATCAGTTCAATAGACTTGCACCAACTGTAGAGAAAGAGGATGCTGACGACTTATCTTGGCCAGGTATCATCGCTCCGCAGCACACCAACAAGATGCCTGTTCAGGATGAACCTAGTTTGATTAGATGGGCTGATCTGGAGAATCACAATCGTGATGGTGGTCTTTGGATCGTAATCAACAATAATGTTTATGACGTCCAAGACTTCAGATACGAGGGTGCAACTAATACATCGTCCTCTCTTGAAACTTTACAAAGGATTACAGGCAGAGACATTTCGTTTTTGATCAACGGATCTCAATCACATCTTAATCAGGGTATGATGGACTCCTGCTTTGTAGGTCATTATTGCCAACCTGAACAAGAAAGCACACAATTCACAATTGAAGTAACTGATGTTTGTTTATCATTGCTTGATATGGAACGTGCCCTGAGCTTTCTTTTGGGTCTACATGCATGCAGATTGAGACAAAGTTTGGCCCTGCAACCTGCAGAAGAAGAAGCCGGTACATGGTTGAATGCGAATTTCCTACGCGGTGGTCTCCAGGTACTCCAACCGCCAAACCCTTTCGAGGAAGAGAAAGGTGAGGCAAGAAGTAATAACTCTACAGCTGCAAATTCGCCGACAGAAGCGCCTGTACCAATTTGTACCAAGGATGAAGTTCAGAAGTTAACTCAAGATAGAGTCACGGCATTCATTCAGGCACTTGCTGAGACTCATAAGAATGATACTTACGTTCAGACCTTCTTGGCTATCGTTGATAGACATAGTAAGGCTAATAATCTTTTGTCTCATGTCGATTTTTGTGGAGATCATCCGTTAGAAGAAATTGGTCGACTACTCATGGCTGTTATTATCAAGCATCTTGCACTGGGTTACCAAACTATCGCTTTGGTGGACAAAGAACTTACGGAAGGTAACGTTAAACTCACCAAACCCCTGGCAGACATGATTAAAACTATTCATCAAACAAAGTGGAATTTGATTAAGACTAGACAGCAACAAAATAGAAGCTACAAGGAGGTGTGCGCCCCTGCTCAAGAGAAATGTCGATTCTTACTTTATGAGGTAAGACCAGCAACAAGCTACGAGGTGAAAGGTCTTCAAAATCTAAAGTTATTACATACGGTTCCAAGGCTAAAGAAAGCTGCGCAAGCTGTTATAGACGATTTACGCAAAAATAAAGATTCACCTGCCAAACCAGAAGACAGAGTCAATGCTTCCATTCAGAGTGCAGAAGCGAAGAACAAGTCAGATGAGGATACGACGCCAAAAGAAACTCCAAATGGAACCATGGCACCCAAACTGGAAGATGCTACTAATGTCACCAATGCTATAATGCAGTTAGCAGAGAAGGTCAAATGTAGACCACTTCTTATAGACTCTAACGATCTCATAGTGAGTATTATAAATTTCACGATTGCTGAAGATGGCGCTGATATCGAGACGATTCGTAGAGCCATATATTGTCAAGTTCAGAGAGTTAAAATGCGAGAGCAAGGTATCATCATGATTCAGGATCTTTTAAAAAAAGACTACTTAATAACCTCCGTAAAATATTGTTTACTCAATGGTTGGCTAGGATTAACTCATGAGAACAAAACGTTAAGCAAGGACATCACACACTGCCTCAGTAATGTTCAGCTGGTGACACCTTATCAGAGGTCAAAAATTATCTTAGCAGAGGCTAAAGTGACAGCCTGGGCAGTTCAGGCGTTACGAGCTCATGTTATTCAAGCTGAATTACCTAATAAACCCAAAGCTAGTGGTAAAAGCAGTTTAAATCAAGGCACTTATACTTGGCTTAGAAAACTACCTAGGGCCAGATTCTTGCTGACCATCCTCGGCATGTTGACAAACCATCAACGTGCTAATGAGATTGGTCTCTTGATTAACTCTGGTCTACTCTCAAGTGTCTTGACTTTACTCAGACAAATTGGACCATCAGCACCATGTCAACCACCGAGATCTAAAGAAACTATAGCTATCTACGAAGACGTGATTCAGAAGGCGAAGACACCCATAGTTCAACTAACAGGAATGGAATTAGCAGCTCTGATGAAGATTGGAACCAGGGTAGTGCGCGGTGTTGATTGGAAGTGGGGTGATCAGGATGGTCCACCGCCTGGCGAAGGTCGAGTAGTCGGTGAACTTGGTGAGGATGGCTGGATCAGAGTCCAGTGGGACAATGGTAACACCAATTCTTACCGAATGGGAAAAGAAGGAAAGTACGATCTGAAGTTAGCCGAACCGCCAACTCCACCTGACAGTGACTCTGACAGTGAATCACCGGTGGATACGAACAAGAGTGACAAAGACATCTGTAGGGAGACACACCCTACTACATACCTGAAGAATGCATCGACAACTTTACTGAAGATTATTCTGCTCTCTTGTGGACTCGATGCTGATTCAGTTCAACCTTCAGCCATTAAAGTTCTAGCTTCCGTTCTTAGAGGTATTATCTCTACTGCGAACAAGACAGACTCCAGTAGCCAGACACAACTGGCCAGAGATCACCATGAAACCTGGGCAACTTTAGGACTACTTAGATCCATAGCTAACTCACCTGTACTGTGTCGAGCTTTGAGCACTCCGGCCTGGATTGATCTTCTTCTAGGCATGATTGCTGAAGAAAACAATCCTAATTTACAAAAGCAGATTATGGCCATTAGATTACTCTCCACAGTCCTACCTTCCTGGCCTGTGGAAAGTCCAGAGATGACTCCATTCCTTGACAAGATTTTTAAACTCCTGGGTCGCATTGCTTTGATGTGTGAAGCGGGTGCCAATACTGATCTCTATATTAATAAATGTCGAGTATCCCTGACAGCGACACATAGCTCAACTCTGGCTGAAGAGCTCATCGCCTTAATAAGGACGTTGCACTCGTTACCTGGTTGGAACGCAGCTTTAAACACGTTCTTGACTAGCAAATTGTCTCTTGCATCTGATCTCCTAAGTGATGGACCCCTGTTTCATATACAAATGAATGAAAACGGAGGAGAAAACAGCTTGGTAATTCAACAAACGGTCATGGCGGCACTAATCGTTCTTGGAGGTCTTGATAACAGAGCTAGGATCGGAGGCCAAATCGAAGTCGAGGGTCAGCTCGCAACAATTTGCAGGATAACACAACACTGTAAGCTTGTAGTACAGATACATGAGAGCAAAGTTTCGAAGAAAATATCATTGACGTCTGTAAAAAATATTAGCGAAAAATTTAATTTAGACAGAATGGTCTTGACCGAACCTTTATTATCAACCTGGGCTAATTTACTTCAAGGACACTGTGGCATGGACAAGCGACCTGGTGGAATGCCGGTTATAGCTGGAGTCGTGAATGCTTCAATTTTACGTATGCAGCAGCAACAACTGGCAGCTCTAAATGCTGGTAAAACCTTATTAGATCATCAAACGAAGTTGCGTCGTGTTCTGAAGTGCATGACGGCTGTGAATGACGATGATCGCACAACTCTTCTTCAGGAAATGTTAATCAGGGCTACCAAACCTCAACCACTCAAACCAATTTTTAATAGAGAAGAACTCGAAGCAGCAGCCCTAGCTGTATCGCAGTATCTAGCTTCGGAATTGAGACATACACCAATTCGAACTGGATTATCCTCAGAACCAGCTACTCCAACCTCAGATTGTTCTCTAGTCTCATTAACCTCTAGTCAACAGCGACACTGCAGAAGCAGCACGCGCAAGGGCGCCATTGCGCCAGCAGCTACACCATTGGTTACCCAGTTGATCGAGATGGGTTTTCAGAAGAAAAATGTCGAATTTGCCATCAAAAGTTTGGGTATCGCCGAAGCTAATATTACACCAGAAACAGTTGTTGGTTGGTTATTGGAAAATCCTGATGCAGCCTTCAGTGATACAGAGACATTATCAAGCTTGAATGGTTTATCAGATTCCGAAGGATCCACCAGCGAGGACATGGATGATACTTCCTCAACCCATGAAGCTGGATCAGTGCCGGCACCTACTTACATGAAAAGATCAGATTTCTTGTCTGTCGACGAATATGCGATCTATGTCCGCGACAACGTCACGGCTGGCATGTTAGTCAGATGCTGCAAGACTTATGAAGAAGTTACATATGGTGATGTCGGCCAAGTAGTCAAAATCGACCCAGAAGGACTACATGACCTTAATGTTCAAGTCGCGTGGCAACACAAAGGTGGTACCTATTGGGTCCGTTTTATTCACATAGAATTACTTGGGCATCCACCTTCCTTACCAGGACCACCAGCTCTGAAAGTCGGTGACAAGGTCAGAGTCAAACCTTCAGTTTCCGTACCAAAGTACAAGTGGGGTTCGGTGAACTATCATAGTGTTGGTGTGGTGACTGCAATAATCAACAACGGCAAGGATATCTGCGTGGACTTTCCTCAACAAAGAAGCTGGACAGGATGTACAGCCGAAATGGAAAGAGTACCGTCCTGTCATCACGCGGTTTCATGCAACTCTTGCCATTTATCACCAATTTCGGGACCTAGATTTAAATGCAAAGCTTGCGAAAACTACAACCTTTGTGAGAATTGCTTCTATACTAAGAGGTCGCACCGACATGGATTCAATAGAATCGCAGAGCCTGGTTCGGCAGCTGTCTATGCTGGTAAACCAGGAAGATATCACAGGCAGGATCTTACTGAACCATCTTTGATCGAGGACTGGTCCAGATGTATTAGGACCTTAACTGTATCGTCGAGGGAGAACTGGGCGACACGGCTGGTAGACGGTTCCGGGAAATACTGGCAAAGTTGTGGTTCACAAGGGAAGCACTGGATCAGGTTGGAGATGTTACCTGGTATCCTAATACATTCTTTGAAATTGACCGTTAATCCTCAAGATAGCAGTTACATGCCATCATTAATAGTTGTCAGTGCTGGCGAATCATTCAGTAATGTTCTTGATTTGACAACTGTAACGATAAGAAACACTGATACCATAGTGGTCCTACTTCAGGACGTTAAGGAGTACTATCCTTGCATCGAAATTTCCATTAAACAATGTCGTAATGGTGGAATTGATTGTAAAATTCATGGTCTGCACATAGTCGGTCGGAAGAAGTTGTTCGAGAATCAGTTGGCGACCTCAGTGTCCTTCTTAGCTTCGGATTGGGAAGTTGTCCAGGAACAGATGGCAACACAGCATAGTGGCGATGCACTTCAACATTCAGCAGTCTACGTCTGGGGTCTCAACGATAAGGATCAACTAGGTGGCCTCAAAGGATCCAAGATCAAGTTACCAATCTATAGCGAAGTTTTGTCACAACTGAAACCTGTCCACATAGCCGGTGGTAGTAAAACTCTCTTCATTGTCAGCCAGGAAGGCAAGCTTTATGCCTGCGGAGAAGGTACCAACGGTAGATTAGGTTTGGGTGACAACAACAACGTCTATGAACCACGGCCGATCCCATTCCTAAGTCAATACGTCATCAAGAAAGTTGCAGTACACTCTGGTGGTAAGCATGCTTTGGCCTTAACCTTGGACGGTAAGGTCTTCTCTTGGGGTGAAGGTGAGGATGGCAAACTTGGCCATGGCAATAGAATTTCCTTGGATAAACCACGACTTATAGAGGCCCTCAAATCTAAAAGGATCAGAGATATTGCCTGTGGCTCAGGTCACTCGGCAGCTATTGCCAGTAATGGTGAACTTTACACCTGGGGTTTAGGTGAATACGGCAGATTAGGCCATGGCGATACTAACTCCCAACTTCGACCGAAGCTGGTGGAAGCTTTGGTGGGTCAAAGAGTGATTCAGATAGCCTGTGGCAGCAGAGACGCACAGACAATGGCTTTAACCGAAGATGGTTCTGTTTATTCATGGGGTGATGGTGATTTTGGTAAGCTGGGACGTGGTGGAAGTGATGGCTGCTACACACCGCTACTGGTTGATCGATTAAATGGACTTGGTGTCGTCCAGGTTGAATGTGGTGCACAGTTTTCATTAGCCTTGACCAAATACGGTGAAGTCTGGACGTGGGGGAAAGGTGATTATTTTCGACTAGGCCATGGCAATGACCATCACGTAAGACGACCTACCATTATTGAAGGTCTTCGCGGTAGGAAGGTTGTTCACGTCGCAGTTGGTGCATTACATTGTCTAGCAGTTACGGATGCTGGTGAGGTCTACGCGTGGGGTGATAACGATCATGGTCAGCAAGGTAATGGCACTACCATAGTTAATCGAAAACCGTCATTGGTACATGGTTTGGAGGATGCCAAAGTTAATAGGGTTGCTTGTGGCTCCAGTCATAGTGTGGCATGGGTACTGATCGATCAGCCGGCTTTCAGCAATCAAGAGCCAGTGACCTTTCCAACTGCTAAGGATCCTCTTGGACAGGCATCTCTAGGATTTATAGATATTACGGATACTAACGCTACCAACACATCGAAAAATGTCAGACCATCACTGTCTCATATCATCCTGTCTTTAGAAAGCAACGTTGCGAAACAACAGGCTCTGCAACATGTGATAAATGCCTTACACATAGTACAAGCTAGAACAGCCATAGTAACCGCTTTGCGAAGTCATACGACATTGGCATCATGTGCCAGAACTTCGAGTCCAGACACGCCGCCAGAAGGTACTATGGGGTCAAGTGTAAGTCACACAGTCTACCAGAACGTAGGTGAAATAGCTCAGGGTGGTGGCGAGGCACCGGCCAATGTTGCTGAAGTGGCCAACATAATTAGCAGTCCTAGAGCAACTCCAGAATCCGAAGAGTGTCCGTTGGCTGTATTTCCTTCAATGTCCAGTTCGGCAAGTTTATCATCTAGGGCCTCGAAAATGTCAACCAGTGCAATGAGCGTGATAGCTGCGACCTTGACATCAAATGCACAAGTTGTTGGAGAAGCTATTGCCAATGATCCAGGCTTGGACGAGTTCACGTCAACCTTGACTGAAGATGATGCCAGAATGTTGGTTGATCTGCTGAAGTTAGCTGTGGCGAATAGAGTCTGTGACGGTGCCAAGGAGACCATATCATCTATTCTAATATCTTTGGGCAAATTTAATCGCTTGATTGGTAACATGCTTTTGGAACTATGTGTAACAGAACTTGAAGACACAGCAGCAAATTCGAATTGCATGAATAATACACCACAACCTGTGGTCCAAGAGACACCTCATCCTTACATAGATGATACGACTTTGACGGGTCACGTTAAAATTCCTGGTGCCGAGGCACTCAGAGTAGAGTTCGACAGACAATGCTCTACCGAGAGGAAGCACGATCCACTGACAATAATGGATGGTAGTGGTAGAGTGGTTGCTCTCAAATCTGGCAGAGAGTGGAGCGAATGGGCAGCTGAAATCAGAATTCAGGGTGATGAACTCAGATGGAGGTTCTCGTCGGATGGCTCAGTCAATGGCTGGGGCTGGAGGTTTACTGTTCATCCTATATTGGCCACCTTGGCTCCTCATGAACTCGGTTCTGACAGAGCTGTTCTATCGCAACCTGCAATTGCATTAGCAGAATGTCTTCTTGATAATTCCCTCATTAATTCGGACAAGAATATAGTAACGAGGCTGGCAGCAGCTCTTGCTCAATGTAGTCAACTGAGTATATTGACAGCTCAGCAAAGAATGTGGGCTTTGAAGAAGCTTCAAGTCGTTTATCTGAGTGGTCCTGGAATACGACCAGAGGCAGCACTGTCGTCATTACTTGGTTCACTACCACAAGCTCTTCTAAGACAGTACGAGTACGAAGATCCTGCTGTTAGAGGTGGTAAGCAACTGATGCATAGTGACTTTTTCAAAGTTCTTGTCGCCCTAGCCTGTGACCTTGAATTGGACGTCATGCAATGCTGCTCGGAGATTCATAAGTGGTCTTGGTTCAGAAGATATTGTTTAGCTGCCAGAGTGGCCAAGTCCTTAATCAATAGAACACAATTACCTAAATCGTTCTCGATGGAGGTCACTAAAAGAATCAACGAGATGATAACAGATGGTGATGGTAGTGCTAGAGATCACGAAAATCATGATCTTTTTAAGCTGGAACATGACGAACAGCTTTTACTCTGGCTAAATAGACGACCTGAAGACTGGACTCTTTCCTGGGATGGATCTGGAGCTATTTACGGTTGGGGTCATAATCATAGAGGTCAGCTAGGTGGTTTGGAAGGTGCAAAAGTTAAGTTACCATCGCCTTGTGAGAGCCTTTCAGCCTTGAGGCCAGTTCAACTAGCTGGTGGCGAACAGACGTTATTCGCTGTCACTGCAGATGGGAAAGTATATGCAACAGGTATGTACCACAGTTCCCTTCACGAAAATTGAAAAGAAAGAATTTGATGCAGTTCTTAAATTTAAGGCTACGGAGCTGTGGGGAGACTCGGGATAGGCGGTACTGATTCCGTAATGATACCAACACCTCTCGAGTCCATTCAGCACGTTTTTATCAAGAAAATAGCTGTGAATTCTGGTGGCAAGCATAGCCTGGCCTTAAGCTCGGAGGGTCACGTTTACTCTTGGGGCGAAGGTGATGATGGGAAGCTTGGACATGGTAATAGGGTCTCTTTTGACAAACCCAAGTTGATCGAAGCTTTGCTTGGAATGGAAATTGTCGATATAGCCTGTGGAGGACTTCATAGCGCAGCGATAACCAGCGCAGGATGCTTGTATACCTGGGGAAAAGGTAAGCTGTCAGAGTTATCCGAGCTATTAAACCTACACATAACGTCAACTCCAATTTCAAATACTCTCATTTCTTTACAAGGACGATACGGTCGATTGGGACATGGCGACAGTGATGATCAATTGAAACCAAAGCTAGTAGTGGCTCTTCAAGGATATAAAGTCGTAGATGTAGCGTGTGGCAGTGGAGACGCTCAGACACTTTGCGTCACTGATGACGATAACGTTTGGAGTTGGGGAGACGGCGATTACGGAAAACTAGGCAGAGGTGGAAGTGATGGTTGTAAAGTTCCTATGAAGATCGAGTCCCTGGCTGGTCTTGGGGTGATTAAAGTCGAATGCGGAAGTCAATTTTCTGTGGCACTCACACGATCTGGAGCAGTCTATACCTGGTAGGTCACTAACAACAGTTATTTTGGTATAAACATTTGCTATATTTAACTGGTTATTTAATTGAGATTGATACGATTCTGACTTTTAATTCAGGGGCAAAGGTGATTATCATCGTCTAGGTCACGGTACCGACGATCATGTTCGCAGACCTCGGAAAGTTGCTGAGTTGCAAGGAAAGAAAATAATATCAATTGCAACTGGTTCATTGCATTGCGTCGCCTGCTCTGATAAGGGAGAGGTGTTTACCTGGGGGGACAATGACGAAGGTCAACTCGGTGACGGGACAACGAATGCCTTGGTCAGGCCGAGATTAGTCCATGCCCTGCAGGGCAAGAAGATAACTAGGGTGGCTTGCGGAAGTGCGCACACTTTAGCATGGTCGACAACCAAAGCTACTCAAAGTAGATTACCGGCAACCACTCCCATGGAGTATGACCTGGTGAAAGACTTGCCGTTCCCTGCTCTCCACAATAGACTCGTCCTTCTTCATCACTTCGCGGAACTCCTGTGCCCATCTTTATCCATGTTCCCGACCAGCGGACATATTGGCCTAAATAAGTTAGCGCCTATGCTGGTCTACAGCATAAAAGAAGCGACCTTCCGTAAGGTTGTTCAAGCAACTATGGTTAGGGACAGACAACACGGTCCGGTCATTGAGCTGAACAGGATTCAAGTGAAGAGAGCTAGAAGTAAAGGTGGCCTTGCTGGCCCTGATGGCATGAAATCAGTTTTTGGTCAAATGGTCTCAAAGATGTCACTTCTTACTCAAGATGTACTCTTCTTACCCCATCGAGTTTGGAAAGTCAAGTTTGTTGGTACGTATACTATTTCGAGAAATAATATTTTGTCTCATATCTGATGATACATGATAACAATTTGCGGCATACGAGATTTCTGTATCTTAATTTATTAATCTAGTGAATGTTTCTGTTCTTCTGAGATAATATGTCCGTGAAATTAATTAGAAAATTTTATTTAACAGGTGAAAGTGTCGATGACTGTGGTGGTGGCTACAGTGAGAGTATAGCGGAAATGTGTGACGAGCTTCAAAATGGCTCACTTCCGTTATTCATACCGACTCCTAATGGTCGCGAAGATAATGGCACCAATAGGGATTGTTTCCTGTTGAATCCAATGGCGACGTCGCAGCTGCATTATAGCATGTTCCAATTCTTGGGTGTCTTAATGGGAATAGCTATAAGAACAGGCAGTCCACTAAGCCTGAACCTTGCAGAACCAGTTTGGAAGCAATTAGCTGGTATCCCCCTTACACCAGCAGATTTAACCGAAGTCGACAGAGATTACGTTCCTGGTTTACTCTGCATCAGGGATATGGATCCTGACGAGAAGGTTTTTCAAACCCTGGAGATGCCTTTTTCAACGCCATCTGCAGTTGGCCACGATGTACCACTGTCGAACCGGTAAGTTTTCAGCTCTCACAGGAAGCTCCCCAGTTGGGAGGCATAAATTTACACTACTAACATGAAGCCTGAAAATTGGTTAGTTCTAACCAACTGTTTTAAAAAAAAAACCAATAGTTTCGCTTTGTGTCGAGTTATGTCGTTTTATATCTTCCAAGTGAAAAACTGAAACTCAACATTTGCAACCTTATCAAAAGCAAGCATAATGTGTAACTGTATAAGAACAATTCTATTGTATCTGTTATGAAATATCTTTAACGAATCGCATATAAATCATGTTTCTTTTTAATAGATACCGAAAAATAACCCCTGAGAATAGACATGAATATGTCAGACTAGCTCTAAACTACAGACTCCACGAATTTGATACTCAAGTCGTGGCTGTTCGTGAAGGTCTCTCTAAGGTTGTACCTGTTCCACTTTTGGCATTATTTAGTGGAGCTGAACTGGAAACAATGGTTTGCGGTAGTCCTGATATTCCCCTAAGTTTACTTAAATCCGTCGCTACATACAAAGGTACCTTATAATTTCGTCCAAAAACATTAACTAACTTACTCTGAAATTAAAATTTTGATACATTCTAATTCTGTTGTACAACTTTTATCGAAATCCATTAACAAGATCGTATTTACTTTGGATAAAGTTTAAAAAAATGTTTACAAGAAAACATTCAAATTATAATATTAATTATTTTAGGAATCGAAGCCACTGCACCTCTCATTCAGTGGTTCTGGGAAGTAATGGAAGAATTTTCTAATCAAGAGAGATCTCTGTTCTTACGTTTTGTATGGGGAAGAACGCGTTTGCCGCGTACCATTGCTGATTTTCGAGGAAGGGACTTCGTTTTACAGGTAAGATTCAACAAAGTAATAAATATCCAATAAAATATTGTATTTGGTCGGCATACTTTCTGTTCCTTCCTATAAAACGTATCTCTTTTTCTAAATACACAATTAATCTTGTATGATAAGAATGTTATTTTTTATCATAAAATCAACAAATTCTATTTTCTTATGCATTCAGGTCATGGACAAATATAATCCTCCGGATCACTTCCTTCCGGAAAGTTACACGTGCTTTTTTCTGCTAAAGATGCCAAGATACTCTTGTAAACCCGTGCTACGCCAAAAGTTAAAGTACGCAATACACTTTTGCAAGAGTATTGACACAGACGAGTATGCCAGGGTACAAGCTGCAACGAATTCAGACACCGAGGATACAGACAGCTTAGCAAGCGAGGAACATACGTCTTTGTAATTTTAGTCATTTGACACAGGTCTGAAATCACCGATCGAATCACGAAGAGATCTAGTCGACGTGGAAGAGCTTTCTGTAATAAGTGTAATACTTTTATCTGTTTATCCTTCGTGAAGTGACAATTAATGGAAACCTATGAAATTTTATTTTGATATCTCAAACATAATTACAAAAGTGAATTAATGTTACGCGAACTTGTTATATGTACTTTGCTTTTTCTTTTTTGTTTTTCTTCAATGGCACAAATAACGGCGCCTCCTGTATCGTTAGGTTACGAGCGCTTGAAACTAGACTGGAAATAATGACTATTATTAATTAACATTAACTATTGATATTGATGTCGCTAAAAAAAAATTACTGTGTAATAATAGTGCGGCACAAATTCAAAACTCTAGGTTAATTTTCTTTTATCGCGTTGTCTCCGTTTATTGAAAATTTTCATCTTCGAATGTAACGTATATGACTACAATGTGTATTTCGAATTACGTGAAACGACTAGTACTACGCTGAAATCTACTTGAATGCAAAGATATAAGATTAAAGTGCTGCCATCTACGTTTAGTTTCTATCAAAATTTAAGAGTCTACATGGCAGCGACAGAGACATTAATGTTACAGATTTTTGAAAAATTATTGTTAAACTGCGAGATCGCGGTAACACCACCACTTATGATTAGTTAATTGAATAGTTTAATCGTTATCTGAAATTCATGTTAAATTATTATTAGATATTTGTATAGGTTATCAATTTCCTACTGCAATATTTCTTTCAATTTCCCATTCTCTTGACTTTTACATCGCTTTAGCAGTATGAAAATTCCAATATCCATATTTTTCTTTTTTCTTTCATAAAACCATATTAAATGTTTGGTTACGCCATCGAGGCATTAGGAAAATTCTTGTGATACAGTGCAGCCACGCAAAATGAAAATGAACAAGACAATTAATATATGCGTAATAAATATAACTGACACTAACAAAGTTGTATTTGTTAAAAAGCAATTTGCGTCCGACAAGTGATATCATTTTTCATTTTAAAAACATGTACTGTAATATGACGTCAGCAGAACTAAGCTTTCATCGTTTCACAGTAATCAAGTTTTGTTATTTTTTAATACAGAGATTAATTTTTTTTTCAAATGTGCTCTTGTTGATATCAGTTTCATTTTTTATACTAATATTATTTTTTTTCATTTTCACTCTTGCGATAGAATTATACCGCAAGAACCTTCTTAAATATACTATCCAAAATGTTACGAACAAATATATATATAAATGCTATAAATATACATATACGTAAGTATTGCCGTTATTATTGCTACGAGTCCCTGTTTCTATTATTTGCATTCCCTCTTACAATCCAAAACATATGTAACCCAGAATCTGTTATGCACAAAGACATTAAATTAACTCATATATCTTATCCATTACTCTCGATTTACATATCGGAAAATAGACTATATCAATAACTGGAAAGAATGTTGGTCGCTGCTTTTGTTCATATAAGCACGAGAGATTGTTACGGTTCATTGATAAATTACGCGACTCCATTATAATCAATCATTAAGCGATTAACTATGATTACATCAGTGGCAATTAAGCATTCATTCTAACGATCTCCTTACAATCTGATATATTAATAACTCATAATGCATGACAATCATTAACATTATTTTGATCAATATTCAAAATTTATTTTATTTGTATGCATTATCAATATTGAAGACAATTCTTTTTCATATCCTCGCAATGATGACGAATAATGATACTCAGGGTGATTCCATACATTGAATATGATGAACCTTGACATAACCATACCTATTATAGAATCTACCCAAGGCTTCCCTACGCACCTCGTAGTACCAGTTTTACTTTTTTTGTTTTACTTTCAGAAATAATATCCGATCCGACCTGGCAGGGTCGGCTTGCAAAGTTTCAAGGTTTTCATCTTGATTTTTAGACCAACAAAATATATATATATAGATATATTTACGAACCGTGATGATGTGATCGAGGTTATATGGTTTGTTCAGGTAAACTTCTAGTCATTTTTGACGTACTGCAATATAATACTTATGACTCGTATAATGTACATTGAATTCGTACCATTCACTGATATTGAAATAACTATTTCATATTAGTCGTTTCGTGTAATACTTATTCTTAGTAACGTACCTACATAATTTCATACACGTCCATTGAACACTCGAAGGATATCGAGACATCTACGACGTATCGATATCGACTAAACTTTTCTGCTAGTGAAGTGTCTAATTAAATAAATATCGGTCAGTACGCTGTATTGTGCATACCATTATATATAATAACCTACTTTTACTGTAGTAAGTTTGCGTATGAATATAAATGTGGCATAATCGATTCATCGAAATAAATCTTTTGATCGTTTTTTTATGTTTATTTCAATGGCGTCTTTCAGCACGTAATACAACATTGTGTCTGTTACGAATACACTGCAGTATCACAATTCTGGGGATTGACACGTGCATGTCTATTATTGGAAGTACAGCACGTATTTAATTTATTTTGTTATTTTCGGCAGTAGGAACTATTTTATGATATGGGAAAATGTCATGCAGTTACTGTATTGATTATTCAGTGAATAGGTTTGTGATCTATTACCTACTTCACGGGACACTCCGAAAAAGAAAAAATACGATACTTTCTTGTCAGGTTATTGACTTTCATTAGTCATCTTGCTGTGTGTCTGCTGGCAACGTCTAGTCGGAATATCTAGGGCAAGAGTACAGCGTGAAAGTTATGAAAATCTTCAGCTATTTTAACGCCCTGTACGTGACCAGAGTCACGATGCGTGACTTGTACATTTTTTTACACGCGCAAAATATGTGTATGTTATACCGAATGCATCAGTATATATATTTATATGTTATGTTTAAATGTTGATGTACAAAAGAATTTTATTTTCAGGAAAATTACTATTTTTTAAAATCATAATAGCCCGCTATTCTGCGCCATAAAGATTAATCACTAAATTTGAAATAAATATGTATTTTACTTATTCGCAAAAACTTTATTTATTTTTTTTAAATGTTGCTATATTTTTCGTTATATGTGAACAAGATATTATAATTAAATCAATAGTCAATATCATTGATTCTCAAACTCACATACGCATGGTTATCCGTGTCATCGTCAAATTCCGCTTATCTGTTATCTATGACTCCATATATTATACATAGGATTTATATACAGTATCCGGTAAACTTTTTCGGCCATTCGGTTATCGACATCGTCGATATATCGTTGGATACATTTACTAATGGCCGATAGCAACTCTATATATAATTCTTTTTTTTCCTTTAAGTTACATGACTGGTACGTCATTACACCTAGTATAATATCATGAATCTAATAAGGATTAATTAAACACATAACGACTAATTAGTACCTACTCGAATCATGCGAGATATGTTCCATGTTTTTAAATTCGACCTTAACATGCAACCTAATCATATGACTGCTTTCAATGTTGTGAAGATCTGAAAGATTTTTTTCTTCCCTTCCGTAGCACTGCAATATTAAGGGATACCGATCTGAAATACCGCACAGTCGTTTTAATCACACCTCGAATACGTGAGTCATATATTATGTATATAAATATGTATTACACATATATAAATAATCAAACGGAATTTGTATGCATACAAATACAAATTAAAAGCTATATTACAATATTTCCTCAACCTTGGCGACTCCTTGTTTTTTATACATCATATTATCGTTCACATGTGTGTAATAATATCAACGTGTTTATTCCAGGAACAAATATTCCAACTGCATTGTCGCACCTTATCATAACAATACATAACCTTCTCATCGATTAGTTCCCAGTGCTACAAGAAGCGTAATAATGCAATTTTCGATCGTTAAAATTAATCCATTTCAGCACCTAATGATTATATATATTTGGTTTTATCACAAAAGATAGTGTATCATGAACACAATGAATTTCCAGTATGAACAGCTATTCATAAAGTTTATATACACATATGGGATATCACATCCTGCAGATAATGCAACTTTTTAAATGAAATTTCTTTGCCGCTCAATCATCTCCCCCTCAATAGAAAATACATGATAATTTAAATGATCAATAAATTTCACCGACAATTAAAATGCATCAATCTCTATACGAATATACATATGCTTTACACTACGATATGTTAGTTCTCGTAAGAGTGCATTTTTAGTATTCTTCATCACATAAATGGTATAAGGTTTCTAGATGCATATACATAGTATGTGACTGTCCGCAAAGGAGCGCTCCACTACTAAGATCATAAAAGAGACTATAAAGATGGCGAGTCTTTGACGTACGTACATCATGTGTACACTCAATGCATATTAGGCAGAGCAGAGCTACGAAATACAAGCCACCACTATACCCTACTGGCTGTATTATGTAGAGGACGTGCATAAGGAAGTTTAGGGTTCTGAGAACAATGAGAATACTAGGAATCAAATATAATTATTATATACCTGGACTTTCTTGACTACGACTAGTGTCAGTGTATGGGCGAATGCTCAGACGTGACTACCATCACGGACGCTCCACAATAATTTCAGGTTGTGCTGGAGAATAGGTTGGGGATTGTGTACGTCTGGCATATACATGAAACATACACGAGCATATTCGGAAGCCTTCGGCCTGGCAGCTGCAGCACACCATAAACATACATTCTGTCAGTCAGTCGTCTCGTGCACGTGTAAGATAGAAAATCACTGTGTCAGTCGATCGGTAAAATACGTTATATTAGCCACTCGAGATTATATTCCGGTAGTACGAAAGCTGCTGATTTCTTCACTCTTTGGTATTAATTTAGATTTTCGATACATCGATGATTCGATTTGACCGTGCTGTCAGTTTGTAATATATAAAATACGGTAACGGGGATGAAGACATATCACAGTACAGAAACTGCTACGATGCATCCACCTCCGGTATGTACGATACGCAATTTACAATTGAGAGAATTACAACAGCTAATATGATTTTTCTCTTGGTGCGATGAAGTTTTGCAAATAGCTTTGATAAACAGTTCAACCGAGTGAGATTAAAATAAGTGTTTTTGAAGGCTCGCCTTGTTTGTGTATGCAAAAGTTACAAATGTCTGTTTCACTTGAAGCTTGGACCTATTGACACGACTTGTAAACATCTTATAAAATTATTACGCGATCCTTTCGATTTATCTGAACTCGAGCTACGTAGATAGGTGCTTATAAAGGAATTTCATAAAATGCAATAAATATGGCAATATTTTGGTTGTCAGTGATATCAGGTTTTTCTTTTTTTATTTAATGCAATTACTTTCGTGCTGTTATCAAAAGGTTACGAAAATATAAATTAACCTTTATTTCGTGCTACTGAATTGTTCACACGAAAACCCACTGTTCTACCATGTGGTTTGTTATCTACATATTATCATGATTTTTTATACAGATTGTTTGGCATGTCCATGAATTGTCATTGACAAAGAGTTACTACAACCGAATGATTAAAACTATTGGCATTGGGAGGTCATGAACTCACAGAACTCCTCGTTAGTGAGATACTTCGCATATCGCTATATGTTTGTTACTTTTTGTTTATCAGAATAAATAGAGTTAAAACAATCTTTTACAAATTGCATACGTATCAAAAATTACGTATCGTGTGCGTACGTACTATTTTGCTCTTCTGTTACATTTCTTTTTATAAAAACATACATCATTTATGTAACTCGTGACAGCCAGATTGCTTAAGAGAGACTTCTAGTTATATTTCTTTATTTACACTGTTAGTACATGATAATAATTGTAACTTACTAAAAAATTAACAAAAAGTTTCATGTTGCATTGCAAAGACGAGTGACGCACGTGCAGCTTTATATGAAATAAAATGTTTTATATGAATATAAATTTTTCTTGATTCCAAACGATAATATTAATATATGACATTTGACAATTTGATTTATGTTATTTTGCAATTCTTAGTGGGTGAATATGCCAATAGTATTGCGTCGTGTCGCGATATCCATTCATATGCATAAAATTACTTAGCATAGTTCGCTAGCCTTAAAGACTTATTAAAAATTGTTTGGCTTTCATAACAAACTCGTATTGCCAATCAATAAAATAATAATTATACAATGGATACACTGAAGTGATGAAGTAGTTATATTTCCGCTTATCAAATTATCCGAATAATTATGCTTATAATAATCTTGGTAGCCGTTTGATTAATAGAAGAATTCGAATTGATTGACAATAAACGATTGATATCTGCTCACTGCTAAAATCCAATCAGCAATGACATGTTTCAATAATTCCAATATAGACATAGGTATGTGAAATAATAAACAGTGCCTCTTATTTGACTCTATTTAATTACAGGGGTCAATTTCGTCGAAAGGTCACAGCACTATCGGCAGATCGTGACGTATGCGCCATTTACACATGTTTGAATTGTATCTGACTGTTATACGTACGGTGGTGCAAGGAGAGAAATCCTGATAATACAGTTAATAACACATCTGCTAATGATGACGGGATTTAAAGCTGTTTGCGTTGAAGCGCTCGGGCAGTCTCGGAGTGTCTTCAGGATAGCGTTAAGTCACGCCGAAGAGATGTTCCGATTGGCTGCATCCAAGGTATCTTAATAATCCCTAATTGTATAAGTAATAATTTTATGCTTCGAAAATGCTTGAAGTTAAAAACATAAGTATAGACACACATATTTTGGATATTGTAGTTGACAAAGAGGAACGCAAAGTTGCACAGTAGATCTTTACTCACGAAACCTGACGAAGCAACGGAGTCTTCCAAAGCTACGGTAACAGTTCCTGAATATGCGGATGTAGTAATAATAGGTAAGTAATTAATAATAAATGATTTAAAAATGATACACGATTGGTTAATTTTAAATTATTGTTTATATAATACTATATACTATTTTCAGGTGGGGGTACTGCAGGCTGCAATGCTTTATATAGTTTAGCCAAACATGGTGTACGAGCTGTGCTCTTGGAAAGATCAAAATTATCATCAGGTACAACGTGGCACACGGCTGGTCTTGTATGGCGATTACGACCAAACGATACAGAAATCGAGTTACTTGACATTACAAGAAATATTTTGATGAATCTGGAAGAGGAAACAAGAATGAATTCAGGATGGATAAACAATGGAGGAATTTATATTGCACGATCTGACGTGAGTGCAGTTATGCTTGTTGTTAGGAACAATGCAAATTCAAGTACATAATTTGTTCCTCTATTTTTCCATAGATGAGAATCCAGGAATATAAGAGACTTGTCACTGTTGGCAGATCTCATGACATAGAAGCACATATAATATCGCCTCGCGAAGCACAGGAATTATTTCCACTTTTGAATCCAAATGCATTCACTGGTGCCATGTACACACCCGGTGATGGTGTTGTGGATCCTGCCATGCTGATGGCCGCGTTAACTAAATCTGCCAAAAGCCATGGAGCTCAGGTAAGCAATAAAGCTAAATCGCACGAAACGATAGTAACAAAATTCTATTACGGCTAAGAACTGTTACAAGTGTAAGATACAATTTTCTTGCACACTTTTTTCTTAATTTACTCATTTTACGCAATAATATATAAAAGTAACAGTCTATGTAAAACTTAAATATTATATATGATTACACATCATGTTTCAGATTATAGAAGACTGTCCAGTCACGAAAATACTGACGGACAAAAACATGTTTGAAACAAAACGTATAACTGGTGTAGAAACTCCATATGGTTTGATCAAAACTGATTGTGTTGTGAATGCTTCGGGAGTATGGTCCAGAAGCACAGCAAAAATGGCAGGATTGGACTTACCATTGATACCAATGAAACACGCTTATGTCATTACGGCACCAATGGAGGGAGTTCAGGGTTTACCAAATATTCGCGATCACGACGGGAACGTTTACTTCCGTATCCAAGGGTCATCGCTGTGCGTTGGAGGATACGAGCCTAATCCGATAATTTTGCAATGTGTGAGTCGCCAATTTGAGATATAGATTATCACAGTGTAGTATGTAAAATAACTGGCATTTTTAGGCACGTGGACTATAATTCATGTGGACGTGTCTCAAGGCAAACTTCTTTACCTTGATATTTTCATTTCTCCTCTACATATTTGTGATTTCGTTCTCAGATAGACCTTGCATATATAATTTGATGTTATGTACAAATTCATATGAAAATGATATTTTTTTACCTTTTTGCAGGTTCCTAAAACCTTCGCGTTTGGCTTGTACGAGCTTGATTGGAATGTGTTTAGTACACACACGACAGAAGTTATTAAGCTCGTGCCAAATTTTTCAACAGCCGGTATAAGAAATACTGTATGCGGTCCAGAGAGTTTTACGCCCGATCACAAACCAATCATGGGTTGGTATTTAAATATATCCATTTTCAGGGATACGATTTAATTCAATGTAACACTGAGGTAGAAGGGAGTTAAGTATAAGCTATAATTTAGTACAAATATGTATTAAGTGAATTTGTGTTACCTCTGTAGGAGAGGATCCACGCTGCTTGGGTTTCTATCATAGTTGCGGGTATAACAGTGCTGGTATGATGTTGGGTGGTGGTTGTGGGGATCAAATAGCCAAATGGATAATACATGGCCGACCAGATAAACATATGCATAATTACGACATAAGACGGTAAATAGCAACATTCGGTGCGTAATTATGTTTATGCAGTATTTAATTATTCATGAAATTGTACAGGTTCACACCGGAACAGACAAGAGACACAATTTGGGCCAATGAAAGATCTCACGAGTCTTATGTGAAAAATTACAGCATCGTATTTCCACACGATGAACCACTCAGTGGTAGAAACTTTAAAACAGATCCATTTCATCATGTAAGTATTTGCATCTTCGTTCGTGTCTAATTATTAATAAACATCCAAATATCATCAACTATCAAGTTATCAATTGTTCTATATATTTAAAATTATACAAATTGTTATACTGTTACGACAAACGGTTATTTCTACAATAATTTGTTGCTTCAGCTCCTCGTAAAAGAAGGGGCCGTTATGGAAGAACGTCAAGGATGGGAAAGGCCAGGATGGTTTTTAAAAGGAAAAGTAGCACCAGTGGCTGCTTATGATTATTACGGCAGTTACGGTTCACCAAAACATGAGAATTATTCATATGTCGAAGAGCTTGCTAAAGAGTATACATTTGACTTTCCGGAGCATCATGAAGTTGTGAGTAAAGAAACAAGATAATATTATGCTAAAATTCCTTATTTGTGTAACGTTATGAACGAGTTCATCAGATATCAGAATGACTCATACATTTTTCTGACAAATGGATTCAGATTGGTGAAGAAGCTTTGGCGTGTAGAAACAACGCAGCACTATTCGATATGTCATACTTTGGAAAGTTTTATCTGTGCGGTCCAGATGCGCAGAAAGCCGCAGATTATCTTTTTACTTCGAATACTGGTCGTGATATTAATAGGACAGTATATAGCTGTATGTTAAATAAAAATGGTGGTGTCGAAGCGGATTGTACAGTAACCGCCATCGAAACTGGTTCCGGTGGTGTTGCGGATCCAATATTTAAAGGAAGAGCATTTTACATTGGTAAGTTAGGAGTTTAATGCTTATTAATTTCATTTTGTTATGTTCAATGTTATTTTATGGAATTAATAATCAATTTATTGAGTTGACTGCAGTAAAGGAAATGTATTTGGTTTTTAGTCTCAGGAGGCATGTCGGCATATCATACATGGTGTCACATGAAGAGTGTAATACGAGAGCAGGATTTCAAAGTGACCTTACACGATGCAACGGAACAAATAGGAATATTATCTATTCAGGGTCCTAACAGGTAAACTACATTATTAATTAATGCTGCGCCAACCAACAATAACTGCTCTGTGAATATAGCCCAAAATTGTAATATTTGCAACTTATTGTTATTGGAATCGTTTAATAATTTTCCATCATTCACTTTTACATTTTAGTGATAAATGTTTCTTTTCGAATTTAGTAAATTTCAAATTAATTAAAAACTCGTATCAAGCATGATTACAGGAAATTAATATAAATTTACGCAATTATTTTTAGTCTATATTGGTACTAAAAGATTTATTTTAAAAGGTAAATTTAACCTGCTAACAAAAATCAATAAAATGATTTTGATAAGAAAATATAAAAAACTGAAAAGTGAAGGGACAGGAGATTATGTTGAAAGAGGTAGTAATACATGGAAACAAGATATTACACGCACACAGTGCATTAACGTTAAACAAAGATAATTTTTCTCTTTAATTTTGTACTATTTTGAATATATACTGAAAGTGAAGAATCATATAACTTCTAATTTGTCAAGTTGAATCGTTGCGCTGTCGTTTCGTCTGCACATTATTCTTTCAGTGAATCGTCATATTTTTCTATTATTTTTATTAAACTTTTACTAAATGCTGTTACTACACCATGTAGAATATATATTTTGTTTCTATTCATTAGAACTAATTATCAGATTCCAATTAAGCAATTTCTAATTATGTATAAATAATTGCAGTCGCAGGATACTTGAGACAATAGTCGATGAGGATCTTTCGAATGATAATTTTCCAATTTTAACCTCAAAGTTAATGAATATCAAAGGAAATCTAGTCAGGGCACTCAGGGTTAGTTTTGTTGGTGAACTGGGATTCGAATTACACATTCCATTTCAATTATGTGAAAATGTATATTCGGTCGTAATGGCGGCTGGAAAAGACCACAAAATGAGACTTGCCGGTTATCGAGCACTTTACAGTCTGAGTAGTGAAAAAGGTATTTTTTGTATATACTTGGAATAATTGTGCAACAAATAAATAGAAGTAATAAGATAGAATGTTTCACAACTACTTGCATTGTAGGGTATCATCTGTGGCATTACGATCTAAGAACGACTGATAATCCGATAGAAGCGGGTCTTGGATTCGTGTGTCGAAAGAATGGCGATTATCGTGGTAAAAAAGCTGTGAAAAAGCTCAGAGAAAATGGAGTTAAGAGGAAACTGGCACATTTTCATTTAAAAGAGTAAGAATTGAAAGCAGTTTCAAATATCATTGTAATTCTCAGTCTTCTTTACATATGTATGTGTATTCCTTTCTTTCCTTTAGCCAAGTACCATTGTGGGGCCTAGAAACTGTTTATAGAAACGGTCAAATTGTTGGATATCTAAGAAGAGGAGAGTACGGTTACGCACTTGAAAAAAGCATTGGACAAGCGTAAGCATTGCAATATTTGCCAAGGAACTACGGCATATTTATAAAAAATTGTCTATTCTTATAGATATATAAAACATCCTGAGGGTGAGAACGTGACTAAGCATTTTCTGGAAAAAGGAGACTATGAAATCGAAATAATGGGAAAGAGATATCCAGCGACGATACATTTACAGAGTCCATTTGATCCAGAAAATAAGAGGCCTCTGGGCGAGTATAGTAGTAGTTAGTGCTGTTATAATTTTACATATTTATGAAAAAATGAACGCGTTTACAAGGAAAAGAAGTAGAGTGTCATCTCAATAGGTATGAAAGAATGAATTCAGTAAAATCGAAATCGATGAAAAAATATTATACATTAATAGCGTCAAGAATCGTATATTCGTTGAAGCAGAGTACTTGAAAATCGAGCAAATTGAATGATATAAAACTTTTAGCATATATGTTAGTCTGTGTCAAACATAGTGCAATCTAAACGTCATCAAGTGGTGCTGACAAGTATTAGAAATATTATGGCAAATGTTCAACTTTCCAAAGTACCATCTATAATTTCACATAACTTATAAAGTGTAAAGGAACTGGAACTGTCTGACAGCTACTGGGCACAATGGGCACTTGAGATAGGCTAAAATCAGCATAGAAGTTGTGGAGGAATTTGATATGCCACAGATTTCGTTTTAGACACAGAATATACGGAAGCTGGCCCTCTTCACTATTATATTCTCTATGGCATCAGAATGGTTTTTGTTGTTGTAGTAACGCATTAGACTAATTGTAATTATTGCATATTCACGAAAAAAAATGTATATAAATTTATACAATTATCTTCATGTATACGTTTCAAATACAGTCAATTTTAAAGTGATGCTAAAGGGCAGAATAGACAGAGCACAGAAATAGACATAAGTTTAACGTCAAATTCATAAAAGATTGATTTTTATAATTGAAATAGATTATATTCAGATCTTTTACGTAAACGGCATTTATCGTCAATGAATGGATCACTTAGTATAGTTTTAATATTTTAAATAAATATTGTAGTTTTCATGCCCATTAACAGGATCTGAATTGAATTGTACAACGCCAATTAATTTATTTAAAAAATTAAACGATTTTTGAATATGCACTCTTACATAGACTGTAATATATTTTGTACAAAAATATACTTTTGATAAAAATAATACCTATTATCCTGCTAAGGGATTAGCATGAATTGTTATACTGTTTATTCTAGTTTCAGTAAGAGGTTTGTAATTTTTAGGATTTACAGGAAGTTTTTCCAACTGTTCAAGAGTATCCAAACCATCAATTACCCTAAAAAGAAACATTAGATTGAGAAATTATAAATATTAATATTTACAAACATAAAAGGAAATACTTACTTTCCGAACAAAGTATATTTTAAGTCTAAGTGTGGTTGTGCTGCATATGTTATGAAGAATTGACTACCATTTGTGTTAGGTCCATTGTTTGCCATGGATACAAGACCTCTTGTATTATGTTTTAATTCCTCTTTGAATTCATCCTCAAACTTTCGATTCCAAATTGATGTACCACCCTTTCCTGTCTGTGTAGGATCACCAGTTTGCACGATGAAGCCCTTAATGTTTCGATGAAATAAGCAACCATTGTAATAATCACTAGCACATAGAGCTAAGAAATTCTAAAAAAAAAAAATTAGAAATTGGTAATTTATTGGATTTACATTTTATATTATGAAGATTTAAACAAGTTAGGTTAGATCACCCAGGCATGAAGCAGTGTATAATCACCATATAAAAACTTTGTACTGTACTACGCAGAAATTAATTTTATATACAATAATTAACATTATATACGATACATTCTTCTGAAGAACTTACCTCGCAAGTCTTTGGACATAATTCACAGAATAATTCAATCTTTATGTCACCGAAATCCGTATGCAAGGTAACACTCTGAAATATAAAAATAACACTTATTCAATTAAATAGAACATAAATATTCGGTGATGAATACAAATTCTGTGACTAACCATTCTTATAATATTATTTGTTTAATTCTATGATGGTATGACAGAAAATGAAATTATAAGCAGATCGACATATTCATGCCTGCTAGCGTGACAACAGCCATTTTGAATTTTGCCACGTGACTAGCATAGTCAAATTATCTTTAAACGATGTATAATTTTTATAGAAATCAAAGACATTTTAAATAAAATATAATACAATTAATTTAACGTCGTAACAATACAAATATATAATGAAATATTTTTTGATAATATTTTATAAAAATGAACAAATCAATTACGAATTTGACTTTGGCGTGCATCGGAAGGAATTTCCAAAGTAGTAGGACGCAGTTGGCCGGAGCGCTCCACTCGCTATATACAGCGATCAGTTGTGGCGTCTAGTGTAGTCAAGGCTTTATCGTGAAAGAATTGTATAAATACGAAGACATTTCACGGTTAGAAAAAGCAAACGTGATCACGCCAATTCATCTGGCCTTGCAATTCGTAAAGAAGTCGTAAGGACATCGAAGTGTGACAGGAAGACGCGTAGGGCGTTAGGCATATCTTCGTTGACTGTGTTCATTGGACGCATGACGTAATTGTATTGATCGCGGAAGAAGAGCCGAAAGTCGCGCATTCGCCATCTTGGACGAATTGTGGAAAAGAAGAAGTTTGTGGTGTCTCGCCAAAGGCGCGGTACGATTGTTGGAACTGTAATCCGCGGCGATCCGTGCGTCAAATAGTTTTATTGGGATTTAAACCCGTTTGTGAAGTGTAAACCCATTTGGACGGACCAAGGTGAGTCCATATTTCGGTAATACGGATCCCAAGCGGCTCCTTTTCCATTACGTGGATGGATACGTTGTAGGATGCCCCGCTTCGGGAGTTTTTTCCCTGGCTATGCACCTCTACCGCTTAAGGATCCTGATCGAGTACCGTTATTCTTGACGTAAAGTCGCTCGATTCCTTTTGAAGAAAGTTCGAATAGGAAAAGACGAAGCTCGAAAATGAAGGTTTCAGTTTCTTTCGAGTTTTGAAATTATTGTTGTGGGCAGCGGGGTGAACCTTTTGACAGAGTTAAGACTGTTTCAGATTGGCGTACTTTGCGATTGCTCATTATTTTCTTTGGCGGTTTGCTTCGCGGCGTCACCTTGCGTCGCGCCGCTCTATGCCACGCCACACGCTTTCCTTTCATTATTCTCTTCTTGGTTTTTCTCCTTGTTCCATTTTTTTTATACCTTTAATTACGGTATCCTGTGATGGCTATTTAACGTTTTGTATTTTTGTTCGAGCACCTTCTTTCGTACTATAGCTTTCTCTTCGTGTGGTGCAAACTAAGCTTCTTTTATTATTATTCTCAGAAATCAGTTCTTGGATTCTTTCTTCTTCCTTCCTTCTCTTTCTTTCTACTTTTCTATCTCTATCTCTCTCTCTTCGTCTCTTCCCCTCCACTCCCGCCGCCCTTCTTTTTCCTACAAATTCATGCGCGTACTTTCTTGCTCTTGATAGTCTTTTGCGCTTTATTCCTTCCTACGCGTTGCGTTTTGATTATACGACGTTTCTTTTGGTCTTTTGTACGAATTATATTTTTACCATAAGTAGAATGATGGCATTAGTAATCATCTATTGTTTGTTGCGTTAGAACATATTTGAGAAATTGAATCGATTTGACAGGTATATTCATGAAGGCATTGTAGCGAACGTTACGGTACCATGTATTATCATTACTATTGAAACATGATCAAATTCTTTTAAAAAATTTGAATATTCTTAGAAATTATTATCAATGTTTTTATTTTCTAAAATTTATTTCAATCGTTTTAAGGTAGTGATAATATATAATATATAATCCACACTATAGATATTCATAGCTACAATAAAATTTCTCATAGCTGTAGACAGGATGTGAAAGAAGTCTTATCCTATTTTTGGGATACATTGGGTACTTCATCTTCCACCCAAAATACTTAGGGATACATACTACGATGAGCTCGGAACACCCCTTAAGATGGAATGTCCCAAAATAGATGCACAAACACAATTCCAAGACAGCTTTATGCAATGTCACATTAAATCCTTATTAATTTGTATCTTAGTGTGTAATGTGACAAACTATAGATTTATTGTTACACAGTACACTCACAACTAGGTATCACATATGCATAAATGTTTTACAATAGTTATGATTCATAGTAACCATGAAAATTAGACTGATCTATTTACATGTAATTTCACAAATATAAACATATAATCGTTGAAGTTCACATGGTTGTGGTGTTGTTCAACACATGTAAAGTGCTACTGTGACATGTGACAGTAAATATACAAGTTAATTTTCTTTTAATTTGTGCAAAATTTATAGTAAGGATGAGCTATGTTAAAGTTTATAGATTACATGAACAATTTTACTAGACACAAAACTTTATAGACTAATAAGAACTTTCCTACTAGTTATAATTAAAATTACCTGTATTTTGAAAACTTCGTAGTTGTGGAAACAGTAACAATAGATATATTTCTATAATAAAACAAAGGGTTAGGTTTTGATTTAACCTGTTCTCAGAATTATGGTACATCAGTTCCTAATAAATTACTAGGCATATTCTCAATAGATACAAAGAACATAGACTTAGTGGTAAGGATCGTGGTTCTAAAAATATTTTTTTATATCTATTTGACTATTGACGAATTATTCTTTCTATATATACAACGTTGTACAGTTACTCTCATGTTATGCATTTTAACCTTTTCTTTTATGTATATGTACTGAGACTGTAGTAAGTGCAGTGATAAAAATGACCTGCTACGTTTTTATTACTTCAAGTATAGGGTTTGCACGTAGGCACACGAACACGGGAACAAATCTATCCTTTAGAAGTCTATAGTTATGGATTTCTGTCCTTTCACTTATCTCAATAATGAATTATTGTTCGTGCTATTGTTTTATTAAAGCTTGAGAATTGTCAATTCATTGATTAATAAATTTTTAACAAAATGAATTATCATACCATATTATTTAGATTTGTGTGAAAGATATTTGTATTGAGAAAATTAATAGAGGTCTGATATGCAAATTTCAATTATTTTAGTCTTATAATTAATAAGTTTAAAATTTTGAAAAAATCTATTGTACTCTATTTATTGTCTCTGTCTGGAAAAATAGTAAGTTATTTTCTTTGAATCAACAGTTATTACTTTCTTTGGCACAAAGTTACCACAATCATGATGAATTATTAAATACATGGAATCATTTCTAATGCAAGTTAAAGTAATAGAACGATTTTAATTCTTTTCAGTAGAATAGTGACAAAATTTTAGTGCTTTTAACAAACAAAGTATTTTCTCATCCATGCACATCATACTTGTTTATTATTCAGGGTTTATAATCATCATATGATGATCATCATATATATATTATTTTATTTATTACAGACAAAGGGTTCGTTCGTTGGGTCTGAGTGGTACTAAATGGTTGCCTGCAGACAGCATGTCTACTCTGTCAGGGATTGTGTCGAAGGGGGAGAAAGGAAAATCCAAATTTCAATCGTTAGATATCAATAGTTTGTACCGGGTGAGTAGGGTAAGTTATCCAAATATATTTTTATTAATTAACAAATTTATTAGTATTAATCCCTTGATTCATTCAGATAGATTTTAGTATATCTCTGCATGTTTGTCTTCTGCAATATTGCAACAAAAAATTTGTTAATGTGTACCTCTTTTGGCAGATGAAATTGGCCTAATGTTCCTCATACTTTATCTATATAACATCATTTTTACGATACAGTAATTATTGATATAAATGAAAAGATGACTAACGTAAACCTAACCTCATTCTTTGTACACGAGGCAATGAAGCTGCTGTTACCCAGGGTCATTTTGTATATCTAACAAAACTATAATAATAAAAAGAATATCAATTGGTAATATTAACCCTAGAGGGGTGAGAAGGTGTCACTGGTGCCACCAGCTACATTTTAACTACATGTACAAAAATGTTAACTTACCATTCTAGGGTTAAAGTAAATGACGAAGCGAAGGGATTATTATCTTTATTTAATATTGAATTAAATCTAAATAAAGGCTCAAAATTTATATGCAATATTTGTAAGCTAGGATATTGTTATTGTTAATTCATTTATGTCAAAAGTACATAATTCTTATAATATATTTATAACCATTATCGACACCATCGAAAATCTTCAAAGTGTTGTTGCTCAGAAGATCTTTGTTTGATTCAGGGGGAATCTTTGGAGCAACATCAGCAAAAGAGCACACTACCACGCAAGCATGGAATGCAAAGTTTGGGAAAGGTGCCTTCGGCACGGCGGCCACCGGCTAATCTGCCTAGCCTGAAGAGCGAACACAGCAATAGTGACCCGGCAGTCAGTCTAGTACCAAGCGGCGGAAGCGGTTGGGCCACCACCAAGGAACCTGCACCATCAACAACTAATACTACCACCTCGGCAACAGCAAGCACACCCTCTGATACCACTACCGTATGTTCTAGCTATGTATTAAATACGAATTGTTTCAAAAGTTTTTTCTCTTGAATGTCATGTCGGTAAATGTCCACTATAATGTTCTGATTGTATTTTCTTAGAGTAACTCATCACCGGCACAATGTGCGCCGGGGACCACTCCCACGTCGACCACGTCGCTACACCCACCACTGCCAGGACAGCAACAAAACGCTTCGCAGAACCCTCAATCTTCAGACGCTTCCAACAAGTCGTCATGGAGTGCGATTATGAGCAGACCAGGAGACGTTGGTATGCACTGTGAAATTTATTATATCTAAATTTATTGTAATCTGACGGCATAATGTGTTTTCGGCTCCGTGATAGACTTCGGCGAAACTTATACTTGACCGGACGTGGGATGAGTTCAGCAATATATCTCCAATGTACCTCAGTGATTTGTTGTGTCTATAACATCTATATAAACAGAGATTACTGTAGCATTTGAAGTATATTGTCAAACTCATTTATAATTGCTAGAAAATTAGGTTATGTCAGGTCAGGTTGTACAATTTCTTACATGTTCTTTTTATACATGCCTCTAATGGCTATAGAGCTGAACGCGTTGTTTGGTACATTGATTTTTGGTTAACAGATTCATGGCAGAGTATCTAGACCCTTCGATTTCAAATTTGCTTAATAAAATTAGTATGCTGAACAGATGTTATTAAATGATCGTTTAATCATTTCATGAATATATACTGCAAAGATTTTATTCATGTTTTCTCAGTAAGAGTTTATGATATTTGCAAACAGTAATATTTATTCTGTTTGTATTATATTATTATCAGACGATGAGTTTAAATAATTTATAATTCTCCTAAACAAAGAATCTGGGGTAGGCATGAGTACTTTTCAATTGTCTTACGAAGGGATCTAGGATACATATCTGTCATGAGATCGATACATGGAAATATAATAAAATGAATCGAAGCAAATAAAATTTCTGGGCATCATGAATTCACATTTGACAAATGTAACTATGCTTGTTGCTCAAATATACAAAGACGAATCAAAGCTTCAGAAGGCATACTCAGTTAGCTACTCTTCTATGTAAATTGGGAATGTAGAGTAATGTAATGGCATGACAATGATGAAGCGGATAATGATAAACCGGATTCCGAATTGGTGTATTTGATTGGAGGCTTTCACGAAATAGTAACTAAACCAGCTAAATTATTTTCACTTCGAGCAACATTAATCTTCATTGTGTCAACTGAAATCCATATTTGTGATTAATTTCAAGGATGATAATGAAAAAATATTGTACACGACTCTGCCTGACATACGATAGTTTCAACGAGTTCTTCATAATCTCGAAAGTAACGAGTGACAAGTCCGTATTCAGGTGATTCACTCGTTTTAAAAGTGTTTATCGAGCTGGTAAATGATTGTTCAACGATAACCCGCATAAGCTTTAAAGGAAATTATTTGAACATAGCTCTGCACGTGTTACCTGATGAAAGGAAACTATAATGTGTCGTGTTGCTTGATGTATTTGCTCGCGTCGTTAAAAAGGGGACCGATGTTGTGTGCCACCTTGCAAGAAAACTTCAGTCAGGCATCCAATTCCGGAAATCCGGAATTGTCCTCTTAGCCATGAAAATTGTAACGTAAAGGTGATGGGTGATGGGTGCTGGGTTTGCGTAATTAATCGGTATAGGTGGGCCCGTTGCGGCTGCAGTGGTTGGTTATGCGGGTCTCGTAGGGGGCGCGAAAATCGGAAGAGGTGCCCTTGGACTGAGTTTCCTGGCTCACCAGTCCCCGCAGTTCCAACACGAGTTTCCCAGTCTCAGTGGACAGGCTTCCGTCTCCGTCTCTGTCTCCGTCTCCGCCTCCACTCAGAGCCAGACTCAACAGTCCTCGGCAACGTCCAATGCGATTCCGGTCGCTGTTCAGCAGCAATCGCTGGTTCAGCAACAGCAACAGCAACAACAGCAACAGCAGCAACCGTTTTCCCACAACCACTCAGGTGGGATGCTGCGCTTGCCATTTTAGCTGCTAGACTTTCCGATTCGTTTCTGGATAAATTTTCCTTCTCGTAGTAGTTCCTATTATCACTGCCGGGGCTCATCTCTGCTCTTAGGGGAACGTCGAGAAGCGATTATACGTTAATTAACGCTGAATGGCTTGTATAACTATAATGTATAGACCAAAATAGAAATATGATTATTCGTTTGCCTAGAAAGGAACATGTTTCCAAATAACTTGCTATAGTCTAATTATTGTTTGAGTAAATAATGTCACGTGTACACGTGATATTTTGTAAGACATAATTTTGTTTAATAATTCAGTAACTAATGTCAAACAAATTAACTATATTATTCTTGTAAGATGAATACGTTAGATAAAAGCACTTTTTTCATTGAATATCAAAAGTTTTCGATTCTAAAGGTAATGTTTTGTTGGACGAAACATGGGTATCAATTAAAATTAAAACAAGATGCGTTACTCTTTAACGAGTTGATACTTTTTAAAAATTGTTACTGAAAATCGACATTTCACGACGTTTCCTTGACCCAGTGCTTTATCCATGAAGTTTTCTTCTCTTCAAAGTGTCTTCATCGTGTTTTTTTTTTTAAGTCCGAACTCCTGAGATCTAATTTCAAGTCATTTTCAACCATCATCTTTATAAGGTTCGTTTCGTTCGGTGAAACTTGCACAAGTATGGGGGTAAACCGCGTTTGTTGGTTTTACGCCCAATCAATATTTGTGCGTCAGTTAATTGCTATAAAAAGAAAATACTATGCGCATTATATTACAAGTCTGTACACATATTGTACGCATCCGCGCATATTGCTATGCATATTATGGACACATATGGAAAAGTCACGTATGAGCAGATGTAGCCATTTTTTTTTTCTTCCACGTGTCCCGTTTTTCTCAATTATCTTTTCTTATCGTATCTGCTACGGCAAGTCAACTTCTGTTCGTTGTAACTATGTAGCGTTCTTGGTACGATCCGTTTATTTAGTTACGTATCTTCTATTAGTGTTATGCTTTTCGTGGGAGAGATTTGGTTCATAGAAGCCAAGAAAACTCTTCGAGGAAATTTTTTCTACTATTGCGTTCTTTTTCTTTGTGTCGTATTTTCTTTGTTCGATAACCATTTTGTGAAAGTACCTGTCAGGTTGTGCTGCCACGAGTTGTGAGTCTGCCAATAATAAATTTGCGTACTCACACGTGACAGAACGATTTTATCATTTGGCAATTCTTTTTGAAGAAATCTTTGGATTCGGTATCATGATTTAAAATGATATCAGCGAGCCATTGCAGATTACTATGATGACAAAGAGACGGATGGTCTAGGAGAAGACTTAAGGCGGTTGCAAAAACTTTGAAAGAATTAGGATCAACGACAATTGAGATAGTTTCTTCGGAGTATGTAAAATTATGAAATCGGCTGAAGTCCATTGTTTGCAAAAGTTACTGTGCGCACAAAATAAAAGAGGATACGAGAGAAGCTGATGAAGATACTGCGCCAATTTTCAATGAGGCCCAAACGTTTCTGCAATGTTTTCGTGATTGAGCTTAAAATATTTCATCTATATTCAATTTTTTGAAATGACAGATGCTTCCGCAATTTCTGCCTTTACGTAGTTTATTTTATATCTAGATTTCTGTTTTTGTCTCAGCTAATTTTCGTTAGGTTTAACACCAATGATCTTGGAAAACAACAAGAACTTTCGCGGATTCTGAAATTACGTAGTGAATTTCGTTTCGTTGAATTCTGTTCTCTGTTTTATATTGGCGATCCATCGAATCTCAAGTTTAGTAATTCAACGTTTGATTTTGTGTAGGAGGTCCAACTCCCGGTCAGCAGCAACAGCAACAGCAGCACCAGCAGCAGCAGCAGCAGCAACAACAGTCACAGCAGAATCGGGAGTTGAATGCACAGTATGGACCAGGCCCGAGCCTACGTCCTCAAAGTGAGTTGAAGTTTACTTTCTTAGAATTTCGAAGTCGCGAATGTCTTATTCGTGTGGATTTTATCTTGATTTACAATATCGTTGTTTTTTTTTGTTCCTCATTATCAAAAAATATGACCACCTCTAATGCCAATCATGCAACCTATTATGTGCCGTTATACAAGTATAAGAAATGAGTCAATGAAATTTAGCAGAGGGAAGCTGGATCCAAGGTGGAAGTCGTACGGCAGGAGGACCTGGAGCAAGCGGAAGTGGGTCAGGGAATGGGAATACTCCGGGGGTCCAGGGCCCCCCAATAGGCAACGTAGGTGGTACATCGGCAGGACACCAAGATGCAGCCGGTGGCGGACGACCGAACTTGGCCCAATCGCCGGGCATGGGCATGGCCCAGGGAGGCCCAAATGGAACCCAGAACAACCAGAGCCTTGTCCCTTCCGGTCCACATCAAGTCGTTCCGAATATGCATCACTATCGAGGACTGATCCCTCCATTTGTAAGTATCATGGTCATGATTCTATCTATTGAGTTGATTGGAAACTTCTAGCCATTTTGAAGATTTTGCTCCGTCTCAAGAACGGCTAAAATTTTTCGATCTATCCAATATTAAGACCCATAGGGATTTCATACATATATTGGTCGCAACATGTTCAAGGAGTACTCATGATAATTTTCTCCATGTAGTTGTAGGTGAAATTATTTAAAAATCTTTATTAATAGATATTTTTATGTCGTTAATTGGTCTAAATTTTTAGCTTAAAACAGTATCGAAATAACGAGAAAAGTTTTCGTATTTTAGTAATAAGTCGTTTGGACATTTATGCTTTGCATAGTTCGATAAAGAATAAAAAAACTTGAAGTTACGATATCGACGCAATAGATTAACAGTATAAATATAGATTCGAAAACTTACCTTAACATGTTGCAGTAAAACGCTAGAAGCTCTATATTTGTTGATCAATAAAAAAAATTACTTCGTAAATATATGTCAATCAATACTTCAAATTTAAGTTCTTCGTCTTAAGTTATTTCATTAATCTAAAGTGAACGATGCATAGTTCTTCATCATATCATCACATAAGACAATCATTTCACAATTATGTTACTGGCTTCTATTTATTATTTCATTAGTGTTAAACCGGTTGTTGGAAAACGCTCTTCTATGGTATTTCAGGGAATTTCTTTGTGAAAATGGAGTCTGATGTTGGACGATCACTATCATATATTTTATAGCCAAATATAAGATTTTGCATGAAAGGAGGATTTATATTCTATCACTCGTGTATCGTACCGCACAAATAAGAATTCATGCTTGGTCAAATGTAACAATTTCACTGTAGGAATTCTAACACAATGTGTGATACGTGTAAAAATCCAGTAGATAGCCTTCATACTTAACATGCATTACCTCATATATAACACTATTCTACTTTTGTATCCATTGTAAAGATGTACAGAGGAAATTTTCCTGGCGGATTCCCTTCTCAGTTCCCGGGGAATATGGCCGGCCCTGGTGGACCTCGACCCAGGTTCAACTATCCCCAGGAACGTTTTCCACCGCCACAACGGCAGCAGGAGCGTGAACGTGCACAGCAGCCTGTCGAAGAGGAACTTATTACCAGACCCATCATCAAGGAAGAAGACCTCACCCAGATGGATGATATTTCACGTGAAGTTGGGTGGGCAGCGCATGATGATATCGACTATAATCAGAAACTGGCCTTCAGCGATGATGAGCCTGAGTCTGAGCCCCTGAAGAAAGACGATCACAGAGGCCTGGAGGGCTCTAAAGGTCCTAGCAAGGATGACAAAAGAGATGAAACTCCTTTGGAGGATCGTGACAAGCCTAAGGATATCCGTAACGATAGGGACAGAGACAGGGATTCTAGAGACACAAGAGATCAGCCATCTCATCATCCTTGGAATCAACAACCTTCTACTGTCCCACGTGATTTCCGGGGAACTAATAGACCCTCTAATTATCCCTCCCAACAGCAAATGCGATCTGGACATCCTCTGCGAGGTAATTGGCATGTTTGAAATCCGTTCTTAAATTTATTCGTCCTGGTGTGGAAAAGTTATTTATCATTATTTTCGACGAGAAAAACTTTTTTTTAAACCTCTTCCATCTTATTCAGGTGTCGAGGATGAAGAGATCTGGAATCAGAGACGTAGAGAACAAGGCGAGAAAGTGGCATCTGCGGTGGAACGTGCTCGTCAGCGTAAGGAAGAAGAGGAAAAGCGTTTCCAAGAATTAACAAAACAGGCCGCAGCGAAAAAGCTTCAGGATCTAGAGCAGAAACTTAAGGAAAAGCAGGCTAAACAAAAGGATGACGAGTCTGTGGTTTCTTCAGAACCCAAAGGATCATTGATTGCCGTTCCATCAGTTCCTATTCCCATACCGGAATGGGAACGCGAGCGGGAGAGCAGGGAACGCGAAAGGTCGCGCACATCGTCCGAAGGAAAGGACGAGAAATCAGTAGGAAACCGTGATGCCGTCCGTGATTCCAGAGAATCTCGTGATCAATCGGCGAGTGAATGCCGTCCGGTCGATCGTCCTGGTAATACCACAAAAGGGCAGCAGCAACAGGAAGTCTCGCGTGATCGTGAACGGGACCGCGATCGTGACCGTGATCGTGACCGTGAACGTGACCGTGAACGTGAACGCGATCGTGATCGTGATCGTGAACGTGAACGTGAACGTGAACGTGAACGTGACCAAAGGGAAACTAGGGATAGAGATCAACCAGCGTTCTCGCGATATTTCCAGAACAATCTCCCTCCTAGGTTCCAGAAACAACAAGCTGAAAGAAGTGGAGCTGGTGCTGGCGTCGGGAGTGGCGCTGGTACTGGTTCTATTAGTGGTGGTAGTAATACTGGTTCCGGTTCCGGTTATAATCGTGTTTCACCGAACACCGACCGACCCTCCACTTCCCAGCCAGGCTCCTTTTCTCAGCAATACGATCCTGGTAGATGGTCACATTGCAACCATCCCAGTTCACTGAGTAAGTTTCTGTTTGCTATTTTATTTCTTGCACTATAATATTGTTCCGTGTTGTACTTGCAAACTGCTTTATGAAAACTAATTCCTTTTTGTGGGAAATGTTTCTTATGAATTTTTTGAATCAGCAGACAGCGGCATGAAGCAGTCACATTCCATGCCACCAGCGCAACGTCGTATCAGAGCTGATTCCGAATTATCCGGAACTCCGGAGGAGGATAGACCTCCATCTAGAGATCTTCGTAGTGCACCTGCCCCCTCTAGGGAGGAACGTTATCGGCACTCGTCTCATCGATCATACGACAGCCGTAAGAACAGCGGGTATTACGAGGATTATAATCGTGGCTACAGGGACTACGAGTATGATGATAGGCACTCGCGTGATTCCTGGGACCGTGATAGGCACTACGCCGATAAAGATCGGGATTCTAGAGATGCACCCCGAGACGTTCGGGACAGGGATAACAGAGATAGCAGGGAGAAGAAGGATTACGACAATTACTCGAAGGTAAGTTTTTTCTTTTTAAACTCGAAGATGATACGATAAGTAAACACATATACGTGCCTTTATTTTAGTGTAGCATAATTACGTTAGTTTAACGGATTCTATTGAGTCTCGCACTTTATAATTTATTATTAATAATTTAATGCATGGACTTGGCGTGAGACTCCACCGAATCTCTTCATAATCATTTCAATGCATTGCAGTGAGGACTGATGCTACCATATTATAATTTCTTTGCAACTTATGTTAAATTTTTTTCATGTGTCTAAGATTTCAGTTAACTTTGCACAATCAAAAAAAAAAAAAATTAAAACTATTATATACGGAATAAAAATTCAATGCACGCAGATTCTTACAAGTATCATAAGTATTTACATTGCACGTTTGTGTTGAAAAAGTGAGAAATTAAAAAATAGATGAATCATTTCAATAAGTATCTGTACAAGCTGTTTTCGCCATTTTCGAAAGATGTAGACGAAATTCAGAAAAAGTAAAAAGTTGTGGAAAGGATAGCTCACCAAGTTATGAAATATTAAGCTACCGTTGAATAATAAAAGCTTCCGATCAGCTAATCCCGCAGTCTTCTTAACGACATTCTTTAAATGTCCAATTTTCAATCTTATGCAATCTAAACAAAGGATTCAAATGTCCTGGATAACCGCAAATGTATCTGATTTCTGCTATAGTTATCAGTGCAATTCCTTTTTAGGACCAGGATAAATAATTTTTGCTAATACACAGCTTGTAATTCATATACTATGGATTTCGAGTTTCAACATAGCAAAACAAATTATTATTAAAATTCAATTTCCTGTTTCTTAATACGTGATGTTTATCTTTTCATGTTATTATCATGCTAATTAATGATAACTATTTTTTTGTATTCCGTAGAATTCGGTTCAGCAAGATCCGTTCGATGATCGTGACTTGCCTCGAGAAAGATCCGAGAGTTCTGAATGGCGAGATGATCGACGTGATCTACGCGACGAACGGAACTTGCAAGACAGACCAATAGAGTTACGCCGTGATCCTCCACGGGATGAGCGCATAGAGCGTAACGACCGTCCTCAACGACCTGATTCTCGGGACAGTCGTACATCCAGGGAGTCAAGGACGTCCATACGCGACGATGAATCTCATAAGTCGCGTGACTGTGGCTCTTGGGTAAATGATATTTCTGATTATGACGAGAAGAAACGTGATCTCTACCGTGATGATAACCGCGATCGAGATAGGGATCGTGAGAGAGATCGCGATCGTGAACGCGAGCGTGATCGTGACAGACGACAAGCACCAGGTCCCGTAACGCGGGAGAAATTGGAAGCCGATGAACTCAAGGCCGAAAAACGTGGTATGACACAGTTAAAGAGATCCAGCAGCGAGCTGGAGAAAAAGGACGTCAGTAAAGAGAGTCCTACTGAATTAAAGAAGGAGTCGGAAGTGTGGAACAGAAAGTTAGAACGTACACCGGAAAATGGCAGAGCCATGGAGAGACACGGTGACAATTCGCCGAAAGCCTGGGCTGATGCAGTGTCGCCTACTTTCGAGAAGGAGGAAGAAAAACTGTTGGAGCCCATCAAGGACGAAAAAGACTTGGTGGAACTCAAGCAGAGCATGGAGAAACTCAGTGTGGATAAACGTGATGATACGCTCGTTGAGGACGGTAAAGAAGACTCTAAGGATGAGAAGCGCGAGAAGAACGTACGCAACAGGACTAACAGTGGCAGCTCCAGAGGACGGGAATCTCGCGGAGGCCGTCCATGGGGTGGAGCATACAGCAGTGTATATAGCAGAGGATGGCGTGGATCTGAATCCCGAAGACGTCGTGGAGGCCCGCGTTCAATAGGTCGTCCGGGATCTGCTAGAAGTGGTTCTTATGGTCATACCGATTCTGAAATGAGCGGAGACGAGATCTCTGGGTCAACTGAATCTGGTAAGGAGGAAAGAAGGTCAACCAGATCACCAAAGCCGTCTCAGAAACTTGAGAAGGAGGATCGTAATCGAGAAGTATCTCGACGTGAAGAAAAACGCGGCAGTGCTTCTGGAACTGGAGCCAATGTGACTGCTGGTAGTGGTAGTAACAGTGCTGGAGGCATTGGTGCAAATGAATATGCACAATCTCGCAACGATAAGAGAAGTTATGATGGTAGGCCAAGTCGCGAGGGTTTCGCACCATCCGGACAACCTTCTCGTTTGGGTCGCGGGGGGTTTGGCATGCGTGGTGCAACCACCGGGGGTCGCATGGAGGTTTACGGTCCACCACCGAGCAAGAGTCCTTTCTCAACCGAACGCAATGCGGACGAAAAGCAGAGTGGTGGTTCTCAACAAGGTCCACCTACGCCTACACCAGAGAGTGAAGCCAATGCGACTATGTCTTCACAGCTGGAGTCCTCAGATGACAAGATTATTGCTAAGCAACAAGCCCTTACAGCTGGTATTACTGGAAGACACGCCAAGTCACCGAACCAGCAGACTCATCAGGGTAACAATAAGCAGGATAGTAATCTTACTGGTGGCCATAACCCTGCGTCACAGAGAACCCAATCCAGGAAGGAAGAAACGCGTTCCAAAAGAAACCAAAGCGGAAGCAGACGAGTAAGTAATCTGGATTATGCTTATGCTGGCTTTTAGATTTTAGCTTTTCTATTCCTAATATTAGAATTGCACAGTCTAAATGAGCAAATCTTATTATCTACACTAAATTAGAGTCATGAGTATTTACTGTCAATGCTTTGTATGGTAGCGTTATTAGGAGAGGCAAAAAATGTTTTAGTTCTAAATGCATCTATTTAGCTTTAATATTCGAATGATATACTTGGTATTCATTTACATATTTTTGTTATACTACAGATTTTTAGTAAAGGAATAAATAATAACTTACTGGAAATGGAAGACAAATATTTGAAAAATAACAATAGGGTAGAATGGTATTTGAAAACTGAAAACCGTGCAATTAATCCATCTTTTTGAGGTTGAAAATGGACTTAACTTCACTTCCATTATATTATTTTTATACGTCTCCTATGCCATAAATCCTCATTCAACATGGTGATTTTTTCAGGGAAAGGAGAGCCGCGAACCCCGCTTTCGCGGTAGTGGCAGTAACATTTCAAAACAAAACTCTTCGGACGTAGGGAACGAAGAGTGGGAGACAACGTCGGAAAATAGCGAGGAGCACGTCGAGGAACGTAAAGAATCACGTAACAGTCGCAATAAGCAATTTGCTAATCGTGGTAATCATGGCTCAACGCAAAATCTCTCGAGCAACAATGCTCAGTCGCGCAGAGGCGAACAAAGTGGTAACAATCGCGATCGTGAAAAGAGTTCCAAGTCTTCCAGTGCAACTTCGCGCGCGCCAGGTGCCGAGAAGCGCAATGCGCAAAACGCAACGTTCAACAATCCGCGAAATCACTCAGGAAATATACCACCATTGATGCAAAATGCGCAAGCGCAAAATGGCCGACCTCGTAGTCAAGGCTCAGCAAACAGCGCACCTATCTCTGGCAAAAATACAAACAAAGAGAGCACCGTGAACCGCGTCGACGAGATCAAGCTGAACAATCCTAATCTTGTGAATCAGGTATTGAGTGACATGAAGAAGAAGACGCAAGGCAAGGATAAAAAAGTGATTGAGGTTGATACTGAAGTTAATAATTATTCAGTTGGTGGGGACGATGCTGTTAATAGTGCTGAAGACAAATTGGACTCTGACGGATTTCAGGAAGTGCGTTCTAAGAAGAATGTTAAGGAGTCTAGGCACAGTCAGAAGGAAGAGCCTAAGTCTACAAGACGCGATAAGGATAAGGAACGTGATCGCGACCGTGATCGTTCTAAATCCAAATCCAATGGCTCGCAACCTAGTCCTCAACAGATTCAGAATATCCCACCCCTATTGGGTCAACCGGTTCCTCAACCGGCAATCATGCCCGCGAAACAATTTGATCGAAACCCAAATCGTCAGAAATTGGCGCCCAGATTTATGAAACAACGTCTGGCAATGCAGCAGCAGCAACAGCAATTGGGAACGAATGAATCAGTTTCAGAATCCATTTCAAATAAACCTGGCAATTCTAATAGCCCTGGTTATAACAAGGACTCGTCTTCTGGAGGACCAGCTCCACCACCTACCGTTAATGCCTGGGATAAACCATTCACTAGCCAATTGCGTGCAAACTCACCATCTTCATCAGCAGTTGTACCTGCAGACATTCAGCTGATGTCAGGTTTGACAGCACAGAATGATCATAGTCATGAAAGCAATGAGCAGATAAATTCCGGAGGCAGTAGTCAGCGAAATTCACCAAACAGCGAGAAACCTGCTGGTAAGATAACCAAGGACAGTATAGCCGTGGAGAAGAACGTTTCTGACGGTACATCACCACCATTGAATACCTTGATCTTTGAGAACACGAACTACTCGAAAACGACAAAATCAGCTCCCACCGATTTAGCTATCAAGTCGAAATTCTCTAATCACATCAAGAACCAACCCAGGGTAGACAAGCGCAGTGGAGACATGGAGGAGGAGAACGGCCAACTTCAACATCAGCAGCAGGCGCTTTCAGTAGCATTTTCCAGCAAGGCCAACGATCTTACGAAGGACAAGAATGCTCAGCAGGAACCGATCCAGATGCCGTTGTCGTTCACTAAGAGCGAGGACAATGCAGATATGAAACTCGACTTTACATTTGACTCCGACTTGTCTCAGTTGACCGAAGACAAAAGTAAGACCTTAGGCATGCCAAGGTCGATGCACATGACTGGTGGTCAGAGCACCATTTCACCTTCGACTGCCGAATTAAACTTGAAGATTGCCGCTGTAAAGAAGGTCTGGGAAAATGCACCGCCTATGCCTACCGTCGTGGAGCACGAGGACGGAAGTGTTGTCAGCACTGCCAGTAGCTTCCCACAAGCCTTCGAGAGTAGCGACGTTGATGACAGTTACAATCCTCATCAACAGTATAATCAGGCCAATATGAAGAATGAAATAACGACATCAACAAATGTGTGCAAGGTGAGAATTCGTTTCGCGTCACACAATTTCTTAGTTTAATTGTCGTGAACGTTAACACGTGCAAACGTGCTGCTACATCACTACATTTTTTATTTTTCAATCTGGAAATATCAGTCACCTGCTTCGTTATTGATCACTATAATCTGTCGTTCGATGTCATTTCTTTGAATCATAATTTCGATTATTACAATATTTTAAAAATAATTTTTTCCCGTGAAAACTGGTGAAAATACCAAAGGTAAGTGGCTGATGCGACGCTTTTCATGCAAACTCATCCAATTAATGTAAAAGAAACTTAGATACCGTACTTACTACGTGTTTAGAGATTTTAATTATACTTTTGATACATGTTATATCAATTTATATTCTTTTATCTCAATTTTGCGTAGAATACGTATTTATTTTGTTTCTATAGTGTTGTCTAGTAAAAATAATGTACACGATGATGAGGCATGTAGCGACTATAACAGCACTTGTCTGTTTTCACCAAAGTTTTGTCCGTGAGCATGAGAGCTTCTAAAGAACGATAAAATTGTTCAGAACTGTTAATGAAAGATAAAGTACAAAATGATAATGATGTAAATAGACAAATAAAATAACGAATTCTAAGTCCCCTGTGGGAAGACGCTGACTCTTTGCCTGATGCGCAGCTGGTTCCCCCGCAGGTGAAGCCGCAGCAACAAAACTCGGGTAGCAGCGGAGCACAGCCAGGGTCAGCGGTACCAGGGCCGAGTCCGATTGGACCAGGTCAAAGTCCAATAGGACATCCGCCGGCAAGTCTTCAGGGTCCGCTCAGCCCACCGCCGTTCAACTCAACAGGACAACCTTCTCATATAAATTATCAGGTACGAATTAACTTACGACTTTTACAATCGTGTTAAAGGTATTTGATAATAAACCTTGTTTCTTGTTTTTGTTCCTTTTAGGAGTTCCCGCAATATCCAGGTTCTCAAGCAGCTCAGTATGGCAGTATGTCGGCCATCCCATCTCCACCGGCTGTACTCTTCAATACAGGCTCGGGACAGTTACCAGCTCAAGCTGGTGGCCTGTATGGAGCGTTCCAATTGGATCAGAGTCGATCCCCGTTCACACAGTATCCCCCATATGGGCCATCTCTGCAGAGCTCATTCAATCAACAAAATGTTTATCTTCAGCAACCACCGCCACCGCCGCATGCTCCGAATGCTCCAACTCCAGATATGTACCAGAGTAACCTGTCACAATATAGAATCGTAAGTTGCTGCAATTTTGACTTAATTTCTCAATCCTGATACACGAAGTTATTTTATTGTATTTATATATAACTTTTTCATGCAGACTGCAGCAGCTGCACCACCTTTCGGTCAGAACCAGCAACTAAGCAACAACCCAAACACAGTTTTGATTAGTTCTTCGTCAAATTCACTGATGTCTGCTAGCGTGAAACCTTCCTCCCAACCTATTGGCGCAATTGGTACCAAAGCGCCACACTTCCAGGCGCCATCTGCACCTCAACCAAATCAGGTTAGATTCAACATTAGTCCTAATAAAATACAGCGATGAGCTCACTTGTTGTATAAAGAAGACTTTTACTTCTTTTTTCTATTTGTAACATTTCCTTTATTTTTCCTACAGCTGACGTACATACCGTACGATCCCAATCAAGTACTCGGAGTAAGTGGAAGCTATATGGGTAATTCGCAATTGGTACAACGGCCTGGTCCAAGTGTTCAGCCATCGGCGAACAGCTATTACAGCGCCACCTCCGCCGGTAAACCTAACACCCTTCTATGTAAGCTTGACTGGCCTATTCCTTTATTCTAACGTACTCTAATAGCCGCTCCTTCCTGAAACGCAGTATCTATAGTGTCGCTATTGTAAATTAAAATTCGTGTTGAGTATCTTCTTGGAACGTAATTCGTTGACGTATTTCAAAGTTTTTTTTGTCTTCAAGTATGTCTACAATGCTTTTATCGTAACGTGCGTGTTTTGTAGAGGCAAACGTTTAGTATATTTATTTGGCTGTGCTATATACTATGTTTGGAATTATTTACGCTGGTGTTACACACATCTGCATTATTTATTAACGTTCAGTAAAATGCTTTATGTCGCTGACGCAATTAATCGGCAGTACGTAACTTCCACGTCTTGATAGTCACTAAATCCAATCTTTAGCTATAATATAGAAAATTGACCGTCGCTGAAGCATGATGCTCTGTTGCAATAATACAGTTACGCTGAAGTATCGGGAGTCTTGTGCGTGTGCGTCTTTGAAGCTGGTGCGGTCGATTAATAATTTTCTTTTTCGCATGGATTCTTAAAGTCGATCCTACTTCCAGACGTGTTTCCTGGTTCGCAAACAGGCTTCTATCAACCTGGTGGAGCAGCACAACAAACTGGCACTCCCTATGGGCTCCAGGGGTTTGGACAGCACAGCCAGAGTCTGGCGACAGGAAGTGGAACCCCAGTTGGCCTCCAGAATTTTAGTTCCCAATTTCTGTCTGGCTCGGGTCTACAAATTGCAGCTGCAGCTGCAGCACAGCAATATCGTAACCCTGCCGGAGGCTTGCCAGGACCAGCAAATGCAGCTGCAACATTTCTCAGCAAGCATCAGCAACAGGAACAACCTAGACAGTTGAAGAGTCCTTCGGGAAATCAGCAGGACGTGCTAGCTTCGGTTTTTAGTTCAAGTAAGACTTTTGTACATTATGCTAAGCATACACCTACAGGTTATTTTAAATGAGTAGTAGAAAACAAGCGCTATTCTACAAATAAGAAGAATCTACTCAAAAAAAAAAAAACTAGGGAATTGAATGTCCACTAATTTTTAGTTTGAATAGCTGAAGCTGCTTGAAAATATGACATAAACGGACTATCCGAATATATCGATAATAAGAATATGAATACGGTATTAAGAAAGCCCACAATGTGTTTTCTATTTACTAATCTATATTCATTGGGGGCTTTCTGAACATATTGTCTCCTTTCGTAATTATAAGATACTTAACATTCGTATTGCGAGCGTATTTCTCATACAGAAAATGTTCAAAAGCGAGGAATCTCCTCATCTGAATTTATACGCGCAAAAACACTAACATCTTGTACGCCCTTATTCGTAAAACTTAATAAAATCAGTTCATACAGAACTTTTTGTTTCTATTTGATTTTCGTTAATTTTTGTGAAACAGTGGAGACACAAGTACTCGGTACTTGTGGTAATGGCCGCCTACTCCATTTTCACTCTTTACCAATATTTTACATAATTTCTAAAGATTAATTGAAAAATTCAATTCTGCAGCAAATCTCAATTAAGTTATTCAACTTTAGTAACAGTACTTCCCGAACAGAATATTTTGGGTGTGGATATTCGTTACTTCGATCATTATCTGTGTGAGTAATTATGTATACAAATATTGAGCACGGTTTCCTCTAAATGGATACCAAAGTGATTTAGCTGTCATACGCAAATTTTAATTATAATCGTTTTTTCTTTAGCGCCTCAGATACCCTCTCCAAAATCAAGAACTTGCAAGCAGCAGACGCCATCTCAACAACCTCAACCAAGTCCTACTCAGCATCATAAATATCAACAATATCAGGGCGTCAGTCAGTCTGCTCTGGTAAGCAGCTACAATAACTATGTATGTATCATTCATTAACTCATTTATTTCTATCTAGTATAAATCTCTCAATTCTTAAGATTAATTTTCCACGATTGGCACTTTTACTTTTTTTTTTGTCGCGCTCTATGGTCTCGTGGCCCTATTTTTATTTAAGGTACAACTACAAGAAACATGTGGGAGTGTGTTATGAAATTACTATTGCAAAAAAACGTTATGCGCATGCTTATCAAAAATTTAAGATAAACAGCTGAATCGATCGTGTTGAAATTTACACGAAAAATTAAGTTTCGAGCAGATCTAGATAACGCAGTAATATTTATAGTTATTCAGCACGTTTTAAAATCAAATTCTGTATTCGCGAAATTAATTTCTTTTTGCAATGACGAATGCATAACACACGGCCGAGTGAGACACGCGGTCGTGCATGAAAGCACGTTTGTTTGCTCCGATATTGAAATATTTGTAGACTTTCTTTTATACCAAAATACACGTATATAGAAATTAACCGTTTGAGTTCCAAGCAGCGCGATCGCGCTGTTTTGATTTTATGTCGAGAAAACCTGGGACTCGAACGGTTAACGCCTTGCTGTTGTATTATATAATATTTAAATAGTATTTATTCCGAGTATACTTGGGACACTTTACTTTATACTTTATTTTCCTTTCTTCATAAATTGTAGTCGTATATACAATCCTACGACGTCGTGCAAACGTTTGTTGCCCGATACCATGATGGGATTCTACTATTACGAATGTTGACAATTGAGAATTTTTTTGGCATAGTATAATTACAAATGATCTTACGTGTTAAAATTAGCTAACAATCTCGATTAAAATCATAAAGTCAACTAGTGCTATTTAATGAACATGATACATCCAACTGAATCTTATTGAAAAATATAAAGAATGGCGTGCGATAGTCGTAAAGAGTTTGTAATCTGTCAATAACCCAGTTCGATGCTGTGATAAGATTATAAATCAAAAGCACAATCTAATTCGTCATATAAAAATGACAAATCTCTTCAGAACACTTAATATATATATTAAATTATGTTTTATGATTTATGATTCAACGAAAATGAGTTTTATGTTATTTTATCTTCTGTTCTTTTATAAAACCAAGGTTTTGCAACAGAACGTGCGTGGAATGGGAATGCCGCCACGGGCAGGGATTCAGCCGTCGCAGCAACGTTACCCACCACCGATTCAGAGACCAGTGGTACCGTTTCCACCAGGTCCTAACCCAAACAATCCCACGCAGCAACAACCTAATTGCATGCCATCCCAACAACAACAAACGCAAATGAATCGGCACAGACCGAATTTACACCAGCAACAGCAGCAGCAACAGCAGCGGAACATGAAGATGCAGCAACAATATTATTCGGCACAAGGTGAATCATCTTCTCCTTGTTTGTGTAGTATCGTCAGTTCTTTCCTTTATTATGACTGATCAGGTTTTCTATCGATACTCGAATCTATTTCTAAATAACAATACATAGTGGTTATGTCAATCAAAGTATGCACATTGGATTGACGATACGGAAGATCAGATACTTATTGTGTGCAATACGATTGCAGGTAACGTCAAGATGGATTCGACCGATAAGACAGATTCACACAGTGACAAAATCGCGGATGCTGCAAGCGGCAATCAAACCGGCGGAAATAAGCCGAACGTGAGTCAACAAGATGGTGAGAGCAAGGAGGAAGTGAATCAACAAAATGAATAAATTTAAGGGAATACAATGATAACCGAGAAAAACAAACAGGACACTACCACGTGAAGATTTACTTTGTTGCATAATAATGCGAAGAGATACGAAAAAACCCGAAGAGTGAATTCTCGAATGCCGTCTAGCACTTTGGCTTTGACGTAGAAACATGGATACATGTAAAAAGACCGGTACTGTATTGTAACACTCGCCTCCTCCATTTTATCCTAAAGAAACGGAATATTCCCGAACTATTTGTACACGAGATGCACATTTATTTGTAACACGCCGAAGACGAATTCCTATATCGTGGAGATTCTCTTGTATTCCGCCATTTCCACCTTTGACGTACGATTTCTAACATGAAATGTTTCCGTCCTGCAATGTTTTTTTTTTTTAGATTAGAAAAGAATTTTCTCATTTGTTTCTCTGTATTATTATTATTATTCTCTTTTTTTTTTTTAAGCATTCCTAATGAAAGACATGTTCGCTAAGCGGACGCGACATAGCCTCGCGCCTGTAATTTTCAATTTGTAAATAATAAAATATTATTGACGGTCCAGAGTGCAGAAAAATATGAAAAAAGAAATCGTAAAATGGTCGTGATGGAGGAAGGTTGTGTGCCCGTGATTTAAAAATTGAACATTATGTCTAGAGGAAAGGACGATTTCCGTAAGTCGACACTAGCGCAACCATGGTGCGTTCTCGCGTTGCACGAATCTATCACAAAAAAATAATTTCGATTCGAAGTATGGCTCACTGAGCGTTTCTTCTGTATGTTCGGTCGCCGATATAATTAATTTCTTCGTTGTGCTCGATCGGCATAGTACGCCATTCATGTCGTTGAGATTAATCGATCGACCAACAAAAGATTCAAAGAAATGCTAGAGCAATGAATAAAAGTACGAAGTAGGTAAAAGAAAGATTTTAATGAAATCCACCGGTGACAAATTGAAATCGGTCGAATCGAGAAGCGATAATGAAGAAAAAAAAGTATCTAATGTATATTTAAACTACTGCCAGTCGTGTGGACGACACTATGGGCGCGCATATACGCGTTAACGCAAATGCGCGGACGTAAAATTTTGTCAACGTGAAATACATGACACTATTTGTCATAACCCTAACGGGCGTAACGATGCAGTCGCCCCTATAAGAAAACTAAATAACATTTTTTTGAAATGCAAATATATCGGAAGGTGAAAGAAAAAAAAAACGTAAGCACGGAGAGTAAAGTAAAAGAATAAAAAAATCATTGAAAACTCGCTACCAATGTATTAGTATATGTGTTTGCTCGAGACGCGTGCCGCGAGCTATTGTCGTCGTGAGCAAAAATTAATAAAAAAAAGAAACAGAAAAAACATCTCGTTGTTATACCGATACCGATACTAAATAGATATTGTTATAAGCATAAAACGTGCGTAAAGATGGTGTGATCGCTATTCTTTAACGAAGTCTTTTTAATTTAAAGTGTCTCTCCGTTTTCGGAACTCTTGCGATTTCTCGCATATTTCGTATGCGCGTGCCGTGCCGGGATATCGCGTCTTGTAATAAATCGAAAGCCGACACAACCGGAAAGTAAATATGATTAAAGGACAACAAGAATAAACTCGATGCACGCCGTGCCGAGTAACGTGCGTAACATGGAAGAGGAACGAGGAACACTTATCTTTGGGTAGCTGTGAACGCAAAGAAGAAAATAAAAAAAATGAACACGACCATGATAATGTTGATAACGATGATCATAAAGGAGATACTAAGAAGGTAGAGAGTGCCTTCGATGCGCTGCCGCACAAATTACACACGCATATACACACATGCAATATGCAAATCAGCGTGTTTCCGGACAGACGGGAAAATCCTGATAGAAAAATGAAAGGAGAGTGTCAGATATGGCAGAAAAGTTGATAACTGCCAGGATGGAAAGGAGGAAATGGCGTTTCAAAGAAGCTAGTAAATGGTTCTTTCTCTTACTACTATTACAGTTATTATTATTATTAATATTATTATTATTATTATTGCGAGTATATTATTATTATTATTATTATTATTATTATTATTATTATTATTATTATTATTATTATTTTCGCAAATTTATCACGATTATATTGCACGTGTACACTCGGCGGTATACGAGAGTGATACGAAAAGATAAGAAACGTGAGGGGAGACGATTAATAAGTAATTGAGGTAATGAAGGAGTAATATGGCTGAAAAAAATGGAAAATGTGTTTAGGGTATTTTAAGGATTTATCGAGGGTATTCGAGTCTGTTTAATCACGTCTATATTGCTTATATGTGAAGTGGTACTTCTTGAATTGTGTCCAGGTCACGAGCGGGCGAGAGAGACAGGGAGCTTTGTGGGTTCGTAGGTCAGAGTTTAATGTATTCTCAGGCACTATGAAAAATTGATCAGATTTCTTGAAGCGTTCTTTGCTACAGTTGTACTGAGCAGAACTCTGGATCGTATGGTTTTTTGACTAGCAGCTTTAATACCAGTTGAATTTCGGTTAAATGGACTGACTACTGCCAGTTGGCTATCTGGCTGGTTGGTTAGTAGACTGATTGCTAGACGGCTGGTTCATTCTGGCTAGTAGATTGATTATTAGCTGGACGGTCTATGGACCACCGATTACTATCCAGTTGGTTGATAAGTGGACTGATTACTATCTAACTGGCTAGCCAGCTGACACTTAGTTTACGTAATGTGAGCTACTGTCGCCGTCAACGCCGGCGAACATAAATAAAGTAGTATTGCATTTGTATTGAGAGTAAGAATGAGAGAGAGAGAGAGAGAGAGAAAGTAAAGTGGTTAAAGTGCGACATAACAATGCCGCAGGATCCCTTAATTAATGTATTAATTATAATGTGGCCGTAATTAAGAAGAGGGATCCGTTCGAAATGGATCATTGTTGACCTAATTGCCACGATTATTATATTGCGACTGACAATACGCGACCTTGTAGATATTGTTTTTATTTCAAAGACTGAACCTTGTGTGTGTATGTGTTGTGTCGTCGTCGGACTGAACTGCGATAACTGTGTTGGCTGTGGAGAATGAAGCTTAAATAACGGAGAAACGAGAATCGAAGGGAAAAATGAAATTGAAGGAAACGATGTGAAATTGAGACGAAGTTACCGGAAGTCTTACGGATGTCGGATAAATGGACAGGCACGGACCCATATTGAAGAGGGCACTCTAACCCTCAATCCCTGCCACTCTCACCCCCCTGATAAGCACCTGTAATTTTATCTATTTGTAGTTAGTGACATGACAACAGTAACTTATATATTTACCTGCTAAACGATAATAAAATAATTAAAGGCAAATACACAGAATATTGTTGATTCCTCTGGATTATTATATTCACAAGAACCTAACAACGGATCCTAACAAGAAGAAAAGGGAAACAGCAATGATGTCGCCACCCTCCGATTCGAAAATAGTATTTTGTATTAGAAGTCGATCCGGTCATATAATATTAATTAAGCCGAAAGTATCATTTTTATTTCTTTTCTGTTATGCACACACATACACACATTCGCTTACTTTCATCTGCACTCTTCTCCCTCTCTGTCGTTTATTTTCTTTTCTCTTTATATCTAACTGTTATGTTGCGGTACTGTCATTCTGTAATTCTAAAAAAATCCATATCTGAGGTAACCTGAGAACAGAAGTTGCCGTAATGCTCTTATCATTGTAGTTTGTATATGAATCATTTACGCTTGCTTTTAATTATTGTTATAATGTTACTACTAGTACTGCTACTGTTACTACGTTTACTACATTTGCTAAACTATTATTATTTCAGTATCGAATGATATGCATAAGAGAAACCAATTGTAGGATGGAGTCATTACGCATTTGTAAGAAACAGTGTTAGTCAGAGGTATCAACTTAACAAGGACGAAAGAAAATAGTAATTATAATAACAAAACCATGATAGTTAAGATTATTCATGATTATTATGATTAATCTGTCTGTTTGGTTTATATTTCTTACGTATGTTTGAATCTACCTTTAGATTCTATACCTTGGAAAGATCCGAAAACTGGGTTCTGTGCTGGCAGGTTTTAAACCGCGTTTGTTACTATTAGTCCTTGCAGAAACTAATTTGAATATACCGGAAATATGTTTCATATGTACACACAAGGTACTAGCTACATCATTTTTTCTAAAAGAATTGTCTTTTAGAATTCTCTAGGAAGTCTGTTCTTTTTGGAGAATCATATCATTCGCACGTGTATTTGGACAGTTACTAAAATGTCCAAATTATTTCTTTTAGAATGTAAAAAATCTTATGTGGCTATTCGCTGGTATTTCTGAGATTTGAACTGTTGAATTTGCGAATTTGAAGGTTTATGGAAGCAAATTATCTGCAAGGAAAAGGTGACAGAGGAACTTGGACTGACTACTTTGGACTATCAAAGAACGTCTAAACTTTGAAATGAATATGTGAAAAATTGATGTCGATAATGAAATTGAAAATGTGATTCCTGTCGAGTATCGTCGTGCATATCTGTGTAAGTGAAGAACACATACGATATTCACGATTTCATTTCTTTCTTTCTATAGTCTGAAATCTTGGTTCAATAATTTATGCATGATATGTGTTTGCTAATGAAGATTTATCGTGTATGTATTTAAATATAATTACATGAAAAAACCACTGATTCATAAAAAGTAAAGCTCAGTGTACCTGATACATTCTACTCCTATAAAGTTCATACCCTAGCAACATGTTTTTCATATTGAATTATAAAACTGTGTAAAGGATTATTCTCACTGAAGATGCTGACCACATTATTATTAACTGTCGTATACTTATTGTTTTACTCGATTTGAGTTACTAACCGGTGAGTGCTTCTTTTCGACTAAAACCGATCTTTTAAATAATTGTTGCTTTATTATTCGTAAAATAATTATAGACTTTGTTTTCATATATAATACTATATCCATGTTTTTAAAATTGTTTAATGAAATTGAGAAATTTTATATTTGGTTTAAATGAACTATTGACTAAAAACAGCTGAATTAAATTTTATCATACTGAACAATCTAATAAGCACTGGAATCAAGAGAGTCATGAGCGTAGCGATAGGAAATTTTTATGATCGAAGATTGAAGATTCAAAGGTGATATGAAAAAGGTATTTTGTCGAGTTTTCGCTGTTTGAATACGTTTCATTATTATTTAATTTCAAAACAGCCATTATGAAGTACATGCAAAATTTTTACAGGCATTTTACACGTGAAAAAATTGCATGTTACTCATACCTCTATTTGTCAGTTATTTACGCATAAAAATGTCGTGTAAGTAACAGTACAGACTGCAAAAATATGCGTGCACTGCAGTTAATTAAGAATTTATTATTACATTCTTATAAATTACGATATACCATTTCAAGGTTAAGATGAACTCCCCAATCCCCCTTGTAATGCATTTCAAATTAAATTCGTATGGCGGCACCACATGTTATGTCTGATAGCAGACGTCCAAACTGGTCTAAATAGTGAATTAACAGGTGTCGTGGTTTCGACCATTTTTGCAAAACATATTGGTTGTAAAATATAATTAAATAGTACACATTAACGGCGGTTCCATGGGAAATGAGAAAAGTGCCCTGTGTGGGCTGAAAATTGACGAGAAAGCTGTGGAAATTACAGACTTTTGGCTACATCATAGTGCAAGCGTAAATGGGTCCAATCCTCAACAGTTATCAGTTTTTATTAGTGAACCTTCTCTGCATTCCACTGCTAGTTTTGGAAAACCATCGCCTCTGGAAAGAACTGCAAAAGTATTATTTTACATATATATGTCATTTGAATTGTGCAGATTATCAGTGATTTTCGTTTTATTTTGACACTTGAATATGCATAACCTCACTGATTATGTTTGAACCTTTTAAGTTGTTTGCACTCTACTGTATTGTTTTCTTAACGTAGTTTAATTTTGTATTTTAGAATTTAATGCTGTATCGGCATCCATGTATATTGAAGTATATATCGTCATGGCACAAAGGTAGTAAGTTTCTTCTTGCAACAGAAGAAGTAAAGCCTTTGGTGCAAGCTATTGGTACACAAACTACGCTTCAAATTTGTATTGGACTGCACAGTATCCTTCGTGCTCTGATATTTCTTCATGAAAAAGCTCTGGCTTCGCACAATAATGTTTGCAGCAGTTCCGTCTACGTGACTTCTGAAGGATTTTGGAAGTTGGGTGGCTTGGAATACCTTTGCAGATTTACAGAGTTAACCCCGGCATATTTGCAAAAAACAAGGAATTATCGATATGAAAAGGCTATTTCTCCAGAAGAAGATGGAGCCAAATCAGCTGTTTTATTGGAACCTACTGCTATTGATCAATTTGCATTTGGTGTACTTGCTGAGGAAGTTTTACGATTAAAGAACAATGGTATTAGCTCCAGTACCATTCTCAGCAGTATATTTCAATGTGTTTGATACATTTCATATTACTTGAAATGAAAATGGTTGTTTAGTTTTATTTATATTATATAAATTGAATTGCAGTTTTTAGTCCAATGAACCGTTTAAATATGGTCAATAATTTTTAGATGATGTACCAGCTCTAGCTGAGTTCAGAGAATTATGTAAACGACATTTACAAAATGTAGAGCCTTCGCTGAGAACGAAATTATCATCCGTTCTTATCCATCCATTCTTTACACATGACTTCATAATGATACACGCATTTCTAATGGAATTACCCCTGAAGAGTGACCTAGAAAAACAGGAATTTTTCTCGTGAGTTAATTGTTTGATCGATTACTTAAACTGTTTCAAACATTCGTTTGTATTGCAGAAATTTAGTTGTGCAGTTAAAAGGATTTCCTGAAAAAATAGTGGCCGAACAATTAGGGAAGCTTTTACTATCGCGAATGGTACTTTTAGATTTCACTGCACAAGAAAAATTGTTACCCCATGTCTTGAAGCCAAAAGGTAACAGAGTTAATTCAAACATGCATAAAAGAAGAATACATGCTATTACTGTAGGAGATAATACGAATTCTTAAGTTTCTGAGTAAAAACTAAAAATTAAGAGAAAGATTAATCCTATGGTACAAGCATTGCTCTTTTTTTTCTATACTCCACTATGGTTTGATATGGTATATCTTTACATTGATATGTTTATCAATAGGTGAAAATAAGGATGAAACAGATCCTGGCCTCTTTTCTTTGCCTACATTTAAGAGTCATTTGGTACCCAGACTTTTACAGATATTCTGTGTTCGTGATGCGTCGATAAGGTTACTTCTCTTGTCACATTTTAATTCCTTCAGTCATGTATTTCAAACTGAAGAGCTGAAGACACACATTTTACCTGAACTTTTGGTCGGTATCAAGGATACCAACGATCTCTTGGTGAGTACTACTCTGAGGGCATTGGCGGATCTGGTGCCTATCCTGGGTTCAGAAGCAGTTATTGGTGGTAGCAGAGGAAAGCTTTTTACGGATGGTCGACCTAATAAAATTTCAAAGCAAAAAGAATCAAAGTCACAGATGCAACGCTCTCTAAGAAACATTGAAGTTAAAAATATTTGTACAAATACAAATACATTAATCTTGGATTTACCAGAAAGACCATCGCCAGATGGTGGTGAAGACAAAGTAGAATCAAACTCTATATTTGCTGAAGAAGAAAGTACCTGGTCTGATTGGGAAACTCAGGAAGTTTGTAATACTGACGTCGATACTTCAAAGCCAGCTCCTGAAATCACTGAAATAGTCGAAGAACTGCAGTTAAAAGCTGATGTGCAAGCTTCAGAGAATTCCATCAGTTTATCCAAAGCTGATAAGCAGAACTATAAAAAAAAATTAATAATCTCTGACATATCTGAACTTGATATAAAACATTCTAAATCCATTCAACCTATAAAGGATGAGTTTGACTTCTTTACAGATATGGAACCAGTAATCCAGAAGACACAAATTTTACATATAGAAGATGTATCTATCTCTAAGAGTTTATTTGATATGAAAACATTTAATGGTACAGATGAAGCTGATGCGGATGATGAAGGTTGGGGAGAGGATTTGAATGATTGGGGTGCAGAAGAAATGAATGAATTGAAAGATTAACAAACAATATATTTTTTTTACACGACTGTTGTATATATGGTAAATACGGTAAATACGTAGAATTCTGCATATTAGATACGAACATCAAGTGAAAATTGTATCATAATAACGTTAAACAGGTATTACGATCATGGTGTTCTTCTTTGGTCTCCCCTATGGTAGAGACCTGAAGTGATAATATTTAAGGCATTGTTATGACTGTACCGTGTATAGAATTTGTAGAGGATATATAATTATCTATTTACTATATAATAGCGTGCTATTGTTTACACCTTGAAATGTTTATATCTTTTCATTATCTTGAGTCATGGTAATGCATGTGCGTATGTGCGTAAAGGAAGAATTACACAAATTGATGAGTCCTACATTTTAGCTATTTATACTAGGTTCCAATAAATGTATAATTTATTATAAGGTATTGTTTTCTTATTCTATGAGAAATATCCTTTTTTTTCATTTAAAATCTTGTAACAGCGTCATCTGCAAACAAAATAGAGAACTACTGACACTTAAACCGGATGTTGTAATACATAATGTAAACCGGAAGATTTGTAAATATATATGGCGCTTGCGTTTGCGCAGTGAGCGAGTCTCTTTTCTACGAGGGCCGTTTGCCGAAACGGATTCCCGTAGCGGCGTCTTCTCATTTTCCTTGAAAAATGGTGAGTAAACATATCTAAAAAATATACATGTAGCCGTTATCGGATTAGTCGTTTTTATTTTAAAGAGTATATAATAATTTGATATAATTGAAGATGCATTTTTGGGAAAAAGATTCGTGAAGCATAAGACACGTCATGGCGTTTGCGAGCACATGAATTCTTGCTCGTAGTGAGTCCTTTTACCATATGTCTGAAAGTTTCAACTTAGGATATTTATTTGTTTTATTATGTTATTTTAATATTACTCATATCTTACAAATTATTATATATTACTGCTAAATATTCAAAGGTGTCAAACTGTTTAGTAGAAGTTTGTTCAGGTTAGAATAGTACAACAAAGATTTTCCCATGTCCATCACATCGTTTTGTTAAGGATGAAATGTTTATATATAATTGGAGCACCGACTCAAGATGCTTCTTTCTTATTTGATTTAGTGAAAAGATGCTGTGTTAAATGTTGTATTCCTCAAAGATGTATCTTTCAATTCTTTATGAAAATAGTGTACAGTTAAATATATTAGGTTTGTGTACTATAACGAATGGCTATGGTTAGCAGAAACACCGCTGAGGAAGCAAGTACGTTTGATTGGTCAAATCTGACAACTGTTGTAAGATTTACAATCAAATGACCTATCAAGCATATTTGCTTTCTTCTCGGTGTTTCTATTGAACACGGCCAATAATACTGCGCGATTTTACCAAAGTGATGATATTCTCAGCTCGCTTTGATACAGAACTGAAGAAACTCAAATGTTCCCTAATCATTATTATAATCTGATTGGTGAAATAAATATATCTAATCTATGATAACTTTTGTGTCAATGTGGTAATAAGAGATTGCTACTTGCAGGGTTTTGTGAAAGTAGTTAAAAACAAGCAGTACTTTAAACGGTACCAAGTCAAATTTAAGAGGCGTCGTGAGGGTAAAACCGATTATTACGCACGTAAGCGTCTTACTATACAAGACAAGAACAAATATAACACTCCTAAGTACAGACTGATCGTTCGTCTCTCCAACAAAGACATCACTTGCCAGGTAATTAATTGAACATTTATATTAATAAACACTATTGTAAAAGAATTTCATTACATGCAATAAATATTTTTATCTTTGGATACTAAACATTCTTGTAATTATATAATTTTGTTTGTTTTGAATAGGTGGCATACTCTCGTATTGAGGGAGATAGAATTGTATGTGCAGCGTACAGTCATGAACTTCCGAAGTATGGGATTAAAGTTGGGCTGACAAATTATGCCTCAGCATATTGCACAGGTCTTCTGCTCGCTAGAAGGGTAAGTATATGATTTAAAACGTTACTACTTCCTTATAAAGTAACATGCCTATTAGATGCAAGTTTACTTAAATTCGTTCTATTTATACTTATGTTCATAATTACTTGAAATTATATCATTCAGTGTACAACGAATTAGTTGTATCAATATTAATACTTCACTAAATGATGATCCACTCAGCTCGCTTTGATACATACATGAAGAAAAAACAATTGTTCCCTAATGTATTAAACAATCTGATCAGTGAAGTCAACATGAAATAGGATAATTACTAAAATTTATAGAATTCATAGCACTTATAGAATTCTAATGTCTGTAACAAATATTGATAGCTCCTCAAGAAATTGGGCCTGGACACATTATATGCTGGCACTACTGAAGTGACTGGCGATGAATATAATGTGGAAGAACTCGATGATGGCCCAGGAGCTTTTAGGTGTTACCTGGACACTGGTTTGATGCGCACCACTACTGGCGCTCGTGTATTCGGAGCCATGAAGGGTGCCGTCGATGGTGGTTTGAACATCCCTCATAGGTATTCATTATAATTAATTTTATTTCAATCTAACGTGGTTTCCGTAAATTAATTTATGATGAATTTTTGACACATGCGCGTCATCTGAGCCACCGCGAAGTCGAATCTTGCCTTCGCGTTTTGCTAAGGTAAGAGGAAACTTCGCACAGGCATTATATGATTATAAAGTGTCTCTGAAACACCTTTGAATAGCAATAGCTCGTTGTCTCTCAAAGATCCGTTCTTAATAATGCATTTTCTTTAAAACAGTACTAAGAGGTTCCCTGGCTATGACAATGAGTCTAAGTCTTTTAATGCCGATGTTCATCGGCAACACATTTTCGCTCAGCATGTTGCCAACTACATGCGAACCTTGGAGGAAGAGGACGATGATGCTTTCAAACGTCAGTTCTCTCAGTACATCAAAAATGGAATCACCGCCGCTGCGGTAAGTGTTCCCTATATCTTGCTTCTTGACGTACTCATGAAGTGCTCAGAATAAAATATTTAGAACATATCCGTCCAACTTATAATTGCTGGCAGAAACTAACCTGTCTGGTAGCGTCGCAGTTGGACCACAACAATACATAGGTCAATATAAATACGAAACATGTTCTATCGAACATTTTCTTAGCTGACCTTCGTTACATTTCCTTTCTCAAAATAAACTATATTATATTATTTTTTAAGAGGTGTTTGCAAATCGCTTGTTTCACTATTTCATTTTGTGTCAAATAGATTGAAGGCATCTACAAGAAAGCCCATGAGGAAATTCGAGCCAACCCGGAACACCAGAAGGTAACTAGAACGAAGGAACCAGTGAAGAAACGTTGGAACCGCGCGAAGTTGTCGCTCTCTGAGCGCAAGAATCGTGTTGCTCAGAAGAAGGCGTCCTTCCTGAAAAAGCTTGAGGAAGTCGAAGTATAATTCCTCATCTTGTCCATCTCTCGTCTTTCGACCCATTGCATCTCGACTGCCAGTGAAGCAAGTGCACACTGCTCTTTACATTACGTCAATGGATTTTGTATATGCAGCGCATGGGAAGTCATACGAGAATATAATAAAAATTTATTGGATGAAATATTCATTAATTTATTAATAAATAACGTTCCTATGCCTGTAGTGTATCTGGGTATGTGTCAGTTATGCAAATGTAATGTCTATAATAAATTATACATAAAACGAAAATGTTAGGGCAAGTAATATAAATTTGTATGTAAAAATGTGATTAGTCCGAGTCATTCTTTTTTATTGATAGCCAAATCAATGAATTTTATCAAACATTCGAACATTTCATGAATCTGCGAAAAAAGAGAAATTGTTATAAGTCCAGAAAAAGTGTAAGACTACTTTGGAAAATAATGTTTCGTCTGTTTTAGTAGCAGTTTCGATTAGAACAATTTAGTTGCACCGAATAGGCGCTGTTCGTAAGCTTGTTCCGAACTGTTTAAAAAGATAGTTACATAAATTACAGCTATTAGCGCAAAAGAAAATATTTATATATATCTGTTGCGTCTTCAAAGCTTCGTCAAACGATTAAATTGTTAGACTCCTGACTGGCCAAAACTATCATATCATATAATTCCGACCAATCTAGAGTTTAGTTTTCCAAATAGCTCAACAAAGCTGAGAACGTGTCCTTAAAATGGAGTAAGGAAAACAAATTTCTAATACCATTTTGGAAGTTATGTTTTCCTGAAACAGTTAAGTGAACACACAACGACATCTTTCCAGCACGCTGGGTTGATTCTTTTACATAGTAAATGTTTGGATAATCAATTATAGCAACTGGTTTATCATAATTCGTCAATTGTGACATTGGGGTCGCATCTTCAATTTAAACATTGGAACTACGTCTATTCATTAACTCCAATAGTATACACGAATAATGTTCATGAGCTACTTAATTTCTCGCTGATTGTCGCCCGTTAGACTTGGGGTGTGTTTGTCTTGCTCGCTTTTTTGATAAAAGCTTTCATGGTGTTGCTTTCGTAATATTGCGAAACTCCAAGGCCAACGACGAAAGCGCCACTCATGAACGCTTTATGTGAAAAAGCGAGCAACACGAACGCACCATTATTTTATAATGGATATTTGTGAAATTTTAACATTCTTAAATGTTTCAGAGCACCATAAGTATTTTCGGCAAATGAGCAGAACACTAAGGCACTAAGAGCACTGTTGTTTCTCTGTTTCTTGAATGCATTTGATCGAGACAGAACGATGCTCCAGCACTCTCGGCTCATTTTTGAACACACCGATAGTGCTCTGACATCTGAAAAGGCTAGAACCAATAGGGCTATTACCGGTAGCAGAGACGGTTGTGCAAGCCAAAGGAGACAGCAAAAAATTGGAGTAGCGGCACAGGACCGAAAGGTTTAGCTACACGTGTGCTAAAAATAATCGGATTAAATGATTGTAATTGGATAGTAGAAACAAAGTACAATAGCGATTGCCGACAATCATCCTATATTTGAATGACAAATGACCTATGCTCAATTCTACCAACGTGGTTTATTGTTTAAACTCCGTTTAACTGTGCAATTAGCCAATCAGATACTTGCATTTTAAAGATAAGCGGAGTTCACGTATTCAACTGTGTTGAAGGAATCAAGCCCCTAATTCATCTTCAGGCCCTTAAAAGCAAACTCAATATTTGCGGCACGTATATTGCCCTCTATACTTATGCCTGTGAATCAAACTCCATGTTCTCATATATTTCAAAAACGTTAAGGAAGATGTCATTTGAAAAAGGTCATCGTGAAATCCAATAGAACTAAAGAAAAAGAAGGCATAGGAAAGAAAGGATAATATAACTAAATATGGAATATGATTCTTATATAAAGTTTATATAAATTCTATTGCACAGCAAAGTACTAGTGACAAGTAAGTTGATTGCTACATCAGTACACAAATCGTATTCATATACAATACATTTTGCATACTTGGTTTTTTTTCTTCTGATAATGTTGTGTTTTCTATGATATAATATTGTTCTATATTTTATATTATCAAATCTTTTAATATAAACTATTTTAAATGCCAGTGACAAGACGTAAGAATGGAAAATATTCTGAAAAGGAAAAACTGTGTCTTGCGAACTTTGTCCAAGAAAACAAACATATAATAGAAGATACATGCAAATGTGGGACAATGCGGCTACAAAGAAAGAAAAAGTGGATAGAACTTTCTAATACTCTGTTGTCCATGGGGTTCAGTCATTCTTGGAAGGAATTGCGATTGCTTTATAAAGCATTGAAATACAAAGCTAAACATAGAGTCACAACATGGAAAGAATATTATAAAGGAAGTGATCGTAAGAAGTCACAGCCTATGCCTGATAAAATAGATTTTACTATAGCAAAAATATGTTCCGAGGAGTCAAAGATGGCCAACAAGTGTTTTCATGAATGTGTTTGTATCATAATACAAAATTATAATGAAGTATATAATATTAAATTGTATTAATTATATATTATTTTATTAATAGCAATTGCAAGGGCACACCAAGAATACAAAATCAATATCTAAAAAGAAGCGGAAGAATAATAAAAGCACCATTAATCCTATACACCAGTAAGTTTTTCTTTTACTCATATTTTAAAACTTAATGTTTTAGAATTTATAATCATTTATACATATTTTAGAGAACAACAGCAAGTGGATATAGTCAGAGATATGCTAGATACTACTCAGACAGTAATGGCTGTATCTTTATCAGAGTCTCAAGCCAATGAAACTATAGAGAAACAATCATGTGCTGAGTCTCTGCTTGAACTGCATAAAAAGCAGTGGACCATTAGATTTGAATTACAGTTACAAGAACATGAAGCTAGAATGGCATTGCTTAGAGAAGAAGAAAGATACAAAAGAATGTTAAATGATTATGCCCTTGAAGAGAAGAAAATGAGAATTGCAATTCTACAGAAACAATTAGACAGTCTGCAGAACTGAAGTACTGACATAGTTATAAATAAATAAATATATTTTTCCTTATATGCAGTATGCTGATTATGAAGTATTACATGTAGAATACTAAATATTCTTATAACTGAGAGTGGTATTTTTGTATAAAAGTAGTAATGTTAAAGCTTCTGCAGCCATGCAAAGCCATTAGTATTCACTGAGCATACTGTTGGTAGCTTTCATGGTAAATGATTCACTATTGTAGTGTATTGTATCTTTGAACTTGAATATTGTACAATTTTTTATTTTAGCTTTAGTTGATATTGAAAGTATTTATAGATTAAGTAAATGCTTTTAGTACTTACATTATTTTTAGTATTTTTAAATATAGCGGTAATTTTGCTCTATAAAAGAAATTTGACCAAATGGTACAAAATAACAATTAAAAAAATACATTAAATCTATAGATATTTTTATCAAAGAATTTTATTTGAATTTACGCAATAGACTTTTCCTTCTTAAGTAATTTTTAAAAATATTTTTTATAGATTGCTATACAAGCGAATAGAGTATTTAGCGAATAATGGAAATGCGAAAAACAGTGAAATGGCGGTTACAGGTTTCATCCTGGCACGCTTGTCGAATGTTTCCGGCGTGGTACTGCCAGACGTTTCGTGCGTCCTGCCAAAATTATTGTGAATTAACATAGAAGAGATTAGTTTCGAGTCGCCACGGAATTGATTGATCTACTTTTTCAAAGGGCGCGAAACCACACAATTTTGGTATCTCGCGTGACGAGGTACCTAGAAACAATAAAAGGTTCGCGCGTACTGTCACTCATTATGCTTTTTACCGTTTGACAGTTATTTCATGAAATTGATGTACGCGATTTATTGTGCGATAGTGTTTGTGCTCGTGTAATTAGCGTTCTTTTTAAGGTGGGTGGTAAACCACATTGTGTGAACATACTCAACGTAACATAACCTCAGAACAATCTATTTGTGGTATTGTGTTGACTGTGCTATATAAATAAAAATGGTACCTTTGGGACCATCACCGGGGCACCAAACCGCTGTTAATAATTCTATCAGCACTCCCACAAGTGGCACTAAAGGCAGTTCAGCTGTGGTATGTTAGAAAATGTTATTTTGTTCTTAGTCAAATATTTACAAGATGCCAACGAGTTTTTTCATGTCTATGTTGGATTCAATTTATTTCAGAAACCTAATTATACTTTGAAGTATACACTCGCTGGCCATACTAAAGCTGTCTCTTCTGTTAAGTTTAGTCCAAATGGAGAATGGCTAGCAAGTTCATGTGAGTATTCATTGAAAAATACTAGATATTTGTATATTTTTTGTTATATTATTTGAATAACATTTAGCATAAATGTTAGGATTAGACTAGTTGTTTCAAATCATATTTATGCTCTGTTGCAATAATATATTTTTGTCCTTACATAAATTTATTAGCTAAAAAAGTCAGGAATATAGTCAAAGTAGGATTATCATTATAATAATAGAAACTTCAACTGATCTTAGTCAAATAACAATACCAAAAAATATATATATTCTTTTTATTTTATTTCCAGCGGCTGATAAACTTATAAAAATATGGGGTGCGTATGATGGTAAATTTGAAAAGACAATATCTGGTCACAAGTTGGGAATATCTGATGTTGCTTGGTCAAGTGACAGTCGGTTGTTGGTTTCTGCATCCGATGATAAAACACTTAAAATTTGGGAACTAAGCTCAGTAAGTATTTATGAAAATAGATAATGATATTCAGTATTAACAAACTTTATTTGGACACTAATCAAACAGTGAAGTATTTAATGTATTTAAAAGAAAGTTAATGTGTAATACAATCATAAGTTGAATCTTTATGCAGGTGCTAGTACTTTGATCAAAACTCTGTATTCAATCTCTGGTATCTGTATAAAGATTCAGCCTCAAACAGCTGAGAAATTCAATTGAAAAAATAATAGACATTGCTTTCTTGGTGTAATGATGTGTGTCCGTTAGAAGTTTATTCACATTTGAATTTTTTGTGTGCATAAATTACTATATGTTTTCTTGTAGGGTAAATGCTTAAAGACTTTAAAAGGACACAGTAATTATGTATTTTGCTGTAATTTTAATCCTCAATCTAATCTCATTGTCTCTGGATCGGTAAGTATTGATTTCCAAACAAGGAAATACCTTCTACAATTTTTGAAATGTGTAAGAATAATACCTAATTAATTATTGTTCAAATATCAGTTTGATGAAAGTGTCAGAATTTGGGATGTAAGAACAGGAAAGTGTTTAAAAACGTTACCAGCACATTCAGATCCTGTAAGTGCAGTTCACTTTAACAGGGATGGCTCTCTTATAGTATCCAGTAGCTATGACGGTTTATGGTAGGTTATTTACTATTAAACGTAGAAAAAGAATGAGTATAGTTTTATAATACTTTTAATCTGAATACATGTCTTTTTATTTCTAGTCGAATTTGGGACACAGCTTCTGGACAATGTTTGAAAACATTAATAGATGATGATAATCCACCAGTGTCATTTGTTAAATTTTCTCCCAATGGCAAATACATACTGGCAGCTACACTGGACAACACATTGAAACTTTGGGATTACAGTAAAGGGAAATGTCTTAAAACGTACACAGGACACCGTAATGAGAAGTATTGTATATTCGCCAACTTCTCTGTAACTGGAGGAAAGGTAATAAATAATTGCAATAAAAATTGTACAGTTAATGCATTTTAGAATTTAAAATAGCCCTGATGTTTCAGAATTCACAGTTTAGGATCTTTTATATTGCTCGTGATAAATTGTACGATTATAGTACCCTTATAGTACATAAAATTTCTCAGAATGCAGTATTTTTGATGCATATATTATGCCTGGTAAGGCATAGGTAGTAGGGTATTTAAGGTAGCTCATAAGGTATGTCATCCAGTATACTTCCTCCAATCAGGTCTTTAGAAAAAAATTATTATTGACGTATGTTTAAGTTGCTAAAAAAAGAGAGGAAACTAAGCCCTTAGAATAAGATAGTAGAACACAGGACATTCTCTCAGTGCAGGATGAAAAATAAAATTTATAACTGATGTTAGGTAGTAATAAATTTCAATTTTTGACATTGTGTTACAAAGATAATTAGTTCTTATGTGTCGTAATCTTGAACTGAAATTGTTATCTGCATTGCAGTAATGAAATAAGGAATATGTGCAAGATACTATTTAGCTGTCCTATATTCAGTTTTTACCATGGTTTTAAGAGATTATAATTTAACTACAAGAAATATATATTGTGGCATATGTCCCCCCGAGGAATATGGCCATTAAGAAAAGGATCGAAAGGAACCACCAGAAATATACACTGCCATTGCATAACATTAAAAATTGAGAGACTGTCGCGTGTCTGTTTACATTTACTCTATTTAAATTATTTTTCTTCTTGTCTTCCATTGACTTTTTCTCCTTGGACAAGTGAGAATTCTGGGTAACTTAATGAGCTGCAATTTGGTTGGAAAAGACGCGTCGAATGCTAAGTCATTGCTGTGTGCAGTTTTATTAGAGAAATTAATTGTATGCACTCAGAGATTAGATTTTCTAATGACTTTTATCATCCTTTGTCTTTACCAATGAGTGGTTGCAACTCTTTTTACAAAAATAAACAATCCTTGTTTTTTAATATCGGTTTTCTTGTAATAAACAGAGAAATGTTTTTTCTTCTAACAGTGGATTGTCTCGGGATCAGAAGATAATATGGTGTATATTTGGAATCTCCAGACAAAGGAAATTGTACAGAAATTACAAGGTCACACAGGTTAGTTACAAATATTTAATTGTAGTGCCAACTCTTTTCATATTTAAAAGTGATTTCAGCTGATATTTGCCTTCTTGTGTTTCAGACGTAGTGCTGTGCACGACATGTCACCCCACCGACAACATTATAGCTTCAGCGGCTTTAGAAAACGACAGAACAATAAAATTATGGAAAAGCGATACGTAAATTGGGTACACAAAAACAAGACAAAGTTTTTGTGCAAGCCTCTTCCTTACTCTGTACAAAATAAAATCATATACACAACATAAATACGAATATATTTTACACATCTCAAGTTCCATGAAAAGCATAATAGAAGAATTGCGTCAATCTTTAAAATGTAACATAAGGGTTTATTTTCATAAAAAGCAGCAATAGCAAATGCTCTGTCATCCATCAATAATGAAGGCCACAATTCAATATGTCTGTTTAGTTTTTCTATTTTTGATTGCACAAATTGTTCAGAGTTAAAGTTTCGTAAAGAGCGTATTTTATGCATTCTATTACACATTCGATGACGTATATTTTATATGTATTAGGAAGGAGCAACAGAATTGAATTCAATTACCGGTGAAAAGTGCAATGATTTTCGAGATGAAATTCTGAGGCAATTCAATCGTTTGGTTATTACTCTCCGGCGCGTCGTACTGTATGATAAATGATTGACTTTCTCAACGTATGATGAATCAGTTTAACCTGTTCCATTCTGGTGCTTTTTATTTCTCCAGGTCGACCATTTGTAATCTTACACTTACTCAATGTTCTTTTATCTTGAATATTAGAGTAGACAATGCTATAACTGTTTCTCTTTTCTTTTTTTGTACTTATTAGAACACACAAAGTCAACTGATCTCTCCTAAAAACATAGGTGTAGATTTAAGGGATTTATCGATCAATTGCTGCACTGTTGAAATACGCCCGATTCCCATATGCTGATTGTTTTTAAGTACATAAAAGATAAAATAAAGAATGTTACACATGTATTCAGAAATACTTATGAAAAGCGCGGCATCAAAATATTCCAAACAGATTTATTTAGTTTGGTAATTCATTTCTTTCAAAATTCACGTTAAAACATCTAATTTAATGATTTACTCTGATATTTTTATAATGCGGTGTTCTAAAAAAATGTCAAACTGTTTGTACTTGTCTTGTCTGAGTTACAACTGGTATCATTATAATATTGTGCTTCCTTTTTGAAAGGTTCTATCTGCGGTTCTATCTGCACCTTACCAATTACATAATCCAATTGGGAAGTTTGTTTTCTCTGGAAGTCATGTAAGACTTTTCGAACCATGTTCTGAATTCTAGAAGAAAAAATTGTATTGGACATTCGATAGCATAAGGTTATTCAATAGCAAATAAGATTTACTATGCATTTAATAAATAAGAATCTATATTGTATACAGTCGATTCATGATTTCTTAACCATGTAAATCGCGAGGTATCCGGGTACAACTTGCGTTTTTAATCTAAAATTTTGTAACCTTTCTTCCACATATGTATAACCTTCAAGGATGAACAAGTCTCCTTAAAAAGCAAAAGAATGTAGAAAAAACTATACTTTCAATCAAAATATATAAAGCTACACAGGTACCTTCGTGACTCACATTAGGTCTTATCCATATTTTTTAAACCATTAGGCCATGTTTTCTTTTAATAAGATGAAACTTAAACATTTTGCAAATATTTTATTATACCGAATTTTGTTAAAGCACAAACTTTTTTATCAATAGGGTAGTATCTACGCACATGTGAGAATGCGTTACAGTTACAATATATGTAAATTCGCCACAATAAGTTGTAAAATACATAACGACGCTTTTCCAAGGGAGTTATAGACGATAGTTTTTCTTGTTGTTTTACCGAAAATTGGAGGTTCATGAGATCTGCAGATAGTGTCCATTTTTTGACGAGAACAAAAAAATGGAAGGTCCATTAAAAAAGAAACGTGACACAATAAATATAGTTTTCGGTTTTTGAAATATGAGACGGCCAAAAGCGATTAAAGGGGGGGGAGGGGACGTATGAGCTACTATTTAATTACGCTAGATCCTGGAGAAGATCTGCTATGTACGTTGATGGATTCGAAATGTCTCCGAGTACACCTGTAAAAAGGACATTTCAATTACGTACAAAGAATTGTTTTTCCTAAAACACAGAATATCTTTCACTTGGGAAGAAAATAGAAAGTGTGAGCATTAAAAAATGAAATAGCGATTTCCTTCTTCACTTACCGACAACATCACAAAATTCTTCGAAAGATTCGCAGGGTAGTAATTCATCTCTATACGTTGCCAGAACTCTTTCGGATGCCTTTAACATGGCTTCATCATCGTGTCTAATGTATTCAGCCAGAACTGATGGCCATTGATCATCGGAGAGCACTTTGACTTTCTACAAGACGCAAATGAAGTGCAAATTAAAATTAACTAACTTTTAAAAATTAAGTCAAAGTTTTAATAATCGTACAAGGAAACGTACGTTGAAGAAATTCGAGTAGATGCAGTCGACAAGACCGAAGAATACTAGGGCACTCTTATACACGGAGTAATCCTTGACAGTTACATCGGTTAGGGTTTTGGTAGATGCTGAAGGAGACACGAATCTCTGATGTGCAAGCACGATAAGCCTTCGTAGATGAGCTAAGGAGTATTGTTCCCACCGAGCTGGTGTCAGCAAGAGCACTGACAGTGTACACTGATACAATGGCCCCTCAGATTCGTAGCAGCTTTCAAGCCATGCTGAGCTTGGTGTGGACTCCAGATATGTTACCAAAGCTTTATCCTCTCTAGTGGCTGCCCTAGTACTATTAAAGAACCATCACACGTATAAGCTACTTCTGTTTAGCTACAGAATATATGCAACTTGCGACTTGGTACTTACGTATTGATAACGTAGAGAGCCATGTGTATCAAGTAAGGGACCATGTGCATGTTGGATTGAGGTCCTCCACCACCAGTGTCATCGTGAAAGCTTTTCTCCTGAGCAAATCGTAGTAGCAGTAATTTCAGATCATGGATTGTTGAGGTGTAGGATATATCTCTATGGCCGGTGCACTCTTGGAGATATGTATTATGTCGCGCTAGACAACTTGCGAAGGCCGATTCAGGAACATGTGGTCCCCAGAGTGGTAACAATCCGTTGCATTTTGTGTTGGCATTTTGCAAGGCAGCACTTTCCCATTCATCCCTTGCACGTGCCAAACGAACCGCGGACATGTGACAATCCACGTGGACTACATTGAAGTGCGTCACTGTGGTGTATCCAACTGTTTTCCTTTGTTTTGTTTCAAATTCCTCGACATTGCAGCGTTTCGTGAACGTGTATATGCCAAGGACCTGTGAAAGTGCAATAAAGGTATTCAAAATATTACATGAGTATCTCTAAATATTAAAAATTGTAAAATAATGTTGGTACTTATCAATTACACTCTTATAACGTGCGTACCTGATTAGGTTGAAATTTATATCCCTCGCGACAAATGACACATACAAGACCCGTTTCATCGCCAAGGTCTTCCATTTGCTGCAAAATCGTGCCACTTGCGGTAACTTGGCCTTTGTCATTAGTTCTCATGCCAAGAGCGCCCAACTGCCTTTCGCGCATTGCCATTGCCAGCCGCTTCTTTTCGCTTCGAGTATGTTGACGAGCCTCTTCGATTAATTCAGATACTTTCTTATTCGTACAGAGTGCTTCCAGTAGATTCTCAGCCAAAGAACCGACGTGTTCGTCTGATGACACCTGCTCCAGTCTGTGGATTATGCTTATCGTCACTTGAGAGACTGCTAGCTGGAAATATTTGTAAAGAGGGATTTATTAAATAGTATGACAGTAATTAGTCTAACAAATGCTATATGTTTAGCGAATAACGTAATTAACCCTTTGAGTTCAACGGTCATGATATCTCGTCCAAACTTAAGTGCTTCCAAAATGCGATAAACGAGATGTATTAGTCGGCCATATTGAATCTTCCATTTTGTATTTTGAAACTTTAATGTCAAAATAGAAATCAGCATCCTCGAGAACCTTTAGAGAGCAATGCCTTGTAGAAGTTTCTTAGAAATTTTGGTCTCACATTTTGAGCTACGAAACGTCATATTTGTTCCGCACTCAAAGGGTTAAATAATAATTATTGATTTAGTTAATCAATAATTTATTACCTGCGTTGGTTCATGATCTGTCGCTAAACCTGTTAGAAAACGCAGGATGTACTTCAGGGCTGGTTTGGAAATGAATTCTTTCAGTTCGTCGCTGTCTGTACGTAATAATGTTGGTTTTACACACGGAGCATGTACCTGCAATTAATGTTCAACATAGTTTAATTTATTAAGTACTTATTAATTTAAGTTTTGAGTGATATTTTCCTAGTGTAAGAAAAATGATCTTGGGTTCGTCTTCATACTCACTATTATGTATTCAAATGCATCTTTGACTATTCCCATGTTGATAATGTGATCCTTTAATGTATTGCCTATTGCGTTTCTTTCAATTCCTTGAGTAAGGATACAGAAGAGTTCCAGCCTCTGCTCGTCTTCGGTTGTGTGTTCAAAGTCAAACTTGTAGAAGTTTAATACAGGTTTGAAGTAGTCACATAGCAGTGCCATTTTCTCCTGATTACCATAGGTTAATGCAGCCAGGACTCTTGCTAAGTGTACTAGCACTGCGTTACTCTGTCTGACTGCTGATGATTGCGTACAGGAGAGCAAGGATTTCAGGTGTTCTGGTCCTCCGAGAGTCCTTGAAAACTCTTCGAAGGTTGCTAATGGCTGGGACGTAGCGTTGGCCAAAATCGTTTCCATAATCTACAAAATTGGAATCAATCTATAAGATTTCATTTTTCTAATTGAATAATTATTTATCCAAGTTAAACAAAGATGTGTGGATATATTTTTCATGTCTAAATTCTTTATAAAAAAAAAAAAAAAAATCGTTTGCCAAACACAAATAACATAGGATCGTAATTATATTCTGGAACCTACATTTGGATTGTGATTAGCAGTACAAAGTTTAGCGCTACTAACCTTAATGTTCAAGTATTTGAAAATCACGATACAATACAATATTCTATGAATACTCTTTATGAGAAAATGAGGTAATATTTTTTTCTTCAAAATATACTTACATCAAGTAGTTGTTCGGTAACTTTCGCCTGAGAACTATCAGATTCTGTGGCAAGACATCGTTGAAGTACGTCCAGGAGGACGGTAATAGCTCCAAGTTCTGGTCTGGTAAGAACTTCTTGATTTCTCTTAACTTTGACAGAAAGTCGAAACAGTTTTAAAAGTACTTGAAGCAGTGGTTTCGCTCTACCGACGTCTTGAATCGCTGCCAATCTATCAAGCATTACTTGAAGGCCACCGCAATCCGCTAGGACGTTAGCCATCTTGTATACTTCTTCATTATTCACTTCCTGTTCACTACTAGCATTTAAAGTTTCCACAAACTCCTCTGTAGCATCACCAAGAAGCCCTCTCATGCGGTATATTACACGCATAGCATCACATTCAACGCCCTCTAGTACCCAGATTTTCTTATAAACCTAGAACACAAAATTTTATCAGTCCAAGTCAATAACCAATTCAACTCTCGACTTTATGAGATTACGTACCTCCTTCACTGGAAGGTCAAGACTTATGATCTTGTTGTTTACTAGGAGTTCCATACCATTATCATCTTCTAATAATGCTACTAATTCGCAGTCCTGGCAGATTTTGTTTTTGACGTCCCTCATCAGGGGACCCAAACCTGGCTCTAGGCTACTATAAGGATTGCCCAGCATGCGACCCTGAAGAAATGAAGAATTTTATAAACTTCTTTGAACAGAAGGGAATTTCGAATATTCGTTTTATATGTGGGAGAAACTTACCTGAAGGAAGTCTTCCTGTTGTGGATCTTTTTCCAGAGTCAGGAAGAATTCACCCACGTCATTTTCTTCGGGATAAATTATCGAGCACAATCTCTCGAATATGAATACAGGAGTGCGGACATCCTGAGTGCTATATTTCTGAACAGTCTCAACACACACAGACATGAATGCTTTTGTTTCTTCCTCGGTACCTGAATATTTTGAAGATATTATATGGAGTTGAACTTATGTTACCATCTGCTAATATGAAGAAAGGTTAAAAAGAAAAAAAGATTACCAGTAGTCATTTCTTCAAGGAGTTCTAAAAGTTTCTCTTGAGTGTCATCGATCAGTCTGGTGCGTTGTACAACGAGTCTTCGTAGTGAAAGATACCCATTTAGAACAGCACCTACAAGTCTTCCTTTATATTGCTGCTTTATGTTGTCCTGCTCTAGGAAGGTGGCAAGGAGTTCAGTGAGCATTTTCAACGAGTATCCTTGAGCCAGATCACTGGTAAGTGTGGTTTCTTCAAGACGATGAAGTTCCTCGATTTCTCGTGTGAGCAGGTCTGCCAGCAGGGTCATTACTCCACGGACGGCCAGGAATTGCTTCCAGGGTGATTGTCGGATTAAAGTTTGATATAGAGATAGAAACTCAGCACTGCTTTCTCCAGCCGTGCGCAATTCCTCTAGGTAGCACGTCAACAGCACAAGAACCTCCTTCTTGCGTTCTGTGCCTTGACACAAACTTTCTACCATATTGCAAGCTACCTGACGTGCCAACCTGGAGCTGGGATTAAAAAGGACTTCCTTTAACCAGGCACCATCAGCTAATTTTAAAGGTTGAATTCCTCGAAGTCTCAGGCACCTGTAGTGCCATCTGTGTCCATACTTCTCCATCAAATATAATATGCGAGCTTCGTCCTAACGGGAATTTAAGAGAATACTTTTTATTGTATTTCTCAAATTTTTATTTAAGAAAAAATCAAGTGAATGTTCAGTACCTTCTTTAAACGTTTATTGGGTTGTTGTTCTGGTTTCTTAGCTGGCATTCGTTGAAGCCATTCTGAGTATGAATGCTTTGGATCTCCACTGAGCCATTTCCCTACATCAATACTCACTCCTTCTGGTGGTTGTACAGTCGCTAGAGATTCAATAGTTTTATCCTGTCAAATATAAAGCTCAATTAATTCACATAATAGTTAGACAAAGTTAACGAGTACTTTAAATTTAAAACTAGTATCATGGCTCGATCATATCGTTAGTCGTATGATGATACAAGGTTATTCAAGTAGCAGATTCCTATTCATTTGGATATCGAATGTTTTTTACATTCAATTTTAAAATAACTTAAATTTGTAGAAGAATAACATTAAATAAATTAAAATACTAAAAGCTAACAGTTATTTGTATTCTTATTTTTTATGGAATTTTATAATCAAAGCTCACTGTAAAATATATGTATTTGCGATGTACACTTTGTACTTTTGTGAAACACTCACCTTGTTTTTCTTAGATATGGGTTGATCAGGTTTGATGAGACCTTGTAGTATCTTTAAACACGGAAGTATGATACTTTCCATGACAACGGGACTCTTTGAATCTTTGCATGCCATTAAGAACAGTTGCATGACACATCGTAATTTTTGTTCCCAACAAGCATCTTCTTTCTGAACAAGTGCAGCGAGCAAGGCCATTTCATGCCTAACAGCCAGGGCTAAGTCGGATGCAGCTACTCGACCTTTTAAAGTCATGGTAACTCTACCAGTCAGCAGAGAACACAGTTCTTTCGTCGATTGCATATTGTCCCTAGTAACGAGGCACAGAAGCTGTCGTACTTCCTCCTGAACTTGGACGGTACCTTTTCGGAGGTTATGTTCAACAAGTTCCTGTATCAGACCCTGCTTGCACAGAACTTCCCTAGCTGCGTTATTAGTAGCCAACGCTCGAAGTAATGTAAGACAGTGCTCGGTAGCCGCTGATGCGCAACCATAGCATCGTCCAGGAGGTGGTGCTATTGTCTCCTGTTTGACATGACCTTCACTGGTTGAAGCATGAGAGGATGATTGCGGTGTAGTGCTCTGTCCTCGTTGGTTCCTGTCATAAGCGACGAGTTCTCGTCGGCAAGCCAGAACGCGTTGAATAATCTTGCTTAGCTCTTCAAAAGAAGTTTTACACTCTCCGCAATATCTTTGGGCAAGTAATTGGATAGCTCTGTTGACCTGGGTGCTTCCCGACACCTGAACACCATCTTCAAGACCACGATCTAAACGATGCTCCGAGATCTTCACAAGAAGCATTTCTAACATGGGTTTGTTTGAGATTAGAGTTTTGTAAACTCTGTCAGCCTTTTCTAGGAGGGTGTTAATCGTGGCTACAGTTTTTTTCCGATCGTCGTCGCTCTCTATAGGATCAACCGCACAACATGGTCGCCCAGTTAAGGTGTAATCAAACTTGGCATATTTGCAGAAGCCGCATGCGTGACACAAGAACGGATCTTTCTCATCGTAATTGATGGCACGACACTTATGACACTGAAAGACGTTCTCACCACAGTTGGAACACACTCCAGGATTGGCGGGAACACTCGCGGAACACCTTGGGCACTGAAGTGTTTCTGAGGAAGCTTGTATGTTCTCGTAGAAGTCAGCGTATTCAATCATGAGATTACAGGCTACAATTGGTAGTGGGAATTCCATTTTGACTTCTGTTTGACCCTGGGCCAGGGTAACCTTCTTCGCCTTGTGCCACATGGCGGGTTTGTTTTTGAGCTCGACTACGGCTTGAACTGATCTGTTATTGTAGAAAACATTTATGGTGCGTACCATTTTGGTTCTCTTGAGGTCGCCCACGCGCAGGGTTATTCTGCTAATTGTGTGGCTACCAACTAACTTCACAATTTGAGTTGTTGTTGTAAACTTTGAATCCACTTTTATCGACGACAGTTTGATTGTCGCCATGGGAACCTCAGGGTTGTTACAAACCAGACAAGGTTCACTCTCCAAATAATAACCGTCAAGTTCAACAAATTGAGCCAGGTTCGCGTAGAGATTCGCATTCGGATGTCTGGAAAGTAGCTGATTTTGTGCGTGTAGCACTGCGACAGCTTGTTCCATGTATGAATGCATTTTCTTTCCAGTGTGGGGAGTCTTCAGAGAGAAATAACCGAGTAAATCAACGAATTGCGCGGCTTTGCGTCCATAAACCGGAAGTAAAGGCCAAAGACGCCATAGAAGATCGAGAAGCACTTCTTGGTCAACCGGTCCGCAGTTTCTGCAAACGCATTTATTAAATGTTATTGGTTTGAATCTTACGTTTGTAAGTACATGAAAAAGTTGTACCTACTTGTAAATAGCCAGGATCAATGAATGTGCTTGCCAACGTACGTTAGTATTGTTTGTCTCCAACAAAAAGGTCTGTATAAATTTCGTTAGCAATGCAAGTGGCACTTGTTTCAAGATTTGGTCCACCAAATTGACGCACTGAGCTTCTTCGAATTTGGCTTCGGTATCAGAATCTTCAGATTTTTCTCTGTCACGACGTTCCTTTGTATTTGCCGCAGTTTTCGATTCCTAAATTAGTAGATATTAAAGAAATGGGAAAAGTTTTTATAAGAATCTCTTGTTTAGTGCAACGAATACAAGTAGTTAACACGTTGAATGCCATGGGGGTTATCGATGACCGGGCACTTAATTTGTCGGTAGCGTTGTGGAGGCCACCGGTGACCGACGACGCCAAGATTTGTAGAAACACAATTCATGTTGGCAGCAAGGGCAGTCCATGTAAAATTACCGTGGTATTCAACGTGTTAATGAGAATTAGTAACATTACCTTGATTTTGGCATCTTTGGGCTTATTAGTAGAGCATATAGCACATTGCAATAGTTGAAGAACGGTGGGACTGACGCCGTCATCGAGAAGAGTTGAAATACTGAAGAGATACGAAAGCACTGTATTGTGTTTCAAGCAGAAACGTTGCCAATTTCCGGTGCGGCTTGTAGCCACTTCCACGCAACTCTTTAAGTGCTCTATCAGTTCTACAAGGGAATCGTAAGGAAGATTGATCGAATGTGGACGTCCCTGAAGAGGATCGTAACCTCCTGTGTTGCAGCACTGTTGCACAGACTATATTAAAAAAAAAAAAAAAAAAGAATACATGAGAAATATACAATGATTTAAAAATCTTCCAACAGTTAAATTAATGAACAGTTGACAAATTTTCATTATGAAAATCATAATGAGAATCGATACCAATACTTCAATTTCATCAAAATGTATGAGACAACATTTCCTCGATGCATATATAATTTGAACTGATTTTATGAATACTATTAGGATAAAAAAGGTTAATTTACCTTGACATGTGACACTAATGCGTGCAGATCCCTCAGTTGCCGATACTTATCCTTGTTACCGCAAATAAATAGCAACAGCTTGCGCACCTGTCTCCTTACGAACGGTGTTTGGTAGGACATCATATATTCACAAAGAATGAAGTACCAAGCCTGCTTGATGGTGAAGAGATCAAAAGTTGCTCCATTAGACTTAAAAGAAAATGCCAGAATACAAAGCAGTTTAAGTACAAAATAAATTAAATTGAGGTACCTGTTCAAAGGCTGGCTGGCCTGAGCTACTCTCTGCGTATTTGTGAACTTGATATGGTAATCGCAGGGCCATTTCAGTTAATAATTGTGGATACGGTTCGAATACATCACTCGCATGTCCTTTGACATATTGTTTCACAAAAAATGGCGACATGTCTGGTTGAGAAGCAGTTAAGTGCTTTTTGAGTAATTGACCACCTATCACAGTACTAGAATCTTCGGTAGACGTTCTAAAAATTTGCAAACGTAAAGTAAAATAATTAAAAAATTATTATTGCTTATTTCGTTGGCATAAATTCGTATTCGGTTATACTCACGATTTCCAATATTCCAGCAAAGATTTCAACAACGTGAGACAATAGTCAATGACACCAGCCTTACTGAGAATTGCAGCGGTAGTCTGCGAGACAAAGTTTGGATTTTCTGTTTGCGTTTTTGTGTTGCATTTTGAACGAGACATTAGGACACCTTGAAGAATGCAAGAAAACGTAATTTATATTATGCACGGGGAATCATAATGGACCAACGTCACTACATTATGAGGCTCCAACTGTACTTACTAAGTAACCGCATAATGACTAGATGTACTTCTCGTTTGTTACTGCGCTGACAAATCTCATTTGTGTCTGGTTTCTCCATTTCGAGTTCCTTCACAAGCACGTGAAGTAGGCGCTTCACGCAGGCTTTGTCCTTCTCATCTTGACCATCCAAGTCAGAGGTCAGCATTAGAACGACCTTAAAAAATATTCAAAATTAACATATCAGGCGTTATTAAGATCCTTCATATTAAGTAGTACTCTATCTATTCTGCACTCGACAAGTAGTAACTTACTTGCATAAATGGAATCGCTAGTACTCCAGATACATTTGTTAGATTAGGTATAAACAGAACTAGTTTATCGAGAAGAAGTAGGCGCACAGCATGAAGATTGCTGGTATTTTCGACGGCAGCATCGCTTTCCTGCTCGGTAGCATGTTCTTGTTCTGCGCATTCTTCCTGTTCGGTAGTCTGCAATAAAAAGTATGGATCATAGTTTACATATTGAATAATAATAAAAATTCATGTAACTTAAATAAGAAGCATACAATTAAATATACTATTTTTACGTTACTAAGCACCGTATGAAATCTGTTTATTGTAATTAATAGTACGAACGATTCAAATGGTTATTAGAAACGTTGAGAGTCATATGGTTAAAGTGTCAAGGTCACAGAGACTTACAGTGAAAGCTGTGGGAGCACCAAGTGAACTCGTTTCGGACCGTGACGGCTGACCAATGCCAATGCCAATCGGTGGAATGTTATCAGCAGTGTTATCACCGTACGCAGAACTTCTACCGGAAACGTTGTGTTCTCCGGTTATGCTGTCGACAGCGCTGCCTCCACTTTCGCTTCCACCACTCTCGCTACCTTTGCTACCACCGCTTCCACCCTGGCACACAAACGCGTATGTGAAACCCACATTATAAACGACTGTACAACTGCTTAATGGTAATGGTAATATCATTTATTTTTAGTGTTATAGAGAAGTTCAATTCTTAAAAACTATATTAAGTAAAGCAATAAATTACCTTTACCTTGAAATAATAAACTAGCAACAACTTTTGAAATAAACATTATTGACTATATTATATACGTATGCCATTCATTTTGAAATACAGATATACTCGACTTTTTAGTAATGTTATTTGTTTTCAAAATTTAATATATTCTTTTTAAGTCATAATGTTGAATGTACAATAAACTTATTACAAAAGTGAGAAAGGAAGACAATATTCTTTCATTTGTTGTATACTGGATACAATAAAACGAGATACTAAACAACTTACTTGATCGGCTGGTGAAGTTCTCAGAGTGCTACCGTCAGTGGCAGCGGTGGATCCTTCATCATCTGATCCCCCTGCAGACGCTGTAGTGTCCGAGTAATGTCCGCCTTCCTGATTCTGAATTATAAAATGAAGATTAAGCAAATCATAGGAACAGTGATACGTTAAATAAAAAGAGTTCGAACAATGTAAGAATGAATACCTGAACGGCTGATTGGGCCTGAGCCAGACCTTGTGCCGCCAAAGCCTGTAAATTTTGCAGTGCTGGACCACTCAGATTTTCCAGGCCTTGGAGTCCTCGTAAGTTAGCAAGTCCTTGTTGAAGTGCACCACCTTCGTGATCCTGCAAGCTCAGGGCGATGGCCAATTCCACCATTGTTTCATCGTCTGCATCAGGTGGTATGTCCAGGAGTTGCGGGAACCCTCCAGGACCAAGAAGTGCTTGTAGAGGATTGGGTGCCCGTGCACCTGCAGCAGCTTGATTACCATCAGCACCAAGCAGACTCATCGGATCTACACTTTCTACATCAAATTGCTGTTCGACTTCTCCTGATTCCTGAGATGGTTGTGAAGACACTGCTTCTGATTTTTCCTCAGGTTCTGTAGCCGCGCCTGCAAAAATAGTAGAAGAAATAACTTGACGCACTATATATATATACATTGTACAGTTCATATCTTATTAGCTCATGTTTTTTATGTAGCTGCTAGAATTTATTTCGACTTTCCTAACCTGGTGTGCTGCAGTGTGGCGGGCTAGGTATATATACTCTTCTTCTTTTATAGCGAGGTCTTAATACCCTGATGATGGCTTGCTTAGCGCTGAAACTCACAGTAGTATCCGAACAGAGTAACAGCTGTAAGTACAATTTGGCGGCAAGAGGTGTGTTACCCTCGACGTCACAAGTAGTAAAAGCATGAATGATTTCGACGATAGCATGAATGGTTGCCTCGGTGTGGGTTAATCCTGGAACTACAACAGGCGCCAGAGCCATGTTCTTTGGATACGCTAAGTGTAGAGACCAAAGAACGTCCATCAGCTGCACCACAAGGTGCTGACTTGAATCCACGACTGCACGACCATGCCAGTCCAACCGATCTTTCTCCAGTATTGGAACTGAATTTAAAGGACGGAGGTGAAATTAGATCAATTTCAATGAAGAATTATTTAACTGCTAAGGTTATACTTTAAGTTTTTATTGTCATTACTTACTGCTGGATTCGTCGATAGGCTTAATAGCATGTTGATCGGCATATTTGGCAAGGTTATGTGCACGAGTACTAGCAATACTCCTGACAATGAGGACAAGACGGTAAAAGTTCTCCGCGTCAATGTCTCGAGGGTTGCTGATATCTCTCATGGACTTCAAGGAATCAAGTACGTGCGACAAAAGAGTTTGATCCTGATGGAATATTTAAGTTTCAGTATAAGTGTTATGCAATTTGTTAGTTATACCATATTCTAAACCCTTAAAAACAATGAACCTGTTTGTTTTTTCAACGTTTCGGAATTCTTAACTGTTTTACGCTTTGACAGCAATAGTGAATTGCACATGGAAATAAGCGTTCTAAAATTTCACCAATTTGGAAATAAGATGATCATCAAGTAACAGAAGTTTTCCAATGCACATCAACACAATGAGGTTTTTGGCAGGGCACACATGGCATTGCATCAAATGTTTATTGCAAAAGTTAATATGCATGGTTTTGAATTAAACATTTTACTTTCCTATTTTAGCATATATTTACGTTATTTTATGGAAAACCACGTATGATTTTCTTAGAACTCCATTATTTGCTAACTGTCAGAAAACCACACCGAACTTGTCGACCAAATATATTTTGTTACCAGCAAAGTTAACTGACGCTATCGTATTACAATAATTAACAACATATAATAAAAGTAATATATTTAATGGAATATGTTTTACCTTGTATGAGTAGTAAGATGCTTTGGTACTGTGCAGTGCTGCTAAAAGTGCAGTAGTGTGCATCTGAACAAGCGGTGGTGTTGGCAACGTTAGGAGATTGGATGCCACTTCAATAGCGGTCGACCTTAACGAAGATTTGCTGTCGTCATTTGAGGTCAGCGTAAAAGACGACTCAAGGACTTCGAGAATGCTGGAGATCATTCTGGAATAAAATATAACATAGCGTTTGAAAATACCCTACGAATTCAGTGGAAACAAATTTTGGAAGGAGTCTAAGACTAATTTACAAATTGTTTTTTCTAATTTGATATTAAGTATTGACAATTAACTAGAATCATTTGTATTGAGCTTTATAAGCTTTCTACTTAATTTAAATTACTTTACTTTATCTTTAGGCGAGTAAATTATGAATCTCGATATATAAGCTCTAGGTTTAATGCATTCTGCAATACATTCGAATTCTTTACTTCTTACCTTTCAACGTTCACCGAATCATCCTTTTTTGGTCTGATGCATTATAATAATATAAACAAAAATTAATTTGTGATGTTCATCGCGCTACATAATTTCATAAACAAAAAAGCTATCCTTTCGTGGAATCGGCATACACTTTTTCCTTGTAAATGGGTACATTGTGTGTTAAATACAAAAAACGGCAAGTATCTGATTGCTTATTTAGATCAATCCATTTTACATTGTTGAACATTTTGTTTTGAATATTAAATATTCAATTATTATTTTAACAACATTGAATTGGTAATAAATTCTCACCTTTAGGAAAGTTGTGACTAGGATTACGACAGATATACAGTAAATGACACAGTTATGAAAAAATATATGCAAAATATATTACTTACTTGTCCAGAGAACTCAAAGGAGCAGGTGATGCTATGCTATTTTCTGCTTCATTATTCGTAGCTGTACCAGTAGCAGCTGGTGCTGGAGTCGACTGCCCAGCAGAGATCTCCTCAGCCTCTTCTGGCCAACCAAAGGCATCCTTAGTTTTTCCATATCTTAAAAATGCATAAATTGTTGTTATCATGAAATTTACTACAAAATTGGTAAGATTTTCTTTTATAAATTTTAAATTACAACGCCGCCTCTATCTGCTTTGTAGAGAGAAATACGCGATCTTAAATGCTCTTAAATTTTTATATATTCTGTGCATGTATAAGAAAACATTGGCACTACAAAAACTCATAATAAAATTAGGAGCATCGAAAACTTACACTTTTATGGAATCGACCATAATTACATCTTCAGGGTCTGGAGATGACCCAAAGTTTATAGTCAACTTTTTGTCAGCCTGTAAACTTTCTTCTCTAGTCAATGGTATATCGAACCATCGACTACGTGTCAGATTCGTCCTTATGCTCCTTTCGAATATCTAGTACAGGAAGTATGTCATTAAATGTTCTACCGCAGGATCAAGTTACTTAATGTAGTCTAATCTTACCTTTATATATAACGGAGCTCGCTGAATATCCTGATTACCAAGAAGCACCCTGATTCCTGTCATCACCATGGTAGCATCGTTATTGGTGATCTCCACACTGAATCCTAAAGCCTTTGTAGAGACTACATACATTCCTGTGGTATTCAGTCTGTGCTTTATCTGTGCAACGTTGTAGATTTGTAACAAGTCATTGCCTCCGAACTCTACATCATTCATGGCTTGACAGCTTTCAAAGAAGTCAATTGGGAAGGAGACTGATCCTGATGGTTTTCCTGTCTTTGTGGTCTTCTTTTTTCGAGTTGACTTCATTGTAGACATTGTACCAATTGGCTGTACACTAGATGACATCCAAAATCCTGTCTGCTCCATTGCAGCCATATAAATTCTCAAACTTCCATCTTCACAGAGGAGAATCAAAGTAGTTCGATGCTCAGCATTCGAACTGGGATGTCGAATAGCAACCATATCCATAATTTTGGCTTTTGCTGGTACTACTTTGATTTCTTGGATCATCACAGTATCAGGTTTTATCATCAGGATCACTGGGTTATTACTTGTTTGAAGAACCGAGCAAACAATTCCAGGATGATTTGCGACCTCACTCCATTGGCAGAGTGGTTGGGGTTGATTATTGTTGGACTTATTTCCATTTGTTTTGTTCGCGAGGTTAATCATGAAAACCAGAGTAATGTCAGAGTCCATGTACGTAGGTGGTGCTATGAAACTCTTGCCACACGCGTAGCTGAAGAAGAGCAATTGAAGCGCATGGGAGTAGTAAATCGAGACTCCTCCGCCTCCTACTTGACCGTTTACCTCCTTGATCTCAGGATGATAGACTTCCAGGGTATTAGTCACGTAAAACGGACCGTGCTTGGCTGAACTATCGTCGTCCATAGCCTGACTATAAATATACCCGGCTGAAGACATTAGAAGTAGATGGAACAAACCATCTTCATCGTGTATGAAGGTGCAGTCCCTAATCTTCCCAGTAGGTACCAGAAAGTAATATTGTGGACTTAAGGCGTCTTTACCCAGATCATATATCTTGACGAAGTCTGCTGTGATTAAGGCTAATTGGGTTTGGGAACCAGGAAGCCAGGTAGCCTTGATTATGAAGTTTCCAGTCTCCAGTTGAGGATGTAAAACAAGATGATCTGAGACTGTTCCCGAACTATTGAATGTGAGGACATGGCAATCTTTTAAACCACAAACTGCTAGAAAATCTTCGTTCCATTGATTTCCGGTAACCGAAAGCACAGTAAACGGTATCGGCGCTGACGCCAGTCTTGTTAAGGTCAGTTTTCGTTTCGATGAATCGGCTTGCTTCAGCAACGCACTTAATTGCAGTACTGTAATCTTTCCCTTCTCGTGCGATACAGCGAGGTGTTGTCTCTTACCATGAGGAGAGGATAGGCAACACATGGCCACACGTCGTATCATATGCGCTGAGAGAAGCTGTCTTATAGTTTGACCTTGATCTCCAGAGTAATTCATTCTCACATTCTCAAAGGCACCTTCTTGCGAGCCCAAAGTAGGCAACATAAGTTGATCGGTATGTTCAAATTTCTTATCTAAGGAATGCAACTCTCGAAGAGCCAACTGAGCCCTTGCATGACAGCCAACTGGTGAGTTTCTTTGACAGGACACGTCTACTGCTGGTATAAGAGATTTAGTCAGTTCTACAAGGGAGGAGACTAGTCCACTGCTCCATAATCGTGACATAACCCAGTCCTTGGAACCTGCAAGTTGTTTGGCCAAAGCAGCCTGTTTCTGCTTGTCTCTATCTAACCTTTCGTGCTTGTCGTTGAAGTGAACAGGGCTAGAAGGTCTTCTTCGTAGGCTACTAGTGAGTAACATGTTATTATCAGCGCTATTGCTGGTGTTATTATATGGTGCACTTGTGCCGACCTGATGCTCAGAACTTTGTGGACTCTGATCAATCATCGCTTGACAAGAACCATCTTCTTTGGCACCACAGTCGCAGAAAAAATTCCCATACTTAGCGTAAGTTACATCATGACCGCGATGGCATACTCTAGCACATGCTGTACACACTCCAACGCCATCCACCATGTTGCAGGTGTGACAGTGGTACCAATGCTGGTTCATGAATTCCTTTTTCGTAATGGTAAATGTGCAGAGTGTGCTAAAGAAGTTGTCCTCGTCGGAGTCCTCCGGAGCACTGTCCTCGTCATAATGTGCAATTTCGTCAACCCAATCGCTGTCGTTGATATCATTTATGGGCGTAGCGCCTTCCCAAGGTGGACTAGTAGCACGGTCTTGACCTTGATTACATTGAGGACACACAGCACCCACTATGTCGGCAATGTAGTTTAGCACACAACATCCTGCCTCGATGTAGGGTGAAGGTTTGTCCATACTCTGGGGATCCTTGTTCATGAGCTGCTGTTTGCACAATTCAACCCACTCGGTAGCGGCGTTGAAAAGTTGTATATGACCTTTGTCTGTTCCTGCATCGGCTAAAGTAGACATAACTTGCATCAACTCAGGAAATCCAACACCTTCTACCGCAGGGGAGAGTATGTGGTACCCTATTGGTATGAGTGCCTGAAGAATTGTTACGGAGACGTCCTCGCTGACATTGCTGTTTTCTTTGACAATGTAGTTTGTCAAAGCTTGAAGTAATTGATTGTTCTCGTGCATGGAGTGCTGATCTTCATTAGGGCTTGTGGTTGGATTACTATTACCGGAAGCGTCTAGGAAGAGGGCTCGCCATTGGCTTTGCTCATTGTTTGGTGCATTGTTTCCAGTTTCATCTGGTTTTTGTGTTTCTTCGCTATTTCCGGTTACTGCTACTAATGCTGTAGCTGTTACTATAGTCGGTGTTTGAATATTGGTCGAGGACGCAGTCGGGGATAGGTTTGTGGCACCGAGAATGACGTGTCTGAGCCAAGACTGCAATTTTTCACTGTCTACGTTCGCCAAGCTAGATACCGAACTACACAGACGATCTAGAGATTCGTCGGTGTTCTTTTCGGCAGCTTTGAAGAGTTTGTTAAAGAAATGTAGGACATTCGTACTAAACTGCTGAGACGATTGAGGAGATGCTATTGACATTAATACCGAAACCAAAGTGCGATTGGCATTGGGAGCAAAGAACTGATCCAGGGCTTTGCAACCCACTGGTTTCTCCAGAAGTTGTTCCCAATATTTTATACACTGCTTCAGGATCTTCTCGTCGACAGACACGTTAATGGTATCTTCATTATTGCTGGCATATTCCATGATCAGATTGTAGGTATGATTTAAAACGAAGAGATGCCCACGTAGTTGTCTAGCTTCAGTTTCGACATCGCCTAAGAGTTTACCTAGTGTTTTGGAAGCCATCTCCTGGAGGTACTCAGTCCTGGCATCCATGGTTAGTGGTACTAAGATATCTATGGCTTGAGTGCGGATATCTGATTGTTCTGGCGCAGTAGCATGCCTAAAATATAGAACCAGATGTGATTACAAAAGTTTCTTCGTTTATCAGTAACCTCCATCTACTTACGTAACATATTCCATGATGAAAGCCACCAGAGAATAAAGTAAATTTTTCAGGGATGGATTGATGGAGAATGTTCCATACTCTGATAAAGAGCTGATATGATGATTTACTGTAGCGAGGATGTAGCTCTCGGCAGGTATTATGTCGTTCGCATAGGTATTCTACAACAAAACCATTCATGAATAACCTAATATATCATTTCCGGTATTATACCATCGTGCTGAAGAAGAGATTTTATCGCCTACCCAAGGAACATGTGAAACATTAATGGCTTTCCACTTCTCAAGAACGGATCGAATACTGCTTGGCAACAATGTAACCAGGGAGGACTCCATGGCCCAGTTGGCACCAGCCATAGAAATAATACCATCCAATACCAAGTAGTCACGAATCGTGTACTTTCCCACAGGTTCAGAGGATTCCTGTATCTGATATAAAACACTCGATCGACAAGAAAATAGGATTGATTCCGTCAAGGTCAAGATATGTAGAAGTATATCCATAATCATCTTATTTGTGCCGGAAGAGATGGACTCTGATGTTTGTGGATTCCTAAAAATGTACCGACAGATTGCAATGTCGTTCTTGAAGATGAATTTTAATGCCTTAATGCCAGATTTTACTTACTTGGATGCTTCAATATTGTCAGTGGGACTCTTCGATATACTTTCGTCCATTAGAACTTGAAGTTTCCCAATGACAGCTGCTAAAATAGTCAGAGAGCTGAGCTTCGGTAATGCGGATTTTGGCATTATTTTATCATCAGCGTTTATTTCTGGTTTAAGGGAGTTGATGCAGTTCTTAGCCAAAGTTATGTCGTACTTCAGAGAATTCACTGTCGACGATACTGTCTTCAGTAGGTTTTCTGCGTACTGAGTGTACATGCCTTGTTTTACCAAACAATCCTGCAATAGATATGCATTTCGATAACATGTGTACTTCTAGATATGCAATATAAGGAATCCTAAATTTTGTTATAAAGTTAAATCTACCTTCATCCATCCAGTGAATGTTTTGTAGGCAGCTCTGGGACCCCAAATCAAAGAATGAAGCAGCATTGGACCAGCTGGTATTTCCTCACCTAATGCCAGCTTGTCCATGTACGGTGTCGATGGTGGCAACATCAGCAACAATCTATACACAAATGAAGAAAATAACAATTAACGATAATGAACAATAGAGACATTGAAAGAAATTTATCAGAGAAAAAGTGACGTATACCTCCAACAAATAGAAAAGCAATACTGCGTAGCACACAGACCAGTGGGAGTCATCTTGTCTTTGCTGTCCGGAGATAACTTCTGATGTACACTCGTCTGATTAACAACATTTAGGATATCGATAAGAGCATCCACGAGGAGAGGATATTTCAATTTATCTGGGGTGCCCAAGATGAAGTTGCATGCCTTGAGAAAGGTGCAGAAAACGAGTTAATAACGGTTAAATATTGAAATTAACTCGCTTCACAAAGATACATACGAGTCCATCCAACTTCGGTGTGTCTTGATTGTTAAAATCGGAAGGAGTTAAGTTATAGAACCTAGGCTTCATTGAAAATTCATCCTGAACGCTGAATTTACGGTAGTTATCCTCTATTTCCTTCCAAGGCGTGTAGATTCTGGAAGCTTGATCATCTCCTTCTTTAGTATCCGTAACTAAACTAGTTGCGGACAACAAATTCCATCGAACCTACAATAAACGAAAATTTAAAAAAATCTGTGGAAAATCTAAGTTACGTAAAAACATATATTGTGAATATTTGTACGAGTTTTTTACTACCACTCAGTTGTCACTTTCATCCTGGTGGCCCTGTTATCTCGTGTCAGCTTCACGACAGCTTGACATTATTTTAGCATTTTCGGATTTAATGATGCACAAAATTTATAATAATGAGTAATTAACTAAAGAATGAATAATTTAATAGAAAAATGTATACATTTTAAAATTATTACTATGGCATGTAAGAGCTATAGCGAAGTACCGACTAAATGCATATTTTAATTCAATAGATCAACAATTCCTCATTTAATTAAATACCTGCACAAGCAATGTAGGTGGTGCGTCGTAAAGATGTTTCATCATGTATTCGAGTAAAAGTAGAAGTCTCGATAGATGAAGCAGCTGTGAATCCTTCATTGACGTTTTAACAGCTTCGCTACATCGCACTGCACCGCTGCTAGTGACTAGTAAGACTGACTTTTTCTGCATTAAATTTAGCGAATGAAATAAAATCAAAACTAACTGTGCGTGTTCCACATTTAAATCTGAAAAAATTGAAAGCGACTCATTAGTGTGGAACAAAATCAGGTTTGATATCGCATTCCAACTGTTTTCAAACCTTCATTCTCAGTCTCAAAACTCGTTGGCGGATTGCACACATTTTCCACCATTGTTGTAACAAGTCGATGCCAAATGCATAAACATGCAGCTTCTTTTTCTGATTGAGGCTTCAGTAATAGAATCTGTCATAAAAATATGGGTCAAACCACATTACTCAAATATTCGATACTTAAAAAGAATAGTTAAATGTCAAATGCAATATACCTGAGCAAGTACTCCAAGTGTTCTTGGATAGACTTGTAGTGGCCACGAGGTACTTGTATTTTCTGTGGACCATGGGCTGACTCCCAAATGATGTAGTAGGGTGTTTTGAAGTGCCTCGCTTAGGGTATTACGGGCCAATAGGTTATGTGTATATCGATTCAGTGCTTGAGAGAATTCAGAATACATCTTGCCCAAGGTTGCACCATAATACACAGAGATAGTACCTGGAATGTTTCAGCATGTCACGTTAACAAATGTATTAATAAACAAGAAACTACATAAGAAAAATTAACTCGAGAGCTTTTTTATTCACTAACCTGTTTCTGTACCAGCAGCTTCGTAATCCAGATCCCTTATAATAGCCGCCAGGATGACCATCTGCTGTTCTACCAGACCATTTACAACGTATTCGCGCACGTATACACTTCTGCTACCTATCAGGTGTTGATTCATAAATTGGAAGATCTGAGTAGCCAACGATATATACTGCAACAAATATATACATATACAGAATATGATCGACGTATTTAAAAAAAGTCAACATTTTGATGAAACAGATGAAGTGAAATAAGATGAGATGAATATAAAATATAGTAACCGTTTGGCAAACAAAAATAAGGTATACAAAGAGTAATTTTGTTAACATACGCCATCAGGTTCTCTGTTGTCAGGAACTATGGTTGTCGTGGTACGTTCGGCATTGGCCTCGTTGCTAGTCTCCTTCGTAGTATTTGTAGGCGAACCGTCCGAAGGTGCCAGGGTCTCTTCGAACCATAGACCAAGGATGGGCTCGCTGTCCTCCTCTACCGACAGAACAGTTTGTTCTTCGTGGTGAACATACACAAGAGAGTTAGTATAATGGACAGAAACGAGATGAGGATGCGCACAATGTTAGGGACAAAGCACAAAAAGTAGTACTACAATGAACGGATAACACATATTAAAGAAAGGAACCTACAAGTTATTTGATAGTTAGTGGACAGAGTGAGAGGCTTATGTTCCAATATCTTGAAGAAGGGAGGCTGAGTTGCTTAACTGTAGTTATAAACATTTATATCTAAAGTGTGAAAATTCTATGGAAAGAGAAGCAACAAATAGCTAGATGAATTGACATTAATTTCTTTTTCACAAGTTTTTTTACCTTCGTCTGTAGTGCTTTCTGAGCAACTCAGAAGATCTTCGTAGTATGTCGTAGAATCAGACTGACTTAAAGTGTCACCTTCTAAAGGATGTTTTTGAACTCTCATCAAAGCACATGCCTGCAACAAGGCAATGAATCTTTTGTAGAAATGCACTTGGCGTAATCGATTTTTGCATTATTAATATGTTTTATTACAGTATAAACCGCCAAAGAAAAAAATGCAATTGTTAATTATTATATTTAGTCTGAACCATTATAAAAATAGTTTTATGTAAAAGGCAATCTACATATTCAGACTGTCTATAAAACAGACTCTTGTACTATGACCATTAGATGATGTACTGAAATTATAACCCATAGACAATTATTCGTATAAGGATTTAACCTTTTGCGGACGGAACGGTTCGAATCTCAGCGCTCTGTAGAGCCGAGTCGAGAAATTGCATATATGTGTCTTTCGGCTCTATCAGCTGGTTTCGTCAAACACATATATGCGTCCATCGCCTATACTTATGGTTTTATTTACGTTGAATACATATATACGTCGATCGTCCGCAAAGGGTTAATATATTCTTCATTATTGTTCAATTTCCAAGAGACACGATAAACGTAATTTCAAGCGTCTTTTTGAATATTTATACAATTTTAGAAAAATTTTAACTTTCAATCAATTCCTTACAAAATATAAACATCTTCAAACATATTACAAAGTTAGATATTCTACTCGAATAATATTGACAATAAAAGTGTATAGATTAATCGTGACGAACCTTTCGATAACTTATAGTCGCCAGATAGAAAAGTAGATGATTTAGTGGCACAGCCTGAAGAAACGTAGCTGCTCTCTGCAGTGCAGTAGCAGTTGCTAAGATATCTAAAGGTGCAGGTTCAGGAGTAGTTGATTGTTCCGTTCCAGCTTCCACTGACACATCCTCTAATAGTGCACTCATCAAAGTTAGGGCATGCGAGGCCAATGCCACTGACAGCACTCCGAAACCTTGTTGTCTAAATAATAAATGAGAATTTCATACAAATGTGTAAATCCTAAATATTATTGACGTAAAACTAAAATAATATAAAGTTGCTTGATACACATTTAAAAAAAAAGAACTTACACTTTCATCAAATTAATACGACCGGTCCCATCACGTGCTTTGCTTGGAGATTTTCCTTTATCTTCTTTACCTTTATCAGCTGCACTAAAACTGCTTACCGAAAGCTGTGCTTGTAGTCCAGCGACCAATAGCCAAACTCCAATCAACAAATGATTTTGTAATTGCTGTTAAAGAAAAAAAAAACATTAGTTAATAGAAACCATAATTAATTGTAAAATGTAAAAAAAAATGAGTAGCAAATAAATTCTTACATGACCACCAGCACGAGTACTGTACTTTATAACATTAGATACAAGTCCAAATATTTCAAGACTCTTTTCAACCACAGTAATTGCTAAGGTGTCATATTCCTCTTCGGCACTTTTTCCACCCTGAGCATTCTGAGTATTAGTCGATGTGTTTGTGCTGCACTTTGGCGAAACGGCATTTGTTATTCCTACTATGCTCGATGCAGTTGCATTGGCAATCGAACAGTAGAGGCATGACATTGTCAGCAATGATAGTTTTTCGAGTTTAGCAGGTGTCAATGGCTCAAGGACTGGCAAGGATACTACACTGTGCACGATATTTATATCGTTCACAATCGAGTGTAGACTGTGTCGTATAACGTGGGCGTCCGAATGGTTTGCAGGCAGACTAAACGTCTTTTTGTTTAAGTACGCTTGATACTTGCGCGTGTATCTTGACAGATGTGGTAAATTAGAACACATGTCAAGTAGAGTATCTCCAGCACCCATACTTTGTAAAGTGTTGATATTATTGGCCACAAACATCATCTGAAAAAAATAATGATGTACTCTTGATGCCATAACTATGCATGAAAATGACTTGTATTTAGATCCTTCATTTAATATTACATATGGTTGAATAACAAGCAGATATTCTTCTTGTTGAATCTCTCAGGAAGATAATCTCTCGAAGACATAGTTTATGCATGGTAAAATTATATTCATTTTCTTGAATGTGCAACAATCAAATGTAGGGTCTAAATAGAAAATTAATATTAAACTAACTTTAGTGTCATTGCCAGAATCATTTCCTGATGCATCAGATGCTAGTTTATTGCCTCCATCACTTGTGTTATCACTTGGATTCGACATGATTGGTGTAAAATCTTGAAGAGGTGTTGTTAACTGCTCCAAAATACTGCTAGACAAATCATTGCGAGCACGTTTGGATTCTTTTACAGGTTGTGGAGAAGTTTCTTTGTCACTTCCATTTGATGAAGACTTTACGTTTGAAGGCAGTTTTGTATTTTTCAAAATTGCCAGCAATACTACTTCCTCGGTTTTTGTCAACAGAGATTGTCCTGTGCATAATGCACGGACTGGAAGAAGTAATTGCTTTGTAGTCAAGATCGTTGAAGAACCATCTCCAGGTTGTGTTTGATGCTGTGGCAATTTGTCCACCAGATAAGTAAGCAGAATTCTGCATGCTTGGCAGACAGTTGAAATTTGACTCTTTGATACTGATAACCAAAACGATAAAAGAGTATTAATAGTTGTGCAATGACTATTGGTTATTAATCACTACTTTTATTACCATGGATATTATTGTATAAGCTACTAGAAATTTCAGATACACACCCATGAACTATCAGTACCTATATATTGTTAACCCTTGCACTCGACATTTCTCCATTTCCTATATATTTTGATGCCTGAGAGGGGACAGTCGAGTGCAAAAGGTTAAGTAAGATATTATGCTCATAGATAAGTCTAAAATCAAGTGAACAGGAATACACTATTATTCCAAAGTAATACTCTACACCTGAGAGGAGCTTTTATAGTAATATTAAGACATGTCATAGAATAAACATTAAAATTCAGGCTGCTTAAAAAGACTATATAATCCACATTCTTGATTTACCTTACACATGATTCAAATATTCAAATTATATTGCAACATTGCTCTAAATGATGTGTGGAATATTGGAAGTAAACTGATTTAAACCTATACTCTAAATATTTTCTAGAAAAGAGGATGTACTATGTATCCTAGATCATGACTTCATATCAAGAAACAAAGACGTTATTTATTCTAAAAACTCGTGTTAAAAAAGAACTTATTAACATCAAATGCAATTCCACGCCCAATAATTTGTGGCATATAATCGAAAATCTATCTATATGCGCAGAGCTCTCTTGCAAATCAGCACTAATAAGTGCCAGGTCATTAGGAAACTTACGCGTACTAGCAGAGCCACTGATGTAATCGGCAACAAGTGCTGCAAATGACGTATAAAATGCTTCATATTGTTCCTCGTGCGACGAAAATTCAGATTCACTGTAAAAATGTAAAAGGAAGGAATCAATAAACGTAAGTTCTCGACTCTTAGTGACAAGCATCCATTTCTGTGCGTCAGCACGGACTCAACGTCGATGAAAGTACAATTTTTCCTAAGAACTTCCGCTATGTTTCACTTTAAAATTTGACATACCTCTTTATTATGGCTTTAACAAGATCGAGAATCTCATTTTTGTTAAAAGAGCCATAAGATGCAGATAAAATCGGCTTTATTATTGATGCCCAATCGACAGCACCTCCACTCTTCGCCGCCATTTTGGAAACTGTTATAAAGAATTGGGATATTTCGAGAATGAGCTTTCAGCTTGGCGCCCTCTTAGCAACATTTGTTAAAACTTTTGCACACAGTACATAACGTATATTTTTATGTACAGTAGGTAACGTATACTATAATTTTTGCTAGTAATATTTCATAGCGTCATGGAAGACAAAACAAAAATATTCAAATCCAATTCGCATAGGTATTTGTAGAGATGATTTGACACAAAAATTCACCCTTTTGTAAAACTGTGCAAGTTAATTTGCAAATCGAAGGTTTATCAGTGAAAGTTTGTTATAAAAACAGAACAATATTGCAGATTTTTCACCGGTTGAATAATAACATAGTCACTAGCAATTAAACAGGTGTTCAATTTTAGTAGTACTTACTAGATTCGTCAGCAACTCGTTTACATTGGATCCATTTCGTTACTACGTTCAGCATCGTTTGAAAACAATTCATAATCATCGACTACCCATTGCATCGTTCCAAGGGTTCAGACTATGAGAAATTTACTCTAAAAAATAATCGTTAAAGACAAGTAAGTATCAATTTAAAGCTGGTTTCAAGGACTAACCTGCTGTTCAGATAATAAACGTACTGTTATCACCGATGGTGATTCATTGACAGTTTTAGACCGCATGATTATGATACGTTTTACACTTTAATTCTGGTGTTCTGCTTTTTTCCCTGTTTCAAATGATTCAGACGTACCAATGATCACTTAAAAATAACATCATTAACTAACACTTTATACATAATAAATAAATATGTCATATGGATTTTCTGTGTCACATCTTTTATTCAGTAGCATAATATGCTTATATTATAAGAGAAGAAAAAACACCAGACTGTTGGGTTGCTTTTCTTGCATTCTATAAAACTTATAAATAGATATTTGAAATGAAATGACAAATTTGTTTCTTTTCAATATTATATGCATACCGAGTAAGCCAAAAGTCGACATACTCGAAAATATATATGATTGCAAATATTTTCTTGACATTTGGCCCACATGTTAGAACGTTGTTTGCTCATGAGCATGTGACAGCCATAGACGAATAATACACCTCATGTATATGCAATGTATATAGCATAAAGTATTTCCTGATTATACCATATGGCGTAAATGAATGTACTTTCAACGAAGAATATAATACTTTTTACACATACAGGGTAGGGCGAAAAACACGGTACAACGAAAAGTAGGTGATTTCTTAAATGAAAATAAATCGAAATTGAAAAACAAATATTTTCTCTACGAGCCTTCATTTTTAAGAAAATAAGCTTAAAAAATTCGTCAAGTACCTAAAAATAAAACCTCGCAGAGAAAAAAAATTATTGTACAAATTCAATATACGTTTCCATAAGGAATCACCTCCTTCTCGGTTGTACCACGATTTTCGTCCCACCCTGTATACTTGAACGATTATGATAATACAGTATAACAAATAAATAAAAAAGGAAGAAAGGGAACGAATGATAGATAATCGTAAACGACAATAACAACAATTTATTCGATCGCCATAATGTCGGAATACATACACAACATCTGATTGCCTTGAACTAAAATGGGATTCTCATAATCGGTTCGCATTTCTATCAAAGGCCACGCGTAGTGGTTTACGAATATCGAAGATTTTCACAGAATAACCCAACCTTTCTCATCCTCATATAGTCAACCTTCTTTGAGGCGGTTTCATATCTCTTTAAGCTCAATCGTTTGATTTTCGTTGTACGTTCAAAATTTCCCGCCTCCGTATAATACCCGCTTAGTCATATAGCATTAATAAAGAATTCCAACATTCCGCCGCCAATCCACACGAAATACATTACAAACGAACAGGTATTTCACATGTGTTCGGCCCGTGAGATCAGCACAATTTTCAGGGGATTCGTTTTTTCAAATAAATTACGTAAAAGGAATACTCCGAATTTAACGACAAGATAAAAATAAATATTGTCAATAGATCGTCGGACTAATAATTTGCAAAAAAAATTCGTACTTTCTCGCCATTGAGAACCAATAAAAATTTCTTTTTAACAGTAGCCAACATTGAACATCTGCTGTACTATGACAGACAGGCAATTTTCATAGTGCAAATGCAATGGCCTCTTCTAACGTGTGTATCGTGTATTATTGGTAGGAGACAAAATTCACTAATAAATTAGCATCATTGACAGTATACGGGGATGCAAGGCGTTTGAAAAATTCCAAGTTACATATGTATCGTAGATTATGAAAAATAATTTCACACAGTATTATACCGATATAATAAGTATTACCATTAGTCGATAACTGTAGATCTAACAATAAGCAGTCCATGGTTAATCAGTGATGCCAATTTATAAGTATTCTTGTACCCTGATTTTTCATCGGTTTTATTATTCACGCGAATAAGATGCGCTAACAGATAATCACAGCCCGTTACAAAAATTTCGCAACCCCCACCCTTACGTCACGTCGTGTCACCCCGCAATAAATGTTTCGGCTAATTCATTCCACTAAACGATTATTTCACATCTCACAGAAACACGCGTTGCCTTATATGTAAATTACTTAATTAATTAGCATGTCTCTTTTTTATATTGGTACGCCTAAGTAGTCTTACGTACATATGATTACAGTGATTGTGCAAGCTTAATAAATGACTATTAGCAGGCTTAATTAATGTCGACATATTTATGATTATAAATAATTGTTTTAATTAAAAAAACCCATTCGAAACATATTATTATCAAATGTCAACACTTCCGTTGAAGCAGACTAGCTACGCGCGAAGTACAAATAATTCAGTCACGAAGACTTTAATTTAATTAGAAAAAAAAAATTAGTCGCTTTTAAGATTTCTCTTGTACTCGCGTGTACATAAAAAAAGGTAATTCATTTATGCAGATTTACTTACAATAGATATAAGTATTCATAGTATCTACGGATACCCGTGAGTATAGCCTCGAAGTACATAGCAAATATTTAGATATGTATCATATGCGCCTACGTTCACGTATCAGTACGTTAAAAATCTATTTAAAAAAAACGTCTATTGGTAATAGTATATAGGTATAAGTAGTATCGATCATTTAGGAAATAGTAGATTAGCATTAATTGCATAATTAATTTGTAAGCACATTATTATTTTTAAGGCTTTTAACCTAATCACTTATCAGTAGCCTCTGGCGTACGAGTTGCGTTAACCATTATGAGCTAACTGACGAGAATTTTTTTACATATTACTTATAGAATTTCTTCATTCTTCGTGCGAACAGATGCATCTTATACAGGTATTGACGAAAACCCAGTGATTTTTTGAAAGATAGTAAAACCGTTTAATGTTTTAATAATATTAGGAAAAAACAAGTCTGTAGTTTGAATAGTATACGGAGTACGTGGTTCATATATTTCCGTTACTGATCGCCTCCAGTGGTCTGAAGTTGGATCGTATCGAAATGTATATTATGGCCGTCTAATAAATTCCCACGTAATGACTTGCATGTCACTGGGTCGTTGCCTATAGGGATAAACTAATTTGTGTATCAGCTGGATACAAATAAAGTAATACATATTGTGTTATTAGAGGAATTAACCCACGTTTCTACGGTGTGATAAAAGTGAAATATACCTACTGCAGATCCATAAGGGTCGACGTGATAATGTGTGTGGTATTAAAGGGAAAAAATGTATGGTAATTTTACCTTGCCGCAGGTATGCCAACCGACTGCTACGAAGTAAATAATGCTACAAAAGCTCCTGTGCTGTAAATGCTACTGTTTTCAGGGATAAGAACAAGAGGAATAAAAACAGAAGAACATGTGTAACGAAGAAGAAAATGTGAAATTGCTTAGATCATCTCATGTGGAAAACCCTTGTTCCAATGTCAATTATTACGAGTTCGCATATCGTTTTCGAGCGATGTTTTCTAGAAGAAACAGACCTAACCTATATGCACGGTAAAATCAGGCGAGCGTAAAACGACCTGTGGTAATCAATTTATATGGAACATTGAGCAGCTTAATAATCCGCGTAGAAGAATAAGGTAAAGAGGCAAAAGGGAAAATAAGTAGTGATATAAAACGGCGCACATTCATCGTCAAATAATAGCATAGAGAAAAGAAGTGAAAATAATAAAAAAAACGGAATAATCGTTTAACGCGTTAACGTCTTATTATAAAGAATGTTTATTAACAGTGCTAAACCAAATTAAATTAATTCTTTTGTCACATCTACGTAAAACAATACTTTGAAGAAGGCAAGAATTGATATCCGATAGAAATAATAGAGCGAAATAAAATTATGTTAAAAACTAGACGACAGATATTAATCGACCTGATTGCTTGTAAAATATGAGCAAATGTACGTTGATTTTTAGTAGTACGTATAGCGTTAAAAGGTCAAGAAGCTACAGGCTGTTTCAATCTATATATACAGCTTCCTTGTAAGTTAAATCAATAAGCATCTCAGCATAGCGTAGGAGGAAGGAGGATATCCGTGATTGTAAAGAGAAGTTGGAAGGAAAACCGAATATCTAATACCGCAGAGAAAAGTTTGAATATCAATTTCCAACGCAGATGGCGCACGTATCGTTTGCGCAACTTCAATCTCTTACATGCTCAAATCATACTTTATCGTAGGGTCTGCGTTATTGAATATCCGATAGCGAGTCTCGTACATTGAAATCTGTTTGCAATTTCCATCACGGTTTTACTCCCATGTTGAAGTTTCTAATAACGTTGGACAGCACCTAATTTCAGTGAATGCCTTAGATATATAAATTGGATTAGAATCGATATCAAGCTTGTTTTGACTCATTAAATACGATTAAATGAAACATGACGTTTGGCGAATTATTAATTCTAAAATAATTTTATTCCTAGAAATTAGTACGAACCAATAATTTCCTTCGTAAAGAAATTTGGAAATAATTTCTTGAAAAATCAAAAAGCTGTTCACTTGTCTCCTGCTAGCATGTTTCATCAGAGACCCATTTACTTCCTAGATTTTCATTATACGAAATGAACTCCGTGAACTTAATTTGCAATGTTTTTGAACGAACCACGAATAATGGTCACGCGATATTGTTACTTCGCGTGCAATTAGTTTTAATTACATTAATTTAGTAAACTCGACCATTAAAGCCTTCAGCCCTGACAACTTAACATAAATTTATTCTTATGACGTATAGAAATTTGAAAAAAATATCATATTTGTACAACTTTCATATCCGCTTATGCTTATTAGATTTTTTCCTAATAGACACACATGAAGTTATCTGTGAAAGAAATATAATTGCATAATTCAAGGGACATGTAAATATCGACAAGGAATTTTGGAAGCTGCAGTACATTCCGACATTAAAGAATTGAAAAACTGACAAAAAAAAGTATAAAACATAAGAAATCTTCATACATAAGAAAACATGTACGTCTGACTTATGTAATTTTTCAATGTTTAAATAACCATAAGCTTCTATATCCCAAACGCTCCTTTAATCTCTTAACACATTTGTTCCTACATTCTTCACTAAATTTTTCACAAGAAAGTCACGAACATTCCGATCATGTGGACCGTCGCACACAATTTACTTTGAATAACGTCTCATTCTCATTTCACGTGTGTATACACCTTTATTCAGGGCCATTACGCCACCCGAAGGTAAGGTGGTTCTACTATGAAAATTGATAAAAATCAAATGGGTAAAACCTTCAACAGCTGGTACAACACTCGTGAATAACCACATGTGTGTGCACAGATCCACACGTGTCTACAAACATATTAGTCTCAAGAGACGATCACGTTCCAGTCGTTTACCCATATATTGCATATTTGGAATTTCCCACAAGATCATCGAATATTTATTATTATTAATATCCGTCATAGAATGAAATTTGTGACCTTTGACGTCTCACAATAGCGATTAACATTAAAAAAAAAAAAAACATAACTAGGCCAGCGTTCATGGGGCTTTGAATAACGAAATAGAAACATAAAGATCCAAAAGAAAATGAAAACGGAAAAAAAAAATTTTAAATGCCATTTAAAACCACACAGACAATATACGGATAAAGATACAGGAAAATTTGAAAGCCAAAAAATTAAAAAAAAAAAATTCGTGCTTTCAGCTAACGATAATTTAGAGAGAATATAAATTCAGCGAAAATTCAAAGAGAATCGTTAAAAATAAAATGTCTTCTCTGGTCCAGAGGATTCTTCTCATTGAAAATCCTAAGAAAGTCAATAACACATCTTACTCGTGGACCGATTAACGATGCTGAATTTAATTAGATAATTCAAGATTCAGCTAATAATACAGTACACAGTATCTCAAAGGAGCATTGAGATGATAAACGATATCGATATATGTGGACCAATCGAAGGGCTTATCTCATTAATAAATGATCCAATAATCTCACCTTGTCTAAATTGTAGAAATTGTTTTCATCGTATGTAATTGCTTTAACCTTCTTTCATCTTTTTCTTCCTTTTCACGTACTCCTTCGTCCACGCACTCATAATAACACATACTCGACTTCTCTTTCTCTCTGTCACTTACAAGCGTTTTAACTATTCAATTACTTAATCTAAAAATCTACGTATTTGTATCACACGTGTCTTTCGTTTATTTGCGGAAAGTAACCCGCAAAAATGTTCAGATATCCTTATCCCTTAATCCACATGTCCTCCCTCTGTCTGTTAACGATGAAAAATTCAAATTCGACGGGATTTTCCCGCTGCAATCTATCGCAACAACAAGAACTACCGAAAGCAAAGCAATTTTTAATTATCACTCGTCTTCCATTTTGATAAACCAACATACAAGAAACGTATGCGCGCGCACATTATGTACATATATATATACACGCCTGTACTGTACGTCACGTTCGTTTCTGTACGTAACTACATAATTTACGTATATGGTTCGTAGGTGCGTTATATATATATATATATATATATATATATATTCTAAAAAAAACAACTCAAGTTTTTAGATAAAATTTGCAAAATCCTCGCAATTCGTAACGCGCTCTTTTGGTTTTACATTTTTGCCCATTTTCGCACAGAAGGCTTTTAACCTAATCACTTCAGTCAGGATACATGAAATCCGGGTCTCTGTTGTCTTTTTTCAAAAGGATGAAACAATGAAAGACAAATAAAATCGCTTTTCTTTATCTATCGGTAACGCGATCGTCTGATACGATATTACATATGATACGATACGTAGAGTACGCGTACTTAGCATAAAAAAACAACAATATAAAATTCCTCGCTCCCTATTCAGCTCCATAACATTATGTATATATCTATGTGTATATTAAATATAATATATATAATATACTCGCATATATTACTGACGTATACACATCTACTAATATGAGTATACGTCGTTTAAGCGCGCCTTGATATTTACGTGTAATTTAATAGCAATCGTTATCACACAATTTTCATTAATTTTCATTATTTCATAAAAAAAAAAGATATTATAGCACATTGTCCAAAATTAATGTTCACTCTGATCATTGAATGCGATGGTAGATCGAGTTAAGTGTAAATGAAAAAAAAAAGTGTCATATATTAAAAACAAAAGAAATTTCAAATCTTCGTACTTGACTTGTCGAGTTTTATGAAAGTCATTACAGCCAGGATCGACTTGATTTTTTATATTGACCATAAACTAGTTGATCCAGATAACAGGTGGTGATGAAGCAGCCTTTAATTTTATTTCGTTATTTCATTATACTTAGTTTGGTAATTTGCCGACTTTAGTAATATGCCCTATTGGTATATCTATATATACTGGTAATATACAGCGCATTCGAATGAAGTGTCGTAACTGTTTTAGGGTAGCCGAAGGTACAAAAAACCTTGTGTCGTTACGATTACCCTTGTTATTATTGTTGCTGTCATCGTGTTAATTGTCATTAGTCATTAGTTACTTATAAATTATTGATTCCCAGCACTACGATCTGGCAAAGCATGCACGCTCGCATGTACACGTACAGCCTGTATCATATTGCACGTATGTCCTAGGGATATTCTGTTCCTAGTGATAAACGTGTCATTTAATTCTGATTGAAAACAGTCGGGCGTCTAATTATTATCGATCTAGGAAGAAAACGAATCGTAACAGATACACTGCGTCTATAATACAAAATTACTGTATAAAGATTTATCCCTTTATTCCCTTAGTACATATAAAGTACTAGGATATGGGGTTTTTTGAGTTTATCACTAGGAACGTAGACTCTGCTGTATGTTTACTCGTTATGTGGTATGTACGTGTTATGTATTTGACTACACGCAGCTTTCTACACTTGGATCGAACCTGCCGATGGTATTAATTAATAACAATTAATCACGCGCTTAATAATTAGTGACGCGAATTCAAACGTATTTCTTAGTTATGGGCAATTGAATGATTTAACCTTCCATTTACCCGTTGATTCTTCAAATTTGCGCACGTCGAATCGACCTTACGGGCTGCGGCCTCGTACCGAGTGAAATGTCTTTTTCGGTTAAATGAAAATGCCAATGAAAAAAGTGTTTTAACGATAACAAAGTAATATAATAAAAAATTCATTTTATTGCTAGAATTATGATGTATCGCTTTATTTTTTATTGACTCAAGAAAAAGTCGACTTTGGGAGTTTTGCCGGTTTTTTTAAATCGGTACAAGTCCCCACCCACCTCCCTATATTGAGAGCAATAAGCGGCTGAACTAGTCTCTTTCTTTTTTTTTATTTAATTACCTAGTAGTAATATTTATTCGTTCTATCTGTACTTGCATTTTCTCAAGTCTAGATCCTCCTTATATTATGACTACGTATATGCCTAGTGACGTTGAATTATTAGCACAGGGCTTGATTAACATGTTTTCACATTTTTCAATAACACATAGGGATCTAGTTTGTAAGAATGATTTTCAAACTTAGCAAACGTAAAGTCTTTCACTGGGGAAATAGTCAATTGAATATTTTTATTTTAACTGTGAATTGAGGTTTTTTCAAAAATTAAATTCTGTACTGTGAAATCAAATTTTTAAGTGACCGCCATTTTGAAATTGAACAATTTCATCGATACTATGTCAAAGCTCTGACCAGTCGATTTTTCGATGAGATGTCTATTGATGCAACGATCCCTTGTGCATTTCGATTTTTTATCCAGTGTCAACATGAATCATTTCATTTCTTGAGCATGAGACGCCCCTGGCTTATGTACGCTTGGCATTCATTAGTACAAACATTATAATAAGAGGCACCGCGTCTTACAATTAATTAAACTACTGTAATCGTGAATTTCGTCACCGTAAATTGTCCTGCGAAAAAGAAAAAAGAAAGTTTAACTCATAGGTACGTATTGAACTTTTCTTTTGCCCAACAATTTCAAGTGACTATTTCAGCAAACGATTCACGATCGAGTTTCATTATTCTTGTTTAGATCTTCAGATCAATAGTTCAACAGCATTTTATACTTTTGTTTATGTTAGTTTTCATTTCTCGAAATCTTTCTTTCACTCGTTTCTCGTAGCTACGTATTTTCTTATTACGCCTAATTTAGTACGCAAAACCTCCGAGCAGCATCGTTTTAACTTGAATGACGTTTCTGATTGTAGTTTCGCGCCTTAAGTATGTCGTCATTGATTTTTGTGGAGAAAAAATTTTTTTCGTAGTTAATCGATCGATTAAAATTGTTAAATCATAGAAAAATCGTACTTAACAAAATGTATACGAGGCAATCAAGAGTATAGAAAAGTCTTTCGAATGATTTGTGCTGTTAAAAGGATTTTGTTAACGATAAAGAATTTTTTTTAATTTCTACTACTACCTACAGCGATATAGGAATATAATGATATGATCGATGGTTAATCAATAATCGAATTTACAATTCTTAATCTGAAGAGTGGAATTCATTTCGAGTATTATTTGTAATTAGAGAGAAAATTGGCGCAGCCATATTTCCAGAATCAATCAATCGAAAGGTCACGATTACCTGAGTTTATGGCCGACAGTGCCATCTGTTTATTTGACCAATTTCTCTCGAAAGGTACCTTAAGAGATCGCTTTGTAAGATCATTCGGTGACCAATATTTCTTCCGGGCTGTGTCCGTCACTGCTTTTTCTGATTCTGATGAATGTCGCGATTAAAAGCGATCAGAAACGTTTAGAAACCTCGTAACCACCTGAGATTATGTTGAATACACTGATTTGGTTTTCTATGCCAACATCTTCCAAGATACTTAAAAAAATGCGTATAAAAACTTAATCCGCTTACCACAAGATCTAATACACTTTCCGGATTTGCAAACTTTTTCCTCTGAAGGTACCTTAAGGATCAAGAAGAAGTGAGTAACCAAATATTCTGGGTCAAGGTAACATTGGTTTATCTCGTTATGCGACAAGAAATTATACCGTATAAAATTGAGCAAAAGAAACAATTCTTTTTAGGAGTCACTAATTGTAAGTATGGGAATTGAAAATGAACAGTATAAAATATATTATCCGGTTGAACACGAAACTGCGATTTTCAGGAGAAATCTTCAAGTGAATAAATTTTCACAAACTTTTATACGGTTAGCATTGTAATGCAGATTGAGGTTAAGAAAGAAAAGGCTAATTATTGGAATAATGAATAACACCAAATTAATAGATCAATTGTGTTCAGCTAGTCTTGAAAAATCCTGGAAAATATCGTTTACGCCCGTCGTCTGCAGACCCAGAAAAGGCAGTTGACTCGTCTGTATTATTGCGTGCTAATCGAGCTATTACTGCTTGTTGACATGTCGGATAACGGTGGTTCGTACTGTCGGATCCTAGGTGGCGGTGGTATCGGCAGGTTCGCGCTCTCCGGCAACGGCGGCAAAACGTTGCTTTGAAATTGTCCGGAAACGTTGCCGACCGGTTGGTAATTTGCCACGACGATGATCTTCCCGCTACGACTGCGTGCCTTCCCAACACCGAAGTAACGGCTGCTCGACCATATCAGCTGCGTGAAGTGGCCTGCGCACATGGGACATCAGGATCAGGCGAACATGATCTTTTATTGCGCACCTTACGTCGGGACACGGTACTCTGCGTTTTGCACTTTCCCGCCATATCGATGCAGCCATCTTGGATACTTTTTTTGCTTTCTACAGTCATAATATGAGTCAGCGAAAACGAGACGATAAAATTGTGTCTGACAGGATGCGGCGCACTACAAATGAAAATTGAACTGTATAAAATGCTCATAAAGAGTAAAGAGCTCAGAAGAAGTTGAGTACTTTTGATATAGCCATTTTGTTAGTCCGAATAACGTCTGATTTGCTGATTAGAACAAATTTACATTGAGACAAGTGTATATAATAATATTGTTCTGTTAAAATTTCATGATTCTGTTATTTGTTGTCAAAATAAAAATAACTCTGATAAGATTTATTTATTATGAATTTTTTTACATTTTTCATTGAGTTTCCTAGCTCTAAATGCATTCTTTATTCGTTAACTTCTGAGCGAGTGGGTGCGAGGTCACGGTCGGTAACGTCTCGTTGAAGATATCTAATATTAATAAACTTCAGTTCAGAAGTTGAAAGAAATATAGATACGTTACTTTTATTTATAAAACAATGGTCAAAGGTTTGATGGCGCTGAATTCAATTTAGTTTTGTCTTCAAAAATACTAGCCCACATATACATTTGATGATTTAAGTCGTCTACTTACTGACAGAGTGAAATTTATACTTTGTTAAGAAAAATTAAATAACTACATAAGGTGAATGCCGCAAACATCGGTCATGTACATACTAGTAATCGTCACTGTGTGTTTTGACTATAGCAAACTCTACAGTATTATAACACAACTAACGTTTACAGGCACGTACATGGCCGATGACTGGGCCATCTACCTTTTATGCCATTGTTTCAAAAAATGTCTTTGAAATAAGAATTTACACCAATTCAGGATAACGTGATTTGTAATTATTGTAGAGGAAAAAAAATTGGGCTCAACCGGGATTTGAACCCGGGACCTCTCGCACCCAAAGCGAGAATCATACCCCTAGACCATTGAGCCGTTGGTAAGTTTTTATTCAAAATGTTGACTTAGGATAACTAAATAAATCAAAACTATAGTGTGATAGTCGGAAAGATTTATCTACGGTAACCAACCAGCTTTAAGGATGATTAGAAATATGTATGTCTTTTTGTTTTGATTTTTAGGCTTAAATAAAAATGTATATGAGATTCTTGGTGCAATTAAAAACAAACTTTTCAAACAAAAAAAAAACCATTGAGCCGTTGTTGTGTATGTATGTTTAATACAATGTTATATATAAATAATATTGGAACACGTAATACACATATCACACAATTTTTATAAAATTATAATAAAAAAATATACTACAGTATAACTTTACCTCTACATGTAAAATAAACCAAATTACTAGATTCCTATACTGAGTCCTAAAAAACAAACCTGCATTAACATTAGCATGAAGAACATCCGGTTCCTTGAGGAAGTCGTATTGTCTAACAGCAGAGTACCAATAGGCAGCGACATCCTGTCCAGTGACGTCACCAGGAACTGCACCACCAGGACGACAATACAAATTTTGACCGACCTCCCGATCGTTTCTGTAGTAAAATGTATTCGTGTGCGCCAGATGATTGGCCCACGTTTGAGCATATTCGCATAACTGTAATAAAATTACGATAAATCATAACACATTTTCATGAATACAATCTACATAACCTATAAAAACTAATAGTATGAAATGAACCAAAAACATTAGGAACCAAAGGCCGAGAAAGGAATTCTGTATAATTTTAACGGGTAATTTGAATTTCTAGTTGTGACGTAATTTCGCTCATGCCAAGCGTACCGATAAGTTCACTTAAGTGAATTCTGTACAAACGCACCGGATTTCTAATGTCAAACAACATTATTCATACTGGAAGCATAGTGATTTTGGTACTAGAAATTGATATTTTATTTACTGGTAAAATAAATTGTATTCATACCCGTGACGTTCTTTATAAATATAATTTTGTATTAATAAAAATACAATGAACTACTTAATAATAATATTTAATTACACTTTAAGGGTTTTCGAAAAATATTTACCTGAGGTGACATACTCAACGGCGGAGCATTATGCCGTTGTCTATATACATTATGCCAGCATAAGCATTCCGTGATGAATTCGCTGTCTCTCCAGTCGGTTTCAAGGTCACTGCTATCGTGAGCTATGCTCATTGGTTTGCTGCTTAGTATCTGTAAAAAGTAAAATATTCGTCCAAATTATACAGATTCATTTGACTGATTACCCAACAATTGGAATTTTTATAAAAATTATAAATCAAATATTTGTCAAAGTATATACTCTTATGACTATAACGCGTAGTGTAAATCTCTGTTGGAGCAGACCTATTATCTACATAAATAACCTATTTAAATTCTGTCTGCTTTATGATGATTATATGTGCATTACATTCTGCAAATATAAATATATTGTACCAATGCACTGACCTACTTCCTTCAAACAACCTCAGACTTGACAAAGTTCAAATCAAATGCATTTTCATACGTGCGAAGGATTTGAATAGCAAGTTGGATTGTAGAAGGGAATTCATGTAACATGTAGCAGTAAGTGACATACCTACAAGATCTTCCACTCACTATGTACAGTAAAACGTGTAAGATATTAGCGGCTGTCACGTTCGTATATCTGGAGTGGATAGTCTTGTTTTTTAGGGTCTTTTGCTTTTTCCAACAACCTTGACACGATTCATTAAGTTCCAACCGCACGAAAATATTCGACAAGGATACATATGTATTTTGGGAACGTAAACCCTGTTGGGAGCATGTTTGCATATCTGCACACGATTCGACAGATACTATGGCGTGGCACGACACAATTTCTCAGGAAGGTGAGAGGTTAAAGTTCTACTGGCGGCGCTATTTCATTTACATACCAAGGGTTCGCATGTTGATCGCATTAAAATCGAATTCCAAGGGGTTTTATCGTTAACGATATTCTTTTTTCGTGTATGCATGTTTTGTCTGATACCCTTAGGGCTGTTTGACATTGAGACGTGCAACGTTTGTGGAACATTACATTATGGAATAAGTTTTAATGTTTTGAAGGGTCTATTTAAATTTTATTAAAAAATTGTTAATGTTAATGCTTATAAAGTAAACATGTATGTATATGTAGCTATTTATATATTTGAACATTGAGTTGTTCAAAAAGGTTTTTTTTTCTTAAGACATGTATGTCCATCTATTAGGAAAAAACGCAATTACTTTTTGTCCAACCCAATAAAAGTAATCTTTAATATTTCTGGCAGATTCTTGAAATGCCCTTTTATTTTTTGACAACATAACGATTATATATTGTTTCATTAATACTATTGTAGGTATAAGTTGCTGAATAATTAAAGTTTAATGATTTTTTAAATAATTCACTATCAAAATATCTCATATAGTTTATATAAGGTGAGTTAATATTTTAAGTGTTAAAGTTATTTGTACAATGATCTTTGACTTTGCCTTCTAATTGTTTGATGGCATAATGTATCAAGAATATATTATGTTTCACGTTTTGTGAAGTGTCATTAATTTCGTATATAACTAATTATTATTTTTATTATATTTATTTAAATTCTTGGCGACTCTTTGGTATTTTAAGATAAAGGTGGACAACTTCTTCAAAGTTGAACTAATGTAGCCTGGATCAAAGATAAATTTATGACATGGAGTGTACTAGGGGAATAGTGGTAGTTGCGGTAACGGTCACTAGGTGGCGAAATTCACATAAGCTTTTCTCGAATGTAGTCAAGTATACTATTGATTACTATATAAGACGGAATATCAGATGTTACGAATGTACTTGCTTCGGCAGTACATATACTAAAATTGGAACGATACAGAGAAGATTAGCATGGCCCCTGCGCAAGGATGACACGCAAAATCGTGAAGCGTTCCACATTTTTTGCAATTTAAGTATCAAATAAAAAAATTTGCATTTGTCCTTAGAAAAGTTCCATCCCTGCCTTACCTACTAATTTCACTTTTACTCGCTAGATGCCGCACAATTAGCGTTTCCCAAAAGTGTTTCGCAAGCTTCTTATTACTTTATATAGAATTAATAGGAACACAGTTACCGTACTTGCTTCGGCAGTACATATACTAAAATTGGAACGATACAGAGAAGATTAGCATGGCCCCTGCGCAAGGATGACACGCAAAATCGTGAAGCGTTCCACATTTTTTGCAATTTAAGTATCAAATAAAAAAATTTGCATTTGTCCTTAGAAAAGTTCCATCCCTGCCTTACCTACTAATTTCACTTTTACTCGCTAGATGCCGCACAATTAGCGTTTCCCAAAAGTGTTTCGCAAGCTTCTTATTACTTTATATAGAATTAATAGGAACACAGTTACCGTACTTGCTTCGGCAGTACATATACTAAAATTGGAACGATACAGAGAAGATTAGCATGGCCCCTGCGCAAGGATGACACGCAAAATCGTGAAGCGTTCCACATTTTTTTGCAATGTAAATTTAATTTCTCATTTACACACAATTAAAATCTTTCAAACCTCAAAAGCATCTCGAACTAAAAACCACGCACGGCAAACATAAAACAATGAAAAGTATCAATTTCTTTACAGCAAGGTAAATGAAGTTCTTTAGTTAAAAGGAAAGAATTTCAGTGACAAAAAAAGGCTACTTTAGTAAAGGTTACCCCTATTCATAACAGCCAAGGTTTCTTTGAAACGCTTCCTTTTGTAGCTCACGCTTTCTCCCTCTCTCTATTTTTTTTTACATAACCTAAAAACCTTCCCGAAACTTCATCACAATTTCACAGCCATCTCGGGCTTTCTCGGTCCCTCAATATTTCAGACTATGTCAACCTTATTCTAGTTGAAAGAACCACGATTTAAAATTTCTCCCTGCAAGATAATAATCGTTGCAACATTTGGAACACGTACACGTAAAATGAGTTTGCAATCCAAAAGATCAATGTATTTCTATGCAGTTATAATAATATTAATAGTGCAACCAATCATCCTAATTAATCGATAATAATTTGCATAAATTATTCTTAAAATATATTCAATTATTTAATCCACTATATTCAATATTAAAAATTATTTTTTCACATTACACTGACTGCCCCGTTAATTTCTTATTTGTGAACTGCCTACCACACATTTATACTATATATATAGTGCATAAAGTGTAGACAAAGGGTCTATTCTAGTTTGAGTACTCAGCAAACACAGTGCAACGCACTTTCGATCATCTCATTATGCAAGCATGCTTCCAATTAGAAACTCGTATATGGGCGCATATACATGCATTCATGCGGATACATAAATTTGCATTCCAATATGTATATCTATATGTGCGGATGCACATGACTAACTCAATTTATCATTAGGGTAGCCAAAAGCATTCCAATATCAGCCATCAATGTTCTTCATCAACGCTTTCGCTATGCACCACGATGGTTAAGCATGACGCCCTACGGGCTTATGTTCAGATAACAGAAATACTTTACTCCATAGAAATGTTTTATATTTTGAAAATTAGATGGATTTTTGAAAAAATTTTGTACAAAGACAATAGCTCAATTTTTTATTCTATGTAAATCACGGTACATTGCTTTTGCATAGTGCATGACAATGGAATGTCAAATGTCAAGGAAATTCATTGAGACATTCAAACTGTTCTGAATATAATTATATTATTACCAACTTGAAGAAGACATTATGATATTATATAAAAGGGAAGATTCCGTATAATATTTCAATTTATAATAAAAGGTCGAGTGACTCGTAGCAGAATTTCGTTCTTATATAAGAATCTGACATTGGCTGTGATCAAGGCGAAAGTCATCGCGACACCCATCGTCTTTCTGTGTTTAACGGAGTTACGAATTAAGAGTCAAAGTAGCAAATGGTCTCTGTTTTAATTTCTAGAAAAACCTATATAGTCTGTTATATGTCATATAAATATAATATAGTACATTGTTATATATTATATAAATATAATATAGTATACTGTTTCATTACCGGTATATACAGTGCTGATAAAAATTATGGACACGGTGCAGTGCTAGTCAAATTTCATTATGCCAATACTTCTGACCAGTACTGTACGCGTGTAGTATGTAGCACCTAGGTGGACTTGTTAATTAATTCATGCAGAGTCTATTACCAGACTTGCAATTGCATTTCTGTAAAAGATATTTCATATTAAAATATTCATATTAAAATATCCATATTAAAATATCCATATGCAAAGTTCTCATTCGATGCACATTTTCTTTTACTCTTACATAATAAGTCTGCATACCTCGGAAACTTGTTTGCAAGTACTTTCAATGTATCGATAAAGTATAGACGTAACCGTTAAAAGTTTGCAGTGTCTTTGAAATTAGGTTAGGGTAAGGAAAACTAGATGATATAGTAAGGTCGTTATATTGCGGGAATGAAATATGACATCTCCAGAAATACATAAAATGTATTTGTACATTTGACAAAATCACCAAAGTCACTAGCGAATCTGCGTATGGGAGTCGCAACGTTGTACAAGATGTATTAGCTCGGCACGGAAAGCAGCAGTCTAATCTTATCAAGAAAGAATATCCTGACGTAAACCGAGCGAAAGTCGAGTCCCCTAATGGCTAAAAGATAAGCTATCCGACAAGGATTAACGTTCTACGTTTGCGAGTCGAATGGCCTCCCTTCCGATTATCTCACTGTCAGCAGTTACCGGTAGGCTAACTTCACTCTGTCACGAAGGGAAATGGGCTCCTTTACAGGAGCACAAACGTGTTTGAATATGATTGATCTCGATAATCTCATGCAACCTAACCGGAAACTGGAAGCCAATTATTTGCTTGTTTAATTTTAAATAATGACTAGTTAATTTATTGAACTTTCATGCATACCAAAGATATACATATGTGCGATTTATTACATATGTTATACATGGTTTGTTCAGGACTGTATTTTGAATTGCCTACAGTTATTTGATTTCTATAGATTCCTATGCTGGAACCATCTTCACGTTGTTCAGCAGACCTGAATAGCCTTGTATAAGGTTTTATGTTACAAATAAAGGAATTTCAATCAAAGTATTGTATATAATGTATATCGAGGTATGACTCTTGTGAAAGATTACAATTGTCATTGTAAAAAAGATATATTATTTGTACAGAATTATTCACGACTAATGTACAACCTGAAGGTGGTTCTAGCATAGAAATCAAATGGAGCGGCTAACTTCAGGTGGTGAGTTTGTCGCGTATATTTTTTGTATATATGAAAGGCCGATTGACTATACCAAATTTCCAAGCTGGAATTTACAGGCTACAGAAAATTTCGAATCTATAGATGGTACTGTAATATTTGCAAATGTCTATGTCCGGTTTTAAAATTGTCCATCCATTAAATGTATTTATTTCCTATGCGACTGGAAAGGCGTAAGACGCGATCGCGTGATTTTTACGGCCTAGAGGAGAATTTGGCCAGACGTTTTAAAGAGGTTATGTGTCATATTGATGTACAGTAGAGTATAGTATTGTTGGATCCATATAGCTACTGAAACTGAATTAATATATAGGAATAAAGGAGGTCACGGAACACTTTTATTATTTTCACGTTTCTTTGTTGGATAACGCGAGAGTATTTTATAGCGCGTGCACAATTCCGAAGTTTACGTACGGATGTGGGCTTTAAGCTAGAAATTGAAAATCACATTGAACAGCGTGAAAAGATATTTTTAATGAATTTAGCGAAACTAGAAAACCGTGACGGAAATGGTGGAAATTCGAGTAATATTTTCAATTCATTTTTTCACACTCCTGCATTCCAATTCGCACAAGGAAACTTATGAGTCACAGTGTATCTATACCTAGTATCATAGACTATGACGCTCAAGTAACGAGTACGTAAATACGTTTAAACGCAGGATGCCGGGATGATTATGAAAAAGATTCAAGGAAGCAATTTATTTTCCGAGGAAAACAAAAAAAAATATTCAAAAAACCAGAACCGAGTAAACGTGTAACTATAAGTTATGAGAAAGTATAAAAAAAAAGAATAAAAATAATGACTGGTTTATGACCCAAATCATCAAATTTTGAGAATGTTCATTGATTAAAACAGAAAATTTCCGATTTTTTTTTTTGGTTAAAAAATTATTAAATTTTTTTTCAATTTCAAATTTATCTCCGTCTTTAACCAGTATCGAGTTATGAGCTTGTATATCGATAAATAGTACCAGTGCACAAAGATTGTTCGGTCCCTCGTCCAAATGTTTGTCGAATGGATAGCCTAGAATAATTTCCATGAAAACCGGCAAAAGTTTCGTTTTAGGCTTCGGCCAATGTAAATTCAATACGTAAATCATGTCGGACCATTACGAGTCTGCGCAAGCTGGCTACCAAAATGCAATGCTAAATCCTTTCAACTGTTCCAACGATTCCTCCATATTTTTCACTTCCCGCGAAACCTGCCTGTAAATTGAACTTTACCATTACGCGAACCACGTGAACTGCCTTGAATAGTTCGCGCGTTAGCCGCGTTAAGAGAATGGCTGTTTTTTGTTGCATTATTACATAGACTAATGCTTAAATAAGACACAGCCATATGTTTCATGCGATAACGTCTAAAAAGGCCCGTATGCGTTCCATTACGACTCCATAGAAGTAATAAGGGTGCAGAGCAGAGAGGGAGAAGGGACGAAACAGTTAATTAGTCGATCAGTCATATTCCAATCTCTGTAATAAATCACATGTCAACTATACTCAAAGTTAATTATATCAACTTCCATCAACCGTGTAATCGCATTTTTATCCAATTTCATCCACCAGAAATTTCTTGTTATATATTAACAAATGACAAAACCTTTCGATACAATAATTTCACATGGATCACTGTGGATGAAATTAAGATTAAATAAATTTTGAAAAAAAAATTCCATTCAAAAATTACATATTGAGTGGAAAAAATAATTATAATTTAATTAGACCGAATCTAATATTTTAGCTATATCGAATTCTGCTTTCAATCCCAAGAGCAAGACTCGCTGTGGAATCAAACAATAGATACGTTACTCGCGCAGTAGTAATGATAAGAGCCGAGTCAGCCGACTGTACGTAGAATTACTCCGTGAATAGTCCGGCAAAGTGCGTAGGTTTCTAGAAGCTTCAACGCTATATGTAATTCAATGTCAAAAATGGTACTGCAAATGTCAGAGGTCGTCTTATGTAAAAATACATGATACGAAACGTCATGTAAAATAGAGTGGGTGGCTTGGAGAACGAGAGAGAGAAAGAGAATAAAAGGAAAAATTGAAATAAACTAGAAAGTCAGGTAGTCGCCACGTATTCGAAAGCCAGTAAACGCAATTAGAATTTCCTGACTCGTTGACCTTCCTGTACTTGACATTTTCAATTAGCGCTGGTAAACTCTTAGCAATTACACATTGTCCCATAAGGTCTCAAGAATTTTGTTCTTTGGTTAATGATTTCTGTAGACCAAATAAAGCGATACCGTTGATTCGCCAGTAACAAAGGCTGTTACGGACAGCTTCGTTGATTACGGATTTGTTTTCGACGTTTGAACTTTACGAAGCTAATGTTGGAATTGTACAGTGAAATTACAGTGCCTGTACTTAGGAATTTCATTCGGACAAAGTGACCTGCACACTTTTAACTTTAGACGTTTCGTGAGAATCCATGCGTGTCTTTCTAACGACATTAAATAATATCGACCATCACCTTTTTTTAGATGAAAAAATAAAATTTGTATGCACTAATAGGAATACACGGTTATGATTATTAGTGCAAATATTAGTATTTCAAATGCAGAAAATTCCAATAACCATGGCAACGATTCTATTAAGTTTTACTATTACTATTTTAAATTTGACTAATTCACTTTGCAAACTTTCACTGACCATCGTTGTTGCTACTGCAGTTTCGTGCTTTGCAAATACTAACCAGCGAGCTGGAATTAGAACCCACATATTTTTCTACCCATATAAATCTTACAGTCAATTACGTAAATTACGTCTGTACACAAATTTTCTCTACACATTTGGCATGCGAGATGATCTTCGTGACACGTCCACGTGTATGCACAAAGTGCATTAAAGATGTACCAGGATCGAATTTCACCAAACGTGCATTCGACTGTCACGTCACACTAAGCTGCAATCGCTCGAGTCTATTTACCGACGTTTAGTTTAAATGTGAACTATTTTCTCTGACCGAAAACTATAGTACGTTTGAGACATCATGAGCTTAGCCAATGACATACTCTTTTTTTTTTCAGAAATAAGAACGCAATGTATACCCAAAATTAAAGTTTGAGCGTCTCTTTTTTTTTTGTAAAAAAAAATAAAAAGAAAAAACCTTGCACTGCTTTTTTTATCGTCGGCCAATTAAACGCTCAGCTGATTACACGCTACGTCGAATACTCGAGTGTCGTAATTGCACTCGTAGATTTAAATTATATCCTTGCTAATACGCACTTTTGCAAGTAGCGCTGGGCCAAGTACTTATATGTCAATGCGAATAAAGTTGCAAATTTTTTTCTTTTTTACAAATTAACAAAGGTTTTCGAGGATAATTCATTATTGTATTATGTCGTGAAAATGGAATAATTTGTATGAATAGACGTATGCATACATACGTGAACGATTGTTATGTATCTGTAAGAATGTTATTTTATCTTATGTTAATTAGAGTTGCGATTTAATTATTGCTGTTTGGGAATATAGTTATGTAAATAAGAAAAAAAAAGAAATTATTTTACCACAATTACTCTTAATAATCTGGATAACGAGGGGAGAGTTGGGTAATGGTTCATTTTTTAAATGAACCCAGAGAAGACAAAAGGTCAGTTTGAGAAGAACGAGAAGCGCGCTCTTTAGTAAAATAATTTGTATAATGACCTGGATAACGAGGTTTGGCGATGGTAAAAATTGAGACGACCGATGATGATTTTTATACGTAAGAATAATAATATCTCGTCTCGTTTTTGAATATTGCAATTAAATTCAAAGTTTTAATACGTATACGTTATATTTTATATCCCTCTCTGCGAATTAATAGAGATATACGTGTAGCGGTGAGTTTCCGTCGCAATCAAAGTTTCATGAAAGTTATAAGTTTTTAAATGATTATTAGTAGAGCCAAAGAGCACTCGGCGTTTTTACGTTGAAAACTTTTTCGAGACATAAAACTAGCAAGAGCCACCGAGTATTGAAGAAAGGATCTGATGAAAATGCCTTCCATTAATCGTATGACGCATGATGAAATTTACAACCACGTTTTCGTTTATGACTGACTCTGCCGGTATAGCAGCTGCCGACTAATACCGATCGAGAGTGCACCTTCCTCGGTGCACTGAAGCACACGGCACAATAACTGTCTCGCTTATGTTAGATTTACAAGGATCTCATTTTAATTGCCATTTGTTCTCGCTGCTTTTGTCATTGGCAAACGACAGGAACGAAAACAACAACAACAACTAAAATACTATTTTCTCGTATATCGCGTTAAGTTGCATTAGAGAAATACGTGAAATAGTACAGTAAGTATACACAGAATTAAACGAATAAAACAATGCTTATTAAGAAACATTGTTATTTTCGGAAAAATATAATCAAGAAAAAGTTACTGGATTGCGCGGAAGACGTGCGATAGGTTTCTATATTTTTTGAAAAGGAAAACAAATTTTGATTTCGCAAAATATAAACGTATTTCATTCGTAGAATAAAATTTTATAATTTTCTAACAATACATTGCAGATTCGATCGAACACGCAGCCCTAGAAATTAATTAGGATCCAAATGAGTAATTCGTAACATATTGAGATTCAAAATACACCAATAAAATGCATTTCCCATCAACCCACAGAGCTCTTAATATTCTAACGAGCTACAAAACCAGTACACATATATCTCAAGAAAAGAAGTCACGAATATCACATAAAAACTGTTTGCTATTAAATTAATAACCAAATTCGTCTCAATCGACGCCACTGTCATAATACTTAAAAAGCAGATAAATAAAATCATACATGTTTAAAATTTAAAAATTTATTTTCAAAACATCAAAGCCAGTACGATAGCCGTTAGGCACGACAATATAAATTATGCGGGCACATTTTCATTTCGCGCATGCGCAACGTAATCTGCAAATGTTACCATCTCATACATGTATAAGAATTGATTTGTTCTAAAATTCCGAAACTTTTTAAATAAAAATTCGTATCCGCCCAAGCATACAAACGTATCCTTTATTTTCTGACGTCGATTGCATAACACAAGCTTGTCACACGTTCCGTACTATACTGCCTAAGATATTGCCCTCGATTTAAAGCAATCGCCGAACTCCAATGATATTTGTCATAGTCTTCCTCTATAACCCACATTAGATTTGAACATAGCCAACGTATGTAAGTAACAGAATCGAAATTGATTCATTTACTCAATGTAAATCGAAACATATTTTACGTTACAACAAATTTAACGTCAATTCTAGCTTGGCAAGAAATACATCACAGGGGTATGTGCTTAGTATGCATTAAAAATTTGAAAAAGGTACAAAAAAAACCACACTCAATGCATTCCTGACGAATAATAACACAATGAGCATCATATTTCTTCTTTCGTAATACGTAGCAAAAGTCTTTGTGCGCGACTGTATTTAGGACTGGACCTAAAAAATTGAAGTAAAGTCAAAAAAAACCAATCCACTGACATCCGGCTACACCGGAGTCTCACTTCCTGTCTGGTAAAATGGCAGCATTGCAGATATTCGAGGGGGTTGCCATTTTGGCGTGCCGCACCTGAACCCAAAGTATCGACCCAAATAGGTCTCTCTCCCTACCATCCTTCCTGGTTCTCTCTCCTTCTCCTGTTATCTTCTCCCTCCCTCCCTCTCTCTCTCTCGCTCTCTTTCTCTCTCCGTCTATTTCCCCATATCTTCCTTTCTGATATTCTATCTTTCGATCTCTCTCTCTCTCTGTCTCTCTCTCTGTCCCTTACTTACTTCCGACAAAACTCACTTTCTCTCTGCCTCACGTTCTTTGGCATTTTATCCAGGAAACACAAGACACTAAATAACGTATTCACGGTGCATCTGCTCCAATGATACACGTGTAGGTTTGATTAAATAAAAGAAGAAAAATTAACTATCTTTCTCATCTAGGGTAAATCCAGTAGAAAATTACCAACAACAAAAAACGCCTTCAGTCAATGAAAACCAGTGTTAAAATCATTATATATGTGTGTGTATATATATATATATAATTTATTTAATCGCTTTAATTTACTAGGACATGTCCAGTCACTGGTAAAGTCTATCTTATTTTATAGATTTTCATTTTTTTTAATTTCCAAAATATTTTCGCAAGTTTCAACAACTACGCAACTAATTTTTAGCGTGGCCAATATGTCATTGTAATAACGTACCGACTAACAACAGATATAGATTAGTGTTTAACACGGAAAGTTAGCCTTGCATATCACTATATTTACTACTGTCTGATCCTAGGAGACCAATTACGAATATACAATTCCTCACGTACTCCACTCAATAACCAAGAGCCCGTCGGGAGTCAAAGTGACGACTATCGTCCTAGTCGAACACATGTGACGATTCACGTGTTCCCAGAAGCAACTATAGTCCGGCCGCGATATCAATTCCACTTTCAGATGACTTTATTACGTTTTAATCCGTAAGGAGATGGCCCCTTAAAGTAGAACTGATGTCACGGCCCGACTGTAGAACGAAGATGAACGTTTTTCAATAATTGGCAATTAGCTCGAAACTTATTAAAAGAAACTTGCAAGTTTAGCAATTATTCATTTTTACGTAATAAGAAAAGACAAATTGTTAAAGAATATTTTCTTTCAATTTTCCCGCACAATTTAATACATATTTCATCATCTATTATCGTCGCCGTTTCTCCCTGATTCTTGTAACACAGTAAATAAATATCGTTATTCAACTTCACAATGCACGTATTCTGCTATTATTTCTGTTTTCGAAATGACTACTATGTATTTCGAATATTACAAAAGCAACATAACGAATAATTACTAGTCGATAGTTTAACAAGTTCAAATAAAACCGTATTCGAGCAATGTTTATATTAAAAGCTAATATATTTATTTTATTTAAAAATATGTAATCGTACGTAAAAGATGCCAACTGACAAATACATTCTAGATGGCGTCCTCGATTAATTGTATGCCCTGGTTAAAGAGTGGCCTGACTCCGCACTAAAAATTCCCTAGGCAGCCATCTTTTCCCTAGCGTGGCAGCATATGCACTTAGCAGCGACTAGTTCCTAGCGACTACAGCGACGCCGTAACACTCCGGAGCCGAGACGTTGTAGTAAATTAAAACTTTATCTATCCATAAGCCATGTTCCTTCGCAGTGACCTTCAGACTGCAACTCACCTCCTGCCTGCAACATCACCCGACTGTGTCTGGGCTCGTGCACTCTTTGTTTTACTTTTTCTAGTCCTCTTACCATTTTCTGTCTGCCTTATACGAAATGAATAAATCTTCTTATCGTCTTTTTACACTGAGGTCGTTCGCCGGCAGTCATAAAACTGTTTCTGTTTTCCAACGAGAATCTGCACTTACACCGGTGCACCTTAAACGTGGCTATCGACTTTGTTCTACGTTTTGCCAGCTGCTAGCAGCGCGTACTGGAGTGACTGTGCAATTAAAATTCAGACTGAAGCATAATGCCGTTTGTACGAGCAGGTATGAAGGAAAGATAAATTTGTGCATCCTTTTCGTAATTGGCTATTAAATAATATTAATATTACTGCGAGACACTTTAATCAATAACGGTAGACGATTATTATTAAATATTTTTACTCCTTCGTGACTTTGTGCCAATTTAACATTCCGGCCGCCGGTGTAGTATTAATGTTACACTTTTGTAATAAGAAGGGCGTGCAATAATATTATACCTGCGGCGTGAGTGTTAATGAAAGAAAATCATTCGAGTCGACCAACTCTCGTAATTAGCAAAATTCATTAGGGAGCGAGATAATTTGGCCAATTAAATATAAGCGTAACGTTTGTGGTTCTTGAAACGGAACAAAGATGCTACGTTGACGAAATTAAATTAAATGACAGAGTGTACTTTTAAGATTTCCCTCAAATTAATCTAAGTTCCGTAAACACCTAATTCATTAATTCGTATAGTTTTTAATGAGATGACGTGCGACTTAACCTATAATTTTTTGTTTTATTTTTAGTTGCAATTTGAAAAATTTGCCGTCTTGCAGTCGCTTTAATAAAATACGATACTATTATGGAATAGTCAGAAATTGCAGAATTTATCCACGAGTAAGTAAACCATTATTTATCGTTGTTTACCGGAATAGAAGAAAGCTTTCGAGTCTCTCGATGTATCCGTTTATACAGTCGTTTCTAAAACTCGTGTTTCAGCAGAAATTGAAATACGAGTAAACAAGCTTCTGAGAAGGATAAAAAATATGAAATTTTTCAAAAGTTTCTCATACTGCAAAATGATATTAGCTTAGTAAATCCTTTGTACGGTCTAGAAGCAAAGTGGATCTTGTCTTTCTCGTTCCCGTTTTCTCCTGGCCCCGACAGAAGGGTCGGTTTCCAAGCGTCTCCAGGAACCATTGCAGAATCCACAACGGCCGGAAGCATTTGTCGTGGCGTGCAAATTAATTTCCGCATTTGACGAGTCAACCGTGTAAGTTCAATAGAAAAATGTAATTGAGTGAAATTCAATTGCACTCGGTGCGCAATGCAACGATGAATTTCCTTTATCAAGCTTTAAGGATGTCTGCGATTAGGACACGTGAATATTCAGATAATCATGTAAATGACGAACAAGATACAAAATATACCAACAAAGAAATTTCTCTTTATATGCAAACAATCAAGTATACATCTAATACCACAAAGTGATTGATTGATTATATTTTTTAAAATTTTTTCATTACCTGCAGTAATGACCAATATATATATATAGTAAGGGTATACGTGAATCTATATGCGATAAGAAAATCTTTCACTAATTTTAGTCAGTCCACAAGAAAGCATAGCACGACTAAATCTAATTACTAACTTTTTTGTTATCACACAAGGAATACAGTTTGCAAAGTTACTTAGAAGTGTTCAGGCGGGTTTTTGTACTAGTAGAAGGTTATTCGATCATAGAAATCAAACGAGGGTCAATTTTTGGTTGTGCGACGTTCTTTGAATAAGTGTGTATACACAGAGCCAGGATCACGCAGCCAAAATCTTATACCTTATATATATATATATATATATATACCTTTAAAAATTATTTGCCTCGCATTTAAAATTTTCCCATCTAAGCTTCCGTTGCATATGAATTGCATATATGAATAAAATAAATCCAGTCACAGTTTCCTTCCAAATAAAATCCTATCATTATACAACTTAAAGTCCTAGCTGACCCATTCAATGTCTGCACGTTTATACGGGAGCGATGACGTCAGACATACTAAAAAAATGATTCACCATTATTTTCAAGTAAAAAATTTACTTCCTAAATTCTGGTATTTTTAGGTTAGGTCTATATAACAGTACTGTACACCATATTTGTTATACACGCTATACAGGGTAGCCTTATGAAACGATGCAGATCGACAGATACCAAAATAGATCCTTTTAAAGATACATCAATTATTAAAATGCAAATGGCCGACGCCTAGTAGATTCCGTACGATTATTTATAGATGAAACCGGAAGTTGTAGCTCCTAAGGTAGAAATGTCTAACCTAACCTAATTATCCTCAATGATAATTATTAATGACGGATTCATGTCTTACCTACTGGTACCACTTTGGTACTGTCAGTGGATAATTGGAACTCGAGCTTATGACTCCAAATGATGTTCAGTACTGATACTATACTAGTACCAGTTACAACATCAGCTCTTGCAGCATCCGTAATGTCGCCGGACCAAGGCTGGCTGACCGTAAAACTTGTCATGGTCTGTGCTTTATTTATCGCGAAATAAAAAGTCACCGCTTCGACGACTTTTACGAACTTTGAGCTCAGAAATATTCCGAGTAGATATCTTGTGTACGTAGTAACGCTGTTTATCAAGTACAAAGTTTTGACAGCTTTTGGCTTCCTCGTCAAATCCAGCGAAATTCCATCCGCGACGGCAACGGTTACGGATGGAGGAACAGTTGCGAGATAATTTTTTGTCTTTCGGACAGATTAGGTCGATTCGTACCTCGAAAATACCTACGAGTGAGTTCGTTTTGTTATCCTGTTAAATAAAGTTGAAAAAAGATAAACAGTGCTGATAACTCAGCTTGTTCGATCTAGATGCATTTTTTAAGGGTAAAGTTATGATAATAAAATTCGCCTGAGAATTATATAAGGAAACTTGTAGGATAAGATCAATCGATTATTATCATTAGCGATCAATCGTTATCTCCACTATCATACGTCACTGACGAAAGTTGCAAAAATTAGTAGAATAATTCGCTACTGAAAATGTTGCATGAAGCAGACACGTGCACATAGTAGAAATAGAAGGGAACGGAAAAAAATACGAATATCGTATTCCAATCACTGGACTGGCTCCAAGAAATGTTTCAGTGGAAAAAACTTGCCCCATTGAAATTCGCTTTTCCGCCGAAAATTTCGTAGCAAGTTGGAACCATTCCAAGAATCGTCCCGGTCGACTAGTTTGGCTTGGCTTTCTTCACCCTTCTTAACTTTTTATTCAATTTCCCCATTTTTCTTAATGCCTTTCTCACATAGCGACCTTCGTCTTTACGCTTGCTTCCTCGCGCCTCGTATTTGCGAAACTCGAACGCTTTGGAATTTCTGTCACGCGACGACCTTTTATTGAGTCTCGAATTTCCACGCGTGTCGACCCTTAGCAAAGATATGTACATACGATATCGGATAAATATCGAGGTCGGTCATTGTGTAGAATAGAATCAAGTAAGAGAATATGAAATCAAAAAATATATTGGTATTCGTGTAAATTGCAATGTTTAATATTTTTTATTTATTCGCCAAATATTGGCGAGAAAATATTTTAGGATGGTTTTAGAATACGAAGGTGTCCTTAATAAGAAGGATCTTGACGTCACGAGCAGTTCCTTATGAAATTGCCTGTTAGTTGGTATAAAAGAGTAAGGAGCATTTTCATGCTCCGAGAGACCGTAATTGAATCGCTGCGCGAGTAACGTGGCTATGCTTGCGAGGTTCGTCGCTAGGTTGACGATGAAGATGGATCCAAAGGTCACGAAAAAGTGATAAAGAGGTCAAGCGAAGAATCGCAAGAACGTAGAAAGGGGTCGGTATGAAGATTTTTTATAAAATAGTTAACGAAATGAAGGAGTTATTTTCAAAATGCATATCTTACGGTCAAATAATTGATAGATTATTAATCCCGAACGTGTAATGTAATTTAGGAGGAATTTTGAATTTCGCTAAAATACTGTTAAAGATAAAAGATAAAAATACCCTTGAAAGGATTTTATGACAATGTTGACGTCATATATGTTCAATCAAAAATACAAAATATGTCAGACTCTACCGGGATGGTGTTCTGCCTTGTTATTACAAATAATGTGCATTCGTCGGCTAACTTCAGAGTCTAAACATTTATGCAGTTATTAGACGTCATATTTAAGGACCCGAGACACCATAAGATACCAAACTTCATAAAAATCTGACAATTTTTGCAATTATTGTCATTTTGGTTCGTTGCATTCGTTATTTTGAATTTTCAATATCCAAGGTCATATTTGGATTTAGCGACCTCGAAGACCTTGAGACAGCGAGTTTCATGGACATTGAAATGGTTTAATTAATTTTATTTTAACATGTACATATATACGTAGGTGACACTTAAAGGGTTAAAAGTGGTCTAAAGGACGAGGTATGAATGTAGACCTACATATATATGTTTAACCTCCCTTGAGCATTACCTCGAGTATACTCGAAGTAGCCAAGTGTCTTCTATACGACTCATACTGAATATACTCAAGGTAACTTTTTTCGTCAAAACTTTGCAGTCCGATAAGCTACAAATTTAAAGAGAAATTCAAATTAAGCTTGAAACTTGATGTTCTTTGTATTAAAATTGTTGTCAAGTAATTACAAAGTTATGCTAGATCAAAGCTTGTGATTTAAACGACTTTACTGTCCCAATATATATATATATATATATATAATACCCAATGAAAAAGTAATAACCAGTAATTTTGCTCAATCAGCGATTTGGAATCCAAATACGAATTTTTGGAATTCAATATGGCGGACGGCAACACATAACAGTAACCGGATTAGTATGGTAATGTATACATATTACATTTGAACTCGGTAACCTAAAAAAAACTTATATGGAGTAGTCGTTTGTGTGGCTTTAAAAAAAATCTTGACGGAAAGTATTTCAATAAAAAAAGAACCTCACGAGGTTTAATCCTTTCTAAGCATTTTTCTTACACATGGCGAGAACTTACTGACAATATAATGTAGCAGTCAAAAATATAATAGAAAGAAAATAAAACGAGACTGTGTATAGTTACTATCATGAGTTATGTGGCGAATTAATCTTGAAATTATCCAATTACCCCAACTTTATTTTCAGCTTAAAACTTTATCGCTCGTAACGTTATGTAAAAATGGCAAAAGCCAGTGTATGCACTTTGGTATTATTTTCGTTATACTACGTATTCTTGTATATACAAATATATCACAGCGTTGCGTTACGCGCGACACCGATACTAAGAGTTTCCCTTCTGCCATTCATTTTGCACAAGATTTACGTAGCCACGACAGCCAAGAACTTACTAAATGGAAAGTTACATGGAGACAGTTCATAATTTATATGCCACTTCAAGATTCCCGTGATCCTCTGCGAATAGCGAACGCAGCGACTTGCGTGAGCAGCCGGAACTATTTTATTAAAGCGTATAGTTTCGTGCCAGCTAGCAACTACAATGCAATAAAGAAAATGGCATAAAAATTTGTTTGACCTTTCAAAATTCTCAAAACGAAGAACGTAAACGCTCAAACGTATAGGTAAACGTATATATGTATACTTTCAAATGATAGCATCAGCAATAATAACAACAACACCGAATCATTAATCTAGTTACTCATCGCTCCAATCCAAATATTTCAAAATCCACTATTTCCCACTATTTACTATAATCACGATAAAGACTAAATGCGCAGTCCTAAACGTCTGTTCCTTAAAGTTGAAAATTTATAATCAGCATTTTCTGAACTTAACCTTCGTAACGTTAGACTTGCTGTCGTCTGCTGGTATGAAAGCTTCAAAGGCCACGAGTCGAGTACAAAAATTATTAAGAATAATAAAGACAACGATGTCACGTGATTTCCGGCAATCAATATACACATAGTATAATTAAAATCCGTGTCAATAATTCTTCGGCCTTGCGTTCTAATCGAGATTCGAATGCGAATGAAATTTCTTAGAAAGAGAGAAGAGCGTAATCGATCTTTAGGAAAAAATGCTAACGACGATGATACGACCCAAGGAAACGAAGAGTAAACGAGTTGACGAAGAGTGGATAAAACGATAGCACAGAGCACTGCTAAAAATAAGAAAGAAAGAAAGGAGAAAAGTCTCGAAGTATCCGGCAGCAGCTGCATGGACATTATTAAAGCTGAACGACACCACACTAGACAGATACAGTGTGATGCAAGAACGATATTAAGGTTGAGCACGTGTAAAAGTTGACTTTAAAGCTCACTGACTAGACTAAAGTTCCGTACTAACGTCAATTTGGACAAACACCCGGTATACTTAACAATATAGTTATACAGGAACAGTACAAAAGCATGTTTACAGTGTTATGGCACAGAATATTTTGACGATACCTAAATATACTAATAGTGTGTATATATGTGTATGTATGTATATATATAATATTAGAAATTACATTCAAGAATAACATATCACAAGTGCTAAATATATGACTCAGGCCTAGTATACAGTAGAAAATATTCATATCCTTGTGAATATTAATAATGAATCAAGGATAAATCAGCTATACATATATGAAAGATTTATTCAGAATATACTTTAAATAATTGATCAACCTCGAAGAACGATGTTGAGAAACTTTAATCTATACTTCACAGTAATCATCGTTCGGATCTCATCTGAACGTAATATTTGTAAGTGAAAAATGCGTAATCACGTACAAAGCATACCTGGTCCCAAAAAATGTTGTTCCTCGGCTAAAATTTTTTTAAATTTCCCCTTTGAGATATGCCAATTTTTAACAGCACCCTCCTTATCACGAATGCCACGAGTTATATCGCTGAGAAGACGAGCACGCAACACACTCATAAATATTTATACGTTCTCAAGGCAGTGGCCTATCGGTTGCCCCGACACGCACCTGTCTTCGCGTTTTACCCCAACTTTGACCTCTTTGGCATCAATGTCTAATCCGACAGACCCACGTGCGTGTGACATTTAGGCCGAATGTAAAGAAACAGTAACGACGATAGTTCACGTTTGGGAAAAAGTTCCCTATGATCTAGGGATAAAAGAACGCGGGGTTAAAATTAAGAGAGTGCCGGAAATTCGATTAAGAACATTAATGGATGTCGGGGACTTTCCGGTCTACGCTCGCGTGTACCTCGTGACACCTTCGACCCGAGGATGGTTGGGAGGTCGTAAAATATAAGAAAACACGAACCGGAAGTATCTGCTACTTGTGCCGCCCTCTACTGCCAATGTAGTAAAGAGATATACATATTCATTTAAGAGCTTTCCTGCACGCCATCTTTCACGATAAATTCGTAGTACCTTATATGTATGTATATGTATATATCTGTATATATATATATATATATATCATGTATATACATTTTCTGGGGTGAAACTTAGCAAACAAACGAAGACTCCTGCGGCAAGACAAAGATTCATAGATTCTGTGTACCTGCTATATTGGACTTAGGAAGAATACGAATTACGAGTTTACTTGGTTTGTTTTGCGAGTGACTATGGTAGGGAGGACGCTGGGTGGATGGGACTTTCTTGGTAGACTTGTTAAAAATTTTTACTCCCTTCGTTTTCATTAAGAATGAGACTCTGAAGTAGAATACGATGTTTACGTAGAATGTAACATTTTTCAATGGCTTTAAAATAATTCAAATGATGTAAATTAAGGAAATTCTATATATATTATAATATGTAACACGATCCATGTTTCAAAGTGAAAAAAAAATGATAAATCGTGTACTAGCAAAATTTCTAAAAACTCCGAATCGTTGAGACTATAGAGTTTTTGTAAATTACAGTTTTTTACATTATTTCTCACTGCGACTACATTACGATGCATAGTTGAATGGAATTGTATATTATTATATATATATATATCGTCATATTGTACATTCTGAATCCGCACTACGCAAAGTTGTACAGTACTAATTGTAAGTAGAAACATGTACCAAGTACATGTGAGTTCGGTACAAACCGACTCTAAAATAATTGCCGTTTCCAATTATTCGAAAAAAAACTTGACGTTCAATGTAAATGCACGTGAATCAAGTGTCGCGTTCATGTGAAGTGTTCGTCGGTGCAAAGAGCAATCAGCCTCGATATATTTCATTAAAAAATATTGCTTCTCCATACAAACCTCTTTTTTGATAAAAGATGAATCTCGTTTCCCGAATACAGTCAAGGTATGTATAGTCTGGTTCAAAAGGATTCACGAGTAAACGCAATAGACTGTAACGTATTAGAATTTCGAATAATGGGATATAAACCAAAATCCAGATTGGATCGATATCGATCGTGAGGGCTTCTGGGTGCTTCTCCAAATAAATCCTTTGGAATGGCTGTACCGTTACAGGATGGTCAAGGTCCAAGGATTGGTAATGGCTTTTTGGATTTGCATAAAATTCGCCCCTTCTTCCCCTACTCTTCGCCCTACCACGTATAAGTTCCTATTCATGAATCCTACAGGATTTCTCGACCGTATACGAATATATCCTACGGGATCAGGAGACCAGACCAGGCCAGTCTCGCCCTTGGCCCGAGTCTCTAATTTGCATTGAGAACTTGCCATCCCTCTACGTAGAACATTCTAGAAAAGCCATATACATTTACACGGGTACAGTATATATATATATATATATATTTATTTATTTATTTATTTATACGTATAATGCAGAGAGCCACATAAATATTGAACTAACCGGAAGTACAGGTGGCGCCACAAGAAGTAGGATTATACCTGATTATCTTACCTGTCTGCCTTGTAATGCGACCTGAGACTGAATGAAGATCTTAGTTTCTTGTTTTTAAATACGACTATTCTGGTAACTTGAACAAGCATGTAATCTGCAGCATTGCGAATTCCTTGCGATGAACTTAAGGAACTTAACCTCGCGAAGGAAAGGAAATTAAAAGGCTGGGTTATTAAAACTAAAGTCGATGCAGTAAGACTTGGTAAACTCGCAAACTTATATAAGTCAAAAACGTCTATAAGACTATGAATCTTTGAATCTTCTAATACTTCGATTCTACAACTTGAAAACCCCGGTAGGTTAAAACTATGTTAACTCGAAGCAAATTTTCGTTTCCCTTGAGATTCGAGTCATCGAAGTTCCACTGTATTAGATTTTGTTGAGAAAAAATATTTGTATAGCCGTACAAGGGGACGAAAAAGTCTCGTGTAACGTTGCTCCGATACATTGATTACTCTGGCTCGGTTGTCTCGTGTAAATAAAGGCTTCTTGTTAATTGACGATCAACACTATAGCGACACCCTTGGTGAGTCTTGATTGTACAACAAGAAAAGCTAGAGAAAAGAAAAGCATAGCAGACGGGCGAACCATCCGCTGTAGTCGTATCGAAGAATCTTGAACGGGCGGGAAATTTGAAACGCTCGTATAACAGTTTCCTTTGTTTTGTCTGTCTTGTGTTTCAGGATGAACATCGACGTTGCGTTATCCATGTTATCACGTCAGGTCTTAATAGGTTAAATGAATTAGCGACACGTCTCGCTATTTGAAAGTTATTTCGATTTTCGAAAATTGTCACGTTTTCGAAAATTCTCCTCGTTGTCGTCTCCTATCGTTACGACGTGCACGTGAGTATTTATTGGAATGATTATCGATTTCATTTTATTATTTTTATTACTCCGAATAAATATTATCGAGTTTCTTCGTTCTCATTAACTTTCTCTCTGCTTTAATTAAAATGCACCTGCACGATATAGAAGCGACACATTAAATAAGACTTTTTCGTATTAACGTAAATTCGTATATGGACTAAACAACGAAATTTGCTTGTTTCAATTTTTTGATTTTTCAAAACATTTACTTTAGTGCTGTAGACATTTTTTTTAACTACTACATATTATCGGTATATTATTTTGGAATGTTTTTCTGTAACCCTTACGTGTGTTGTACAAATTGTCTTCGTGCACTTGAATTCTTGCTGAATTCTGGTCTCGAGTGTAGATAATAATAACTGTGAGATATATATATATATATATTTTTTTTTAATACGTATTTCGCAAGTGACCCGTATGAAATCTATTGAGGTGTATAAATTCTTTGAAATTACGAATCTCAAAAAAATCAGTTTGATCAGCTATTGAAAAGCGACTGTGCCAACACACCTTTTCCTGTACATTTTCATCGATCTATTTTCCTATTCCGATATTCAAGTCTTTTTTTTTTTTCACATTGGCAACACCGTGCCAAGCGCCAACTCGTCACGTGACTGTCTTTCTACTATAAAAGCTCCCATTTACCATGCGTCTATTTCCCAATTTCGTTTCTCCTATCATTTTCACGCTCGATTGCAACACGTGTCGCCTGTCGAATGCAAAATTAACGAATTGGTACAATTCAGAGAACAAAATGATTCCGTGCAAAAATATTGCCGAAAAAAACATTTTCGTATACATCGAGAACAGACAATAAAAAATTCCCCAGGGAGATTCGACAGTGATTGGCGATAAGCCGAAGCGACGTTCTAGACTGGCTTTGACCTTCGCGAAGAGTCTGAGGTGGTAAACGTGTAAAAAGAAAAATGCTCGCTAACCGTGACATAGAATGTCATCGGTTGAAAATGGTACAAGATCCTGGAAACTTGAAGGACCTTGAAAAGAACTTAAAGGATTTGGAGAAAAATCTCAAAGACACGAAAGACCTTGTGTATTCAGAAGACGTTAAGAATCAGGTCAAGGTTGATATTGAGACACCGATAGGTGAACCGGAAGACACGACCAAGATTCCAATCACAGAATCAATGTCGCAGGAGGATGAAGATCCAACCGAAGTAAGTAATCTTGTGCGTCACAATTTACACTATTTTGTTGAAAAATAATATTTCCGTATCAACTGTCACACAGTGTCAATAAGAAAGTAACGACGTATATATTTGTAGATCTTTTATATCCCGATGCTCATCAGACATTCATATTGTTTCCAACCTTTGATCTCGATGATCCACTTTTCTACGACTATTGCTTTTTACTCTGACCCTTTAGCCATTTGACTTTTATAAAATTCCAGCACCAACCATTCAACGTTATTATTCTATGACCTTTATGGCAAAGCAATTACATTGCAATTATTGTACCTACAGCAAATATTACCTGTCAACTATATCCTTGTTTCTGGTTGCGTAGAAAGAAAAAGAACGAAACTTTGTACCACAAATCGAAATACAACCGCTAAATACAAATCTTGTTCACGTTTGCATTGCTTGTCGTTAGATGACGGAAATCGTGGAAGCTGAAGTCCCTCCGTTCAAGTACACGGAAACGAAATTACGACCGGAAGCGCCGCCATTTACACCAGAATGCGTCGAACCGATACCCGACGTATTGTATATCGATCCGGAAACGAAGAATGGCTGCTTTGTTAATGTGGATCTCAGTTCCTTCGAGGACCAAGTGATTCCACTATCAGAACTTCCGGCTTCGTCAAGGACTCCGAAAGACCTTAGGGATTCTAAAGAACAAAGACTCAAACCTTTCAGTCTTACACCGAGTTCGAAGAAAGTCTGTGCCAACACAGAAATCCCAGTACGTATCCTTTTCTAAATGGAATTGTATTTTTTGTATACAAAGTTCAGTAAGTGCAGTTGAAGATTCTCAAGCTAATAAATGGTAGAATTCCATTTAAAGAAACAACGGAATACAAATATAAGGGCTTCATAAAAAGTACACGTGATGTTCGAAACTTACCAAAAGTCCCACGAGGTGTTTATTTAAATAATACTTTGAGTAAACATTCACTTTATTTTTACGACCTAAAAGAAAATGTATATTTCGGACAAATATGCACTGCATTAAAATTTACCTAGAAAGTCAACTTATGTGAATAGAAGATTCACGAAAATTCCTTTCTAAATGAAAATACCGAAATTTCATTCTGCTTCTGTTTCGCAATTAATTGATGAAAAAAATGACATTTTTTACAGTGCATCTGCTGATTAAGCAATACTAAAGATGCAATAGAATCACCTCGTGATGTGATAATATATCGATGAAACGAGTGAACGAAAAATCTATACCAATAAATCGTATGACTTAGATGCTCCATGTACAGGCAATGCATGGTCACGGAATATAAAAAATTTCATTAACTTAATCAGAGCTGCCTGTGCCTGAGAAATTCTTATTGATTTTGCAGCAATATATCCGTTCAGAAACTTCACCTCGTTCCGTAGTCACGCGAAACTTTACGTCGTAAAGTACGTCGCGCGTAAAAGTTTTCAAACACTTTGCAACAACTTTTTCCCCGTCCAAGTTGTCCTTGTCGAAATAACGAATCTCCCGTAATACGAAACAGCATATTTTTTTAAGCAAAAATTCTAATCTACAGACTGTCTAAAAGGATCCTTCAAATTTTTCAGACGACACCAAACATAGAAGCTACGGTTTCCGTCGCGACACATAAAGTAACTAGGGAAGAGGAAACAACGTCACCGTCACAAAGGATAATTAATGAACGCCCGGCTATTTTTTCAGCAAATTTTTTTTTCGGTAACAAAACTCAAATTGCCGTGTTACTATCGAGCGTAAGTATCTGCGCAATTTTGATTGTCTACGTACTTTTGTGATTGTTCGGATATTTTGCCTTCTGCAAATTTGTCACACCGAACTGACTCCTTCAATATATATATATATATATATATATATATATAATAAATTACCATTTTTTTCAATAAAAATATTCTATTGTAAACAACATCTAGCAAATTAATGGACCAATACTCGATTCTCAGTGATACGAAAAAAAACTGAGAGACCACTAAATATTTTAAATATCAAAAGTAAAAAGAATTTTGCAAAATATGTCTGAATTGTATATATTTATTTTTCGTATGAGTTACACATCAGCTCTCTGACGATGAATTAACATGTATTATGCGTTGCAGCGACATCATGATAAAAGATACGATCGAGATTCGTGTCTTATATATTAGTCATTGCAACAGAACGACGTGCTTATACATATGTATTCCGGTAAACGTATGTTACGTGTATGAGGAGAAATGAGGTGTCAGTTTCGGGCACAAAGAGCTCAAAATTTCAGTATTGAATCCCTCGATTGTACGACAGTGAAGACACGGGAAGATTATGGTAGTAATTCACATGCTGGCGAACATCAATAGTCGTACTTATTCCATAAATTAGTATATTTCGGGGTCGTTAAGACAGACTATGGTATTCCGTGATAAAGAGCGAAACTCAATTTTCCTCAGTTTGCCTATAAATGCTATTTTTGAAAAATTACACAAATTTAATACTCATTTTTGGTCGTTGTCTTTTGGTGCATCGTGACGTCTAAGGTAAATAAGATCGGCCTGCTTGGTTGTTCTTCTCGAAATCTAGAACTAGATCGTTGCTAGGTTTATATTTCATACTGATCGATTTATCGGCTCATCCCGAATTTCGGGCAACCCGGGCGCTATTCATTTTTATATACGACCTAGGATCCCGACATGTTACCCGTAGAGCACTGACCGTACTTTATGTATTCTGTCTTAGAAAGTCTGCGCATGCGCGCACGATGTTGTATCCAAGATGGTGGCAAAGAGATTGGATGTAAAATAGGAAACATGAATTTTCAGATACAAATGAAATAGTAAGATTCTTAGATGTCAGTCACTATCAAATTCAAAATGGCGGCTGCGTGAATTCACTTCTTGCTAGAACTGGGAAAAATGTAACAGGGAGAACGCAGAATCATCCCTCGTGACAAGTTTGAGTCTTATTTATTACAGAATATAAAGGATACAAATCATTGTGGTCTGAACCGAATAGAAATAGATGAAAGTTAATTTATTTCTAGAGCAAGTGGAAAAAACGTAACGGGGAGAAACTTGTGAAAAATCTGAGTCTTATTTATCCCAGAAAGAAAAAATTCGAAATATAAAAATCGAAAGACAGGCAAAGTTAAATGGGTATAAATTCATTCATTCTTAACCGCCTACAAATATTGGAGCAAATGAGTAAAGAAAAAAAAATATATATGGGAGAATAATTCAAAAAGAGAGAGATCGACAACAAGTAGAATGAGAAAAAAAAAGATAAAAGACAAAGTTTGGCAATCGATGAAGTTGGCGTCTGTCCAGGTAATCGCTCAGGCTCTCATCAGAAACGAAAGCCCACTTTATAAATCATATTGATGACCTGTCAGACCATTTTTTCCTGGGGAAAATACTGACTTGTTCCGACCAAAAAAAAAAAAAAAGATAAAAAATTGCGAAAATATTTGCACATCAAAAGTCTTATCTTTTCGTCATTAAAAAGATCCTCGATATTCATTCGTTACGTAAAAGCTAATAATAATTACGTCATATAAGAAGCTAACCAGCTAAACCCTAAATCTCAATTCTACAAAATTACACGATTTTAATGCGTCTCGCTAAAATGGAATAAACGTAAATTTATAAAAATTATTCAATCGCTACACCAATGCATTCTAGACGAAAGTGTCTAACGTATGTAAAATTTTTCAATACAAAATTGCATTAGCCTTCCGCCATTTTTTCGCATTAAAGTATGATTTAATTATTACGTGATATCTGCTTGCATAAAGGTCGCATATCGAATTCGTCCAAACGTTAAATTTCCATTTGGAGGTTATGATATGCTTAACCAGTACCCATAACATTAACAGTGATGAATGTTATCATAGATATGATTTATGTTGAAATTTAAGACATTAAAAAAAAAACTATTCAGGCAACGAATAACGTATAAAAACTTGACAAGATTTCGTCCAATATATCATTCCGCTCAGCGATACTTTAAATCTTCTTGTTTGCTTAACTCGAATTTACAAGCGACAAGTATCTTTTCAAAGTTCCGTCGTTTACTCGCTGCTTCTGACAGCTGTCAAAGAGACTGAAATTACAAATACGAAACTTCCTGCATATTTTATACGCTTACCACTAAATTTCGCGATTAACGAAACTTAATAAAGTTACGATTCTCGAAAAGCGCGCGTAACAAAGTTATCTGCAAGTTTCAGTATTTTTGTACATATTAAACTGTTCCTGGATTCCCATTCTTTTACAAATAATAAGATAAAGTGAGATCCAAATAAAGTTTGCATATATAATTTCGACATAAAACAAAATAAGTTACAATTTATGAAAAATGAACGTCACGTCATATGTCATATATATATATATATATACACATAAACTAGACGATACGTATAAGCATTCATACGGAATTCATAATGCATCCGTGAGCAGATTGATTAAAACTGTATATTAATAGGCAATCCTACCGTCTGATAAGCCACACGAATAATACTAATTATAACTGACATAGACACCCTTAATGAATATACATACTGTAAACTTGAATAAACAGAATTTTTTATGAAGCTAGAAACAAAATTGAATATCTACAGACCAACCCACCTAATTAAAATAATTTAATTAAACGACACAGATAATTCGATACATTTGTAGACATACAAAACCTACGTAGTTGTATTCCGAAAAAAAAATAATTAAAAAACACGGCCCACGAAGTTACTCAATATTTAATTGGCATTTTTTCATATCTGTTTTACGACCTTGTATTCCATGATTTTATTTTATTTTATGACTTATTAATCCTAAACTTGGTGTGCGCGCGCACGCGTATGTAAATAGTAAGGTTGAGATATACAGACTCCAGAAATGGTCTGATTCTCTCGTGAGAATAGCACATCGAGCTTCGCGAACACAGAAAAAGGATTGACTGTGTAATTTAATACATAAGGATTGCGATACGAATCAATTAACCCCCCAACCCCATAGTTCAAGGTCAATCAATGCCAGGTACTTAGTCAAAGCCGGAAATAACATAGGCGACTCGTCGGGGATGATAAACTCAGTGGACAAAATTAAGTCGATCTTGCAGATCAACTACGAAATATAAACTATACTGCAGAAGTGGCTACAGCTGGAATTGTCATTTGTGAGAATTTAATTAAAAATTGAAAATGCTGGTTACGTTACGTTTGTGCGGAGAAGAATGTAAAATATTTAAGTGAATCTCTTCAATTACACAAGTACCTTGTATGGAAGTCAATTGCGTAGGTCTCACCATGTCGCACTTAATTCGCGTAAGATACGACTATGAAGCGAGTAGCATTTCCCCGAGTTAGTTGAAGAAAATTCAAGTAGTAAAAGTCGAATCAGATTTGAATTGGTTTATAAAAGATCGTAAATTCAAACTATTAATAATTTTCGAATTAACCTATACGCTTGTTACATCGATACGTAAATTCGATATATTCGACCAATTTAATTCTAGTAATCGTAATAAACGATCCTACGAACGATCGCTAAATTTGAGAAAATATATACAAATATATCTGTCATGTATGAGTCGCAACAGAGCAACTGCAAGAGGATTTAACGAACCTTAGGGCTAAATAGGATAATCGAAACTGTAGCATGACCAGATTCGTGCGGCTCATTGGCAGGCCACAAACTTGCACACAATATACAGGCTAGCCAACTGACAATTTAGTAGAGTGAACTGTCTATGTCCGTCGAAGTTTCCCGAGGAATTGCAGCTTGATGCATCAATTGACTTGTCTGACAAATTCCTACGTAAAAAGTTCAACTTGCATCCCCAAGAGCATCGCGAAGCTGCTTAATAATACCTACGAATTGTAAAAATGAATATTTGCGTGCTTGATGCTTGTCGTCGGCGGTTCGAATTCCTGCAGTGGTGCACACGCGGTCCGCGGTCCCTTCGCTCCTACGCTAATGCTAGACGCACGATAGCTGACTGCCTACTTAATCCGTCTGTCCCAAACCTCCCTCGTGCACGACCTGGCTCTTATTTGTTGATCCGAACGAAACCAAACGACACATTCGCCTGGATTGAAACAATGTTTATTCCCAACTGAGACAATCTTAAAAACTGAAGCTCGTCGCCTCGGGAACAATTCATTAACATTACGACACATAAAGCAGATCGCAATTAAATATAAATCAAATAAAAATATTAATAACGACTCGTTAGTTTCCCAGGTAAAATACCCATAAACGATTTCTGACCATAATGAATGTTTTGCCAAGTATCGACACGTCCAACCTACTCCGTTCGCCAAGTAGAAACTCATGAGAATAGAGTACCGGGGCGGTACAGTATAAATAAAAAGTCAAAAGTTTAATCCGCGTTGAGCCTAGTACACTCCCTTCAGGAATGATTGATTGTCGTGGCCTATTTTATCGTGGCTCGTCGTGTCAAGAATTAATTGCTCGCCTCTATCCTCCTGGAACGAAATCAGGAGAAACCCGCTGAGTTTCTTAACGTCTCTCAAGACTGCTCGTCCGGCCGCTCGTGTTACTCGAGAAAATATAACTAATAACAGACAATAACAATTAGTCTGTTACGTCAGAGTGGATACAGTGGCATAGGAAATACATTAATTAATGAATAGTCGACAAGTGAACTTGATATAGCTGACACTGACATATCTCACTATTATATACAAGTCATAAACAAGCACATCGGTAACTACTTGGTAAACAATGTAAAACGCTGCTTCGTTGGCTCTTAATTTCACCAGAGTGATTACTAATTAAAGGGATAACCGAAAACCCAGTATGACAAACCTGGCATAAAAATTCTTGTATCAAAACTGAATATGCATATGTCAACAGTGTCGTGTGAACAAACGATATAGTAAGCACTAGATGTCACTGACGGTAAAGCGCGGGAGATTTTAATTGCCACCAAATAATAAAGGAGTAACAAAGCTTGAAGCTTGTTTATCATTGAGAAAAGATCAATAAAAAATATAAACAAACTGTCAATTATTGTTGCATTGTGTACGACATATAATAATAATGTCTGAAATACGTAAATTTATTAAGAACCATAATGCATCCGCAAAGCGGTAGAGGAACTGTCGTCGCATAAACTTAACACTGTCCAAGAGGGGCTTGACAGAAGTAATTAACGAAGACAGTAATTAAAATCCTTTAATTTGCGCCATCTTGCTCCCTTAATATTTTCCATAGTCTTCCCTATTGGCCTTATGAGAATAGATTTAGGGTGGGAAATTTTAATAGAATTAATTGTATGATTTCTATAAAATAATTTACGGTACCAGCAAACTCATTATAGTTATGTCAGTTTTGACTACTTATAATAATAATGCTATCGACTATTATTAATAATATAAGCATACATCAGAAAAGATCTACTACAAGTATACACAGTGTATATACATGCACGAAAGCATACTAAGCAGGGTAACAAGAGTATTCGTCCTATGTATTAAATTATTATTGTTGTTGTTGTTATCATCAAGAAGCTTACTATTCACGTGTGTCGCATAATGCAAAATTATTGAAATAAAGGAATTATCTTTGATTCTATTAGTGAAGATAAACATAACAATGACAATGCATATGGCAGTTCTGAGAATTATCTTTAATGAAAACTATTATATTGTCTGTTTTGTATACTTAAACAATTAGTTATATCACGTGGATTAATATTTCTTTGCTTTAACAGTAACTTTGAACTATAAACTCACAGACAGTAATTTTACGATGCGTCACGTTATACCAGTAATTAGTTGTACGATGTTTAATGTTCGAAGTATTAAAATAAAGCGCCGTAAAGAAAAGCCGCCATTTTACCGCCATAATGTCAATACTTGAACTTTGTGTTTATAGTCGATCCAGTATTATTTGAGTGGCACTTGGGTAAGCTCATTGACCAATGAGATTGGTCAAAAAGAGGCTTAAATGTGACTTAAGGTATGGCTGTAAGAAATGCGTAATAAAAAGAAACTCAATTAAAAGTGCCAATAAAATTTAGTAAACTCACCTTCTTCAAGAGCTTGGGCCGATTATCAAGTTGCTGCAGTTGCTCGGTGTTAAGTCCACTGGAGGTAGACGCAGAGAATCCTCCAGGATCGGAAATCTGATTGGCCTTAAAGAGTTTTGACTGTTCGACCCTCTTCCTGAGATTCTCCAGTGCCCTGGCCTCCTCCCGTTTACGGGATGGTGGCCAATTCGCGCCGGAAGTATGAATGATACTGATACCGGCACACGGTGATTCCTGTCGACATTTTACTCCGCGATATTATTTGCTGTATTATTCGCACGAGTCTCAGTAGTCTTAACGAGTAGTTTCTTTATGATTAAATTTTTACGAGTTCCATCGTATTTTTTTTCTGGACTGTACATAACGCTAATTTTGGAATCTAAAGGGTTTGAACAACAAAGAACAATCAACTGACAGGAATTCGTTGACGCTACTGTGAATTGTACATAGCGACGTTAGTGTAATAATAAACACTGATTTGAAATCAGGATCGGAAATTTATTTAGTTTTTGTATGATTTTGAGGTTAGAGAATAGATTGCACCATGTAATAACCAACGATTACGTTGTATCGAGCAAATAGATAGATATAAGGGAAAATAGAAAAGTAAGAGATATTACTAGCATATATGAAACTAATACTGAACTGAACACAGTAATGACAGGCTATGCTCAAAGCCTTACAACAGCTGTTTATGTAACGGTTTTTGCGTGAAACGGCGGGAGGAAAATTTGCATCAAGCTGCTCATCAATAATCATACGGATTCAGATATAAGTCCTCGAATAAGAATAGCATGATTAAGTAAAAATATACTACTAAAAAGGAACATATATACTAGAAGGAATCTACAATAAATTCAATTTAAATGTCGCATCAAATTTCAATCCGTACTAAAAAGAAAAGCCGTAGACCATTCACAGTCTTTAACGACCAACATTACCGTGGAGATTTCCTACGGCTACGAGCACAATAAGAATGAAAAAAAGGAACATACCACATCGAACTATCCCATTTCATTAAGCTGCCAAACCTAGTACCAAGCATCGAAAAAGTACATACCAAAGTAACGAGTAAAATAGTAATCAAAGCTTGAAAAAGCATCCTAGCAGACTAGAATCTGTCGCACGAATTTCGTAGAAATTTCACACGAAAGCAATAAACCAAACTGAAAATCTGTTGTAAAGCTGAGGCCGTACGTGTATGCATATGTGCTGCAAATGTGATTCGTGTTCCTGTACGTGTACAGCGTCGCATCTAAATAAAGATTACGCCACCTTCTGATGGTGATTGCTGTTCGCAACGTTAAAGTCGGCAAGATGTGCGGTCTGGCTGAGAAGCCGCCGACTTGCTGGGCATCGGTTACGGTTGATGATCTCCTTTTGAATGGCGTACTCCATGAAGTAGCTCTCGTTGTCGTCATGACGGGACGGCAGGAGCTCCGCGGTTTCATCGGCCGTCGCGACGTTCATCTCGCGAAGCTCCATCGTAACGACTGAGCACCGCAAGAGCACGCTCTGCGATTCCGACTGCTACCACTACCGCTGCTGCTGCTGCTGCTGCCTCTTCATCTCACACTATAGAAAATTCGCCAATCCCCTCCAAAGCGACATGTCTCACGTGACTTCGTATCTACCATCGGTGATGTTTACCCCCACTTTCTGGTAAGTTCTAAGTAGGAGTATCCCCACTACTTCACAATAATGATATAGATCACTGTTATTAATTCTTACCCAATAACGAAGTCTTCGGTAGTATAGTGGTCAGTATCCCCGCCTGTCACGCGGGAGACCGGGGTTCGATTCCCCGCCGGAGAGGATTTTTTTTTAGTAGAAATATAACCTATTATCTAGAGAGAAGATTCTTCTTAGTTGTATCACTTGGTGATAATAGGAAGCTTCCATAGACGGAATTCAGTGATTTATACGTGTCATTATATCATGTTTTCGTTACGTGTGTAGGTTACTGAATATATAGATATATTATATATATGTGATTGATTAAACATGATTTAATCATAATGATTCAAATGACGAGTTTTATGTTAGAATTACGGTTCAAAAGACAATGGAGGATATTATTAAAATTGTATTACTTGTATCATTAATTTTGATTTAGTTAAATGTTATTGGGGGTACAATTTACTTTTTTTAATAGAATTTTGAAAATAGTCTAGACATACGTCATTGAACAGATTGCCTCGTTTCAAGTATATATGTAAATGTTATACAGTGTTAAATGTAAAGACGAATTTATTACCTTTCATAGTATCTGAGATAGACTAGTAAAACAATATTACTGTAATTTATTACTGAACGAGAGTATGTATGCACTGTATACTTTAGTACGGAAATGAAATGGTACATTATCGTGATAAATCCGACAAATTTTCACGATAACACAGTAAATTATTATAAAAACGCTGTCAATTGCACAGCATCACAACTGGTATCGCTTGAGTCATTATGCACCGCAATGTGTTATGACTGTAAATATTTGAAATTTCCATATTTTCAGTATTTATACTCACAACAATAACCAGCAGCAGTGTCAATTATCGACGACATTTAAAACGTAGTAACAAAAAACTACTGCAATATTAACAATTAAAGATTTATATAGTATGTACAGATTCTGAATATTACACAAAACACATACTGCCTATTCCACATGAATTTCTTAATATCACAGAGTCCTCGTAAGATTCCTACTGTTCTTGCGTTACCGTATGCAGATAATACAGTAATAATAAGTAATACCATGTAAATTTCTAGCGTCCTCAATTTACAGTTTTCTTACACTTGGTATAAGATGTAGGTCCGTGCAAGTTCAAATCATTGCATTTGAATCCCCTTAAGCGTTACCTCGAGTATACTCAGGGTAAATACTATTAACGTACTATAAAATAGAATGACAAGGGGGTTAAGGACTATATGATAAAATTTGCCAATTAAAGACTTACCAGGCAGATTACACCTTTATCTGCCGTGCAATAAATACAGCCAATCAAAAGCACTATTTGTATTATTCACAGGTTACATGTTCTCTATGGAATTTGAAATTTACCTGAATATGTGACGGACCACGTGCTTTCAGATGCCTTTGTGTTTTGGTACACAGTTCTGTACTTGTTGCGATTTATGGTGAACCAGTTGACAACAACGCTTTCCTACAATGGTTTTGTCTAATAAAGTGTATTTGGTTTGTATTAAATGTCGGATACATCACTGTAGACACGTGATTGTACAAGAAAATGTGAAGTAATGTGTTAGAAAAAAACAAAGTATTTCAAAACCTAGTCACAATTACGATTATGAATAACTTAATGTATCAATGTAGTTAATATTTCATTATTTCCACGTTAATTTGACTTTTCATGATGATAATCATAAATAACTTTCGACATTCTACTCTATGAACTTCCTTATTATAAGTCACGCGTTAATGAGTTCAATTTGTAGTAATTTGTAATATATGTATGTTGTGTAAAAAACCTTTGACAATTCATTATGTTCTTTCAGCTGTTCAGCTGTGGCTGAAGTACTTATGTTGTTCTAAATTTTGTATTGCTCTTGTATTATTAATAGATAAAGGAAAGAATGTTAAAAGAATGTTGCTAACGCTCACATTGTTGTATCAGGCGTTGAGAGAAAATTTCGGAAATACTGCTGTCACCTAGTGTCAAAGAGAAAACTGATTTCTAATGGTCATGTAATGAATATGCAACAAAAAAAAGAACCTGTTGATAAAATTTGATAATATTGAGAAAGATACAATAAATACAATGTATGGACTGTAATACTGCCTGATGAAAGCTAAAAACCCTTGACATTTTTTCAGTTTGTACTATTTTACCGTTTTCGATAAAATGTTGCCATTTAACAAATGTAGACGATTAGAATTATTTAATTTATTTATACGAGTATACGTTTGCTTTTATACATTAACTCGTTATTAGGTATCAGCAGTATCAATCTTCAATATTATTAAGTATATGAATTATTTTTGTAATTTATAGTAAATAAACGAGTGACTATTAATTATTAAATTTTTTTGTTCATCTTATAGTATATTGAATTCTACTTGGGGCAAGACTACTTGGGTTTTTTCACTGAACTCTTATCTTAAAATAATATGTCTCCTAGTGGCACTTTCCAGAACAAAGCTCATATCCCATAGAACAGATATATGAGGTATATGAGCTACATGGGATTATCCAGAATATTGTCTAACACTTCTTTTAGGTGATCACCAAATGATATTCTATTGTTTGGCGGATCAGGAACTGAACATTGTTCTATTAACTGTGATATTTTTGGGTATTTTTCCAATACCGTGACTGGTATGTCATGTAATAGACCCCCAGGAATTGAAGTGGCACTAGTTTTTTCAGAGAGTAGATGCTGAAAATCAATAATAATACATTAAAAACTATGATGAAAGCGGCTAAATGTTATTTTATGATCCTCAAGAAATTCAATTAGAGTCACATTCATAAGTTTCGCGACATTATTGAGAGTGATAATGTGGAATGCTATTAAAAATGGAACACGTTTTATTATTTTCCAACATTTGTTAACTCACTTGACATACAGCATAGTAATTATGATCACTCAATTGGTGACTGCAGATATCCATAGGAGAAAAAGTTAAGCAATTTTGGCATTCAAAGTCAAAATTGTTTGTTTGTATCTTATGCCAATCATTTATGTCATCTGAAGTTTGAAAGAGGCAGAGATAATCATTATACAATTGAAAAAATTAATCAATAATTAGAGAAATGTAAATACAACAATTTAAATGAATTAATCTTGCTCACTTTTGGTAGATAGTTTCTTATCCACGACAATAATGTTTTCCAAGTCAACGAATTTTATCTCATATTGGGAATCCACAGCAATATTCTCAGGAGAAATATCTGTTAGATAAAATCCAAAGTCAGGGTTTCGAAAAGTGAACATTCGAGCAGCTCTCAATAATCTTGAAGCAATTTTAGCTCTATGCATCCATGATTCAGAATGAAAATGACTTAATGGTTGACCAGCATATTCTTCGAGTACAAGTCTCCCACAAGCTCCCAGGTATTTTGGTACTGGCCATGCATCATCTACGGACAGAATCTGTACAAAGATATATATATTTAAGTGACATGCCTGTCAACATTTAACAATGATATGAGACTGTATTTTACCTGAAGAACAAGAGGTTCTGGATTAATCTTAATCATGGTCCAAAAATATGCCTGTGAGACAATTTTCTTCTGATTTCCACTATTTGCAAAGACATTGTAGAAAAGAACATCTATTCGATCAGTAGATGGGCATAGTCTTAGTCGACTGCCATCTGCAGTTCTAAAGTCTGAAGAAATTTCCTTGATTATGCGAGAATAGAAGTCTATATTGTGTGTTTCTACTTGATTTATATTCCTGGGGCACATGTCCATTAAATCAGGATTAGTACAAAGGTCTCTGTCAAAAGCATCCAATTCTGCTGTATGTGCCAGCTTCTTAAGAACTATTGGTTTTATTCCATTGGTAGCATAATATACATTTTTGGTATTGAACAAATTGGCAAATACCATGTGAAGACTAGAATACTCAATTCTTATTTTGTTTTTAAAAATATTGCTACAGGCTGAAACGCCATAGCAAGCAGGACACTTGTGAAGTTCTGTTAACTGCACTACACTAATATTTAGTGTATCCATAAGTATCCTTATACCTAATGCTAGAGATAGTAATCCAAAGATAAGAAGTGCCTTCCATTTCCGAAATCTTATAATCTTATATATATATAACATGATGAAAAGTTGGGACCATTCCAACTATGAGCAAGAATACATGTAGTTACAGAAAATTATAATTTGTTTTCGAATAAACAAAATTTTGTTCTTAAAAACAGATCCAAATGTCCACAATGTAAGTTTTGGTACACCGTATCGCTTGAATGTGTAAGCGATTTAAATATCCCATTGAAATATAGTGTGATAACAATATGCATATGCAATCACTTTTTGGGTTATGTACAGTCAGTTAACGATATTACTTTCGCCTTTATATTATGTATTAGAAAATAAACGTAGTTTAAAAATGTTTAATTTCCATATCTTCGAGCTATTTCAGTAAATCCACTTGCAAATTGACACACAGAGTATATTAACTAAATATTGTTTACTCATTGTTTGAATTAGCCGCAATATATATGCATACCAATGAATAATCGTTAAATTAAATATTATTGGAACGAAGGCCAAATTTTTAATGATTCTTCATTTTATTCTGATCTAGCACCTTGTGCCTTCGTATTATTTCTCTATATTCAATAACAGTTGAAAAGACGTCGCTTCTCAACGGAAGGGAAGCTACCTATACCATGGAATAATGTTTGTAATTTAACTCTAAAAGAAAAATGAGAGGGTATTTTTATAGTTTTATATGTAGGAAAAAGCGTATTCAGTCCGATGGAAAATATTTTGAAACATTATACGTATAAAAATGTGCTGTTACACTACATAATCATAATATTCATGTGACTAATTATAAAACTGTACAAGAAAACAAAGGAATGTTTATAGGATGTAGATTCATAGGGTAAATAAATAAGTTGATTTTTTTTGTAAACATTTTGAGAAATTAAAAGCATAGCATACATTGATAAAATCGATCTCACGATTCTACTATTTTTATCTCCAATTTAGTATATAAAAAGATCACTATCTTAAATATCAAAAAAGTAGTACTCACAAGAATATATTCTTTAATACATGCAGTGTGTCTCTTGTATCTTATTCAGAATTGTATTTCTTCTTATAATTCTCTTCATTCTGAATGTTACAAAGTTATATTTTCTTTTAGTTTCCCAGTATAACTTTTCCATTGCTATATATTAAAGTATACATAGAAGTTTAAATGTTAAGATTCTGAAGAACCTATGACTCAAATTTCATATAACATACTATAAATTTTTACTGGAATCTGAGGCAGAACATCTTCCGATAATTCAAATCGAATGTATAGTTAAATCAACACGATTATTATTCTATTTACCAATCATTTAGGAAACTTTCTTCAAGAGTATTATAGAGTTGCAGCTCAAGATTATATCTGTAACATAAAAAATTGTTGCACCGTTAATTTTCCAGCTGCTTACATTAAATCTAAATAATTTCAAATTACTGTAGTATTAAAAAGGACATAAGTAAACGTGAAAGGGAAAACAATTTGACATGTCTTTTCGTATAGATGCATCAAGGAAATTTTGTTCAATTGAATAAAACACGTATCTTTACATTATATTTATAAACGAAGTTAATAGAAATCGGATACGGAAATATGATAATTTCGAATGTTTATAGTGAAGTATGATTTTAAATATTTGCAAGATAGAGCAATACAAAGAATAGATATTTGATACTTACTGTTTGAAAGCCTCAGTGATCTCAGCAGCCTTTGATGCATGACAGACAATAGTGGTTTTGCATTCATTCGGGTCGAACAAACGCTTTATATATTGCGATCCTACACGGCTCATATCCTCTAATGTTACAGCCGATATGCGCTGCACCATCTGGTGATCATATTCATGCGTTATGTTTTCAAAATAGCATAACAATGATTCGGTCACCACGTCCCCGACGCTCATTTTCTTCTCAATCATTTCGAAAATAAGAGATGATTTTGCTGATTCGTACAGCAAACGTTCCCATTTATCACCTGACAGATGTGCTTCCTGAAGTAACAAATACGTTTTAGAATAGATATTAGTAAATTACAGTCGCGTCCCCGTATCCACTGATTCAGTATCATTTTGAGGATCGGGCTAAAACGTTAGAATCCTTTACTTTTCTATGTGCGAGAGATTGAGAGAGTACACTGTAAATGTACAATATAGTGTACAGTAAACTTTAAACTTATTAGTTTACTTAATGTTAGTAATGTCTTACTGTGCGTAATTCATCAAATAAACTTTACTGTCTGTATGTTATACGAATATGACGATAATAGTCGGTCTTACAACATATTACCCGCGAATACAAGGACACTACTGTATTTGTGAAAACATCATTCTTTATAACTGACACAACTCATAGGGCTATTCTTGAAGTTACTTACAATAATGGATTTAGATTCCCTATATGCTGCCACTACATTAGCTGCTCTGTAGAAGGTTAAATACAAAAGCCCATCATGAGGTTGTGGGTAAATGTTATAGCTGTAAGCTAGACCTTGTCCTCTAACTTGTCTCCACATTGGACCCTGTGAAAAAAGGAAATGGAGTATTTTAGTACTTTAAAAAAAAATATTTTCACCCTTAAACTGTTAATTTATGCTTACTTCCATCTGTATGAAGTACTGTAAAAAAACCAGTAATGGAGCTAGATCAGGACTTTGAAAATCCTTGATGCCAGGACTGCACTGAGAGAAAAATGCAGATTCTGTACAACCTAAGCCAGTTACACAACCTTTAATAGATTCACTGTCAGGAGACTTCATCAGAGACCAATCAGGAGTAACGTGAAGCCTACAGAATAAAAAGATTTCGTTATATAATTTTCTGTAATTTTATTTTTCTCTGTTGTGTTGCAAGTTTCACACACTTTGACTTCTCAGATTTGTCCATATCAGCAAATAGTGTATTCCATGGTGCATAAATGTCAGGAATTTGAGCTACCAGTTTATCTACGTTAGCTGCCATGTAGAGGACCATGTTCTTTGGAGTGGTGAGAGCTTTGCGAACTGTTTCTATCTCTGCCACAACCTCTTTTTGATCAGCTTCACTGTTCAATCGCTCCATTATCTTCGTCAAGAACTTTTGTTGACGCAACATACTCGATGCGAAGTGATTGCTATCTAAAAGGAAAACAATAATGTTCTATAATTATATTGAACGAATTCGACAGAGTAGGCGAAGAATAGATTTACTAATAGTTAGTGAAAAATACATTTTCGGACTTCATCCAGTACAATTGATAAATGTTACTCTTCACAAGTTACCTTTGCTATATATTAAATTCTTCATAAGATCACTAGTAACCTTGTCTTCGTTTCGTTTTACCTGGGCAACATCATTTACCATTTTTGCAGCTATGATTTTTAATCTATCCGGTGTTAATTCAGTTTCATACAAAAGCTCTTTAATCCATTGCACACCTTTAATGTATTTAGCAGGTTCAAACTGTGAACAGAAGCATAACCATTATTTACAAAGAGTTTCACTTCAAATAAGCAATTAATTTATGTAAAATTTAAAATATATTAAAATATACTTGAAGCAAAAAAGTGACACTGTGACTGAAGGATCCACATGAAAATCTGCCTTTATCTTCGCAACCTATTCTAATGTTAGTTGCTACGGTATCTCCTTCTAATTCTTCAACAACCTGTTTATAAGGAATGAGTTGGCCATCCCTTTTGACAGGACATTCCATAATGGATTCCAAAAGCAGAGGGATGTAGGGTCTCAGATTATTCGGTATGGAACAAGTATCCATGATTACAAGCATCTAGAACAAGTAATTTAAATGTAGGGAAATACATTTTAAATCTTTCCAGTCAGAATGCATTTCTATAAAAAAAATACTCACATAAACAAAGTTTGTATTGACATGGTCTAGATAAGTGTAGAATGGCAAATTACCCACATCTAGTCTTGGATGTTGTTCCGTCGTATCAGACGTATAACTTTTAATGTGATGAAAATTGATAGAATCTGTGCTTGGAATTGATACTGACATTAGCATGTCATCAGGAATTGGTCTCTGGAATCGAATAAATGTAAGGACTTTAATTCCATGTTGCAGCTCCTTACGCGTTAAGACATCTTGTTATAAGGCAATCTTGTAGAGAACTACCGACTAGGTACGCTTACTACAGTAATAAGGAATAAAGCGTACAGGTAACGAATTAACCTAACTTACCTCATTATGAACAATAGCTTCCTGAAGTTCACGTTCTTTTTGTTTGAGACCTTCTTCACCCAATCTCTCTATTTGTTTCTTTACACGTTCCTTTTCTAGATTAGTCATTTCTCGCTGTGTTTCAATACTAGGTATTCCTTTGACTACTACAATTGGTGCATCTATCAGATATTTTTTCATAAGATTTACCCAATATGACTCGGGTTCTGCGCTTAGTTTTCCAAGATCCTCAACCTCATTCAGTCTTTGATTCAACTATAAATTAGTCAAGAATATACATGATTAAGTACAATCAACTGTTGACATATTCTATTTTCCATATTACACATTAATGAGTATACATACATCATCCTTTGTATTTCCATAAAGGGCATCACCAATGATCTTATATGCCACGGAATGATGTGGACTGTTCTCCAAATCACTCAATGTTTCGAGTGTATGTCTATAAATTACAGTACGCAATCTTTTCATATCAATACCATTATCCTTGGTAACTATATCAGAAAGGATTTTTATAAGACGATCTTTGACAAGATCAATCTTTCCCTTAGGAACACTCTCAAAGGCCAAGTATAAGAGCGATACTGAATTGTCAGCTAGGGAGTATGCGACATTACTAGCGTAAGGATCATCTATTTCTACAAACTCCTTCTGTAGAGGACTCACTGAGCTATCAGTAAGATACTTAAGGATCATAGAACATCCAATAAGATCATACAGTTCAGTAACGCTAGAAGGACCTCGCCATCCTACATTAACAATACCATTGTCTTCGTCGTCACAAGGATAATGAATGTCCAGATCCACACTTTCAGTAAGCGGTGGTACTGGACTCTGCCAAGGTCTTGTAAAGGGACCTCTGCTGCCCTTTGAAGTTATTATTATTAATTGAGAAAATTAATTAATAATAGTTCAATAAGTAACTATAATATTTTATACCTTTGACATAACTTTTGCCTCTATTGGATGCAAGGCCTTGAAGACATCAGCATGTTTAACTTGGCCAGCTATTATCACTGTTAAATTTTCTGTTCTGTAGAATTCTTTGTGATAATTCCTAACTTTTTCGTTGTTGGTACTTTCTCGTAAATTCTTTAGAGCACCTGGATCATTAGACGGTAAATATTTATTAATCTCGTAAACAGAAACTGTTTGCTTTTTCTTTGAGCTTTTTAACTATATAAAATTATACTTACCTCCAGTGTAGGATTTGTAACCACAGTGACCTGGATACATAGCTCTCCACAGTGCTCTGTATACCATGACCTCTCCTGTAGTTTCGTTTCCTTGCATTTCACAATATACTGTTCCTGCATCTTCACCTTCTCCTGTGATGTGATGCACCTCGGTAAGATATGCTGAATCCTGAAGTATAACGAAATGATTTAAATTTTCAATATAATTGTACTTATAAATTTATTAAATGGACGAAAATAATTTATAATATAGAATGACTTAAATACTTTATTTAATTACATTGTTACAACTGGCAATATAGATCTGCTGTTTATAATAGAGTAGTTGATGTGTAATTGCTACTGACCCCTATCATTATGGCTTAACATGTTGTCATCTTCAGTGCTTAATCTGCTATGATAAACTCAATTGGAAATAATAATCACTTATTTTTCTTTAATCACTGCGCTATATTTCATTATTTTTCTGTAATAAATATTTTTTATTTTCTTTCTCAGTCTTTTTTATAGAATTCATTAGATTTGAACTAATAAACTTTATCTAAGCAGCTAAATAAATTCAGTATTAGAGAAAAAAGAAGTAGTTTGATAGACTATTAAACTGTAATGATCAGTTGGTCAAAGAAAGGAAAAGACTTTTATCGGCTGTCCATAAACATGCATCTCTCTTGCCAATCATAACGATATTAGGACATATCAAATAGATTTCCTAGCAATAAATCAGACAAATAATACTAAATCTCGTGCTTACCAATAGTGTAGGATACAAAATATGATCAAGGTACACAGGCAATAATGAAAGAAACCCTTCACTACCAGCAGTAGTCATGGTATAAAAAGTGTGATCGGTGTCTGTCATAGCATTAGTACCAGATGCCAGGCATCTATTAGCCCAGAGATCAAGTACACCCTTATATGGGTATTTTTCACTTCCCATGAAAATAAGATGCTCCAAAGTATGAGGTAGTCCGTCATCATCAAAGGCTTCAGTGGCTAGTAAATAAAGAACATTTTTTGAATCATTTTTTCCAGAAGGAAGTCCTACTTCTAATGAGTATAGGAGTATATAGAGTGTATCACTAATTAGAAAACTATAACTTGTGGACAAATGTGTTTAAGGTTAATCCGGCTTACCAAGGCAGAGATATCCACAAACCACTGGACCGTCGACCTCAGCTATTACCACAGTAAGACCCGTGTTCGTGGATTTGTATTTATGGACAGGAATGATGTCATTTGATTTTAGGGAACAGACCAATTCAAAGCCGCTCATGTTACCTGCTGGAGAAAAATCTACGGGCGCCATTGTTACTGTTCGTTACTCGCGGGGATTTGACTTTTGACGCTAAGCGCAACAAGATTGAGTTGTAAACCCCGCCATATTGGATTATGATACATAACTGGCGATGGTCACTTTTTAAAACAATGCATATACCGATCGTTGTTGCTCATAAAATGGATGGAAAAATTATTTCTTAAAAGTATATCATTTAAGGTATATTTCGAAATTTACTGTCAATACTACAACACTCGTCGTGCTACTGTTTAGCTCATAGACTTGTTTAACTGCTTCCAATTGAATGAAACAACCACGCTCGCAAGACTGGTAGTGAATTTTGGAACGTACGTTTATTTTGTTTGTTAAAATTAAAGCCGTATATACTGCGGTAAATAATTTAAGTTTAAGTAGATGTCATAACAGATGTAAATAATTAGTAATCATTCGTGTAAGTCTATTCTCCTATAAAGTGAGAAAGATGATTAATAAGAGAGAAAAGTACAATGACTGGTTTTATAATGATTTGATTGGATTATTAAATTAATTCGTTTTTGATTTTACATTTGGAGGAAGGACGCGTATGTAATTTAAATTGAATTTGTTTAGCTTCCTCTGTTTATTCTAAAAATACTAACAATAAGTTTAGTAAAATAATAAAGAAAGTAGAGAGGTGTAACGATGAAAACCAATTTTCTCTATATTCAGGGTACTCATATTTCGATCTACTCAATCTTCTTTTTCCTGATGGCTGTACCGTTTTGATAAAATCAAATATTCGTCGATCCTGTTCTACATCAGACATCTCTATATTTTCTCCACCATTACTTTTCCCCATCACTCAATGCGTAGTGTATTTCAATGAATAAAGTCTATTGGTAAGTACCCGCAACACCTAGACACCCAGGCTCGTGTGACACCATACCCCATAAGATGTTCCCACGTTGTTACTTATTCAGTCAATAGTTATTCTAAAGAACATGGGCTGTACCTACCATATGCATCTACTTTTGGTATTATAGTTCCATCATATATCAAGGTATGCTAGATGACTATCTAGGTCTTGTGCATTGTTACAGTCAGCGCCAATCATCTCTAGGATTATCGTTTTCTAGGATATCGTTTTAACAACAAAATATTTATTTGTTACGAGATTTAATCTTTACAATGTAGCTTTATACAATGTGGTCATAGCTGGTTTCTTATAGATTAATTAAAAATATTAAACCAATAAAAACACGATAGATATTCTGGTATAGGCTAGTCTAAATTATTCACAACTGTTAATATTTATCATGATTTTCATCATTTAAGTAAATGCTGTATGTCCGGGTTACTACTCATTATGCTTTTTCGCCCCTTATCCTTCTGTCAAAGTAGAGCTTCGTCAAAATAGTGTTTATACCGTTTCTTCGTTCTTCCCAGTCGTCTATTGTCATCCGCACCTATTTTTATATTAACCTAATAAGTACCTACAGTATTACTGTACCTATTGTAAAATTAAAAGGACACTTTCTTCCATATTTGTTGATCCTCTCAGACCACTATTAACCTTGCTTTTAATAAAATCCCGTTAATATAGTGGTTAAGTAATATCATGGAATACCGAAATAGAATGAACGTCCAATTTACTGCTTTCTTTTCAAAAGCAGTATGTTTGTCTTATAATTAAGTATACTAATTTTTATTTTTGTTATTTCATGTTTTTTAAATATATTGCTAGAATGAATAACTTACGTCCATTTTCGACCAATCAGAATGTGAACATTTACACGTGAATCTTTTCATGTCTTACTGTTCGTCAATCTTCTTGTCATGCTCGTGACACTCTCATAGGCTTAGTTTTCACCATGCTGAGTTTAAATTGAGTTAAGCAGCCTCATTGGTCAATTCCATTCAACTCCTATACGTGATTGGTTAACTCTATTTAAACTCTGCACGGTGGAAACTAAGCTATAGGTTACATTTCCAAGGCTTAATTACAAGATTGCACTTAATGGCAAAATTTATTATGACCAGGCTACCATAATAAGGGTAAATATAATAAACTATACTACGTTACCGTTTGCGTGGGATACGGCGCATCCTTATCTTATACCGTTACACATTCATTGAAAATAAATATACCTGTATTCATCCAGGACTGTCCGAGAGGATTAATAACTTGAATTATATTTCCTATTGGTAAAGTATGCAAGTAAACATTACATCACATATTGTTCATAACAAGTTTGCAAATGTAATTAAAAACACGTAACAAACTTATTTATCGCATATAGTTGAATTTAAGATGTTGGCATCATGAATGGTGTTCGGTGGCGAACGACGCGATAGCTGCGTTTGTTTTGCAAGCTTCTTGCTGGAGTCGTAACTTCCAGATATACTGTAGTGAGTATGTCGATCTGTTCTCCCGAAACTATTACTAACGGCGAGTGACGCAAAAGTAATGAAAGGTAAGTGAGAGGAAAAGCAATTTACATATTTATCAACTCACTGTGCGTTATATATAATAATTTTATAAAATCTATTGAAAGTTCTACAGAAATTATTAATGGATGATAAAAAATATATGGACCGTGTGGATAGTAGATGAAATCTCGAATCAAGGATCAAGAAGAGTTCTTGTCCGTGTTGCGTCTAGAAATTAACTGTTTTTTAGTTGGTGGTGCAATATCGCTCTGACCTCTGTTCTCTCAAGGAGGAAGGGTAGACTAAAGCATTTTTGAGTGGTCTGTAAAGTAGACTCCCAAATCCTTCGATCCTTTTTTCAAGTGACCTGCAGCGTACATGAAAAGTAAAATTGGCGAAAGGAACATAACAATTGGTGTTTATGTTATGTGGTGCCGAATGTCTTAAGGACCTGGTCAAGACGTTATTCGAAGAGGGTCAGAGACTGATCAAATGGAATTCGAAGTTTTCCATGTCAAATTTATTAGCTATGTTTATACCTGCAATTAATATTTGGGGCTATAAAATCACCTAAGTACTAAACCAAATAGGACAATGTACTGGAGTGAAATCCGACCTGAAGACTAACGGGTTGTATACGTTATAGCGCACCCCAAGTTTCAGTAAACCAGTATATATTTAAGCTGGTCGATTTTTGAGAACGGCTCATTTGAATCAACGTATTAGAAGCAGCAATATCGAAGGCAACATCTAACGATTGTGACTACGAGATTTAAGAAGTATTTTCTGGAATCGCGACATATCAGCAGACGAGCAGAATTAACATCGGTCAATCCAACTGCAGTAAAAGTCCGTAAATATTATTTTTGATATTCATAAAGAATATTTCAAGAAAAAGATATTATTCCTATCATCAAAATGATCTGATCATTGAAAATTAATCATTTGAATCTATCATGATTTTCTATATTGCTCAATATTATTGTTTAATATACTAAAACAAAAGTTTCCTTGTTCTCATAGATTCATACAGCTACGATAGAAAATCAAAGTAATAAGATGCCTGAGGCGAGAAATGAACAAATGAGAAGACCAACGGAGGATCAGGAGATGATCCGAAATCCAGCGTCGAACCAACCAGAAGTTCTGCAGGCGCTGTGCATATGCGGACGACCACGGGACTACGATGCATTCATTGATAATGAGTTCTATTGTCCACATGACATCCCAGCACACTGGAGACTCTTACTACCGGGACTGGTAGAAGCTAGATTGATTCCTCACTTCGAACCGAATCCTATGCAGCTGCAATATCCTATGTTCCCAGAAGAGCCGCTGGAAGAACTTGAAGCTTTGATAGAGGATAATACAGAGGGCACTGACGACGAATCGACGCTTTCGGTTGAGACACTGGAAGAGTCGATTGAAGAACATTTGGAGGAGGAAATTGATAGATAATTTCTAGTGATAATGTACATAGTTGATTGTAAATATATTATTTTATTTTAATATTTTAATAAACCATATTTTGTTAAATATGCCTTTATCGTTGTGATGTTTCTATTACTAAAAAATGTTGAATCAGTATTTGTACTGTGATTCCATGAGAGGAATTATTCGTTGTATTAGAACTAGCTGAAGAGTAGCTTCAATTTGTAGCTGACTATAAATGTTACACTTGCAAAATTACATGGATTAGATGTGTCTACTTTCTCGACGCTATTTCTACTGAATGCAGTCTTATGGCCTTAATGAAAAAATTGAAAAAAATCTAAAATGATTAAATTTTTTTTTATTTTTAAAGAGCTACTTATTAATGTTCGATATTGTCAACGTTATTGAGAATTTCTAAATGTAATTAATATTTATTATATTCGTCGATACGTTGTTTTACTTAAAATATAAAAATAAAACGAATATAAATATATAAAATCTTAGATATTATAATACATGGATTTAATCTTGACAGATTGAAAACATATGATAATTAAGAAAATACGTATATCACTGAACATCATATAGGTTTATAACATCCGAGATACTATTTCTGCAATTAGAGATAGATATAATTAAAATTCAGGTTTAACAATGACAGCGATAGCTGCCTGACGCCGTTTAATGTTCATGAAACTTGGCAGAATTTACCAAGAATCTTTAACGCGCATGAATTAAAATCACATACTTCATATGTGTAAAACGTTGTTACCCTCAATTTAGAAATAATGTTGGAAATTAATCGGACTGAAGTTCTTACGGCACTATTCATGCAAGCATCAAAACTAACATTCGACTGACACAACGACTGGTGGATTAAACAATAGGACCTCGATTCTACGTGCAATTCGGCACCGGATATCCACAGAATCGAGATTATCTCAGCCCAGCCTCCACAACGCGTCAGACCAATCACGGGTCAGTCGTCAGTACCGTATCATTAAATACATGTTAATTGTGTTATGTATACATATACTACCTAAGATGATGAAACTTAGTTGGCTTCAGCCACGACAGTATATTTACACTACCACATAGCGAGGTCTAAGTGTTTCCCACCTCGCCCAAGAGAAGCAAAGTTAGGGTAACATAGTGGGGATTGTTCGTTGACGCCCCTCGTTTGAATCTTCGAGCGCGGGTTTAAATTTGAATGCAGGAATGAATTGGACCAATAGCATTGTCGCTCGGTATAGTACAAGAATTGCCATTGGTCAAGCGGCTTTCTGTTTCACCTTTTATAAGTAGCAGTGAAATTCTAATGAAACGTGGAGAATTTTCCGAAGGTGGCGCAACGTTGCAACAAAACGCAGAGCGGCTCGACGAGTAGGAATACTTACATTATTCAAACTACAGCGGCATTGGTTGAATTTCTTGGAAGTTCTCCTTTGTTTCGAGAGCGGAAAATTGAAATAAAGAAGAGGGAAAAGAAGCCATTTCTGCAGTGACGTTCAAAAGTAAAACCGATTCTTTTTTATTCTGTGAATCGTTGTGTTGCTCGTTAGTTCATTCTATAGAATTGTGCAAGAATCTCTGGTACTTAAATCTGATTAATTAACTAAATAGTTCCATAATTTACGGTTAACTACAGTCTTACATATTCATTCATTTGTTTAACTTATTGTTATCTGAATTACTTATATGTACTCTCTCTTCTTGGTAACCGTTTTGAAATTTTCGTCGTCCATTGTTTAGTAACTTAACAAAAATCAGTTTCATTTGTTAATCGTATTTTCGTTATTGAATAGTAGAATAATATTTTTCATTATGTGCCATGCAGGCGAGAGTATTACTTTTGTACGTCATTTTCTTTGTTTTCTCGTTAACAATTCAATAATTACAGTAATACAGCAACTACTAAATAAATCAAATTGAGACAGATTGATTCTTTACTCGATTAACTATCCACTTTGAGAGATGTCGCAGTGCGAGAGTGAAACACAAAAAATGAATGAAGCAAATCAGAATGAAAATTCAAGTACGAACAACGATGCCGGCAATCAAGAAAACAATAGCAGGTAAAGATTGTAACATATGATGAATACTTATAATAAATATACTTTCACAAAATATGCATGTCAAACTATACTCAACATGACAAATCAACAAGATTGGGCACTTTTGTAGTCTCATTTGCTTATGTGTATAAAAGAATTCACTAAATATAGAATTGGTAGGGTGGTTGAAAATGTAGTTATATTATGTAACTGTTTCGACTACTATTAACAGTTTTTTGAAAAGCAATCGGGGATATGATCAAATCCATTAAAAAAACATTTGAAATTGTTATGTAAACACATAGTCAGAGGGTAAGTTGTAGCGAACTAGTCCCTGCAAGTAATTGAGTATTCGTATTGATGGATCAGTAATATTTCCATTTCAATATTCAAAGAGAGGAGAAGAAACTTTAATATGAGATTTAGAAATCTTATAAATTCTGGAAATATCTTCAGAGAATTAAAAGGATATATCGAGGGGTAAGGAAATGTTTAAAAATATAAATGGTACAAGCAGGGTTGCGAAGTGAGAATGTTCATTGGATTCATTTGTAATATTGTTACAACTTTGTATTAATTTTTTATGTGAACTGATTTTTCAATTGCTTAATCTTTGAAAAAGAACTTTAAATATGCAACTGTTAAGAAAAAAGTATGATCAATTACTTAATAAGCAACATGGCGTTTGAAAGTGTATTTTTAAATAGGGTATCAATTTTCGACTTTCCTAAAACTTTACGAAGTTTATTAATATTAATTTTCCATATTTTTTTATTAAACCAACTCATAACTTATTTTGGCCTTATAAAGGTAGTCTGTATAAACTTAAGTTTTTATGTTCAAAATATGACAGTATTTGAACATAAAAATTAATATATAAGGTGTTTTTCTGGTTGATACGTTTTATATACATCACTTATTGTTTCAATTGTACAGGTGGCCACATTTGCATTCACTTATAAAGCATTCTCTGGATCCCAGTTTTGACAGACAAGTAACCAGACAGAATGGAAAGGATGTACCACTATACAGGAGCAGTCATCATGTTAATAGGGCTTTTGATATCATAAATGAGATGCACAAGTAATGCCATTTGCTATTAATTTTTATTTTTATTGCATGACTCTGGTAGAAGTCTTATGGTTTGGAAACATTTCTCTGTTTTAACATTTATTTTCATTCTATGTTGATCGCTATATGCGTATGCACACATCCCATAAGTATGTATTTCAGTGTACGTGCAAACAAATATCTAGCAGAAAACGTCGTTTAGCAAAATTAATGCCACTGATAGAATGCACATGCACGCTTAGGTATTAGAATGCATGCTTAGATATTGGATCTGTGTGCTTTTTGTTTAAGTTTGCAACTTTCTTCTTTTTTTTTTTTTTAAAGACTAAGTTATTAGATATTATTGAATAAGTTCCTTATAGAGGATAAACATAACAGAATTAATATTTTAATTCTACTTTATAATCAAACATGAATTGAGTTACAATTTTACTTATGACACATGGAGATATATTGTATTACTGGCAAATTAACGAATTTAAAGACTTTCTTTCATTAATATCTTTCATGTTGAAAACAATACAGATTTCAGAGAACAACTGTAATTCCACAGGATAAATATGTTTAGTGACGTGACCCTGGTGACTGATAATGGGTTGGAAGTATCGGCTCATAAAATGATCTTAAGCGCATGCAGCCCTTATTTTTACGCAATGTTTGGGAACTTTGGTAAAAATGATGTGAACCGTGTCATGCTTAATGGAATAGATCATGCTATTCTGAAGCTTCTGATCGATTTTATATATTCGGCCCAAATTCACATAAGCGAATGCAACGTACAGTCTTTATTAGCAGCTGCGAATCTCCTGCAACTGACAGTTGCCGTCAATGCATGTAGTGACTTTCTCTTAAGACAACTACATCCATGCAACTGTATTGGAATTAGAGCCTTTGCTAATCAATATGACTGTCTTGAACTTCTGGCTCAAACAGATGGTTACATTGAGCATCACTTTTCGTAAGAACCGGACTTATTTTAAATTGTAATATAAATCTCTATAGTTATAAGTACTATGAAATGTTAATTCTTACAGAGACATTATAGAATATGAAGAGTTTCTTTCATTTTCTGCACAACAAGTAATGAAACTTATTTCTAACGACCGTCTTGTAGTTCCTTCTGAGGAAATGGTGTTCGATTGCTTGATATCTTGGATTAATGCTAACAAAGAGGAGAGAAAGGAATCTCTAGTATTATTAATGGAACAAGTACGGCTGCCGCTGATGTCTCAAAAGTATCTGCTAGAAAGAGTCTGGGAAGAGAAGATGATCAAAGAGAGCTCACAGTGTAAGTAAACTCTCGTGAAATAATCACGAAATCTAACCATTTTTTAAAGTAGGCGTTTTATAAAATAAAATATGTTATTTTGCAGCTAAAGACTACTTGATAGAAGCTTTAAAATATCATTTACTCAAAGGAGCAAGACAATCTCTGTTTGAGACCCCAAGGACCAAACCTAGGGAACCCCATGAGCTACCAAAATTGCTAGTAGTAGTAGGTGGTAGCCTACCAAAAGCTGCTAAAAGTGTGGAGTGCTTTGATTTTCGGACAAAGACATGGTACCCATTGGCGGATTTGCCAACAGAATTTACCAAGGGTGGTACGTATATTCATTTTCCTACCTTGATTCCTGCGCAGAACAAACATACGTTAAACATTTGAACCTCCATTAACTGGGTGCAGGTTATTCGATCGGCAGAATAACAGTAGAGTGTTATGGGTGCAGAGAGTTTTAAACTAAGCATATATGTGTCCGGCAAGCGTTTAAATCTGAAGAGTTCCATATTCAGAGTTAATCGTGCTCACCATGGTATGAATTGGTATAGTTGTCTCGTCCCACTCTGCGCGTCCTACAATGCTTGCGGTAGATGTACTATTAATTGGAACTTGCCGCTAGTTTTACCGCTAAAGTTCAAACCGGAGCTCAGCTAACGCCATTCTAAGTTTAACTAAACTTATGTTTAAATTTAAACAGTAAAATTGGACCTAAGTATGTGACATTAATTTTGTGTAACTTGACACAGTGTTTATGTAGTGTTAGATTATCCATAGTTATCTTTTATTCACGGTACTTTCTGATTTCGTACATTTTAATCGTTGATCGACGTTCCACTGTGCCTGTGGGATAGCGAGTGAAAATACCTTCGAAAATAATTTCAGAATCAAAAAAGCTGTTATTACATACTACTAAATACTTGACGGGCACGTGCACAAACTTCACACGCGCATGAAGTGTGGCCTAGCAAAAACTAGTTGATGCGCTCTGTTATGTCAGTTTTTAAACCACGGCCTCTCAAAAAAACTAATATTTTGAGATAGTATGTATACAAGGATTTTTGATTGCGAGGAACACGAATTTGGTATTAAAATTGCAAAATTCTAAATGGCTGACCTGATATGGTTGTAAAGCTTTCCTCGATTCTGACGGTATTTGTACTTCCGTATTATTCATAAGACAGAGGGAGGGGCGAAACAGTGTTTAAAGTACACTGTTTAAGTACAAAAAAAGTTGAATTTGAAGAATAATTTCACGATTCAAAATATATCAAGATGGCACCCATGACGAGTTGATAGATACACAATTATTTGATTATTTTGATATTATTTTTGGAAGGGAAGACATTAGTTCGATACAAATGTAATAAAATTTACATCGGATGGTCAAGCTTAGGAGTGTTAGTCACAGTAGGTAATGTAGTTTGCTGCGCTTCTTTGCTGCCAATTGAGAATTGAGACACACATACAACTCCTAAAAGTGCATTAAATCATTAAAAGCAAAGCATTTTCATTCTATCCATATAGAATCAGTATCTGTCGAATATTCGGTATTTTTAGGTCTTTGAAGACAATATATACGCAGTGGGAGATTGCGGTTCAACTGAACGATCGTTGAAAAACATGAATGTCATGTACTGTAGCAAAATGCAATCAACATAGTTAAAAAATCAAAACTCTATCTATAATTGGTATCATTCTAATTCTCGTTTTCTGCAGGAATAGTTCTCCTCGAAGGTGAAATATATACAGTCGGAGGTTCTACCGTAAACCAAATACCGCTAACAAAGATGAACATTTATGACCCAGCCAGCGACCAATGGTCAGCTGGTGCAGAAATGAGGATTAAACGTACAAATCTGGGCGTTGTTACGCTTGATGATGTCATTTATGCTGTACGGTTCCCCATTTATTTTTAATTCGGATATGCCAAAATGTATTGAAATTTAAGAAAATTATAAGCTATATATTGAAATATTCTACAGATCGGTGGAAATCAGGATTCGATATATAACTCATGTGAAGCATTTGATCCGAAAACAGAAAAGTGGAATGCGATAGCACCAATGCCCACAACTTGTACCAGCTTCGCAGTAGGCGCACTGAATGGCCTGTTATATGTTGTGAGTGCACGTCATTTTTTTATAATTATATGAATACAGAGTTAAATTAGAAGAGTTACAAGCGATCATATGGTTTTATATAGGCTGGAGGCTATGATGAAAACGCGAGGGATCCGATTTTATCCAGCGTACTGTGTTACAATTATGAAACTGGAGAGTGGAATCCTGTGAACAATTTGACAATTCCTAGGATCAATGCTGGTGCAGGTATTTTAAATGGGATTTTGTATGTTGTCGGAGGGCAAAGCAAAACAACTATTCTGAAAAGTGTTGAAGCTTTTGATCCACAAACTAATAAGTGGAAACAAGTTGAGAATATGCCTGAGGCTCGCGAACATGTTGGTGAGTAACTCAATATATTGTTTGTATAAAGCGCATGTTTTTATGGTATTCTTCAATTCATGCAAATATATGCTTTATTTATTCGTAGCTGTGGTAGGATTTGGCAAGCACCTTTATGTGGTTGGAGGTAACGATGGTGGAAAATATTTTACATCGGTTAATGTGTACTGCCCTAAAAGCAACACCTGGGAAGTTCTATCAAGTCCTATGAGTATTGAACGAGGTTCAACGACTGTTGCTATCATCAATAAACCTCATAACTACATTTAACTCTTCCTAATCAAAGATAGACAGCTTGGACGTGTATAAATTCATACTGCATAAAGTAATATATATTTTTTTACTTATATTATTTTTCTTTTACTATTAAGAAAAGCGGCCGAGGAAAAAGAATGAACGATGTACATTGTATGAATAAGCGTTTCAAGTTGTGGTTATTGTAGGACATAAGTATTAAAAAAAATATGTATTTTTTTACTTAGTAGTTTTCCAAGAGATATATAACTTGTGTGATAAATAATATTTAATATCCGTGTGTTTGTTACATACGATGATTAAGTAGTGATATAATTTTTTAACACTTGTGTACTGTATACCTAATTAGTAACTTGGAGTTCATTCCAGTATTCAGCAATCAGAATATTTCGGAAATATTTTGTGGTTTCTAAAACAAAATTTCACGAATAAGATTGTGCATGCTGAAACAAGAATACAGTAGCGGCCTTAATATAGAAATAATTGAAAAAGAATACAAAATAAAAATGGATGATTATTATACGTTGAAAAAAATAAAATTAGAATAACGAATGATATAGCTAATTCCGATCATCCTTATTTCTGAAGAATATTATACATCGTAGCGACACATTTGAAATATGTCTGCCATGTTTACCATATTCACATGTTATGCTCTTTATCTGTGATAACGACTGTAGGTGTAGATTGCAACGCTGTGCGTTAAATTAATATTACGCACCTGCATTCCACTTTGGAAAGCAATAATTTTCAAAAAAAATTTTAACAGTTTCAAAAGTCATTACACGTATCTAATAGTATTTGAACGTAAGAGTTGAAAGCAACGTAACTCATGTATAATATATCATTGTCAGAGTCCTTTTCATAAAGAAGAATAAGTTCAGAACCAGAATGCCGTGTGCGAATCTAGTTGAAATACTTCTTTCACGGCCATACTAATAAAAATGAATCGCGTAACAGAATAATTTCTTAGCTAGGCAGACGAGGTATTTTCACTATCAGTGATTAAATAATCGCATTATCGTTCAACATAATTATTAATTAATCGGGCAGCCTATGTTACACGTGGCTTACAAGGGCTAAGATAAATCTAATTTTGATTTTATTAATATTTGCACAATCAAAATATCGTATACGTACGATACAATGACAATCCCAAGTTTCAATAGATCCGTTCAAGTAGATTTTCAACAGTTCTTCCTTTTATGATGACAGTTATAAATCAGTAGCTAAGGGCGATTTGGATTACTCTAGATCACTTAGTAGCTTTGATCCAATCGATTTCCAACGCTGCCACTCCTGGTTGATTTTCTGGGAGATAAGGTCCGTTGTCGATCTTGATGCCGATGCTAGTAATGGCTGATGTTTCTAAGGGATGAGATTGAAGGGATAACTCTTGACCTCTGTGATAAGGTTTGAATTCGGCCAGTGGTAGTTTGACGGGTGCCAGTTCACCCTCTGGTGCCTTGAACGAAGAAATAGAGATCATCTGGATGGGATGCGTAGGCAGTTTTTGAATTGGTTCCATACAAGAGAGACAGGTCTTTCCGTTTGATTTCAGGAGCAAGAGAGAGATAAAAGAATTACCGTGAAAATTTGTCCGTAGACTGCAGAATCCTTTCCTAGACCCTTGTGCCTTAATAGCATTTTGTATTTAACATTCATCCCCTGTCCACGACATTTAAGTACTATGTTGTTATATTCGCTGAGGTCAAAGGTCGTCTCGCAACGCACTGCAGCAAATCCAGAGCCATTCGGTTGCGGATTGAACAGAGTGAATAGTATGGCCCGTTGGAAAATTTGAGTCTTTTGCAAGACCAGAATGGCCTTTGACATGCCCGTACTTTTGATTGTGTCCGAATTTTCCGTCCAATTTGTGAGCTGATCTGAACGTGTGAAGTCGAAGAGCGTTTGGACAGTTCTAAAGAAAAGGTAAAACAGGATAGTATTATTTCATATTTGTCGTTTACTCATGTAACTATTTTATGTCTGATGTAGTACAGATTTGTACATAGGAACCATATGGTTAGTTAAGATGATTTGAAACCGCAGAAACTAATAATGTTATTCGCTATGAAAGAATATATACGCTTCATTTAATAGATACGCCCGAGTCCTTGCTTAAATGACTTTATTGGAAGAAATTATCGAAATGAATTACTATTATGAAAAATAATGAATGCTAATCTTACCGAGATGAGCAATCAAAAGTAGAAAGGTATGCATAGTCACGAGCATGAGAATAATGGTAAAAATTAAAAAAAAAAGTGTGAAACATGAAATATGAGTTTTAAAATAATAATAATTGTCAACTTTACCCCGAGGCAGTGGCCACCATGTCATCCTCTTTGCCAAGAAAGTTACAGTTAAACTGAGCTCATCCGACTTGTGACATCTTGAAATCGATGACTTCGCTATATTCCCATCGCATCTATACCTACACAATCTGCGATTCAGTGATGTCGCCAGTCCTAACCAGGAATCAAACTTCTTGCGTGTCTCGTGCTCGTTTAGCTCCTTTTTCTCGGTTCTTAAAAACAGGATTACCAACAAAACTTTACCTTTTCGTTTTCTTTTTATTATTAACACCAGCCATTTCAAACTAGTATATAAAAAAAATTTCTCACGCTTGAATCCATTACGTAAAACCAGTTGAAATGTACGAAACGCGTGTTTTTATATGCATACAATATTATCAGCATCGATACTAAGACTGATCGGGGTTCAGAAATGTTTGATCAATTTCCTACGGGAATACGTATTATGTACCTGGAACTGTATATACGAATATTAGCAAAGGACAGGAAATGGTTATATATAGAAAATGAACGTATCCGGTTATGACGCGACATTTATTGAACGACTCGTACATTTTTGTTCAGCAGCAACTTTCTCAACGGTACATACCCAAATAACGAGAGTGGCTTTTCTTGGCACTAAGAATAGATAGACAATGTATTTGGTACAAAATCAGATACATTCGTGAAATCGTAATCAAAATTAAAAATATCCTCAACTGTCAACCACGGACTCAGAATTGGCTAGTTCGATCAGAATCATAAACTTTCCCAGAATCAACTATTATTCCATCGTTACATAATTCAATACTCACAATAAATAATGCATTAATTGCATAGCCAGTATCATTAAGTAATTAATCGATGCTTTAACAAGTACAATAACATTGTGTCTTTCGTTACTGCATTAGTAATACAATGTGTAGTTACAACAACATACACTCATAAGTAACAAAAATTCAAGTATCATAGTAACGTGCGTTCTGTATTGTTTACATATATTAAAATAATTTTTAATATTTTATTACTCAGCCACGCAACTATTATTCAGTCTTATACCAATACTACAAGAGCTTACAGTGTTTTCAATTATAATACATGTACTATTTTTCTCACTCATTGTTTTCGTAAAGGTAGAATTATGTGGGCTCATATAAAGAAAACATTTGACATATTTCAATGAATTGGTTTGTCCATCCCCATACAATGTGTTTAGAATTTTCGAATTGAAACGTCAACAATAATTTTATCTGTTTCTTACAAAGTGGGTCAAGTCAGCAACCGTTTTAACGCTTATTAACACCGTTCAACTACAATAGACTGAATTTCGTCGCATAAATTGTAATATCTGGTAGATCAAATATGTGGGCTCATATAAAGAAAACACTTGACATGTTTCAATAAATCGATTTGTCCATCCCCATACAATGTGTTTAGAATTTTCGAATTGAAACGTCAACAATAGGTTTACCTGTTTCTTACAAAGTGGGTCAAGTCAGCAACCGTTTTAACGCTTATTATCATCGTTGAACTACGATAGACTGAATTTCGTCGCATAAATTGTAATATCTGGTAGATAGAAGATGCAGGAAGCACGAATGTGGATCTTATGTCTATGAAGTAGCACCAATACTATCTATCTCCAAAGACGAGACGCCGCTTTGCTCGATGGGTAAATAAACTCCGGCATACATTTGCAAGCCAAATATTGTTATATTTGAGGTGTCCAATGCTTCCGCATCAGATACTTCCTGACCACGAAAATATGCTTTGAAGTCAGCCAAGGGTATATTGACTGTGTGGAATTCCTCGTCAGATGCGGGAACCTGTATAAGAGACAGATTGTCAGTAACGACAGATATAAAGTCTGACACAAAGGAATATATTGACGAAAAGTAACTCACTTCGAAATATGCTTCGTAGGTCGGATCTGCGTTGGAAGTTAAATCCTTATGCCTCAGTACAATCTTGTAATTGTTATTACCTCCCTGAGCCCTACATGTCATCGTGATATTCGTATACGCTGACAGATCAAGATTTGTTGAAATTCTAACTCCGGCAAAGGCAGCATTCTCTATTAGATTTAGTAACGTGAAAAAAATTGCTCGCTGAAACTCTTGCGTCGTTTGCAAAACCAAGGCTGCCTTCGATTTTCCCTCGCTTCTTACAGTGTCTGATTGTTCACTCCAATCGGCCAGATTGCTTAAAGTTGTGAAGTCGAAGAGTGTAACAGTGTCTCTGAAAAGTAGTATTTTTTTTGGTATTAATTATTATAGTAAAAACGACTGCTGTTTCAAATTTGGGAAACATTAATCTTATTTAGTTCTGTATATCGCACAATTAATAATCTGCATCGTTTTTTAATGACTGTTACTGTATATAAATTATGTGCGGATGGTTCACACATGCGTATAAAGTGCATTTAAACTTTATAATAAAATCTAACCACTGAAATTATTCGTTACTATAAGTAAATAGCTCTGTGTGATAAACTCTGGTAAGATATTTTTGACGTTGAGATTTGTCTTTGCTATGGTTGAACGAAGGAGTCACTGCTGAACTGTTATGGTTATGAAAATTTAATAGAGTATTGAAAATATATGTAAAATAGTTGAGCGATAAGGTATTGTTTATAAAGCTGTCCAATTAACGTACTAGTATTATTTTTTTAGTATACTATGAATATTACATTTGGATTAGACAAGCTGCGCGACTATTCAAGTAGCCGTGTTGACTGTTGTCAATAGAAATATAATATGTTTTACTGTACAAATTTCTCATTGCAGTCACTGAGCTCAAGACAAGGGACAAAGAGGATTCGTGGTTGAAAGAATTGATTATAAAATTTATATATTCTTACCCATTAATAGCCTCTGATAATAGGATGATACCTATGGCGAGGCCTATAAACTTGACGAAGAAAATTCCAGACGACATTTCTTTCTATAAAACAGACTGTACTGTAGTATCGATGCAAATAATGGTTATTGGGTTGGAATGTAGAATGTAAGACGTAGCTTTTCTTCCTTGATTATATGTGTTTCGTGTTATCATCGAACGTTGACAAAACCTGAGGTGCTACTGGTTTCTGGATGGGCTGCTCTTATTTATCGGTAGCTTTCGGATAACGTCACGTTTCTGAAAATACGTATGTAGACGTTTATTATAGTAATAAAAAAGTCATTTAGAATTAATTATGTTGACTTTAAATTTTAATGTTTGATTACTTTGACTAATTTAAATTGCAGGCTCGATCGTATGGGAATACACTTCTACATTAATTAATGTGAGCTGCTTTTTGACAAGCTAGCAGGTGCAGGCCAAACGTAGTAATGATGTCTGTACAAATGGTAGCTTTAACCTACTACATTGCAGTTTATATAACGACTGTGATACAGTTGTAAACCATTAGCCATCTGTCTATCAGTGATCTATTTTGTATAATATCGCTTGTAGGAAAACTTGAGTCTTCTGCAGGAGCAAAATTTTGAATAATTTAACATTTCCGCACTTTTGGCCAGGTCAGAATTTTCGTCCTATTTCTGAGCTGATCCAAAGTTGTGACATCGAAGAGGGGTTGTTGTGTTCAAAAAAAAAGATAGCAGCAGTATTGTTTACTTATGTAGTATAGATTTGTACATAGGAACCGTATGGTTAGTAAGATGCTTTGGAACCGCAGAAGCTAATAATGTTATTCGTTATAAAAGAATATATACGTTTTTTTAATAGTTCGTCTATTAAATATTTCAGATACTTTCATTCTTTTTCAAAACTCGGTATGCCTGAATCCGCGCTTAAATGACTTTATTGGAAGAAATTATCGAAATGAATTACTATTATGAAAAATAATGAATGCTAATCTTACCGAGATGAGCAATCAAAAGTAGAAAGGTATGCATAGTCACGAGCATGAGAATAATGGTAAAAATTAAAAAAAAAAGTGTGAAACATGAAATATGAGTTTTAAAATAATAATAATTGTCAACTTTACCCCGAGGCAGTGGCCACCATGTCATCCTCTTTGCCAAGAAAGTTACAGTTAAACTGAGCTCATCCGACTTGTGACATCTTGAAATCGATGACTTCGCTATATTCCCATCGCATCTATACCTACACAATCTGCGATTCAGTGATGTCGCCAGTCCTAACCAGGAATCAATCTTCTTGCGTGTCTCGTGCTGGTTTAGATCCTTTTTTCTCGGTTCTTAAAAACAGGATCACCAACAAAACTTTATTTTTCCGTTTTCTGTTTATCATCAACCCAGAATGTAATTGACGGGTCTGCTCTTTCTGCGAGATTCATCTTGATCATTCATGATATGCATACTCTTAATATTCAGATCTAATAGAGACATGACTTGTCATAGGAGCATTGATCTGAGCATCTTATCACCTTATTCTCAAATCCTTTTTAACAAGGTCGTGTCGTGTTATCCAATCGATTCATATAGTCTTTCTTATCCAATTGTAACAAAGAATGAAAAATTCGTTATGCCGGTGGAAAAAATACATTCATTTATGCTCACTGCACCCTGTATCATCCTATCATGAAGAATTTTAAACGGTAACAGTTACATTGCATTCTTTTTCACGATCCTTCTTTTTTTACTTAAAAACAATATTTTTCGCAGTCCAATCTGTTACATAAGCCAGATGAATAATGCGAAACACGTGTTCTTATATGTATACAATATTATCAGTGTCGATACTGAGAAGAAATGTTTGATCAATTTTCTACGGGAATACGTACATAATACGTATATGTATTTATTTAATTTATACAATTTTCTACAAGAATACGTACATAATACGTATTCCCGTAGATATGTAAATTAGCAAATGGAAAGAAATGTTTATATATAAAAATTGAACGTATCCGGTTATGACGCGACATTTATTGAACGACTCGTACATTTTTGTTCAGCAGCAACTTTCTCAACGGCACATACCCAAATAACGAGAGTCGCTTTACTTGGCACTAATAATAGATAGACAATGCATTTGGTACAAAATCAGATACATTCGTGAAATCGTAATCAAACTTAAAAATATCCTCAACTGTCAACCACGGACTCTGACTGGCTAGTTCGATCGGAATTATAAATTTTCACAGGATCAACTATTAGTTCATTGTTACGTGGTTCTATGAAGTTTAGTCTCTACTATGTACATGATTTTGTACCAAATTTCATGCTCGTAAAATATTGAATAGACCGTTCCTTACCCAGAACTATAATCCATCCACGCAACGATGAAATTCTATGTATTTTAACGGATAGATTTGATGATCCCATCAAACTTGTTCTGAATTTTCGATTTAAAACAAAACAATGGTTCGGTCCTCCCTTACAAATTCAATGAAGTTAACAGCAGCTGTAACGCTTCGTCGTTAAACTATAATAGAATGAATTTCGCCTCATAAATTTGAAACATCCGTTAGCTCGAAGAGATTTTATGAGCGAAGCACGAATATGGGCCTTCTGCCTATGAAGTGGCACTAATAGTATCTATCTCCAAGGACGAGACGCCACTTTGTTTGATAGGTAGATAAACTCCGCCATATATTTGCAAGCCAAACATGGTTATATTCGTAGTATCCAATGGCTCAGCATCAGGTAATTCCTGACCACGGTAAAATGCTTTGAAGTCCGCCAAGGGTATATCGATGGTGTAAAATTCTTCGTTAGATATAGGAACCTGTGTAAGAGAAAGATTATCAGATATAACATAAAGAATCGAATGCGAACAGCACTATTAATAAAAGTGACTTACTGCGAAGAATTTTTCGTAGGTCGGATCTTCGTTGGAAGTTAAATTCTTGTGCCTCAGCACAACCTTATAATTGTTATTGCTTCCCTGAGCCCTACATGTTATCGTGATATTTTTGTAGGCTGACAGATCAAGATCTACTGGCGTTCTAACGCCGGCAAAGCCAGCACCATTTGGTTGTGGATTTAATAATGTGAAAAAAATTGCTCGCTGAAAAACTTGCGTCGACTGCAGAACCAAGGTTGCCTTCGATTTTCCCACAGTTCTTACAGTGTCTGATAGTTCACTCCAATCGTCCAGATTGGTTATAGTTGTGAAGTCGAAGAGAGTAATATTGTTTCTGAAAAAGAGCATTTACTTGGCATTAATTGTTGTAGTAAAAGCGATTGCTGTTTCGAACTTGGCAAACATTAATAGTATTTAAAAGTATTCAGTGCTTTGGTGCAGAATAAATTTCGAGCAAACGCATACGCATAGACCAGTTCTCAGCCATTGATCTACCGATAGGTGCAGTGAGCTCGTGATGATCTATGAGTGAGCAAGTTATGTGTTTGTTGGAATTTTATATCACCAGTATCTCTGCTAATACGAGAGCCAACACAGTTATTTGTATATTAACTGAGTTGCAGTGCATTTATATACGATTGTTAGGTTATTTTATATAATCGAATTTTACGTATATCCAAGAAAAACAAGGAGTGATCCTCGGATTTCAAAATTCGTTATGTTATACAATTAATGATTTGCATCGTTTTTTAGGATCGTTACTGTATTTACGTTGCGTGCATGGGTGTTTCATGCATGTAAATAAAGTGCATTTACATGTTATATAGTGAAATATAGCGACTAAAACTATTCATTACTGCAAGTAATTAGCTCGTTCCTGCTCCGTGGCATTCATGTGATAGATAAATTCTCGCAAGACATTTTTGACGTTGAGGTTTGTCATTACGAAGGTTTGCTGAGTCACTGCTGAACTGTAATGATTACAATAATTTAAGAGTGTCGAAAATACATATAAAACAGTTAAGTGACAACATATTGATTATATAGCCCACACTGTCTAATTAAAGCACGATAATAGTATTTTTTTAGCATAATATGAAAATTATATTTGGTTTTGAAAAGTTGCGTAAGTATTTGAGCAGTGGCATTCATTGTCATCGATAGAAATGTAGCACGTTGTATAATACAGAACTTTGCAATTCTTGAGCTCAAGACAAAGGGCAAAAGATGCCTTCTCAGCGTAGTCGGACAAGACGTACTAGTATGAAAACTTGGAAAATCAGACTTTACATTGGTGAAAATTGTTCCGTATACAGAATTTGGATAATGAAGATTCTAACGTGTTAGTCGTACGACTAGTGCGACTGATCTGACAAGGCTTTCATTATTTAAAGAATTGATAACAACACGTATTGGATATCCTTACCCGTTAACAGCTTCTGATAATAGAATGATGCTTGTGACGAAGTTCGTAAACTTGAATAAGAAACTCCTGGATGCCATTTTTATCTGTAAAACAGAATACGAAATGAAATATTAGGTTATACTACGTCTCCTTCAACCTTCGAATGAAATCGCAATGTCGGATAGATCAGAGTATAACTCAAGAAATATTTTCCGCAGATAAGTTTCTATATGTAAAATAGTTACATACACGGTGTATAATATACACACTTACGTATATGTACCAATAATTTAATTGTTTTATGTTAGATGAACTTTGCGTAACTGTATTATGTTGTTGATGGAAATAATGCTCGCAAGGTTATAATGCAGTAAGCAATGAGCTGTCCTCGTTCCGTGATTATATACGTTTTGTGTAATAGTCTACCGTTGCATAAACGTGAGGTGCTACTAGTTTCTTGACAGACTGCTCATATTTATCCAGTAGCTTCTTGAAAATGCTGACAATTCTGAAAGTATTTATTTAAGTATTTATCTCGGTAAAGAAGCCATTTTAAATATATGATATTTGACTCGAAATTTGAATATTTGATTAAAGTAATTATTGTTAATTATAGTCTATCGTATCGAATATGAGTTATTTTTTAGTAAGTAAACATATTCAAATGAAATACCAATGGCGCTTGCGCAGTCTACTCCAGTGAAGTTGTATAACGACCGTGGCACTGCATGTGTTTCGATTGATTATGTGCTGACAATGAGTTAAAAAACGTAGAAGGTCGTCGGCCGAAGTATCTAATTTTACAAGTGACAAAATGGATGTATCGGATAATACTGTTTCGTTTACCACCACGCCAGGTTTCTGCCCAGATTGTGGATCAATTCTTCCGTTATTAGGAGATCGAGGAGGAGTCACTTGTTATTCTTGTCGAAGAGCATGGGGCGCCGAGGGTATGTACTGCGCTTGTGTTAATATAACCTAACCTAACATAACTTAACGTTGAATCAAATTTGAATTTTCATAGAAATTTAACCGGCTTTTACCTTGAGATGATTAATGGGGATGATGATTGATTCAACTAGGAGTTACTTGTATTCTTTTCAACATGATTTTATTCCTCGTTTAATAATGGATTCTAGTATTATAGAAACTAATGGATCCTATTGATTCATTGCAATGTTTTTCCTTTCCAGTCTTTGGAGATATGGCTATCTCTTACAATATTTACTTTAATGATCCTAATGCATATGCTACATCCGTGCAAAAAGATGATGAGGATGAGGAGATGGATGGACCTGTAGTAGATAGGCGGTGTCCACAATGTCAAAATGATAAGATGTCCTATGCAACTCTTCAGTTACGTTCAGCCGATGAGGGACAGACAGTCTTTTACACATGTACAAAGTGCAAGTAAGTATTTTACCTTCATGCATTTTGGTTCAAAAAAGTCCAATCATAAAAGTATTATTCTGTTTTTTATAGGTTCAAGGAAACTGAAAACTCATAAATGTTTTAGAAGCTTCTACTTTTATTTGTTATATATAACAACATCTTTACTTAACAGTGTGACTATTTGATGGTAAGTGATATACTGAAGTTACAGAGAAACATGATGAGGAATAAATAAGTATGAAATTATTAATAAAACATAGAACTTTATTTATATTACATTCAACAAATAATGGATAGTTGGGTATACAAGCACTTCGTAATACTATATGGGTGGTTGTTACGGATCTCACTTTAACAATACTTAACTATTTCAATCGTACTTTAATTAAGTAATCTTGTATGTACAAGAGGTCAAGGTTAAAAGGTAACAATTATCTTAGTAAATTCATGTTAATCCACCCATCGAGAACTGCATAGTGGTCCTTGGATTACAAAAGACTGCAATAGTCAATGGCTATGACAGTCTGTTGTTGGCAATACTGTGCACTTTGACATTGTTATTCTGCTTTACAAAATACTACTACATCTATAATAACGATGGTGAACATTCAAGATATGGTGTCCATAAGGGATATCGGATTAAAAGAGAAAGAACTAGGACCAAGATGCATATGAATTCAATAGACCAATTAAGTGTAAAACTACGTTATTAATAACATTATTATTATCAATGAAAGTAACCAACTATTGCTTTGGCAGTTAAATTTTTCGATCTGTATTTACTTTACAAAATAAGAAAACATCAGTGATGTATTTAAAAAAGGATTGAAAAGTAAAAACCAAGTTGGCTGCTGTACGTCCTATCAAAATAATAGAGTCAAACACCGAAATAAGAAATGTAGCATACAAATGTGTGATATATCGATTAGGAATTCTTTGTTGATGAAATTGATTCGGAAGTATCCGGCATATTTATTCTAAAATTGTTTTAAAAAATGATTTTTATCAAAGACCTTCATCTTATAATGGTCGCATTGTTTTCGCAATTTTCAATTGTTCGTATCCGTAATATGTAAAACGGCCAAGTATTTCGACTATTATTTACACGAACACTTATTATATATGTTACATATTGTACATAAAACTATGTACAAGTGTTAGGTTATTTACAGAGTTGGGTATTTCGGTAGGTTTCCTCTATCGTTAAAAGTAGATTGTCTCTTTAGTGTCTGTGCCTAGATCATGAAGGTGTCTCGAAACATTCGTCCAAGAAATTTTCTAGAGAATGATACAAGTGCGCCCTGGATTGAGCAATTCCATGATCTTCATCTGTGTATGTCTAAAACAGAAAAAACATCATGTTAAATTACCTGGAAATAATATTGTTCTATTAAACATAAATGAATAATGATTACGAACAAATTTCTTAATTGACGTAAACAAGTACATTAATTGTACAACTGGTGATGAAAATTCTTAGAGATGCTAATACTAAACACATGTCACAACTGAATCACATTTGTAACAAATTTTGTATTGAAATTATGTGAGCTGTTGTTTGTATTGTTGTGTAAGCATAAGGCTAAGTGACGTGTTTCGCGACTACAGTCACGTATCATCAAAATCGTTATTTATTAAAGTTTCAGATGAATTTGATGAAACGCACCATAGATATTCTTTCACAAATCTAGCATTTCTTTAAACTGCAGTTTTATTATAAGGAACAATGAAAAGTTAATAGTGTCGGCAGTTCCATTATCAACTCAGCATCATCTGTTTTGCTGTAATGTAACCAATTGCTGCATTTGTGAAAAATTTGTGTAGGCTGCATCACACATCAATTTTGAAAGTACCTGTTGCCTGAAGAGGATGTCTTTTTGCTCAAGAACTTTGGCGAGCATTAGAGATTGCTGGTAGTGGACGTTGTCATCGAGAGTACCGTGGATAAGATAATAACTTTTAGTTTTTATGTTGTCAACCTTGTTCAGGAGTTGACCTTGTTCATAACCAACGAGGTTATCATCGACGGTAGGGAGTCCCATGAAGCGCTCCGTGTAAATTGAGTCTGTAATTAACAGAAGTCATTAATTAACTTGTCTACGAGAAGGTTGAAAGTTCGTGTCAGAACATGGGCTAATGGGTCTAGGCTTTAAATTAAAAACAATGAGAAAAGGAACGAAAGTGAACAATGTCGAAGATGTGACTTGTACATACGCACAAAACCTTTTAATTTATTTTAGCTAAATTTATGACTGACAAGAATGTCTTTATTCAAATTATTCTTGTATTTTCAACTTACCGTATAACGCCCAGTCTGTAACAGGTGCGACGGACATACCGCACTTGAAGACACCATTATAATCCATGGCCAAGGTCATCCCAGCCGCATAACCACCATAGCTCCAACCCCAAATGGCAGTCCTGGTACTGTCTATGTATGGGAAATTCTCCTGCAAATGTCTGTAATCAAAGATTTGCAAATTAATTTATTGCAAACAAGTTCCCTCAAAAATAAATATCTGAGCTAATTCTGAGGCGAAGTATAAAAGTCTCTCAATATTTGTAACAAGGAAAGAAACGACATCGATGGAGTCAAGTAGAGAGAGACTCTTGCTCGTGCGAGAAGGATAAAAACATTCTAGACTATATCCACACGTTACACGATAAGAATTTGCGACAGACCTGTAAGAGAAGGAAGAAAGAAAAAGAGATACGGGAAAGACAGTACCGATTGAAATTCGTTTTGGGGTGAAAGAAATGAGTAATTTCATTTATTCCTTACAGGCTCTCCAACATCAGAATCAGAAAATATCAAGATAGTCTAGCACTTTCTTATTCAGAGGTGGCGATAGCAAACCCCCTTTTAGCTTCCTGGGCGCCTTTATACGCAATCCCATCGACGATAAAGTTCCGGCCTAATTTATTTCGATGACAAATCGACAAGTCGCCGACTTTCGACCCCTAACGGCTTCCCAGGCCAAGCTTGACTGTCCAGCGAGTCTATAGGTTAGATTCTGTTAGGTTAGAATAGGATAGTTCACCACCCTTTGGAACACTGGCATCAGCAGCGACGGGATTCTTCACGAGAGTAAGAGGGGGCGGCTCCGCAAGCTTTTGGGGTTGTATTTTGCTGGCGCGTCGCGTCCGTCCGTGTAAAAAGTCAGTTGTGAAATTGGAAGCCAGCCAAGCGATTGCGGAATTGCCAGGGACTCTGTTTCACGTTTGATCCTTTAATATATATACATATACGTTGTGTATATATTAATGCGTAGCTGCTGTGCGTACGCGTTACTTCGTGTTAAATCGGTAAAACTTGGTAGTTTTGGTCAAAGTCTTTCTTAATTCTGGTTATAAGCACTATATCTCCTAGTACGTTAGGCGACTTCGACGTGCATTAAAGGAAAGAGATGAGAAAGTAACAATAGTTAAAGAGCAGTAAGATCAAGGACGTACTTATCTAATTGGATTTCGGTATAGTGTTCATGCATAAACGTGAAGCAGCTGTTATATTGCTATTGGAAGTTTATGCCAACAGAGTTGAGAACTCACGGATGCATTCGACGCTACTAAGAGCCATAAGCACCTTTAGAGTGCGCTGTGATCGACTGCAGCGCCATGCGACTCACGTCGATACCCTCGAAGACTTATGACCAAAGGGTTAACAATTTTTTTGTTCTTTCTATCACATTTTTAATAGTTGAAAAAAAGTCTTTTTAAAAGAGACCTCAAAAAATTGTATTGCTCTTTAGTAAAGATGAAAATAATCGGCGCCTTGCAAAATAAGGGATATGTAATAGATAGTTTTTTATGCGAAGGTGTATTAAATTTTTAAATCCTTTTCACGTTTTGTATTGCAATATATAGGTATATCAATTTGATATAACTTTTGTTCACACTTGCTTCATGATCGGTGGAAAAATAATTTTATACAGCTTCTTTATCACGCGTTGAAAATAACATGAAGTATTGATTCGATCCGACATGCGTATGTACGCTGCACTGCATAAGACTTGGAGAATAAATAGAATAAATTCATTCACAACAATTTTTTTACTGGGCCAACATCCCACATGGTACCGGATACTTGTAAATATACGCAAACGTCCTGTCAACATTGATCGATTCGGCGTGGAATTGCCCCTACGTATATATGCCAGTATAGAGGGTTACTACCCCTTTTTAGTCAGTCATCCACTCACCAACTACCCTTTAATGCTGGACTCAGCAGTCTTTCCTTTTACACCTATACAATTCGTTCTTTCATGCTGTTCGGCTTATTCCTCTTTACCTAAGTGAATATCTTGTCTACTTTACCGACAGTGACGTGGTGACTTTCCTCTCTCTTTTTTACTTCAGTAAATCGCTTATCGACCCTGGCTCGAACGAGCTTTCGACAATTGCCTATTGCCCCTTCAAGTTTTTTGCGACTTTCCAGATTCTCGAGGGTCGTCTACGTGACCTCTTAGAATTGGAATTTCTAGAAATCATAGGAAACTTAACAGAATCACCTTGATTCATTTACCGACGGTATTATGAATGTAATAGAATTTTATTACGGTTTCAATATTAATAATTAACTATCAATTATTATTAATATCCCTCGTGTTAATTATTTTCATTAAAATCGAAAGTATCGTTACGTATTTATGGTAATTGAACGAAACTCATAACATTTTTATTCGACTTTTCAGCTCTGAAAAAGGATTTAACCCTTCTTTCTCGCACAGGGTCAAGATGACCCGGCGTCTAGTGCGACAAACGTGAAACTTTCAGGAAGTGCGTTAACGAGGGTTAAGCAATCTGAACCATATACCATATGGCGAATACGTAAAATCCGTGGATAATCAAGCATGCTCGTAAATGGGAATTTTACTACTATACATATATTTACTGATAATGAAATTCAATTTTGTAAATAGGCATGAGAAGCGTATAAGATTGTTAACTTTCAAAAGTTTACTGCATCATTTTCGTAATCAACATTTTTTAATCGCAAATTGTACACTTATATTTATTTCAGTGCTGCTAACCTTTACAGACTGCAACTAGTCATTCATACTAATTACGTTTGTTGATACGTTTCATGTTTTTAGCTTCTACTTATTCGTGAGAATCTCTCTCCCCCTCTCTCCCCCCTCCCTCCAACCCTCCTACAGTTCTCTTTAAGGCATTAAAAACAATTGGAAACTTTCGTAACGTATATTAAAAGCATCCGCCCCCAGAATGGATATATTTTCTTCGAATCTCGTTCCCTCGATTAGGCTATGCTATGAAATTAGTATACAATATTTCTCATGTCAACTAAATCATTTGGATACACGTGCCATTACATAACTTTGCAATAAACGGTAGGCACAATTTTATTTCAATTGAATTATTCATTCGTATCGCTGGAAAGTTCAAAGTCAGCTGAAACACAATCGACCAGAGTTCTAAATCGATTTCACTAATCGAAGTTGGAAAAGCATAAACTTTTTTTTTATTCACTCAACTTATCAGCAGTTCCCGAAAGTAACTGAGTGAAGGATGTAAATGCTAAAGTATCAAGGGTATATTAGCTTTTCAGACAGAAAGTTCTTAAGTCGTTCATTCGTGAAACTGTTGTAGAAGCTCGAATCGAGGTTGAAACGTAATTTTTTAGTTTTTAACTATGCACTTTGAAAATTTATTGTACAATTATTATCGGATTTGAATGTTTTCTTGATTTTCGAATTCGAGCAAGCTTAATCGCGGCTTGATGGAACAAATACTATGTTATCTATATACTATCTATGTTATCTATACTATCTTCCTGCCTAAAGCTATGATATATTTGAACCAGCGTTTTCTTTTTTTTTGAACTTCCGTTATTATAATTTCATGCTTTTCGATTTATGCCAGACATTATTCCATGCTTTATCCTCCGACATATATTGGTCTGAGATTACAGCTTGCTGGCTGATTTACTAGGTGGATTTCACGATAACAAAAATAGTAGCAGTTATATGTAGGAATTTTTCTTTATATTGTTTTTTTTTTTTCACTTTGAAATCAATATTCAATCTATACCGAGAATGTGGATTTGTTAGAATATCTTGTCAGACTGTTTAGAATGTATTGTCAGAGGTAATTTTCAAAACGCATCTCGTCCTTGGTAGCATTTGGTAGGATCAATGTAATAAGGCTATATGCATACATGCTCGATTAATCAATCCTAAAACTTAGCCGGAGGGTACGAAACCCTTATAAGTAATAGGAACCTTGTTTCCCTTTTACAGAGCGAATCTTCCTCGAGGCAGTACCAGTAAAGCGTTTTCGAAAATTCGTATCGAGGACTCGTCGTTCTCTGTGAGTTTGGTGGTAGATTTGTTAATTTTGAAAAATACGCCTCGTCAGACAGCGATTCCCAGTGAGATATTACCGTACCGTGCTTTATCTATGCAAGGAATGCAGTTCTGTCCAATAGGAACGACAGGAACATTTCCCTGAAAACGGTAGTGGCAGTGGCAACTGTATTCAGCCAGCTGGTCTCGTAGAACAGCTGCCACGTATAAACTCAAACCGTAGAAATGCAAACAAGTTAGCGGCTTGCCCGCAAGCACTTGGCTGTAACCAAATGCACACAGGATGAGGAAGGAGTGCTGGGTGGCGTGGAAAATGTATGAGACGAGGAGGGGTTGGAGGGGATTAAAAGGAAGAGCTGGTAGCTGCGGAGGTAACTGGATGCAATAGATACAGGTTGCCGGGTGAAAGTTAGCCTTCGGCTTAACCAACTAGGCTGAGCTTTTGCTACACTTAAATTTGAATTAATTGAAACCGCCGCCGGTAGAGAGCGTTGCAAGCGTATGGCAATAACTGAATCGGCTACGGGCGAGTAGCGTTTGATTATTACGTGAGTTAACAGGAAAAGAAAATGTACTCGAAGATTGTCAAAGCTTTGCAAAGTTTTTCAGCCGTTCGACTCTACTCGCCGAGTATCTTGTGTTATTAGCAAATTTTATTAATGCTTTAATTAGCTGACATTCGCTTGGGAGCAGTACGGGGAATCTAGAAGTTTCTATGGCGTAGAATATTTTGCTGACGTTCTCTACCCACTTCCTGAGATTCTATAGGCATTGCACCTTATCAACCGAGTAATCCGGAACTCCTGACTATTCTTCTACACTCTTATGAATATTCCATATACGTTCCGAACTTCGTTCCTAACTTTAGTTTTCGGCTTCCACTTTAATTCTAGCCTTTTGATTATTACGTATTACATAGCGTTATTCGAAGCTATTGTGCTAGCTGGGGCTACCATGGGAATTCATAGAAGTCAAATGAACGTGCCAATTTCAGCTGCCACAATAGCTCCGAATAACACCGCATACATGGGGCTTTTATAAAAGTTAAATATTTTAATAATGACGTATATCAATGTAAACCCATTTTACCTTCACATAAGTTAATCCTGAATGTTCATTATTGATTTTCAAAATTCTCAAAATTCCTTGCAAACAGATTGTTAAATGATATATCGAAAATCCTTACGAAGAGTTCATGCTTGAAGTATTTTCTAGTATTTTTTGTCTCCATGGTAACAGTGCTTACTAAAAAGTACGTACTTCTTCGATCCAAGTCCGACACGCCTGAGGATCACCTCTTTGCCGCTCAGGAGTAATAGGTAACGCGGTAAATAAATTTCATTTCAAACGAGAGGTCAGTGTCGAAACTGCTTGCGAGATTTATTTCGAAATCCATTTGAGATCGGTTGATTGGTCAAAGCAAACAAAAGCCTATCAGACCCTATCGAATCGCTGCGTTTTGCCAGTGGAGCTTTGGGGTATCACGTTCCCCTTCCTTTCGTCACTCCTCGTCCTTTTCCTCTCCGTTTCGATTTGCCACCGAAATAAATTACCCTAGTCACACCGGCGGCAAAACACAGGCACCTTGGGAAGGCGTAAGTGGATACCACGGGCGAGTGCGAGAGAGATAAATAAACGAAACGAAGAATTCAGAGATACGACAGTGTTGAAGTTGAACAAAGAATTGTTAAAGAGAGTGGGGGAGACGAGTAAACGAAGGAGAGAGATGAGCTAAAAGGAAAAAAGTTCTACGAATCGAACCGAACGGAATGAAAGAAAAGAGATAGGACGATTGGCAAGGAGAGAGCAAGAGGGATGTAGACGCATACAGGGTAAGAGAGATAGAGAAGAGCGAGGCACGATAAATTTTGTAGCAAGTAAAAGACGAGCAGTAACAGATCCGTAACGTATGGCGGGAGAGCAGAGTGAGAGAAAGAGTCGATAAATTTTGCAAGAGGTAAGAAAGGTTAAGAGCAGCGACAGCGTCGAGAGGAAAGAGTGAAAAGGAGTTAAGGTGGAGGAGCGAGCGAGAGGGAGAACCGTGACGGTGAAAAGGACGGAGGAAGATGGAGAGAAAGTGAAGAGAATTGAGAAAAGAGCAATAAATTAGAGTCTAAGTCGAGCCAGCGGACAATTTTCTTCTTGTTAACGTTCCCTTAAACCGGCCTGGGGCGAGAGAAGTTAATTTAACGGATACGGACATGGAATTAGCCGTTAGGACTTAGTTATTCCCTTCTCTTTCTCCCGTGCATATACCATGTGTTTTATATCCTTCTCTCACCTACCCAACGATCCGTCGTGACGGAATTATCGGTTCACCTAACCCTAGGTGGTTGATGCGATACTCGTATGTTATACGTTTGACACGATACTTTCCTGTGGAAAGTCCTGATGCAATTTCGAGAATTTTTAATGTATTATGCAGGCCTTCTAGTTAATTGGTAATACAGAGGTAAGATTGAAGGGACCGGAAGCAGGTAGTCTCAATGTCTGATAGTAATTTAAGGAATAATTCTTGCTTCTTATGTTTGTCTCTGAGCTCGTGTCGGGCAAGAAATAATCGAACAATATTTTAACCTAACCGAGAATTACTTCGAAGTACTTAGGGGCGACTTTTGCTCAGCTTGCTGGACGAAGTTAACTAATTAACGAATGCAATCAACGTTACGGAAACTTCTACCGGAAGTTCAACTCCCAAACGTGTTTCACGCAGTGGAAGCGAAACCCCGATAATTCGATATTCAACGAATCACGGGGTACATGACAATGTATTTACAGACCATTTATATCTGGTGATCCAGTTAACTGTATCTATGACTGATTCATTTTCTTCATTCACTTAGACACTTTTACAGTTGGATCACCCGGTATATATTAATGTATAGCTAAAACTATCTGTCATGTATAGTAGATGCTACTGGCTATGTACAAATGCATACAGGGTGGGTCTACTATATCAGTCAATTGCGTTATATACCGTGACTACTTTCAGTTTTGTCACTCGATATAATAATAATACATGTATAGTAGACAATGTAGGACATTTATTTTTATCTCACCTGGTTACGTTAATCTGATCTATTATCTCAACAGTTCCGAGATTTCTGTATCCCGCGAACAGCATGCTGTTGCCCTTCAACCCTGAACCACGGCCGTCGATAGCAGCGTATATGATGCTTTTATTGGTCACCAGGTATGTACCCCAATCCATGTTAAATTTCTCTGTCACTTGGTACGAGTCTGGACCACCGTATCTGTAGGGAAAGAAAAAACAGTGTTAAGTTTACTGTGGGAACAGCGCTAAGCCAGTGACGATTCTTGAGTAATCGTTATGCAATGTAGCGATAATCTTTGAGGCAGCGTGAAATCACGCGGTGACGTTTCGTAACTCTGTATTATTTATCGGGATGAAAAAGGGACACCGTCCTGTGGGTTAAAGGGACAATGTAAACGATACTGTGGATAGAACAGCCATTTAGCTAAGGTCAACAGTGACTACTTTGGGCTACTGATTCACCAATAGTTGCATAGTAGTAATGGAGTGTGTGATATTAGTTTTGAAAAGTAGTAAGGGTTGGTAGTAATAATATAGTTTTACAGTGGACTGATAAAAGTATACGTTGTTATTGCATGAACTTATATGAAACTATGTGGTTCGTGTTTTACTGTGCTACACTGTTTAATATGAAAAATAGGTACTAGTGTCGTTTTGTGACGGATGGCAAAATAACGGGCAGATTGACTTTCCAATATTTTACTCAAAAAGGAATATCGGGTACGGGGGCTTTTTTGCTCGGGAATAATTAAATTGCACGTTATAAAGAATTGGACGAGTCTGATATCTACGTTCAGCTTTAAAAAATGTAATAGTTGTGCATTTACATAAACCAGCAAGTTTTCAATGGTCGTGTATTCACGTGGAAGGACGTTTTGAAAAATGTACTGTCCGTCCTCGAATTCAATGTGCTTTCTTTTGACAGTTGCAATTTTTGACAAATCACACGTGGCTTCGCATACATTTTTTTTATAGAATGTATGCGCGTGCATGGCTTTGATATATACTTTATTTTTATATTTTTGCATTTATTTACGTGGTTTTATGCAAAGCCACGCGTCATTCGTTAGGAATTGCTTTGTTTGCGAACTGATGTAGAAAATACAATGCATTGAATTTCTGGGCTGGATGTAGCATTTGGTATTGACGTTATTGGATGTGTTAATATTAAAGTTCTGTCATTTTATATTAATATTACTATTATGCAAGGCGTATTATATAATTTTATTAACGTTAGCTATAAAACATGTATACATATAAACATTATGTAACGTCATCATTGCTTTTCTTCCATAGTCCAGGTACGAGTCAAATGAATGTTCAAGGACCACGTACAATAAATTTTCCAAACAACAATTCGCCGAGGGAGCTTGCCATATTCCGAACAGATTTCGTCACGTGTCGCGCAAAACTGATTAGCACTTTTCGACAGGAAGATATGTATTCGTCACTAATATAATGCTCAAATAAAAATAAACGTGTATCGAAGAAAAATAATGTTGGTATAAAATAAAAAAAAATAAATAAAAAATTATCTTTGCCATTTCTAATGATATAGAAAAAAGTTAAACGCAGAAGTCATACAGGAAGAAAAACGAATGGATAATAAAGAAAGTTCGTTCGTACATAGTAAAGGAGAAATTTCCATTTGAAATTTGGTAATTTTTTAACATATATCCTATTGTGGCTTACTTATTTCCTGTCCTTAGCTTCGTGCAGCAGCTTCACGCCGAATATAAAATTTACAATTGTTTTGAGGTATGTACACGTTCAGTCAGACGCAAATTCGTACACGGTGGATAATACGTATTGCAATGCTGTTTTTTTGGTCGTATTCTTTGCCATAGATTTTGGAGTCTACGGGACTCTTTGTGATTTGGAATGTTCGTGGTTATTGCCTTGGCAGCCTTAGGAACCTTAGCGGCTGTTAAGGTCACGCTTTTCGGTACTAGTGGAATTTCACGAAACTACTGCAGGGGGTTAACAGCGTCATTTGGTAGAGTTTTTCGGAACTAATAAAAGTGCTTTGCATGAAAATGCATGCCTTGATCTCTCGTTCCATACCCCCTTGCAGAATTTCCCGAAACTACCGTAGGTATTTCACAGCGACATCTGGTGGAATTTCGCGGAAGTAATTAAAATGCTCTCCTCGAAAATGCAATTTTAGGAGACAATTTATCGTATTTTCGTTCCACGCCCCCGAGCGGAATTTTCCAGAACTACCGCATGTGCTTAACAGCGCCACCTCGTGGAGTTTCTCGGAATTAATAAAAATGCTCCTCATGAAAATGTATGTCTTAGCTTCTCATTCGCCGCCTCCTAGCGGAATTTTCCGGAACTACCGCATGTGCTTAACAGCGCCACCTCGTGGAGTTTCCCGGAACTAATGAAAATGCTCCTCATGAAAATGTATGCCTTAGCTTCTCATTCACCGCCTCCTAGCGGAATTTTCCGGAACTGCCGCATGTGCTTAACAGCGCCACCTCGTGGAGTTTCCCGGAACTAATGAAAATGCTCCTCATGAAAATGTATGTCTTCGCTTCTCGTCCCACGCCCTCTAGCGGAATTTCCAGGAACTACTGCAGGTATTTAACAGCGACATCTGATAAAAGTTTCTGGAACTAATTTGAATGCTCCCCATAAAAATGTATATGCATGCACGCTAGAGGAGCGTGGAACGAGAATTGGAGACAGGTATTTTCATAGATAGCATTTTTGTTAGTTCCGGAGAACTTGATCAGCTGGCGCTGTTAAGTACCTGCGACTGTTCCAAATAATGCCATTTGGACGCATAGAATTGGGAAAATTTCGCTAGGGCCGGAAAGCGTAAAGCTGCGAAGGTTGCTAAGGCTGCTAAGGCTGCCAACACTGCGACCAGAAGCATGTAAGGCTGCAAAAGCAATGATCAGGAACATTCCAAATCGCAAAGACTCCCGTAAACTCCAAAATCTATAGCTAGGAACACGTAGAATCCAAAATGAAATATGTAGACTTTCAACTTATAACAAAAAAATATCATTGCAATGTGTGTTAGCCACTGTATACGAATTTACGTCTAACTGAACGCGTACCTGAAAACATTTGTGAATCACACGTTAGACGTGAAGTTGCTACAACAAGCTAAGACGTTACGCCAGAATATGAAATCTGTGATAAAGTTACGCAATTTTAAACACAAATTTCCCCTTATTATGTATGAACGAACTATTTTTCTTCTTCACTCTTCTTTCTTGCTCAATGACTTCTGCATTTAACTTTTTTCGATCTCATTTGAAATGACAAAGATAAGTTTTTTCATTCGCGAACAAAAATTAAACGAACAATAATAACATCCGTGACCGATACGCAATCAAATAATATTCAATGGTTGTCACATCAGATCTTCAAAAGTAAACGGTTTCACCTCAAACCGCAATCGTGCATCTTAGCTAATACACACTGTATGCGTTTCAAGTAAAATTGAGCCGTCATTCACGCTTTCAATATTTATCCTTTCATACAGTCTCTTCTCCGTAGACTTTTCTATGAACTTGTAAACTTTCCCATGATCTTTTCCTCACACGACGATAACGTGTCAATTTTTTATCTCACGACCCTCCGCGTGTCAGCATCATCGCTCTTCACTGATTTTCCCCTGTTAACACACCTTCGTACAGACACGCGTTCTTTCTTTCACTTTATACCATGGCGAACACCCTCGTACATTCACCCTCTCCCTCTGTCCCTCCGGCACTCTTTGGACTCTTTAAAAGTTCGGGCAGACGTGCCGCCTACAAATTAAGGACGTTATTACGATTTACGCCGGAAGTTGGCCGGGGGCCGAGAGTCGACGAGACGTAAATTTACGGAAACGCCAAAAACACGGAAACATGCTTGCATTCGCCGTGCATATATAATGGTATTTTATATGGCGTATCTCGGTGCTCAAGGAGATATGGTAGTCGACGAGTAAGGGTCTATTGTTGACACTCGCTGTAGCCACTACCTATAAACAGGCAGAGGGGTTGGCTTGTCTTGAAAGGAGGGTAGAATCGTAAGGTGAAACAGTATAGTGAAATGATGATGGAGAAGCAGGTGGCGGGAGGATGACGAATAAAATTGCTTAAGTCCATTCCGCCATTTATTATTGAAGACGGAACGCACTTACGTCTCATATATAATGCACGTAGGCACTACTTTTGTACGTATGCACGATGGAGACGTCTTTCGTGCATGCATGTCTGCATGTATAATGTCTACGTTAACATACGACGCGACTCCGTTAAAGTTAGCCGGCGGTAACGTGCAATTTTTCCTCGTTAATTCTCAAGTTTGCCTGCGACACGAAATGCCTATGAAGTTGCGAGGTGGGGCGAGGAGCCTTGAAAAAGTTATACGGTGTCAACGCTGCCGATGTATTTTCTCTCTATTTACAGTTTCCGAGGAAACTTTTCCAAGACCCCTCGGTGTTATAATTAAAGAAAAATGTTGGACGAAGATAGCGTAGAAGACTTTCCTATCCTTGCTGTAGGCTCTTTTCTTCTTTAATATCTCATAGGTCTGCATTTTTCATCTATTCTCATCCAGCTTTTCGGTTCATTCCGTAGAAGAGCTTTACACTCTTTTTCATTCTTAGACAAAGTGTGTCTATGAATGGATGATATATATATATATATATATTTATCCTTACCACGTTTATGTACGCTACTTTTCTTTTTCACTTTATCCTGAGAATTTAATTCATATGCAATCTGACTGTTGATTTGGGTGTTTATTTTGTATTCCGAGTGGCACTAGTAATCTTATGATATCGTATGGATAGAATTCATTTTTTTAAATATGGTTCTTTTTCAAATCCCTATGAACCTGGCTAAACTTTAACGCACGTGTAAATAAAGCTTGAGAGCCAACCGTATTACGCAGTGCAGCTAACTCGAATGACAGCGAGATACGAGGTGTAATTTATTTTCTGTCTTTCAGTCTGAGGTGTCACACGTAATGGATCATTAAAATGGAACTTAATTGCATGCTGCAGATTTTATATTATTGCTCCTGTCGCATGCTCAATCCTTTCGAAAGGATTGTACATTTGAAATTGTACATTTTTTACCTCAAATTCATTATCAGTAATAAAGATAGCCAAGAACCTGTGGTTTGTATAAAAATATTAATTTTTTGTTTTACTCTCATTCTTGTACCAAAAAGTGTGTCCACAGCATCCCTCGAGAAGGGTTAAGAGACGATATACCAAGTTTCATCTATAAGATGATACGAAATAATAACATGTTACAAATATCATAAAGAAGTAATTTTTCAAAGTTATTTAGCACGTGATTCGATATTTTCAAAATAATTTTCGTATGGTCCAAGACAGACATGTCTGTATTTTATTTGTTGGATCTTCTGCAAATACGTACGTCAACACTGGCTGCGAGAATGTTAAGTTATATTAATAAGTAATAATATCTATGAAAATTCCAGTTGAATACGACGAAACGTATATTTTTACTATTTAGGAATAAACAAGAAATTACCCTTATTTTTAAAGAATTTAAACTGCTTTTCGTTCAAGAATATATTAATTTTGTATACAAAGAATACTCGTATAATCATAATTGACTGCATGTTTAATGGATGATAATATTTTTCATCATTCTGCATAAATATATGTATATATATTCACCCCAATAATGACACGAGGAACGAAAAGATAAAGAAAATTATTCATAAGCTTTTCCTCTCGCTAAGATAAATTCATCTTTCCTCCATTATATAATGTCCATCAAACTGCCCTCAATATTCTCTTTTGAGTTGCCAGTCAGCAGCTTCTTGCCCGCTACTATCAACCCTATTGATACAGATCGGAAACTGGGGAGCAGCCACCCGGAAGTACTTTAAGCGTAGCCGATTAATCGTTACATCCCCTCGTGCAGTAGCGGCAAAAAATATCGCTGCTCTTAGCAAGAATATTGGAATTCATACAGTAGAATGTATGCGTACGTATAGGTATACACAGAGTACACGTGTATGTCAATAATGAGATGTGCAGCTTCAAACTATTTTTAACATTTAATTATCAAAGTACAAATATCAAACACGATGGTTACCCTCGGCGTTTAATTAGTAACAAATAAACTCATCACACGGATATATTTAATTTTATCCCATTAATACAAATTTCAGTCCGCGAATGAAAATTCTCCGTTGAATCGTAGGTATTTTTTCCGTCACGTCGCTGATGACCAAACTATTTTCTAGTTACAAACACGTTTCCTCCATTCTCGTCCATTTAAACTAACCTTCGTTTCATACGACCATTATATCTCGTACGCAGACTATATTTCTCAGACATAGAGGCCCATGCCGAATGTCACACAGATATATGTATATATATATATATTTGTTATATTTACACCAAAGTTCCAAAGTTCTTGCTGAACTCTCGTGCAAGGGACGTAGGTGAACAATAACGTCATCCAGACGTCGTCTGTCGACACTCCCAGAAAAAAAAGGTGGGTCGAACCCTCTGGGGAATTCGTGTAGTAACGTATATTTACGTCGACAGGGAATCAGAGGTAATCAGTACTGATAACGTGTGTTAGATTCTGCGACTGACAATGACTTATCTCCCGTGCATTATTCTTATCGCTTTAGGATTATGACCACGTTCTCTTGTCTATGTATTCTTGACCAAAGCGAACGTTCTTAGCGTCAATAGAATTTTCGTAATGCTATCAAAGTCGTCTAGGGTCAGACACTTTATCACGACGTAAAAGGATATCGGATCATTATGTTATAAGGCGACTTTTTTCTCACGCAATGAACTCCTTGATGAAGGGTCATATTTCTCGTAAGAGGATTTTCTGTATTTTTCACGTCCGCCTTTTGCGGGGAATGGAGAATGAAAAAATTGGTTCAAACTACGTTACGTTATCGGTCTTGTAAATTATTGTATTTGAAATCAAACCTTTTTTGTATTTTCGGACCAAAGTATATATAGTTATATATAAGTGTCTGTTGCGTTTATTATATATATGCATACGCATATAATATAGTCTCTTTTGAGGAAATATGATTAGGACCATACAGAGATTTGTATCACATACTACACTTGGATCCTGTGATAGTGAATCTGTGTGTACGTTAAAAATTCGCGACAAAACGTCACGATTGGATTGAAACTTATTGACGAGATTAAGTCCCAGGTAGGTTCATAAGGAAGAGAGATTTGCAACGGCACATCGGTTTACCTTTGAAGATAGTGAATTTCTAAGTTTTCAAAAAATTGATGTCTGACGTCTTCAAGAAAACCGAAAGATCCGACATATTAAAGAATAATTTATTTAATGTATTTATTATTTATGTATTCTACATTTATTCGTGAGTGGGATTTGTATTTAATTTCAATTTTTTTTTGTGACGTCAGTCGAAAGATACAGTGTACTATATATATGTGTGTACCAGAATATTTTTTACGAAAATTAAAAGAAATTACGCTAGCTTTCCATTAGTCTGTTTTTTTTTTTTTTTTTTTTTGAAATTGATAATTACATAGTCAAATAATACTTACACGTATACTAGCATTGGATATTTAGTACTGCCACTCAGATCTGCATTAGGTGGCAGCAGTAGTCGCACCTGCGCCTCGAAACCACCCATGACGGAAACCGTGTATCGTTGGACTTCCGGTAGAGACTTTTCGCTCACTAAGCTGGCAACATCGTGATTGTCCTCCCAGGTAAACAATTTCGTTGAATTCTGCGAAATGGAACATAAAGTTAGGATCCATTAAACTTATTCCTCTACTATCATTACCACCGTGACTGATCCCGAGGCAGTTATTGGTTTGATCTACGAAACGAGAGACTAGGTTAACGCTATATACGGGGCTTTATTCTTGATCCTCTCTTTTTTTTTTATCCTTCGTCACTTTAGAAAGCAGTAGGGGTTTAGTGTCAAATCGATGAGATCGTAAAGTTTCCGCAGATAAAGGAGCTCACTCACGGAATAACCTGAATGTTCATTCGATTCTCGAAAATTCCCTAGGATTATTGGGAGCCATTTCGTCCAAAATATATTACCTGACAAAACATCCTAGAAATTCTATCTTAGTTTAATTATATTAATAATAACGAGTAATAATAATAATATTTTATCGATAAAACTGATCCAAGTGTCTAATATATATGTACGTGGATTTCTGGGTTATTGTCTATCTTGTGGCAGATGTCGAAACTGTCGAGAAATTTTACTCCTGGTAGATGTCACTAGATTTTGCCGCGAAAACAAGGTGAAAACTCGCTCTCGATCGCGGCAACTTCAGGTAGTCTGCTTGGGACGGTGACATACGGTATATCGGGTTAGACATTGAGAAAAATTGTTTTCCGAGGGGATATTATGATTGTTGTTTTCTTTTTCATATCGTAAATTTATCATCCAGAAACTCCAAAAATATCCTGTGCAAATAGCAGTAATGATTCTCGGGTCAGGGGTCAACATCTGCGCAGACATTTGAATTTAATGCGACACATTTTTCACGTGTAACACCTGTTACATCCGGGCCATTGCGAACCTTCTAGCTATACATCCATATGTATAAATAGCACAGGCAACAGTCGAGTAACCAGGATTTAGCCAGAAATCGGCTTGCAAATTTTATTTCACTAAATCCATCCCTGGCTTTGCCCATACATATAGATTCATCCAAATGTTTAATCAAAGGGAGTAAAAAAAAATCCTATAACATCTGGTCCTCGGTTAGAGATCACTAAAAATAAACTAGTCTGAAATTCCATAGAGGTCCTTGGGTATATATATATATATATATATATAATATATGAATACAATAGTACGTATAGGTTTATAAATAGCACAGCACAATATATTCTAACAGCTTAGGTCACCTAAAACAATAATTGATTTTTGCAATCTCCCCAAATTATTCAACCTCATTTATTACAGTCAACTCTTCGCAAGATAGCGCACGAGGGGTCTTGTCGCGCTATATTAGAGACAGCGCTACCTTACGGAATGTCCCCACTAGAGTCGTCGCATAGGTTTGACAGAGGTAGAAACGCAAAATTACGGAGCGCTTCTTTAGGGAGAGTTGACTGTACAATAAAAGGAATTCGAAACAGTACGCGATTATGATAAAACTGAATTATGTCTATCAGTAATAAAAAAATATGATGCTGAATTTCAGTCCGTGTAGTAAATTATTCGAGCTTTTAACATGTACAAATAACGAAAGCAAGCAGGAATAAGCTTTATGGACTATAATGCTTTGATTGGTAATAAGAATCTAACTTCGTTTCATCTTTACGTAAAGCTGCAAGCTGCTTACTGCTATCGCATACTCTGGTATTTGAGAAATTACCGTGGATAGAACGAAGGATACGGGAATCTCCTGTAGGAGTAACTAGACACACATGTACATGTATGTATGGGAAAAAGGTTCTGGGGAAATTCTAAAAATTTAAGTTAATTAGAAGGATAATGAATTTCACCCAATTTCATCTTGACATGTAATACTGTACATAGGCACGTATAATGGGTTATAGACCTGTACATATGCATTATCCTTGCTATTCCGGCAGGCTCGTCCTTCCAGGTGGGTAATTAATAATTGGGATCAATTAATTATCCTCGATAAACTATCGCCTCGGGTTTCGAGCGACTACAGCAAATTTCCAAACCCCTATCTCTCACCCTTTCGTCTCTGTTGCTCCTGGTCTCTCTCTCTCTCTCTCTCCTTCTCTCTTTCTGCCTTTGTATTATATATATATGTATATTACTTTATTAATTCATTCACTCACGCACTCACAGACTACTCCGCGAATGCACTCGCTTTGCAGAAATGTACGAACTTCACAGCGACCATCAGAGTGCATAATAATGATAAAGCTAATTCGGGGCGGATTTCCTGTGACAGCAAAATTCATGCTGACCCCTATTTTCTCTCTAGCCGATAAATCCATTTAACCTTATTGTCTGTATCGAGTGACTATAATATAGCACAGTGCGAATATGACGTAAGCACACATTCGTTGAACAGTGAATCGTGAATAATTTATAGTCGTAATGATATCGTAGAAATGTAAAAAATAATTTCTAACCGTAAAACTTCTTGGTTTAAATTTAAAGCTTTTTCTTTTGCATCGTCCCCCTGTTCCGATCCTAGAAGAAAATTACGTGGTTCTTACTCGAACTCTTGCCAACTCGGTTTCAGGCAATGGACGTCTTTCTCGGCGAAGAAGGTCAGAGTTCGAGGATAGTTAAATCTTCCACTAGCACCAAACCTAACCTAACTCGTAGAAAGACCAGTTTCCTCCGGAACTAATTACCGGCACTAACCACCTGTGCCAAAGTAGGCGATAAAGAATAAGTGAAGCCATCGCCGGGGAGGATTTCCGGCATGGAAACTGTGCCATTTGCAAAGCTTCCGGGAATATCTCGACTTTCTCTCGCGAATTGAAATCCTTACATCTCAGACAATTTCACTTGTACGATAAACATCCTACTGTCGTTTGTACGAATTTCGCGAGATCGAGGATCATTGATAAGGACGTTGCGCGCACGTATGAGAAGAAGTGGATGAAGCAAAGTATAGAAAAAAAAAAAATCCTGAGAAAATGCATCCACACAAATATTTCGTCACACGTGACAAACGAGTCTTCACCATTCATTCTTCCCGTTTGCTTTCAATCGAGAAGTAATTACAGCTATAAAGTGACGAGGTTGAAAATATTGAGAAATTTAAATCGCGCACTAAAGGCGGTGCTCGGGTAGCCATAGAGGGTGGTACAAAAGGGGTGGAAAAGTTTACCTATTCAAAGGGAGAATTGGGTCGCTGCGAAGGGGTTGGCGACGAAAGGAGGATCGTTCCGGAAGTATCGTCCGTTCATTTTTCAATGGCGGTTCTTTTAAAACTTTTTCTTCTTTATTATCGCCTCTCCTTTTCTCTCATCTCCTCTTTCATTCTTATCTTTCCGAACAATCATGTCTCATCAGAAGACAATGTCCTGCGGGTTTGCCGATCGAAAAGCTTTTTTTTTTTAATTAAGCTTTCATTTTCAATCCACCTTTAATCTTTTTCTCGTAGTAATTATCTCTTTCATGTGGAAGATTACTGTCACATTTTTTTTTTGTTATTTCATCTGTTGCTGTTTATCTTGAGTAATTACAAAAATTTACTTACGCTATTGTATATCGATATATCCGGTACTCCAGGTCCTGAACATGTCAGAATGTAGTAGGAATTGTCGGTAGAGAATTTGGCGGAATTATACAGGCAGTAGGTGTCGTCAGTGTTGCCTTTGATATTGCAACTTAGGCATTCAGATGTGTAGTTAGAATCCAAAGTCGACACTCTGTATAAGTGTTGCACGGCTGGATCGTCCTTGGTGGTGGCAAGATAATACCTGAAACATCCGAAGTAGATATGCAGGCCATTAGAATATATCGAATAGGAGATAAAAATACATATGAATAATGGAGAAAAATGATAAAGGAAAGGAAGAAAAAAAAATTGTGATTCACATTCATTCACACAAATTTCGTTACACCTAGTATAAAAGTATTTCCCTTACAATGGTGATATATATCGGTTCCATTCGGTCTGCGCTATCAACTATATGGTCTTAGTGACTCGTTAAAAAAAAATTACTCGCTGACGTTTTTTTTTTTTTTTTGAAATAATTTTGAATTTCCCGCGATTTTAAAAAATTCGACTGGGTATTAATTTTGCGTTCTTTTAATATTTCTTCTTAGTTTGCTCGTCTGAAATTAAAGAAGGTTGATGAAAATATTATCGAGTTTCAATTAATTCCCTAGGGATTGTGACTGGTTGCTAAATTGCAGGAGTTGTTGCACCGAAACGACCGGGCTAGTTTATATTTGTATTTATAGTTCTGAACTATTACGTGTACCTGGGAATGTTGAAAGTAAACAGATACACGCCAGAATCTGATGTACATGGAAAGGTGAACTTTTATTTCCATACCTTTTCGAAATTCGTTCAACTTTTCCTGTTACGTTAAGTTCCTTAAAAATTTTCAATTTCATGAAATTGCACGTCAGCTATTCCAAAGACTGCTTGCGAAATTGTCAAATCCAGATCGTAGACTATGTCTGTTTACCTTTATACATACATGACACATTCAAGCACATAGCTATTCACCCCTGATTAGAAACAAATACTAAGTCATTTCTATCACACGCTGAAAATGACCGGTTGTGAAGCTTCTAGCTGGAGAAACGAAAGCTTCTTTCCTTTTGTTAAAGTTTTCGAAAATTTTCCAAAGTACGCCCAGCATATCTCTTTCGTTCCCATCATTACTTTCCTTCTTCCCGGCTGCCCTCGAAATCTATTCTCATTCGTCCAATAATCGCAATTTTGCTTCCTGTCAATATCGTACAATACTTGCATAATAAACTCTGTGCAAAAATTTCAAACCAATTCTCTGCAGAGTCGATCCATTCTCAATGGAAACTCGGATCGCTATGAGCGACTAACCGACGATGCTGCCATCTACATTATGACGATAGTCGCACAGAATTAGTTGTCGATAAAGTAATTCAATGTACTTTTATGAAAGGAGGAGCAATAATACAGAATAGTTTTACTAGCACATTATACCTGAGATACATTGTAAGATATTGATACCGATAAGGTACCAAGTGAACTTAATAAATTGTATTAGGATTTACTTACTACGTACTACTAACAGTAACATAGTACGCTTGAAGCAAAAAGTATGAACATAGCATATTCGTACTGACGAATATACCAATTGATAACACACGTGTACATCCATGGTACATTTAAAATATATGGATAGACCTTTTAATCTGTTTCCGAGCTTTCAAGTATATTATGTTATTAATTGAGATTTCAATGATTACTTCGATTTAATTATTTACGGATTTACTATAAACCGTAATGCGTTTATGAGTGTTCAGTGTATTTACGAGTGTAATATGGGATCCAGGTGACTCTTTTACTTTGAAACTCATACCGAGATGGCCCCTCTAAAAATTAAATTGCTCGTAGACATGCTGTATCCGTATGTATCTATTTTACTTGGTTGCTTTATTTTTTAAATAGATAGGGGAGACTGGTGTAGGTTGAAACGCAAACGAAATACATGTTAATTAATATTGCCGATAACCCTTACAGAATTTTCTTGTGAAATTTTAGTCACCTTTTTCTTGAAACAACAGCTGAACAGGCAACTAATATATTCACTACCAACAGATGACAAGTTAAATGGTTTTGCTTCAACTGACAGCAGGCTTCCCTATTGATATTTTATAATAATAATAACAAGCGAACAGTTCCATTTCCTTGAATAGGCACTTTGTAAACTTGCGAGCGACGAACAATCTAAGAGAAGGTTAAGACTACGGTGTCAAGAAGTTTCGTTATTTTCGTAAAAAGAAAACTTGAGTCCGCCATCTTACCCTGTGCTCTCAACGCGGGAAGTTTAAAATTGAAACTGGAAACTTGCTTAATTATATTGTCCGGTGTATAACACGAATACCGGTAACGTTGTAGTGTTAGGATCAGTATCAGTTTCTTCTGTACTTTGAACCAGAGATCGTATTAAGAACGCATAGTAATTGTATACCTAGAAAAATACTTAGTCGCTGCACGAATACTTTAGTTTCTCAAGGTGCAAAGCAAATAATCTGCGGAGATGAAAATATCTAGATTTTAAAAATCTATTTAATGCTGTTTCTTAGATTTGGCACGTAACGACCATTGTCAGCACGTTCGAAATATTAGATTCATAGAATTAAATATTTCCTAAGCTTATATCTTACCCGAATATCCATTGCACGCTTACTATACGTATTGGTATTGTAAAATATATTTTTTCCCGACATTCGCATCACGCGTAGATTAATATTTTTCGTATACGTTAAATACGAATTACGTATACTTGGAGCATTGATGTTATGTGTACAGACAACAGTTTTCATCAAATAATGACAAAATAGGTGAAAAAGTAAAGAAAAGAAATATATATTTAATCAGGGTAAGGCATAGGTGAATAAAGGAGGATTCGAAAACATCTTGGCATAGCTTTGTTGTAGTACCTGGAGCTATATATAACTGCACACATAGGGCATGAGAAAAGGGCCTTGGGGTAGGAAATGGTTTCATGGGCCAAGGTGGGTGCCCTGGGTACAGCGTAATTCAATATCTTAGCAGATAATGGGTTTCTAAGCTATATTTCGATAGAGTGCTCCGAGTCCCTGGTGGTTGGGCAAATTCGGAAGTGAAGATTTTAAGGTAAAGTAACTGGGGCTAGGTTACCCTGTAAATTCTTCTTATTATTCTATCTGTAGATATTATTCTTAAGCTTTCGTTCACCAAAGTTTTTCGAGGGTACTGGAAATTGTGAAGATGATTTTACAAAGGGTATAACATGTAGGATATGAGCTTTGTAAATTGATCTTTTTTGAAGCTAGGATCTACTGGAACATTATGACTTTAAATGGATGCCTGCTACTACTATTGCTGCTGCTACTGCTGCTATTATTATTATCACTGCTACTGCTATCACTACTATCACCATCTCTATTATGTTTACTACAACCGTTACTAGCGATACTATTAATACTAATAGAAGGGGAATCATGTTAAGGATTTTCAGCAAGCCACGCAGTCAACAAGATGGATGAGAAAGCGTCGGCCATTCGGAATGGATTAATTCGAGCATCCTGTTAATTTACCCCATCGCATCCATCTTGTCACTTGGCAGGACGGCGACTTATGCCCTTTTAACAGCCCTCCTTGAGTCTGCAAGAGGAAGCAAAACGATACACAAGCGAATCCCATAACCTCAGAAGGGTAACAACCTGAATTCGCTAATCAACCAACCCGTTTTGCAACATGAATTCCACTTTGGCACATTCCTCGTAGAAGGGTTGGTAGTTATTACAGTCGCTTCCTTTTCGCACCAAGGTATACCGAGAGTCACGCGTTACACGTATATACGGAATTGAGGTAAGCCAGGGATTCAGTGAGTAGAGAAGCGCCACTTTCAAAAGGGCTCAACAAGGCCCTTCTATAGGCAAGGCGATTCAGAAGGGGTGCTAGTTGGATGCTAGGTAGACAGGACTAAATTACGTGTCTTATGAAAGCCGATGAAACTTTACCCAGGAGCAATTTCAAAACTAGCGCCATGTCATCTGGGCCATCTACTCCACCAGAACTCAGAGCGGGGTAGACTATACTGCTAGTATCCAGATCAGCTGCCCTCATTGTAAGGCAGCCATCCTTCTAGCAAGAAGGTGGCCACCCTTCGTCTACGCACTGATGAGCTAGACGACAAGCGATCGAGCTATGTAGGGACCAGTACGACCATCGAGTGGGTCGGTTAGGTCTACTACCCTAATGCGAAGTGCAATTTTCCGTGAATTACCAACTTTGTAAATTGAATTTTTATGCGATCCCCTAAAAGTCACTTTTTTACTTTTCTATTTATTTTAAGCATTATTCAAGTCATTAGGGTTGTATATATCATGAGGGTGTCTTTTCGGTCGATAGCACTGAATTGGTAGCCGTCTCAGAATATCACTTGATTAACTTATTATCTGGAATTCTTTTATGAAAAAGTCAACGAAACTAGGACTCGGTAGGATGCGCGGTTAAATTGCTAACAGGCAGAAACAACAATCTAATTAGGTTAGGGAGGTTTCCGTGGTTGGTTTGCTATTTCGAACGAGTTCTCTGTTTCATTACTTTACGTTTTTTTGCGGTCCTTTCCGTTTCGATGGGTTTGAGAATCAGCAGCCAGTTACCTTCATGTTTTATTTTCTCCAATTGGTTAAGTTTAGAGAATGGCTTAATTCCATTCGGTTGAGAAGAGAAAAATTTCGTCGTCAATAATTTCGGAAACGAGCCGTGTCTTGTGTTTCCGGTTTTTAAATCTCTTAGCTCTCTTATCAGTTTACTTATATATCTCTTGATACAATGATGATGTCAAAATTATAATTTTTCTACTCACACGTAGTTATTGTCTTCGTCCCATGATATTATCTCGGTTACCACAAAGGTACCGGACGTTAGGGCCACCGTGCTGGGACTTCCGCTAGTAGCATTTGTTACCAGGACCAAGTGTCTCCAATCACCATCATCCCCTTGACTTTGGGGTAAAATCAGCAAGAAGGCTGTACCGTCCTCGCTGAAGTGTGGAGCGTCAAATTGTTCCACCCATCCATCCGATTCTACGTAAGAAAGAGCCTAAAAAATGTTGAAAAAAATCATTACTTATTTAATTACAATAATAATATTTTTAAGAATACTCCGTATTTGCTCTACAGAGTGAGTCTAAAAGATTGTTTGAAAAACAGGCGTATTTCGTATCACGAAACTAGGGAAAAAGTTTCAATAAACTTGGGTACGTAGACCCTTGGTTTTTTTCAGATATTTTATTGTAGACTTTTAGTTCTAAAATAAATTATACACTGAGCTACATTCAAATGCGTGAGTCAGACCTTCATATGGTATATCGACCTTAGTGTGACTAGCAATAGAGACCACCTTAAATACCTGCTACTACTGCTGGGTACGGAATACGCCTGTAATTTTGGAGCCAACCTTTTACTCATCCTATATATCTGTATATATATACTGTTTCCAACGTGAAGATGTTGGGAACAAAAAAGTTTTCCCAAAACTTCTTATTTGTCCTTGAGTAACACATGTGACACACACGATTTGGATTTTATGAATAAAATATGAAAAACGTTGGAAAAGCAATCGTCAAATATACATTTAGTTTTGTCTACTATTTTTCAATCTAGAACACTTGTGCTGGTACTTATACCCTTTTGTTATAGCGTCTCTGAAGCTAAGGGTATCATTAACCAACGAGCGCCCGGATTTAAGGGTATAACAGTGACTGCTGATTGGCTAACAGCACCCTTAGCTTAAGAGACGCTATAAGAGAGCGATATTAGTACAGGCCTTGGTATACTTGACAGGAGTTTATTATAGTGCTTTATGGGAAATGTGGCAGTAGCAGAAATATTTTTGCAAAAATAATTAAAAGTAGAGGAAAATGTTTTTTTTTTTTTTTTCTTTTACTTACTGTAGTGCAATTTAAAGTAGAGACGTTGCACAGATAAAAGTAGGCCTGATTTTGTACTCTGTTCATCCAGGTAGCAGAGACTATGCTGTCAGTCGGGAATGCCACAGCCGTCAGGATCCTTTCGACGGATGACAGTTGAGGAGGATAATCGACTTCCACCAGTGTGAAGTTGTCTCTAACAACGTCCTCTAAGTCGACGTAGTAGAGTTTTACCGTAGGATTGGTGGTACCACTCTGAAACACGAAATACAGATGGCATTGGAGTCTTTCAGCTGGGTCCACGTGGTCACGAAGAAGGATATCAATGGATAAAGGGATAAGAAAGAACATAAGAGAAAAAAAATGTGTAGGCTTTTCAGAGCCGTTTATCTTCTAAAGAATGGATTCACGAGACATGTGGAAAAGGTGGTCCCTTAAAACCCTAGGGATATTCCCTGAGGACCGAGGACTATTTGGGCTCTAGTCGAAAAGTATGGAATTGATACGTGACACTGTGCGACACGTGAAATAATTCACGACCCATTTTGAAAGAAATTTTTCCTTTGTACAACAGCCGCTGAATACGTCAGAGCGCCTTTTACATCGTACTAGTACGTATGTATATATTATACGGTATGGGCGGCTCGATGTATCCGAAGCAATTTGCTGGGACAGTCTGGCCAATTGAAATACGTATTTGCCGTATAGTCCCACTGCAAAAAATGTCTTTGACGTGTTTCGATACATGTATACTTTTGTACAGGAAGCAGAAGAGGGCACAGCGGACAGGACCAAGGGGTGATGAAATCTAAAAACAGTTTTATTTCTTTTTATTCGCTGTGCACGACTTCGCTTTGAGAGCTCTTGAGTCTTTTGCCTCGACGTGGTAGAAAAATCAGGGTTACTCGTGATTACGCGTGACCAAAGTGTAGTACCAAGCGAGTAGGACGATTTATGCTTTTGAAAAATTCCCGCCCTTTCCTCTTACTATACGGTAATGGACCGAGGCCTACTCAAGCCTCTTACTAAAATTGCCAAAGGAAACTAAATGATGTAATATTTACTGTTCTACAGTGGCGCTCCCGAAGGTAACTTAAGTCTCTACTTTACCATCCGGAATACATATTTTGAACGAGCCCTTTGTGCCTTTCTCTACCTGCTTTTTCAGGGACGGTTATAATCACGTGGTTGGGCGCCGTCATAGATATGTAGTCAGTGGCATACATTAATTTTTGTTTGTTTTGTAATATTGCCTACGCTTCAATTTTCTAAAGCTTCGCGTACACGTAGCACATGCTACAAAGGCTGATCCGCATTATGCGGGCAGGGCAGGGCCGAATTAGGTACAGGGCGGACCCGTGTGTTTACATTAGACAGACTGTGTACAGTTCGTAATTAATCCATTTGATTCGTCAGACAGTTTGAGCAATGAAGCTACTTTTATTTTCGTTAAAATCTCTGGTTACAGATTACAGGAAATTCGTCGCTCACAAATCACATTACGAAAAACTCTAAGTGCACTTTGACTATGCTCATACTCTTCTCCACGTGTTATGTCACATCTATGATGTCCCGTTGGATTTTCTTTCTGACAAATTCAATTATCTTCGCAATAGACAATACGATTATTTCATGTTTACTTTACTTTTACTATTTTTATAATCAATCTCAAATGTCTAGCTGCTTTTACACTTTATAGATATTACTGTATTCTCAATCACTGCTTCCACTCTGATACGAATCGGAAACGACGTTCTCAGACGTTTCCCAATTGCAATTGAATTCGAAAGAAATTGCTTGCCAGCGTAGTTACGCCCGTCAAAGTCCATCGACCAGTACGAGTATCGTCGGATCGTTAGCTTTTACGAGACACCGTTTCGAAGACACTGATTCGAAAAAACCCATCGGGACTTACGACCTTGGTAAAATTCGGCGCCCTTATTATCCCAGTGACGTAATGACGAGTGAGAAACAGAAATAGTGAATTATACAACAAGCGAAAAAGACGCCCGAACAGAAATCCTAAACACGAGAAATCGAAGGGTCAAAAAAATAGTTTATCTCCAACATTTTTTTGCCGATAATAATTTACATTTTTTACAATTTATCCTGATATCATCAATCCTCATCATACGTCATGGTTCTTACTTTCAAGAAATTACCACTGTTGAATACGTATGTATGTTATCTTGTAGAATTCAGTTGGTCGTTACGTTTGCAATGCACTTTCTTACGTAACACAACTGACTGGAGGACTTGGTAAAGGCGATATCGCACGTGTCTTACGGTCCAAATAATCCTTCTGTAAAATCTCTCGCGAAAGGACACGTCGTTTCGCGAAACAGGAAGCACGCAGCCACAACCATTGTTAGACTACCGAAGGGCACTGTTATACTATCGCTACTATTACTTTCACAACTACTACAGCCATACCGATAGAAATAGCAATAGTAGCTCCACTATATACTCGCGATCTCCCGCATGACTTCCTACCAAGTTGCTATACGGTAGTGGGAACTTCCCTCGAGGGATTTATCAACGGACCATTTACGCTTCAGCTATGTTTACGGGAAAACTTTGCCGTCGATACTCACGCATGCCCGAGATCTTTATTACGTCTTTCTTATCCCACGGATATAAAAGGGTAGCTGCACCGCACGCATACCTCTACGCATAGATTACGCAACACATCTATATACATATATTTACGAGAAACATTTGTTATCCGTCTTGTTTTTTTTTTATGGGATTTTCTCATACCGTCGAACACTCGCGTACACTCGTGGAATATCTATAAATTGTAGTTGATCTAATTTTATTTTTGACATTATTTCTTGCCAACTCAATTATCAACATTTGCAATTTTACTTTGTCGTTCGAATATATTTTTATGCTAATCGTGATGATTCACGATGAGTGTCAGAGCCTTGGAAATGGTAAATGTAACTTCTTTAGTCTGCTTTGAAATTCATTTCGTTAGTTTAATTAAATTGTGATGCGAAATTGATGGATGGATGGGAGGAGGGGTTGTTGAATTAATCGTGTGAATAATAAAGGAAATTGGTTAGGCAACTTTGTTGGGTTCCTCAGTTTGTCCGATAATACATAAGTCATTACTAATACAGTTACTGCGGTGACGTCACACGATAGATCATTAAGAATTTAGAATTTAAGGGTTAGAGAAGTTTGTCGTCGTTGGATGCAATATGAAGGACCTTTAAGTGAGGTTAAGTGAAAAATATTCTTTCGCGAAATGAATTATATAATTGATGATACAGACTGACGAGATTAGGTAATCCCATTGATTACGCGTTGTGGGGTAAGAACGATACTGTAACGAAGGGTTGACGAGGAACTTTTTTTTTTCTGACAGGTATTTAAGGGCTGAAGATTATATAAGGCATTTTTATGTCTTTCGAATTTTAAGGCTGGAGGTGAGTAAGGAGTTGGGATGGAGAGTCGACGCTTTTTTTTCCCGATTGTGAGGGATCCACCGTGTAAATCTTCAATTATAAATGTAAATTTGCACATTCTTTCTTCCTCTCTTTTCCAATAAAGGGTACACCGCACCCCTAAATTCCTTAACACGTTAGAGAAGATCAAAATTTCATTAGATCGCGTTAAAATTTTTTATAATAGTATTTTTTCTTTCTTTTATTCTTTCAATCGATACCCTAGCGCTCACAGTGCGCTCTAGCGGCGGACGTAGTAAAACAAAAATTTAAGCGGTAGACGAATAGGTTGATGGACGTAAATCAGTCGAAAAGTGATACAATGTTAATTGCTTCATACGTAGCATCGCAGATACCTAAATATGTTATATGTACGTATAATGATGTAAATGCAGTCAAGTTATTCAATGATAATTCCACATATTTATATGGTAAAAGAAATTTTAGACCAGAATGGACGCACAGGGTCAGCGAAAATCCATGGAAAGACATTAATCAGCTTCTATGGCGATCGAACGATAGGGAATAGTAGCGAAAGGAGAGAGACAGAGTGAGATCGTAAGAAAATATTCACAAAAAGTTGAAGAAGAAAAAACCAGCAGCTAATAGGTGCAGTTCTCGAGTTCTTGATCTTTTTTTTTTTTACTTATTTCTCTAGAGGATTTTCTCACGCCTAGCAAGGACAGCACTTTCTTCAGAAGATCCTTTCGAAAAAAAAAAAGGATCCTCCCTTTCGCGTCCGGCAACTTTCCAGGGACTCGCTTCACTCGAGTCAGAGTTAGTCTTGATTTCTTTTCTTTTTTTTTTTGTTAAAACTGAAATAGCTGCAATCTCAACGGATATCCTTATTCCTTCATACCGTTCGATTTCACGAGTAAAGCTTTTTTTCTTCTAATTATAAATTATTTTTATGATATTCACATTTCATCGTACGCGAATAATAACTTTTCTTTATTAATACGTAATCTTGATAGGACTGTAAGAATATTTCAAAATTTTTATTCCCTTCACGTATTTTCATGTCCGTTTGAATACTTTATAGGGAATTAAGTCTCTTTGACGTTCAGCACAATTATCTTGCACGTTTAGGCCAACATGACCACCGATTAAATGCTAGGTTAAGCGATTAACCTTTAACTGGTGTCGCGGGTCCCTAGGACCCATGTCAAATCCTTGCTTTACGTGCATAATACTTTTTCCACGATACCAGTTACGGGATAAATAAATTTTAGTAAACTCACCTTGGGATAGTGTATGGGTATGGCTGATGTGTACTGGAACGTCAAACTTCCGGGATACCCATAGAATGGTATGTTCATGATGGGTGTGTTGGAGTCATCGAAATAACCGAATGCCAATTTGGTACCGGATGGTGAGAACCAGAGGGCCTTGTTAGAGCTGAACACTTCCTCTGAAAGAAGAACAAAATTTATAAAATAAAAAAATGAGAAAATTACGAAAAATATCTTTATATGCATTTTCACGCATTTTTACTATATATTATAAATATGCATTTATAATACATATTATAATATAAATATACGTCATGTGCGTATCTGGGCGTTTTGCAGAAAATCATGAAATTTTTGACAACGATACACTCTACTCGTATGCCAAGGCTTTTGAATTTATTTTTAATTTCAATCTTCAATTTTGACACTGAATGTCGATTTATGGTATTTGAAAAAGGAAGTAAAAAAAATATATATAAATCTCTCCACGATAACATACCATATAGGGTTATCGGATAATCCAGTTAAGTGTAACCACACAGTGAAATATTTTGTTTGCCTATAGCTGGGCTACCTGGTAAATAATGTATAGTGTATATACACGTACAGTGCCTCTTAAAAGGGTGCTGGTACATATTTTAAATGTTGGTGAAAAATGAGATTCGCGGGGGGTAACAAAATTTTATAGATCAATGCCAGACGTTAACTTCGTGCCTATCGAACCATCCATGTGCGAATTATTTTGAATTTCGGAAGAATTTTTATGACGGATAATATTATCGAAAACTTTTCTTTTTGTTTTCTTTCTTATCTTCTCTTTTATGTTTTACTACTTCCATCTCATCGCTTCGGGTCAAGCACGTTTTCTAAAAGCGGATGGACGTTATAAGGGAAAGCAAAGGTATATTAGGTAGGCTTTGAATTAACACGTGACAGCTGGATCAGGGTCGGCGAGCATCGTGAAGGAGTAAAGTGAAGGAAGAGATAAAAAAGGAGTTACTGCGTTAAAAGGAAACTCGTAACCCAAGTAAATATTCAAGGACGTAAGGCCATTGGAGGTTTTTTTTCAAGTATTAAATACCTCATGGTTTTTATTCCCTAACCGCTCTTTCTCGTTGATCCCCTTTTTTCCCCTTGCAAGATCATACGTTCTACTTTGTTCCTTACCCCGCATCCACATTGCACGTACAAGTTTTCTTCCCCTCGGGACTCTCGCTCACTTTTTCACTCCTTCACGAAACAAATTTTTCGTTTCTCAAGATAAACGTTTTGGTGCTACTGGGTTTCACAGATGATGTTTTTGAGGGGAAAAAAAAAAAAAAAAAAATTAAAGGGTGCAAATTATGAGACTAGCTCGGCAGTACCTAATACGTAGATAAGTAATATACTGAAAAGTCGAGCTAGGCATATTTTCAGAAAAAATGACTGTAAGGGATGAAGAGGTTAGTTGAGAGGAAAATGCTCAAAGTAAAAAGCAAGTGAAGTGGCTTTTAGAATTTTTTAAAAAATTACATTCCCGTACACTCTTATTCAGGGGTTTATCATTATTTTTCCGCTTCAAAGAATCCGGGAGGGAGGGGGGTGTTAATGATACAGAAATATGTAAAAAAATGATGGGAAAGCATAAACGAGAAAACAAAAGAGATGTCGGGACAACTTTAACATAGGGTGGTTTGGCGTTCGATATGCACCCTTAAAATGCGGCGGCTTTAAACGGCTTCTCACGAGCCTGTAAAATGAACCGAATGAGATGAGATAATAAGGGATTCTATTTTAGGAGTAGGGAGTAGCAAATAAAACCTTCGGAGTCTCAAGGGGAGTAAGTACTTTCATCCCTGTAAAGTTGTAGGGAAGGGGATAAAATGGGATTAGGAACCACTTTCTTTTTAAACGTCAGTGGAACAATCCACTTCGCGATGTAAACATCTATTTTAAGACTGGCTACCAACTCTGCTTTTACTCGCGTACAATATATTTATGCCTTTATTATCTACCACCCTAAGTGTTGACGGGGTAAGGGATTATAGAGCGTACTAAGAATATTGCATAAATAAAGTTATAAGCAGTAATCGTCATCAGGGGTGTTAGGGTTGAATATTGAGATGAGAAAATTATGTTCCAGAGATCCTGATTGTTTAACAGCATTCAAGTAAAATCCTTAATATTATTTTCTAGAAACGCAAACCGGTGGCAACGCGCGGAGACGTTTTAGCATAGTTTTACAATTTCACGAATACTTCTTATAGAGACATTAGGTGAGAAATTTACAAAAGGATGGTTTCGATTAGAGGTTAGAATAAGCTGTGGCAACATTTGTTGCTATTGTTTTTGCTGTTTAGAAACGTCGATTACATTTAGCATGTCCTTTTTTTTCCATAGCTTGTAATCATTTAAATAATATAATTACATAAGGTTATTCGTGACAAGCGTAACTACCTGAATGTGGTTCTATCATCGAAATCAAACAGATAGGCTAACTTCAGGTGGAGCGTTTGACGTGAATATAAACCTGTGACAATGAAGTATTTCTGGTACTGTATTTTAGGAGCTGTAGTGCTGCCATCTATGAATTACATACACGATAATTGACTGTCATTAACAATCATCAAAAATACATATAAATACCTACACGTGTCGTACGATGGAATTACAAGGCATACAAGATTTTTGTCACTAAAATGTGTACGCAGATGTATTGACATTTTTCAAATTGCCAGTACAGAATTTTCACATGGAAAATAATTGCGACTAGTAAATTAAGAATGCATACAAAATTTCGACACACGCTATATACATACAAATAGCCTATAGATCTCGTATCCCCATTTTTAAGTAATTCCTTATAAAAAAAAAACGTCACATATATAATAACGCAGTTTTTAACAATTGGTCAGATTGGATGAATGTTATTTTATAAATGTTCACCTGTTCTTTTATTTTAATTAAAAGTCACGTTAGTAATCTCCAATCGCCATGAGGGGACTAGCAAAAAACTATACTTTCGAAATTACATTGTTTCTATTTCTAAGCTGCGCTATTAAACTCGCAAAATAGGGCAGGTATAGTTCGAAATTACTTCATATACCATAGCTGTAGGTAAGTAGAATACCTGCCGAGCTTCCAGAACGCTAAAGAATTTTACTGTGAGAAGGTGCAGCGCGAAAAAATAAAATTCCGAGGGAAAAGTCGCAGTAACATTCCTTGGACGTTCTCGTTCATGCTAGCACGAACTTATACGTGCTTTCTATCTAGTACTGCTCGTACAACTCCGCCTCCTCCAGGAACTCCTAGTATCTACTTACTATGTGGACTCTACTGCCTATAGCCAAAGCTTCTGCTCAGAGCCTTCAACGAATCCTTGGGAAACCTTCGGACCTGTTTAAACTATGTCTTACGACCGATTTATCCTACAATACTGTTGAACGAGTATATATAGTAATAGGGTACATGTATACATATAGATTGGAATAATAAAATACGTTGGTGACACGAAAGTCGCTTCCCTGCAAGCATAGTTGCCTGTTTGATAACGATTCTAACATGGACCCTAAAATGGGGAGTAACGTTACTAGTAATATTACGAATAAATATCGATTAACGAGTATTTAATAATAATTTAATAAAATCTGTTTTTACTTCATTTTTCGTTTTTCTCATATTTTTCATTTCAAAAGCAACGCACGATGTCGTATGCAAACTTTATGCAAAGCCACGTGTGACCTGTCTGTGCCTTGCTTGTTTCCGATCTGTCAAAAAGACATTACACGCGTGAATCGACGCAACATATACGCATCGACCGTAAGGATAGGTGTATAGATTATAAAAAAAAACGTGGAAAAAGTTTAAAAAATATTTTTATACAAATCCGAAAAGAAAAAAAAAATTATATTTACACGTTTTCAATTTGCTTTACCAAACACGTATGTAGACGGGATACATTTATTATTTACTCACGACAGTAAATCTCGTGCAATAACTTGTTTTCCAGCGTGCCAGTGTATTTTCACCGTAACAAGAGAAAAAAATGTATGTCGGTATAAAAAGTTCAAAATTTTGTCGCATCTCTGAAAAAAAAAAAAAGTTTTCGTACAATATGTCACCTAAGTCCTTAAGGATCGTCGCGCAGGTAAGACGAATCGTTTTTCGACTTACGAGTCTTCGTTCTTCGTCGAGCGCCGTAAGTCCTGTCGGTCGCCCGGTTGTGTGTCTTGCATAATGCAAACCCACCCTTATCCATGCAACTCCAGTTGCTAGTCAGTTCTGCGCTATACTCGTAATCCCATAGTCGGTTAGAAAGAGAGAAAAAAAAGTCCACAGATTCTCTAGTGAAGTTTCATCATAGAGAAGCCAATCTCAAGCAGGACGCACTTATGTACGTCTGCATACGTGTAGCTTGCGATCCATATATCAAGTAGCGAAGTAGCAGCTACGCCGTCTGAGCTAGATACCGTTTACATGTAATAAATGTAGCGCGAGCGACACCCTGGCAAATAATGTCGTTTCCTCGGAACGCCGCTAAAGAAGAATCACGACGTAAAGACGAGATCTCATTTTTTAGGTATTAAAAGGAATCGAAAACGGGGAAGTCAACATCAAGCGATGTCTGACTTTATATCAGTGCGTTATATAGTTCGAACAAATTGCCCTGTCGACGAGCTTTGAGATTAGTTCCTGTATATATATATATATATCACACTACACCAGGATATACATTTATCCTGAATAATCCTATACGCACATAACACACAGGCCAGTTCTGACCGGATGCTCCAACTGAATTTGATCCTACAATAGCGTTCAACCTAAAGCGTCAACTTCACTGTGTTTGCCTTGAATACAATAATTCTAACTACTTCACATTTCTGCAGACATACTTCTTTCGCGTACCATTCATCACCGTCGTCATGACGATAGTTGCATTGGATAATTACTACAGTATATAGAATGCTGACAATACATATATGCTGGTAGTACGAAGTTCGCAGTCTATTTACACGATTAACTTTTCACGATGATGAATAACTGTTTTGATCTTGTGCAACACTTGCAAGCTTCTCAGATACTCTTGTAGTGTATGTCAATATCTCTTGTAAGAATATTCATCGCTTCAGGGTAAACAGTATACTTAATAAGTACACGTTAAAGAATAGGCAAGCAGTACAGACACTATGGATACGGTTTACACTGTTATGAGAAGACGATGGATATTATTTCTGTAATTTTAATGAAATACGTCGTGCAAAGTTGCATACGGTGCGTCAGGAGTAGAAGAAAAAAAAAAAGTTTTTGTAATTAAAGTTTTTCCTGCTTCCTCTTTATAGGCTGTGTGTGTAAATTACGTGAAACATTGAACGATATGGCAGCTGTGTGAAATATGTATATATAATTTTGTGACTACTATGTACGTTTGACAATCGGCTGGGCATAGTTTTAACGGATCACCCTGTAGACTCGATTCGAATTGACCTCAAGTACTATCGGTATATACATTTACATGGTATATAGCGAATATATTGTAAGATGTACGCGTATATGTCACAGCTGTAGCATATATATATATATATATATATATATATATATATATATATATATATATATATATTAGTACCATTGTTACCTGCTATAGTTATATATATGTATATATAGCATTGGCAACAGCAGTATCAAAGTGTTGGTATAAAAACGAGACCAGATGTCTTGTATCTCCATCGTGTCAGCACCCAAGGCATCCTTGCTGACGGCATATATTATTCCCTTGGTATGTAGAGGCTTCAAAGGCTAGAATTTTACGAGGTGGATTGTAAAATAAAGGCTGATTTACATGTCGCGCTACAGGGCCCTTACAAAATCCTTTTTTCGATTTTCCAACGAACTTTCGCCGATTGGATTGACTCGGGACTGTCTCTCGGGGCAAATGTTATCCTTGGGATTTTTTTCTTTGAGGGAGACCCATTGATTCTCATCGATTTACACGAATCAGTCTCAATCTACTGTACAAAGTATACTTTATGATACGCGTGAGATGAAAATTGAACCTGAGGATTTGATGTGTCTATAATGAAAATGGATTGTAAGATTACATTTATTGTTTTATGGGTGTACTGTACCCTTAAGTCTCTAAGGATTTTTGAGAGGTTCAAATTAACTGTCACGTCTGCTTTGTCTAAGTGGCAGCGATCGAACGTTGGACGACAGCAGCGCCGCTGTCAATTGGGCTGGCAGCTATCAAGCCCCGTGCTAATTTAACGGCCGTTTCACGGAATATAGTTACGGTCTCGGTAGATGCCACTTAGGCGCACGAGTAGTTCACCCTTAGTGGTCCCTTGCCTCTGAGACAGATTTCATTTTCGAATTTGTCCCACGGGAACTCTGGACCAGGATCTACAACGTGAGAAATAACGGCAACACTGCGTGTAATCGCGGCGACACCTCACTGGGAACGCGAGTTAATTTATAGCGAGGACTACAAGGAAGGACATTTACTCTCTTGACAGATGTCACTTATTGTTAGGGATGGAAGGACGTGACAAGAGGACTAGGAACCGGATCATTTTCCTCGGGGAACCTGACGTCAACGAGATCTCCCGTGGAACGTGTCCGCTTATAGCGCCATCTTGGTTAACGCAATTTCATGAGGATCCAGCTAATTCATTGCTCTATCCATTTTTTATGCATGGATATGACTAATTTTTTTGAAATTGTCAAAAACTTATGCTACAATGTTTACGGATATTTTTGGGACGTAGAAGATATCATTGGGTGCGATGCTGAAATGGGACTGGTACGTTATCTGGAATTCATGTAAATCAGCAGTGATTTTTCATAGGGAATTTGTTGTGTTGGTAGGAAAATTTTTCTAGAACTGACAGATCTAGTTACTTCGGATGATATAGGCTGACTTGGATCGTTTAAGGGATACGTGATAAGATCGCGATGTTATCCTGTCTTTATTTATGGGTATTCACTGAGATACTTCATTTGTCATTCGCAGCTACCGTGGAAAGATTTTCTGAAAACGGAGGCTAGTGTAATTTAGCAAGGAGAGAGGAATGATTAGAGATTATTCAGTGATCGTGACATTCTGAAAAAAATCTGTAGAACGTAAAGGAAAGCTACTGTGCGTTAAAGCAACAGTGTCTCTAGATTTTACTGGTCGAAAATGGAATATGAAAAAACAATTACAAGCGATTTGTTCCAAAGCGAATGCCACGTTATTATTCAACGCGGCAAGTGCTGGGAACGTATGAATTTCTTAGCGCAAGAAATTCATCAATTTCAAAAATCTATCCTTACGTCGCTTTAGAGTTAGACCTTTTTTCATTTCTAGCCTTTTCATTCGTCATAACAACTTTTGTTCTATCTCTCGAATCTCACGCTGACATCCCTGCGTTAAATTTCATTAGCACCAACTTCTGTCCTCTGGTTGCTGCAACTAATTGTATTTCTCTACTTCAAATTTATTCCGCACGGCGTCTCCACTTACAATTAGTATTGATTGCTTTTTCTGGATCTTCTGTATCTATTTCAGTATCGCTATGTCCCCACGCTGTTGGTTCTCCTCGATGCTCATATTTATGTGCGCCAGGGATATTTGATTTCTATCAGAAAAGTAAAGCTCGCTGGAAACGAATAGTAGAGCAGAAATAGAAAGTGGCTCAAGTAGTGTTGCCATTGCGGAAAGTGGCAAGGCGTTCAACGGAGAAAGAGAAAAGTATCAGCGCGAAGGAAAAGCGTGAAACGGGAAAATAAAAGAGAATGGCAGAATTCAAACGGTACTCAAAAACGTTCGCTCTTTCGCGCTGCATTTTCAGCTTTAACGAATACGTGTGAACGTGGAATCGCATCATCGATGACGCATATACCGATGATACGCCGGTGATACGTATCATACATATATGGCACTGCAATATAAATGCATTCATATATGAGTATATATATATATATTTGGCTATCAGATGCAAATAAAGAATGGAAGGCGGATTTCAATGCTTTTTTTTTCTCTATTTCGATCCGCGCGATCCTCCCTGCCAATTTGATCAACCGTGATGATGGGTTTGTGGAAAAGAGGAAAAAGGACTCTAAAAATTCCTGCAATTCTGGATAGTCGCGAAATGCAGGAAAAATATTTCGAGAATATTTTGCGAAAATATTTACCGAGAAATAACACGCGGTATTCGATATCGTTTGTTATCTATATACTCATTAAGCACAAGCCATAGACTTTCTGCAGGATTATCACACGCATTATCAAGATAGGATAGCATCTCCGCGTAATCCTGACAACAGGGTTGATAATTAATTTCATAATTAAAGGATCAATAAGCTGTATGCTATATTATACAGAATTATAACAAGTGCTTGGCACGATCGGTATAATTGATTAAATTATTATTATTCGAATTTATGAAAAATATATTTGGACCAGTGGAGGCCAATTATGCATTAAATATGGAAATATATATATAATATAAATTATTCATATTTTTTTTTTGCAGATCAAAGAAAATTTTTGCGATTTTTCATATATAAACAGCAACTTCATTTTCATCAAGTCAAGTTAACAACTATGCATATAACATTTATAGTAATGCATTTTATTTTGCAGAATACACGAAGCCGGAAGTCCTTCGAGTTACATGCAGTCCACGAGTCTCGAGCGATATTTTTTTTTTTTTGCCAATATATCGTAAAGGCAGAGTACGATATTCGCGATAGTACAGAAAGAATATAACAGGAAGAAGAAATTTCTCATAATGGAACTGACGTTTTCAAAGTCGACTGTGCAAGACTACAGCATATTGGAAAATGTACATCCTATCATCTATCTCTATTTGCACCTCTCCCCTTCTGTCTATCTGTATCTCTTCCTTCGTTTCTTTCTTTGTCGCTACGCCACTTCCCGTGGAAATCGAAAATCCCGAGCATTGAGGTTCCATTAGTGAGCGAGGATTTACGAAAAAGGATTTTCTTTAAATCCTCTCGGCTCTATTAACGTCACACTCCGCGATAGCTCGAACTACGCCAATCGATTTCTAGTATTCACACAGCTATCAGCGCCAGTGCTGGTCTCTTATATTTTGCACGAAAGGATTGACAATGTGAAAAGAGAAAATAAGAAACATACAGACGATATTTTACGAAAGATAACATTTTCTTTAAATGCGAAATGTCGCAAGGGAAATTTTCGAAAATGAAACTCACCCGTGTATCCTTATTGGCGAAAGGATATTCTCGCCAAGTACGTTTGAACGAATTCTTCAGGGAATACCTTACGTTCCACGGGAACCTCTCAAATCTTAAACTTCCTAACCGTTTCAGTAAGTTTCATTATTTTTCGCAAAAATCTTCCCCATTCGCGCGAATACCTCCAGCATCCCTTTTTCTGAATTCGTTTTATACAATTTTTTGCGAATCGAAATCGAAACATGAAGATGACGAATTCTTCCCGAGGAGTTTACCAAGCGCATAGGTACTAAGCTACCGAGGATGTTTACGTGTTTTCCTTAAACTTACTTTTCTCTATCTTTTTACTCTTTACTCGTCCTCGTAAGCTCCGAGAATTTGCTGAGGAAACGAAAGGCCTTGCTGAGACGTTGAAAGAAACAAAAATCAAGACGCGCGTGGTGCGACTGACGATTTTTCAACTTCAGTTCAACTTCGGACAAACATGACGTTGCAATCTAATGTTTCTCAAACACCATAAAACGGAAGAAAGAGAGGAAGATGCGTTCGATTAAAATGAAAAGCAAAGATAATAATTATAACAGTACTTTCTTGATATCTGCGACCCTGGCTCAGCCTCCCAAAAATTGTCCATATACACATATCAACATATCAACGCCAACCAGTAGTTAAGTCAACAATTAATGTAGAATGTTGAATCGTAATTAACTTCGTATGCAAACACATAGAGAAAGCACAGAATTCCCCTTCTGTGTCTGCCGTCGCACAGGCGGACAGCAGGGCGTAAAAAAGTAGAAGAGACAAAAGCCATAGTAACGAGATCCCACAGGGACAGTAAGAATATTTTTTTTTTTAAGAAAATTTCCATATTGACATTTCGCAATCACACGAGCATACATTAGAATCTCAGAATTTCCTCCATATCATAATTTCTCAAGAATGTGTAATTGCACAATTTTTTCAAAAAATCCCATTATGAGTATACAACCCTCTGCGCTCATAACTAAGCCACACGTAAAGTCTCAAAGGGTTAAATTTACCAAGATTTCTTACTGATCCTCAATTTCCTTTATTTTCCGTCGATTCATTTTCTACAAAGAAAATACATTTCCAGCCAACATATGACAATACGTATCCTTAGAAAATCGACATTGCGCGGTCTGACATTGCGCAATACCTTCTTCGATAAGCATACACGTAACACGTATAGCGCGTTACGCATTCGCGAAATCGTGGCTCTCCTAAGTCCCATATAAAAATAACACTGTTCCGGTTCCTCGTTAGACTTGCTAATAGAAGATTCAGCACAGACTAATAGAATTGACAATGCTAATTGTGGCTTTCGCATTAGATTGGAACGTTCTTGTTGATTTTTCGAAATTTTTGTAAATTTAATCTGATGAACAATTTGGTGAAGTCGCAAGAATCAGAATAATATTTTTAAGTTATGCTAATCGTTATGCTTCCCTGAGGTCTTCGTTTTGTCTTCACTCCTCCGACCCCCTCGCGTTTTACCGTTGACGTCAATTTTGACAACTAGGACAAACGAATTTACTTGCTGCTTTATATTTACTTCAATCATAATTCTTTCCATGAAGACTATAGAAATAATGTATATTCATTACTGAAACACTCTTTTCACTAGTCCCGATATTATCATACCGTAGCTTCTGTGTGTATAGCTTTTTGATCCGATTCATCAGAATGGTCGGTGAGTCTCAGTAAATTGCGAGACATTGAAGCAAACACTTAATGCCTGTAAACACTTCAGCGTAAAATTATACAAAATATATATATATATGTATGTATACATATATACGTGTAACGCTCGGACGTTCACGTTAATTACTTTAAAACCTGTTAATTACGTTAAAAAGTAGTAAAAATAAATCTGTATACTTAGATAAGAAAAACGAGTTCTGAGTAAAACAATATTGGAGCCTTCAGAAATGTTATAATGGTTCATTTTCGTAAGTATCATAGTCATAGTCGTCCGTATATTCTGGGTGCTTTCATTATTTTGAGATAAGAAAAATAGCTATGAATAACGGAGTTAATAAGATCCCCATGGGATGGGGAGATTGAAGTAATGTGCCTATGTACGTTTTTCCTAGGTCTGTGCTTCTTTTGTTTCTTCTTCCTCCTCCTTCCGTGGTCATTTTTACCCCAAGAGAAATGGGCAGCGTCTCGTTCGGTACGACGAACAAATGTAACATCCGCCCGCAGTACGCAGGTAGTTTGAGAAAGTAGAGAAAGAGAAAAAGAAAGGAAGAAGAGAAAAGATCGACTTAGAGACGAGGCATAATTTATCGAAGAATAATTCGATGCGATCGAAGCGCTCTGTAACCTGAATAGAACAGCGTTTATATATTGAACTACTATTTGCAGGCATGACGTGTTTCCACGTACCAATGCGGTTTTCTCGTTTGGTGCAGTTGAATGTTCCGTCCTCGTAAAAATCCCACGAAAACTTCTCTATTATATTTTCCGATTTTATGTATGGTATTGAGTATTATATAAAGCGTATAAGGTATTTAATTTTTTTCTATTTTTTGTCATCTTCAGAGATCTTCGTTCGATTATAAGAAATTTCCTTTTTAGAAAAAATATTGCTCTCGTTAATTGAGCATTTTCCACAAGCTGGGAAACTGGTTGGGAAGAATAATAATACCGTACCGAAGCGGGCCGCCGCGATACTCACTGCTGCGGGTTCGTGGATAGGTAGACGCCTATGACCTTATGCATAGTAAAAACACGTCGGACAAGGCATTTCCTTGTGGACTCTCAGGTCCGCGCAAGCGGAGCTAATATCACCTCATGAATGTCTAATATTTAATCCCCACGGTAAAACTAGTCTAGGAATCTAGTTCGCGTCCGCGTCGTCAGAGACCGCCAATTTCGCCGTCGGCAGAAATTCCAGACCGATCTGAACGAGACGTAAAACGAGAGTCGAGATGATGAAAGGGCACTGTGATTGGAACAATCAGAGTCTATTTAACAGTCGACGCTACTTATTTCAAAGTAACAGCACGTTGGGTGTTTCAAGCGAATTTCGAAACAACAGAGAAGCAACGTATAGTCTGTTGTACCGATTGGTGCAGTAGTGACGCGAGGCATCGAACCTAACCTATAAGACTGCTGACTGCGACGACAAAAGCAAACAAAACACAAGTATATTAACTCGCTAGTATCGTTACCATGGTGACTCGTAAACTTCATTCCCGGTGGTACCAAAATGAAGCAACAAAAAGGAATTAAAAAAAATAATACTCAAGTATTGAAAAAAGATTCGTTGAATCGGCCAGTGCAAAGCTGAAATATACGAAGAAAAGAAAGGACGGTGGAAGAAAGAAAGTGAGAGGATTAAAGGTGGGAGGAGCAAAATAATAATAATGATCGATGGTACAGTGATATACGTACGCGAGGAAGGAACCAGACAGACAGGCAAACCGCTACCAACATAAAACACTGCAACTCGCATCCCTCAGGCTAAATCATGAATGTATACAGTGGCGTGGAAATACGCAGATGATACAGAGAGGTTGGCAGGACATACTACAACCTCGGCATCCATTATTGTCCTTGCACGACTCGCATAGGAGCCTTTACACTTTTTTCCGGAATAAAGGGATCGCGAACTGGAGAACAAAGAAGGAAAAAAAAAAAAAAAAAACACGGAAGTCACGGGAACACAGGAAAATAGTCGGAGACATGACGGACAGGAACAACGGAATAAAGGAACAGGAAGAACTAAAGGACGACTCACTGCAATTTGCTGGAAGATGAAATTCCAGAGGCCAAGCTCTTGCATGTATTTGTCCATCTTGACTCTGTGGGTGAATATGCATTTATGCTAATGGTACACTGTGTACTAGTATTAGGTTGTATCTATATGTCACAGGTCACTGTCTTCCATATACGGATTACGACTTTGCAACCTGCCACGTTGTCACGCAGCAGCAATAATTAAGGCGCCCGAGTCTCCTAAAAGTTCATAAGCCAAATTTATGAGCGACCCATTCACACTTTGTGACTTTCATCTTACGAGACAACCTGGACATCGTTGGAACGTAATAAACCGTCTACGTTATCGGTGACGCATCTTTTCCTTCCTCACATGCTCTAGTACCTACTCTAGATAACACAGCATTACTACTGCTATTTACTTCCGTTTTGATGGACCATGAAGATGCTACTTTGAGTGCCGTCGACGTGGAGCCACTGTTTCTCTCTACATTAGCAGACGTTACTTTAGGTATGGATCTTGTCCGCATGAGAATTTCCAAGCGACTTGGATGCACAATTGACTGTCTTAGGTAGCGAGGATTGGTAAGGTATTTTCGTGCCCTCGTTTGCCAGTAGAAACTTTGGGTAAGCTGTTTTGGACGGTTAATTACCATTTCTGGAATCTTTGAGTTTTTAATGAAAAAGCTAACAGAGTTCAGACTTCCTCGAGAGACATAACTCGCAGATTGTAACCGTTAACAAGGAGGATTATAAATGCCTGAAGTAATTTTCACGTCAAACATAAATCATATGACGACTTCAGAATATAATATACGTACAACTGTGAAACGTTTCGAGAACTATTCGCGCGCGGTGCATGCGGTAATTGTGGTGTTCGCCAATAATTATATGGAATTGTTCATAATATGAAATTTCATGTAGCCGTGTGATAGCGAAATTTCACTTTGCTATGATGGTCATCGAAATACTTCGATTCGGATTCTAAGTGATTATTGCTAGCAGCAGACCAGCATCTAGTCTACGACTCGTAAAAAATTGTCGTAAATTTTTTTCAGGACAACACCAGGCTTCATTCCCTTTCCTGACCTACTTTTTGGCCATCATAATTCTTGCCAGTGACTTCAATCTGACTAATGGGCTGTTCAAGTATATAATGGAAAATAGCTAAATAAGATACATATTTCTAGTCTGCTACGAGACCCAAGCCAGGTCTGCTGTACGTTAGCAGCCAATTCTAAAATTTCGACTTGGCATGCTAGATGTGGTTAGTCACTACTCACCCTCGTAAACCCAGTCTGGTACTCCATTGTAGATACTACCAAAGACGCCACTCGTCGTTATCTGGTAGTCGGTAGCGACTTCCGCTTCCGGTCTGTAGTATATGTTGTTCTGTATGACGTGGATCAATGCATTGCCCTGAGGTGCCCATACTGCCAATTGCAAGGTGTAGGTGCCATTAATCCCTAGGGATGTTTCAGTTCTGGAAACGAGAGGAAACGAAGAATTATTAAAAAACGATAGCGAGACAATTTTCTTTATCACTATTTCCAAACTATACGATGGAACCCAATATTGTCAATCTCTATCGTAAGTGCGTCTTACATGCATATATGCGCATCGAGTGTGTTAAAAATACGTATGAGACAAGTGAACGAAAAAATTTTAATATGACGTTTTTCTTTTTATTATCCGACGGCCGTGGAGTTAAAAAAAATTTCTTTGTGCCGCGCGCAACTACTCGTCTGTGAATAAAACAGTTTTGCATGGGGTGAGGTGGTGGTTTCTTGAGGGGATGGAGATTTTTACAGCTATTCATAAAAGACGTCGGCAATAGAGCTACGTAGCGCGGTAGTCGATAGAAACCGATAAAAAGTTTCATATCTCCTGAGGACCACAACACGATGGTAGTAACTTGCCGTTGCTCTTCTTCAGTTTTCCTCGCCATGAGAGACGTAACAAAAGAAAAAGAAGGTTTGCTGTGCTATCATACTGTCGCATATCCTTGCCAATGATATTTCAGTTGCAATTCAGATTTTTTTTTTCCAGGGAGGAAAGGAACGACTGAAAAGATCTTTTTTTTTTTTTCAAATAAATCGTCATTATTTTCAAATTAAAAATCATAGGTTTGCCTCATATAAAATCTATATAAATTAAACCTATCCAAATGGATCATCAGCAGGCTCCTTGTTCTTGATCTTTTTCTATACTTGATCGTCATTGTAAATTACACTTTGTCAATTCTGACATTTAGTGATACGAGATACGCGTGCGCGAGAAATGAGCACGTGCGTGAGAAAAAGTAACAAGGAAGGGATCGACTGTCATTTCGTAGATGATAATTTGCGAGTAAAGTTTTTTTCGTCTTTTTGTCTCTCAGATCGTCAGTCGGTACTTTTCTGCTGGTTGTTACGGGGAGAAGAAAGTGCAGTCGGAGTATCTTCACGAGACCTTTGTGAAAACTCCTGGAGTGTTCTTCGCGTTGCACCTTCTGAAAGTTTGGGGGCTGTTTAATGTACAAGGAATTTCACGCTGTCCTCTTTTTGGTCGGGTGAAACTTGAGAGTTTCATTATTCTACTTAACAAGTTTTACAGTGACAAATTCTTCAGTTTATTAACATAACGCAAAGAGACAAGAAAGAAGAATCCACATCAAGCGGCAGAGAGATGAGGAAACTTTGAAGATGAAAAAGCGAAATTAGAAGAAAGCATAGGGGGAGATCGTGTAAGCTGTATTACAGTGACGAAATGCTCTGGGACGTTTGTTTAGTGCATTTTTACGGTATTATATATATATATATATATATATATATATATTACGTCATAAGACATGTAGTTTTCAAGTACCGTATAAGAGAAATTGCTTAGCGTGAGCATCGCTATATTTACTGTTAATATTACCATGCGAATTACCATATGGAGTATTGAGTATTGTATGTTGAGTATTGTATGATTATGGACTGTATAAAAATTCATCATTCAAAATTATAAAAACGTAGAGAGACGCCTACTGAGTTTTTCCATTGTTATCCGTCGGGACTACGGCATTGGCTCTTTTAAAGGATCGCTCTGTTAAATGTTCTAGTAACACAGGAAATCTTTTGTCGCTTGGGAATTTCCATTGTGTTTTCATTTCAATAATAAAAAAAAAATAATAATAATGGTAGTCGCTATTTAAATCGTGAAAAATAAATAGGCTATGACAATTTAAGCGAGAACCAGTGTCAGTTGAAAAATGTTTTAAAAAATATATATTTTACTTAAATCTTAGCCGACTGTTGTCTACGTGTATCGAACAGTGTGCAGTAGTGCTGTAACGTAGTCATTGAATCTTCTAATATTTTCCAAAATCTGTATTATCCCGTGGTTAATTTTTCAAGTGTCAGTGAAAAGGTCATTAGCCCGTTTGAGAGACTGAATTTTCAGTGGAGTTTCTACGGTATTGCGTAATAACATAATAAAATGAGACACTCGCGTACGTTGCACGCGGTAGTGCTTAGAAAAACTGCCGCCGGGAAAAGAGTTGTTCGGAGGTATGCAAAACGTTAGGAATTTACGGGTGGCGCCGACTAGCGTGATATTTTTGTAGCTAGAGAATCCCTACCCAGTGGCACGCGTATACCTTTCGACACAAGATCTTCGGTAACAAAGGGATTCCGCTCTGTGTCGCGTTAAAGCAGGCTTGGAATCTCCACGAGGACCTTTCTCGAGGCTCATCCGGATGATAAGAACTTTCTCACAAAAAGATCGCGAGAACAAGCCGGGTCCGCCTTACTTCCATTTTCTGTCTTCTTTATTCCTTTTTCGTTCTGCTCTTTTTACTTTGTCCTCTTTTCTTGCCTTTGGCCTTAGTCCCATGTACGCCAGCCGAGATTTCGGATAAATAGGCACGTGTATTTCTTTATGGCTCGTGTAATACGCGTCTCGTGTTCACCATAGACTTTTTTTACGCTTCGCAAGGATTCCAATTACTTTCAGCATATGTATGCGTGTGTGTATAACTATATGTTTGACTGTGTATAGCGTGTCAAAGAAATATACATCGGTATGTATATTTAGTATGATATACATGAGTATGTATATAAATATACATATGTATATTTCTATTCCACTAGGTAGTGGATGGGAGCACGTAATATCCCTAGTAGACATTTTCTTCAGTAAATTCAGAATCCAGTTCACTACTGAACCAGTAGGACCTAAGGCCTAAGTAGGACGTCGACGGGTCTTTGAATTTCACAATGAAACTTCTACTAGGGATGTTGTGTGTATATTTTAAAAAAATGTACAATAATACATTGCGACATACAGAATTATCTATAAGACGATATTTCGTCGACGCGTATATTCTTCGGATTACCCTAGGGACATTTCGTACGGTAAAAAGTCACTATATACATGTCCCGCGTCAAGCGTTCATCCTGCCCCGTAGCTATGAAGATGGCAAAAGTCTTTTATTCTTGAAGATACCAACACGACGAAAAGATTCTTCGAGTATTTTGACAGAAGCATTTTCACTGAGATCTGACATATTTTTTGTTTGTATTATCCTTCCCCTTTCTTTGTCAATGCTACTGTAGTGTCGTTTAGTCTAGCCCTGCCATTTTCACTATAGGCAGTGAGGAGTCCCGCAAAAAAAAAGATCATGGAACGAGAGCAGGAATGGAACGACAAGAAAAATAAGAAGGAGCTAGCGGAACGGAAGCGGCTAGGAAGCAACGTACCAACAACGTCTGGGCTGTTCCCGTCAGAACACGGCTTTTGTGATAGGACAAAAGGAGACCAAAGCAATTCTAAAGCCGAAGTAATTTCTTACTATGGCGCCAAGATAAATGGATTTCAAGAGCTAGCTCACACCTTATAACAAACAATGACGCCCGAGATACTCAAGTTGACTCTGTGTGAACGCATTTGGTCTCCATTATTTTCTTAATATTTGACGACTATTTTTACTCTGACTTGTCCTTGGTCCTTGGACCGAAACACTTTTTACGCTCTTCTAGGCAGTCGTTTGAAGCCTAACACTTCTGAAGATGGTAGATGCGTCGCTGTGTGCGTTTAACATGTATTTTGAATGTAAAATAAATTTTTTCTGAATAAACGAAAAAAATTATATGAAAAAAGAAAAAACAGTCGTTTTAAAAGAATTAAGTAAATATACACGATCAGATGAATGATACTCTTATGATTGCGTAATGGTACGATTATCATACACTGTAATTGTACCATTCACGAACAATTCTTTTATTTTTGTCGAAACTTAATAATACCGTCAACTTTTGTATGAATCCAAGTAAATCCGAGGGGAAATACGAGAGTGTAATTTTCTCAGTGAGTTTTCCACGTGCGTCTCACATAACCATTCGCGATTCGTGAGAGAATTTTTTTCCACGCAGTACGGAAATACCTCATACGCTGGTCATTAATGGCAATGCTGTCGCCTGGCGAGGACCGTAACAGGACATTTCGTTTCCACGCGTGAGATATTTCCGCGGCACTGGCTCCGAGATCCCAAAGGAAGAAACGAGAGCACGACCTTATCTGCATAGACGTTACGCAATTATGTGAGGTGAAAAAAAAGTCTCTTTGATAAACCCCACTCACGTTAGTTAAATAGCATTCGCGTGCTTTATTTAGGTCATAAGTGGAAGAAGGGTGACGCAATAAAAAAAAAAGTCCATAATTTTTCGTGAATTCATCATTGACAGCATCGATCAAGTGAATTTGCTGATCACACTCGGTACTCGCTTAGAGATAAGTATTAAGATATATATATATTTATATATATTTATGTAAGAAAAGTATTACGTTACCGGAGAATAAAGTCGGGGAATTCCGAAAATGAGAAGAGAAAGAAAAAAAAAGGCAGAATAAAATTGTCTTTTTCTAAAAAAAATATGCAATTATTCAGGGTGACAAAAATATTTGGGTAGCAGGACCCCATTTCCGTTTGGCGCGAAAGACCGCACTCCGTGCTATTCTTGAGCTTAGAGCAAGGGAGCGTAGCGCAAGGACGCAACGTATATACGTACTAAGCGCGGAGAAAGAAAGAAAGAGAGGAATAAAGACGCCTTTAATCGGGACTCAAGAGCTAAGCTCTCTTAAATGCTAAGTCAGTGTATAAATCTGCGGATGAAACTTCAACGGGTTTTGACTTCGTGCACTGACTAAGGGATGCCGACTAGGAGGGATGGAGGCGAGAAAGTATCCTGGTGGTTGGCAAGAGTCTCCTCTACCTTCTCTTCTGGAAGGTTGGCAAAACTGTGAGGATTAAAATCGCGAGCACTTTGTAATTTTCACCTCCCGCTACCCTCTACGACCACCCTTCCTCAGTCCCACACCGTAGATTCCTTTTTTTTCTCACTTACCCTCCAACCTCCCACCCTTGTCACTCCCTCCCTTTCCTTCGTACCGTTCGAGTGTTCATTCTCATTCTGTTTTATTTCTGTTTCCCCCCCTCCTTCGTCAAACCCCTTTCCTTCTCTCCATCCCCCACCCAGTCGCACTCCCTTCTCACCCCTCGGCACTTTTACACCCTCGTATCCGCGGCTCCTCTCAGATTAAAATGCAAATCTAAATCTTACTCCGAAATAAGTCTGAAATATGATTATCGTAAGCGCGCTTTTTTTTTTTTCCTCATCACGAGACTCAGCACCCTCGGTATTATATTCAACCCTCGGACGGTCGACCACCGCTACCACCAGCCGCTCCAACTAACAATCTTAACGTCCGTACACTTTAAGGTTGAAATTTGCAGAGACGAGGAGAGGTCGTGTATACTTACAGGGTCTGCAGATTGATGATCTTGTACTGCGCCAGGTAGGTGTGCCTGTACAGCTGTAACAAAAAAAAAAAAAAATAAATATAAATAATATTAATCATCCCTCCTTCCCACATAACGTGAGAACTTTTCGTTCGTTCGTTTCTTACATTTATTTTCGTCGATTCACGTAAAATACTTCAAGCTAGGATCTACTCAGGCTCGCAATAACAAATTTACATGCGTTACACCCCAAGACTAGGGCGAAATGGTGCCTGACGAAATATTACCGTAGAAAAGAAGTTAAGGCCCTAGTGTTAAGTGGTGCTGACAACTGGGCGTTGCTGTACAATTTATTTTCTTCTTTCTTTATATTATAGATAAAATATGAAAAGAGAGTAACATGAGATAACGTTTAGTGTGAAACTCCATCAATAACCTTTTTTATGTACCTGTAGGTGTATACCTGCATGGATATATATATATATATATAGGTTCAGGTATACACGTACGTAAATACGAATGGGAAATGGACCGAGGTAGATGGCGACGGCGTCGACTTTTTTGCTTGCATTAACTCTTTCATGGGAATCCCATAAATCACGTTATTATGATAGGATCAGGGTAAACGCAGGGGGAGAGAATTCACGTGTTGTGAATTCTCTATGACGCTTCCATTCTAATCCATAGGAACCGATCAGATCAGCTGGAGCTTGGATTCATTCTGTCATATTTTCCATGTTTTAACCTTCTACCCTCTACATGCTGAATAATCCGTTTTTCAAAAACCTAGCTGCGAGAAACGCATTGGTTGTATTATACGTGTTTTTTTGGCTTTATATACCTAATATACCTATATAGGTATATAAAAATTCCCACGGGATACTCAAATATTTGGAAGCATTGCTGGGGAGAGTTAAATTTAAATGTCACCTAGGGGACGGATCCATTTATCAGTTTTTACTTTTTTTTTTTTACGTAACGAATGATAAGGGTATCTCTATTTCGAAATTTTTTTTTTATCAAACAGTCTGATTATTGGTTCAAATCTTTTTTTTTACAGTCTGTACTTATCATTCAGGATTTATTGGGCGACAATTGGATTTTTTTTTTTTTTTTTTCATTTTACGAATTATCATTTTTGGGTATTTCGATCGGCTTTGTACTGATTCGCAATGAAAAAGTGGTCTGACTTTTTGAAATTGTATTGCATCCCTATATCTTATATAGGCTGTCGAGCTCTCAAGCGCATTTTACCTCGTGAATATTTAAAAAACTAATTTATGAAGTTTCTCGTTTTTCCGCTTTCGTCGAGAAACGACACTTTGGATTTTCAGTTTGTTCTAAATAAATTATGCACTTCGCCACGAGGGCCGACTCGATTGCACTGCCTTTTGCTATGTCTCGGTACATACTGCAAAGTATATATATATATGATACAATATCTTTATAAATAATATAAATAACTTCTCAATAATTCAATTTTGCAAATTTCATTTTATAGTGACGCCTTGATGTCATCTCTCAACTCCTAGCAATTGCTATGGGATTGAGGAGAAGAACGAAGCACAGAATGCACTAAAAAATTCGAGATCACTCTTGATTCTTAGCCCCGTCTGAAAATTGTTAATTGCTTTTTGTCGCTTCTCTACAATTTTTTCTTCACGTAAAACATCACGTTATCCTCAAACGTAGATACGACATTGGCAGTGAAAAATTGGCTGCCAATCGTCAGCCTTAATTGGCCTGATTAACTTTTTAATACCTTTGTCTGGAATCGACAAGGTTTTTCATAATTTGCCCATGACAAACATTCTATTTAATTAACCAACCCTGTTATTAAGGGCGTAACTACCTAAATAAAATACATTACCGTTTCGTTTCGTTAATTACGTTGTCCTATATATATTTTAAGTATTACTACCCCTCTAAAAAAAGCATTCAAATCGAATTAAATTCCTTAGCGACTACCCCGGATATTTAAATTAGCCGCGTAAATATTTTCTACCAACCTAATCAAATTGCGTGGCGCTTATTTCCGACGTCGAAAATTTGCCATTACCAGTTTCATATGTTTCTCAATATTTTACATTGCAATCTTTATGGTTTTACTATCAGCTTCACAATATATCCGTATTACCATGTTCTAACAACGTTACCTGGTAGATGCATATTTTGTATGGCAAAGCGTATTCGAACGCTGCACGTTTCGTGCCTAATAAGTTGAAAGCCATAGAACGCGGCTTTAGCAGCGATAAATACCAATAATTTAACAGTGTTACAAATGATGTAACGATTAGCAGTTGCCAGCAGTTTAGCAGCCAGCAAAGCCGACAGCTTAGGAGCCTGTCAATGGTTTAACTATAGCCAATGGTTCGAGTGTGCAATGAATTTTGAGGTTAGAATCTGGCGAAGAGATTCTGCGAATGATGAAGCATGGTAAAACGGGTCAATCGATATCGAATGAAACAACGTTCGTGGCAATTCGAATTTGTGGGATTCCGATTGTTTTCTAGCTGTTGATTGACGCGATGGCAGATGAATGGTTACCGAGTTGTGGGAATCGGTCAGAGTTACGGGAATAAAAAAAATGTCAACCTAAGTATGTTAAGGGATGATTTTGTCTGGGGATCCTACTTGACTCAAAGATCTTTTAGCTAAATGGTAACTTTGACGGAATTGCATTTGGAACTGACGATATGAGGATACTGATGGAAGAAACAAGATGGTTGGTGACTAAATGATTAAGAAATAAGGGGTTTTTGTATTGTAGCCAATAATGCATTTTGGTATGTTGGATAAATATTTGTACAACTATTCTTATAGCTGTCGATATTATAAGACACTGGAAATAACGATAATCACTTGTGAACAGTAACGTCACGATGACTTCGCTCGAATGACAATAAAATTAAATTTAGTGGTTTTATGTAATTTGCCAATGTTTGCCAATTATCGTTCCAGCATAGGCAAATAAGATCGAACGAACATTTTTTAGTGTTATTACTATTCATTTCAGAATCAAAGTTTACTACTATTAATTTACAACCAATGCTCGACGACGTGACGATTCAACTATGCTTTGTAGAATAGATCGATATTCCACTTATCATTTCAGTATGAAACCAAGTTTGGCTGCTAGTAGCGAACTAACCTTTTATAAGCTTGGGCTATGAATGCGCTCGAGATAAACTTTAATCGCAACCGGACCAACGGTAAATCAGTGCAATTGGTCAAGAATCAGCTTGTATTATCATTTCAGTATTGGACCAAGATTGGTTGACCGAGGGTTGGCTGATCTTTGCTAAGCGTACCAACTGACTACTATTACACAGCTTATATATCACATTTGCTTGTTTTTCGAAATTTCTGTTGGCTCTCGTCGAGACAAAATGATAAATGCATATGGCAATTTATTTTACATCAGCCACTCCGATTTCAAAGTTCTGCATATAGAACGTAGTACGTATCTAAGTACACCAAAAGCAACATTGACTGTTCCAGTGATAATCTTCATATGGTTACTAATTTCTGCAAATGCTTTACTTTCCACGCGAGCAAAGAAAAGTGCACGTATCTCTTTTCACGATAAAAGCCTAAGATGACTTAAGACGGCGAAATTTTATAATCTCGAAGATTTATAATTTTTTTTATAATCCTGCATCAGACTCATACTAATTCATCCAAGGGGATTTTATTCATGAGAAATTGATAGTACAAAATTGCACAATCCAATATCCGGTACTTATTGACTCAGTAGCACAAAACCGTGACTTATCAGTAATTCCTTCCAATTTCAGCTATCGTGCTAGGTAATTTCTTACCCGATACTATCAATGCAGTCTTAATTCTCATTTTTAAAATTGAATTATTTCAGCATCTAGCCGACCAGAGTCTCAGTAACTACTATTCACGTATCATCACAATCAAGTCAATTTTATAAATCGCAGCAGCACATCTTAGCAGGTATCCTGTTATTATATTTTCCAATGATATCTCCCTACTACCAGTATATTGACTATTAGCACTCAAATTAACTTCACACCTACACTCGACTAGGCTTTATTATATTATTATGCCTACGCGTTCCACGGATAAACAATCCTGAATGAAGTAAAACAATTTAATTTTCTTTCTTCCGCATTTCTTTTATTTCTCATTATTTTGTCGACGACGCAGCAGTCCTCGCGATTCTTTGGCCGTTCGCAATAAAGCAAAGGCAAAAAGAACCAGGCAACCTAACCTAACGCCACGGGCATTCAAGCTCCCGAGAGTGAATGCTCGGAACGTCGAACGCAGTCAGCGACCTAAGCCGTCCTGTGTATTGCGCCCTGATCTGGTGAGCGAGATCACGAAGCACCCGGTATAGGTTTCCCTCGCACTTCCGGCCAGACGTCGAACGATATTTCCTCCGCACCTTGCGGCTAGCGCTATGAGGTGCATCCCGGCGTGAGTGACAGCTGGGAAACCAATTTCGTAGACGCGTTACCCGACTGGATTTAACAGCCTCCTCGGGAATATCACGCGCTATCCTGCGACTCTCATCAAGCTCTCGTTAATTGTCGACCATTTTCGTTAATCATCGTTAGCTCTACGTTACGTATCTATAGAACGTTAATGAATTGAGACCAATCCGGATGCTTGCTATTTGTGATCCCTCTATAAGGAATCTATAAGGAAGCTGAATTATTTTTAACACGGAAAGAAATAAAGAAATTTAATAAAATAAGACAAAGAGACGAAAAATATCTATCGAGGTCAAAGAACAAAATCAGACCCACTTTGAGGAGCCAGAGTACGTTTTGGCAAGTCCTATTATTTACAATGTAAAAAAAACTTTTTTACACGTACTTTCATTACTTTGACTTAGTAGCTCCGATTGTCTATTGCTTTATCGTCATTGGTTGTACTCTCGATTGTTATGATTGTTAGTAATATTATTTGTTGTATGTTAAATTAATATTATTTTGCTCCTATGTACAAGGCGTATTGAATCTACAATGAATTTCTCATACTCGTGTCGAATGTGTATTGTCGCTGATAAGGTGACGAAAGAAACTCTAAATATTTGCTCGAAGCTCGTTTCAAAATAATGATCATGGATAGTGTATGCGGATAAAGTTTACGTAAATATTTTTTAAGTGATAAACGTGACGTTTGGTATTCTCAGAGATTAAATTATCATCTGGGATGGTTTTGTGTACTTTCTCTGTAGTTTATTCTATTAATTAAGAATCCTCGTTAATTTTCCGCGAAAATTCTGTAATAATGAATAAATCGCGTTAGACGAGGTATTACGAAATTGTCTGTTCACCCAGGAAACCGCGGCTCGCCAGTACCTCCACTATGTAGTTTCATAAGTTTTAACGTTTATTCACTCAGTACAGCTGTTTGCAAAGTATTCATAGTAGTCGCGAAATATCAGAGAATCTAGTTACACTTGTTTATCTCAGGCGATAACTTTTAACGAAGTTCATTTATTAATTCGTGTCTTTTTACTTATCGTAGGATTTCTCATCTCTTTGAACCTTCGAGACTTACATTTTCGCTCTTGCTTTGGTATTTAAGGTTTTTGTTATTTCATAAATTTAACCCATACGCACGCGAGGTCTCACGGACCTCACCAATTTCATGTTCAGCCGTCTCGTCGAGTTGCATAATTATTTGACATCTAGTCGAAAAATTCGTTTGAACTAACAAAATAGCCACGTGTAACTGCTTTTGAGCTATACTCTATTCGTCGTAACAGTTCCGAAGTTTGAGCTCTGACAGACCTCAATTTATAAAATATATATCTAAAGTCGAATCTGCGTAACTGTTAAAGGTTAATGGTCAAAGTAGGATCTTGGGACGTTATAGATATACATTCAATGTTTATTTCTGTTTAATGTCAGAATAATGCGTACACTAAGAAAAATAGCGTTTCGCTATACACCAAGTAATACGTCTTATACGTCGTATATAAAATATATTAATTTATACATCACGCATGACTATTAATATCCGTCGACATGTGAATTACCCTTCATGCGTCTTCCCACCGCCATACGAATTAAAACATTCGTTACTCGAATTTCCTACCTTAAGTGCCCGAAATTAAAACTTCACTTTTCTCGGTCCACGACTGCACGATCTTTAGCAGCTACGCGCGCCATCTATGTCATGCAAAAAAATAAGGTTTGACTATTCAGGCATATATTGTTACGCATAAGGTATCCGTTAAACGTGTACTTTGCAAAGCTTTTGGCTTTACGATGATAAAGCCAGCGTCTCCACATACGTAGAAAGGTTAAAAATAAAGTTTAGCACGGTAGGATCCATTAAATTAATTCGCAAATATAAATGGCGCAATAGCCTTGGTCGGTGAGGTAGCCGAAATAGTGTGACAGACGATTACGACAGTATTTCTAAGGGTTTTATTTACTTATGAATTTTCCCGCAACTCGTAGACCATCGCGAAGCGTCTTAATCACGTGGTACGAAATTCGAAGAATCGCGAAATCCACGTCTATTATGAATTCTTGAATTAATTAGCGAGCGTACGAATGCTCGTAACCTCAAGCACGGGTCACTATACATTCCCTTCCTTAGGATACGTAACGCAACCTGCATGCAATGCTAGTTGCACGTTCGTTAACGTCACGTGTACATACGAGTAAACATATACGTATACGAACGAGCTGGGCGTCAGAGGTGATCGATAGCGGTGCGAATATTTCCCGACGCGTTTGGGGCGTCGTTCGAATTTCACGTAGAAGTAATAGATTTCGGTCGCGTGTAAAGACCGAGTGACATATCCTCCCTCTATCGAAATTTCCCCCAGGAATGAAGGAAATGCAACGGGCGTTTGCGCTTCCGGTTGCAACGGATTTCCATGGAATGGAAATTTTCATTTCCCATTTTACATTGCGTATGCAACGGAATAACATTTCCCTAGAATGCTCGCTCAGACCCATGGTCTAGTAACTTTTCATTGATGCCTGGACATACGCATACGTATAAATTAGCTAGAGATGAGGCAATTCATTGAATGAACCTTAGAGACATGACATTTTCACCCTGGATCGTATTCGTCGTCTAATCAATGTCAGAAATCTGACAGAGGATCTGGATAAATGTTTACATCGTTACCACGTGTTCTGTAACGTAGCAAGATTAACTTAGGGTCATCAATATTGCCAACTGTAGAGAAAGACGGTCGTGGTCTTTTTTTTTCTCGCGCGCTACATCGTCGAATATAACGTAGTTGGTAACGCGAAAGAGAGCCTAGAATCGACTGCGCATGGCTTTCCGGTTAAAGAATCGCAAAATGTGCTTCGCTCGCTGTAAAAGGTAAAAAGAAACATTGGAAAATAACCATCGAAACGTAACGATCGTGAGTTCTATATAAAATGGCGATAGCAGACGAAACTATTCCACGTTAATGTCAGGTCTAATTTAAGTAAATAGAGGGCAACCCTTGCACTCCATCGGTTTTCGTTTGCGCGAGTTTCCTGCGAGAGTCGATGGGATCGGAGAATTGCTCGTCGGAGCAATCAGATCCCTCGTAATGAGAGCTGAGAGTGGGGATCAGAAGGGTTAGTGGACGGAAGCATTCTTCCGGAAACAAGGAATCCTCCCTTTCATCTTGCAACTTTAGTGAGTTTGGTCCTCTTTATTATATCAAAGATCCGACGTGTTCAATGCGAGCTAAAAGGTGTCCATTCAAGATAGTTTGAAGAGTTCAGAAATTTTGGTAACATTGTCCAGTGTGAATCGTCGTCCCACCTTACTCGGTTGACCCGTCTTGTCCCAAAATCCCCTACATATATATTGGAATGAAATACGATTTAGAAGATTCTTCCAGTTAGACTGAACAAAGTAGTATCGTACGTATCCAGGGACGGTGGTACCAATAAAAAAAAAAATAAAAAAACAGATGCAGGACATTCTCGTAACAATTCACGAATCAATTGGAAGGTAAATACGAAATTCGCGGCAGTGTAAATCTATATTGAATTTTTTTACTCGGGTTCGCTCGACTCTCACATTCCTACTGGAATTACGCTCCGCCGCCATCCAGCTAGTATAATCGTGTATAACGGGCACGCAACCGGAGTGCCTGCAATGCATTTATAATCCGGTATGATTTGCAGTATCTATCGGAAATTTAGCCGGCCAGTAGGGTGCTAGTAATATTGTAAATCACGTGGTACCCCCATAGGTTGGGAAGAGACTTTGGTCAGCATATGGCTTGGAACTGAGAACATGACTATAGGTAAATGACGCAGGACACCTAGTTGCAATATGTGGGTTGACCAACATTTACCCTAGGCACACGCATCGCTGAAATTTCACCACAGGTTGCGCGAGCTACCTTGTATTTCCACTATTCTGTAAACTGACAACATTCAACGGACGTCTATGTAACTAACCGAGTCGTGTAACATGGAGGGTTTTCATGAAAGTGATTCTCATATCTAGTGAACACCGATGCACATCTAGAAGCACGTTTGGGGTTATGATTTTTGGACTTTGGTGTTACGGTAAAGGTGAATTACTTGTGATCGGATCAGAAACGTCCGAGCCGTTCCAATAGCTCTTGACGCGGTAGAATCGGGTACAGCATTAATTTTCTGTCGATTTTCCGACATTAGGTATGTTTCTTATAGTCAGATTGAGTTATGTACGTAGGGCAAAAAAAATAGAGAAAGGATTGCCAGAATTGACATTGAAAAGAGTGGAAGTGCAGAAACGGGATTAAAAAGTTTCGAGGACTTTTCATGAAAAGTAGGAGGAGCCTGTACGAGGTTCTCGAAGATTGCGGAATGCTCGATTAGAGTACAGGAGATCGCGCGTTGATTCTGCCACATTCACGGCTCTCGTCAATCCTAACCGAACGCTTTGCCACTTGAAAAGTTTCTTACATTTTAAAAGTTCCCGCGCTTTCGAACCAATAAGTATCTCGCTTTTCTATTCCATGCCAAAGATTTCTTTCTGCCTCGTATTTACGTTAATCGCAAATTCCTCGCGATAGGGAGTCATCCCCATAAGAAATTAACAAACGAATGCCTCAGAGTACGAAAATACCCCAGATTTCGTGCTACGTAAACGGCACACAAAGAACATGGAAGTTAAAACGTACATTGTGCGTGCATTTCAAGTATATCAGAAATCTTGCTATTGTCACGTGCACAGTGCGTTAGGTGAAGCAGAAATCAATGCATTCTATTGAAAGGATTGGTAAAAATAAATTGAGAGGCGGTGCGACGATGCAGAGCGGCGGCAGCCATATTGGATTGTAATGCGCATGCGCCGATCGAATGCGAGGACGCTACTACAGATGGCGCGGTGTATGCTGTCTTGAGAAAATGCATATATCGAATCGCTACGTGAAAAGCATAAAAGCTTGTTTGACAAATGGAATACGATAGGAATGGCGAAATGTACTATCACTCTAGAATAATTCAAATAGCTTTTACGTCCGACTCTGACATCCGTAGATATGCAATGTCGTGTCTCATCGGCCAATATGACTCTAGGTAAAATCTCGGTATAGGTTATGTCTACAGTGAATATACATAGCACTTTCTAAAGTATATTGCATCCCTGAGTGGGACGATGTATTCTGTTTGACTTGAGGCAATCCATTATCATAATCAGCTCTCCCATTCTACTATGCATAACCTATACTAGACTCCTACGCTGCTTAGCCTATTATACGGGTCTATGAACCCTGCTGTAATCTACAATCCATGCACGAGGAATTCAACGGGATCAAACACAGACTAGCACGTAGAAGGAGAGAGAGAGAGAGAGAGAGAGAGAGAGAGAGAGAGTCACGACCCAGTCTGTAAAAATTAACAATGGGCATCTATTAAAATTAACCTAACAAGGAAAAACAGTCAGCTGCGACATGAATTCGTTAATATTTTCATCCAACAAATTTATTTCAACTTTCGTATGATTACTGGTGAACATTCACTATTTCAAAGAGAATTTTGTGCCATTTTATCGCACAGCTGTAAACCCAAACTTTGGGTTACATAAAATTTCCCATGGACCGTGGTACCAGAAATGTACGTTCTAACCCAGTAATATTACTCGTAAAAGAAAGACTCTCGATTCTGTCCAGACTCGATCGCCGATAGTGAAACAAAACCGAAATGGCTAGTTAACGTAGAGATATTGAGAAAATGGTCCGCCGTAGTTACCCTTCAAGGTCCTTTGTTCGTATTCAAACGGTGTGCCAATCCACTCGCACTCTATTCTCGTATTCCGCGTTTGACAAAATAAACAGAAATGGCGGCCCATTTCGTGATGTCACGTAGTCGATGAGGCTGCTACCCTTAGTCCTTAGGATTTTACCCTCTTTCCAAAGATCGTGGGGTTGTTTTCGAACTAGGTTCGTTTCACGGAGAATTATTCCCTTTATCCTTGACATGGGTTGTTAGTAGATATCTACTAGCTGCTACCTCATATCTATTACGCGTATCGATTTACTCCTTTTCAAGTAACAGAAAAGAAACAAAAAATTGTGCGAACGTTTTAAACGTGTCTTTTAATTGATGACAATATTTGATCTTGCTCTTTTGATAATAATACAAAAAATACTCAAAAGCCTATCGGGCGACCAACACGTGACGTAAATCATAATGGATCTCGCTAATAGTAGCCACGATAGAAGCCGTTATTATTACTGGCTGGTTTTATTCGCCATCCAGTGTCCTAAACTTTCTTTAACGACCCATCTTCAAATTGATATTGAAGAAATAACTTGAGGTAATGAAAGTCCCAGACAGATGTCAGTACAGTCGCGACTAATTCTTTCATCAACGTTGCACAGGGTTTGGTTAATGAAAAATTTGACAAAGATTCGCCCCATCCTACCTCATGGATCTTTTTTAAGGCATAAAAAAGTGTCATTCTAGAAAATTTTCGTTAAACATTAATATACACAAACTGACAATTTTTGTCGATATTTTCAAGCACGCGTAATAACGCGCACTCTTTTTACTCCACAAATTTTCATTGAAGCTCTGAACAGAGTTTCGATATTACGTTGCTTGCTCGCCGCCGCCAATTACAGTACGGAGTGCATATGAAACGAGCGTGAGACAAAATTGCACACAACCGAATACAGCGAATATTAATAAACTGCTCGTTCTCAGTTCTCTTATATTACTCGAAAGATTAGCTTTGCTGTTAAATCAAAAGATTCAATACACTTTGCTTTCATCTACGTATATACGTGTTTGCTTTATTTTCAATACCTGCAATGCTATGCTGCACTTCGCGTTATTGCATAGCGCATCAATTATAACTGCGTTTGATTGCATATAATTGCATTTATTGCGCGGGTTCAAAGCTCAACGTATTATTACCGCACTCGTGTTATCATTGTCAAAATTGGCACGCGTGCAATCACTGGCAGCCGTAAATCGCATAAGGCACGATTGATTGTATTCACCCATAATGCATACACGGGTACGAGTAAATTTTGTATGCGACGCTTCAGGACGAAATATGAGAAAAGCGCAGTACAGTCATCGTTAAAAAACAGTCGAGAGTTACAATTTCAATATACATTACTTTTAGATCTACCGTCGTGTCTATCGCTACGAGAAGGTTCGAGTTATTGTAAAGTCGATTGGGTTAATTTTTAAAGAATTATTTATTAATTATTGGACAGCGCAAGCACTGCGTACGATAATTTGTCAATGTTTGAAAAACATTTATATCTCATAGCTTTTAATAGAATCATTTAAACTAAAAGGCAATTGATATATTATAAAATATTGATTCAATTGAAATAAAAGTTATGAAATTTTATAAATTTCGTGTTACAAGGAACGTGCATGTGATACGGTTTGTATATTTAAAAAAAAAAAATTAATTTTTACGATAATCTCGCATTACGTATTCCTATCGTACCATACCTACACAAACACACATCATATCTCCTGGTGTAATTTATACCACGTAGTGATCGTTTTACCCATATTTGTTCATTCTACACTCTAAGTACAGATATCGTAGGATATGAATGGGTTAACAAAAATCTATATCATTATTGATCATTGCCGACTTGGCCTTGGTGACAGAAATAGATGTTCTAGGAAAGAAAGAATGAAAAATACTTTCGTACAATGAAATTCAGCATCGTTTTTTTCGATTCGCACTATTAATCTTGTACTGTACTACATGTAGTAGTCGGCCCCACGTGTTTCATGTGTTTTTTTGACAGATCGAAAACAATGACGTCTCTAACGGCTCACACGTGGCTCCGAATAAAATATTTCTTATAGTACATGCACGCGTATGACTTTTCATCGAAATACATTTCATTTGTCTACTTTAACATAAATTTTCGTGAGTTTACGGAAATTGTCAGTTTGTGCAAACGCTTGGTTTCCCAAGGATTGCATTGTTTGCGAACTGTCCAAAAAAAAATACATTGGATCCGTGGACCGTCTATATATAAAGAGTACAGTGAACCCCCCTTGTAACGCGATTAATTCGTAGCGCGTTATATGGAAAAATTCGCGTTATGAGAGAATTTACTGTACAGATACGTAATAAGATGTAACATATTGCTTGCTCAATTATTAAGTACATAAGACTAAGGGAGTTCATAGAATCAACAGAAATATAACTTCTGAGTAAATCAAGTGAATTGCACTGAATATCGAAAATTTTGTAATTAATTCCATAACACACGACATTCCAAAATGTTTGTTAATTTGGCAATTAACGTATAACATTCGTATTTAATCAGTTCTGATATTTATGCAAGTCAATAAAGAAATTTGAAAAAGCGAACAAACGGGATAAATCTGCGCGCGTGGAGGGTGGTTTGAAATGGCAGGGGTGACATTGCGAGAATTATGGTTAATAATGCACTTACGAATTATTGCAATTATTATTATAATATTTAATACGAACCAAGCAATTATAATAGAATTTAACTGGATGACGCAATAATAATCACATTATGTGATGGTTAATGGAAATTCACAATCGCGTGTAAATTACACGCTGCTACTGTAATTACGAATGTAATCCAAAAAGTATATCAATGACTACATTGATTACGATATTACAATAAAATAGTAAAAAATATATATATATATGATGACGACGATGATGATATTTTATAACAAGTCAATTACGTACGTGTGATATACATATCATATACTATACTACAAGGGTATCACAATTATTTTGATTATAACGAACGTAATTCCAGTAACAAGCATAATAGGTAATAGGGAATAATAAAAAAAAAAAAGAAATTATACCATATACGTCCCATGGTGAAATTATAATAAAACGCATTCATCTAATGTTTAGATTGACATCCAAGTACGTGTACAAGTTGAAGAATGCATAGTTACGACAACTATAGGTATGGTTGGTATGCGAACAAGAAATTCTAGTAGCAACCAGTTGTTGTAGGACGTAAAAAATAAATACGTAAAAAGTACAATAGCAATGATAAATCTCGACAGAATTTTCGTAATCGCTGTTGTAATTTGTTGTAGTCAAAATATCAAGAATTTACCCAACTACACGCTTTTTGGCGCACGTAGAACCTGATATCGATTAGCAGCTCATAAACTACCATGTAATAAAGCCGCATAGTCTGAAGCTAAATCCCACTGAAACGCGTACGATCATTAGAGGGATTGAATTATATTCTGACGATCCTCAACCCGTTTATTACGAAACATGCAGGAAGTACATATGTGTTTCTGGTTAGCAAAGAGAACCGGAAGCTACGTGAACGGAGCAAACTAAATGAGCAAGTCTGAAACACGTTGCGTCAAAGCAGCACTTCGGGAGGCATAGTCGTGCGTAATCATAGGGGACAATTAAAAGCCTTGCCAAGGGGTTGCCGTAGGCGTTTTTTTTATTAATTAAGGAATAACAAACGCTTTTCCTATTAGACTTGAGAATTTTAGTTTTCAGCCGTGCATGATGGGAAATAATTCAGGATTTCGTGTTTGTGGCGGTTGCTGGCAGTGTCAGCCAGCTACCCGAACTGACATAATATATAAGCAGAATGCGGGTGGGGTGAAGTGCGAGGAAGGGTTGATGGGGACTGACAGGGTAGCTAGACCTGAAAGAGCGTTTGGTGCCGGAAGTCAGGATACTTGCAAGGGAGAAGTAACTCTGGCAATGTACGAACTAAAGGATAGTTCGTTGGGGATTGGCAATTCAGAGGGTTGCTAAAGGGTTGGTAGTCCGAAATGGGTGGTTTTGAGGGTAGAAAGCAGATAGTGCAATATATGCAATTGGGACAGACTTGTATCAACTGGACCTCTCGTTGCACACCGTTTCAGCATCCAGCTGGACTTACATTGTCTGCGTGCTATATGGATATGAGATATTATATGGTATTTAGTTGGCATTTGTACTCAAAGGATGGCGCTAGTAGTTCAGCATCTCATTCACAATTACGACAATTTACGTCCACTAGGAATATTGTGTGTATTGTGGATAGCTCGAGATTATCCCTTGATAATTCTGCCAGAGGTCGGATCAAATCGTTGGGGAATAGTTGACGATTCTCTAGATGTGATTTTGTAGGTTAGGAAACACGATTGATATTCGAGCAGAACTGATGGATCATTATGACTGCCGTTGGCAGTCATAATTAATTCAAATAGCATTTATTATCGATCAACTTACCTTTTGGTAGTTCGATGCCAGCAGCAGGTACTTTCGATCAGCTGATATTTGATGCTCGAAGCTCGAAGTGAGAGCCTGCGAAGCAGAGGAAAAACAATACGTTCAAAAGTGCAAATGGAATCTTTTGATTTTGTACGGTTATACTGCGGCATTCGAGAGTTAAGAACGGAGTGTTGAAAATTTTCGGATAAATCATTGAATTTGGAAAGCTGAACCACGTAATACGTACGAGGAGGTACAATTTTGGTGAAATACAAAAAATGTTCAGTTTAAGAGTGAAACGTGAGGCTTGTCGCGAAATGCAAGAGACAATCTTTGAACTACTGGTCAACGATTCCGAATGGTGTCAGTGCAAATCCGCAAGGCGGCAGCACCATCAACAATTACGCCATCAGTAGTAATTAGCTGTGATGCTAGCCGTTATAAAATGAACGTCGTTATGCAAAGTCGAAACAAGGCGAGACGGTCGTTCTGGGTCGTTAATGTAGGCGAACTACGATCGTCCGAGTTTAAAGTTAACTAAACTGTAGCACGCGGCGACTCCGATGCCGACGACTAACTACGGTTATTGTTTTAACGCGCCAAGTTTTCCCGTAAATGTCAAGTGACTCGCCAATGTGATTGGCGAAAGCACGTCTAGTGGCAGGGCAATATTTTAGGACTGTTACGATTTTTCGAGGGCGATACGTGGTCGGAGAACTTTCTAATCAGCATGTGCAAATAATTGCAAATTTTATACAACATTCGAACGCTCTGTGCCAATTAACAAGTCGATGCGACGTTTCAAGAGGAAAGGCTGAAAGACTGAAAAAAATTATCATTCGCGAATTTTATTCGATAATTTCAAAACGTTTGGATGTGCCATTTTTTTTTATGTACGGCCATACCAGTTTTACTGTTTTCGCACAGTAAATAAAGACCCATAAGAACGTTTTGGCTGGACATACCTGGCGTACTAAATTTCTTCGAATAAATCCTCTCTTCTTGGGTCTCGTGCTGTTCTTTCCTTTCTTTTTGCCACTTCCTTTTTTTTTATTCGCCGCGAATTTAAAGGACATTGCACGCTCGCGAAAACGCGCTCGTCCATGACGGGAGTAATTCGCCATTATATTACCGAACGGAGCTACAAGAAACAAGCTCATCCGAGCTTTCGTGGATTAGACTGGGATCCGTTGGAAAGATAGGTCGCGCTTACGGCTTTTTTTGTCTCGCGACGGAGGAAAAGAAAGGACGCCAATTGTGGTTCGCCCTTAACAAGCCTCTATCCCTCCTATACTTGCGCGCCATCTACGAAATTAGTATTCGGCTACGTTTTTATTTGTCACTGTATCCCTGCCACAAATTTGCCCCACGCTTCTTTCGTTTTCTGGGACTCTCGAAATACGTTGGTCGGGTAGTCGTGTGTACTTACCGAATTAGTGGTCTCCAAAACAATCGTCGAGGACTTGGAAGTGACGTTGTAAATTTTTAAATTTCGACTTTCATCCATGTACAGAATTTCTTCGCCTGCAACATAAGTAAGAGGGACGATTTAAAAATATGACAATTACCGAATAAAAATTCATCGAAATTCAAGATAGCAATATATTCGAAACTAATGTGATTCGTTCACGAATAAAATATATTCTATAGGGGGCCATCTGTCTACGAGTTACAATGAAAAAGTGTCCCCCGAACTCATATTTACTCGTGCGTCGACTATATCACTAATACATATTATCGCACCGTGAAACAGTCCGATTCAAAAGTTATTTGATAACAAATGAAAAAAAAAGGAACCATTTGTATTCATTTTATCCCCTAATGCAAGAAAAACCTTAAACAATAAAAATATAAATATTAAATCGTATTATTAACAATACTAAACCAATCACCAGTCGACGCTATTAACGTGTTTGGACAATCATTCAATGAACTAATATTGTCCACATTAGAGCCTGACGTGATCGATTGAGCGAGCGAGGTTCAACGCATCAAAGCGTCATCATCGCGGGGATAACAGAATGTCCCAGTACGCCCCCCCACTCAAGGTCCAACCTTCACCTCCGCACCTTGGGGAAATATTAACCCTCAAAATTGGATTTATATGCAAATACGTACGACGTGGTGGAATCGCATAGCCGACATGCGAGCTTTCCGGATATTAACACGTTACACCAGTCAGTATACACGTGTAGTGACGTCATTGGTCGACGACCTCTAAAACCGGAAACTAGAGCAGTTTAAACATTCCTATATACACGCAGAGTATAATGCATATTGCTCGTGGTTGCACGGTATTTGACTGAACACTGTAAATACATACCTGCTACAGTATCCCCTTATACTTATTGGCATTACACGTACACAGTTATACAATCACAGTTTAATATTCCATTTTCCACGATTAGCCACGTTTTTATTTCTACTCGTTTACTTCGTTATAGACACCCATATTGATAGTCATTTGTATAGGTGTACGTGTTTACACTACTTTTACGTAAAATGCATAGCAGTGCTTTCCTGCAAAAGCACAGACAAGTGCTTGTCTTGTGCTACTCGTCACCTAGTTAACGTGGAAGCGTATAGATTGTGAGTACAATTCGCTTGGTTGCACTGTGTTCCAAATGTCTGACTACTTGCCACGTATATTATACTAGTACGGTACTCCATTTCAAAGGATATTTCCCGTGCCCATCGAGTAGGGAAACTCTCATTAAGTGGGACATAACGTTGGCACAAACGATGGCTACCGTTACCTATTTCCAACAACGTGGCTACTCACTGCGGCCATAGACAACCTAGTACAAATTGCCACCGCCGCAGCGCCACTATCACCATGACGACGTAGTCATATTTATCGTGCAAACAAAGAACTTGGAAACTCGTACGATGGAAATTGGACGTATGGTTTTTCATGAAGATGCATGTACTTTATGTGTAAGTACGAATACAGTCATACTCCTTTCCTCCCTCTCTCTCTCTCTCTCTCTCTCTCTCTCTGTCCTTTTCTTCAACTTTCTAATATATTAATAATTATCGATAGAAATAATTTCGACAAATTTCTCAACACTTCATTCGGAATCTGTATCCACGATTATAATATGTATTCATTGTTCAACCTGTAGTATCCACGTACATGATAATTCAAAATGTGAATTACACGTTAACTGTATAGAACATTTGTTGTTCGAACAAGAAAATTAAAAAACCTTTCCACGCGCCCAAATGCGCATGCGCGTGTCAGTAACTCGTGTCACGTACACGTTGACGTGTATATCGATAAATAATTGCATATGCGTAAGTAATAGTGAATTTTATAGTAAACTAAATACGTTACGTATACCTGGAGAATGACTAGACAAAATTAACTGTCATCAATAAAGCGCATTGCTTCTGTTTGCGACGTATTTAGGCATCGACAGAACGAATTTGTTTAACGGACGTAACGACAGAAACAGATGGTCAATGTATTACGACATAAAGTTGGTTTTCGCTATGAATGCGTACATATATGTTCATACATATGTGTGTATCAACATATGTCCATACATAGTAGTAAACAAGTACAGTAATTGGTTTTCTTCGCGATAGTGTGCGTGGGATTGAAAAAAATGAATCGTACGTCCGATTTAAAGATTTTTATCGAGATCGAACGTTCTCGCTGCGAGAAAGTAGAAGCTCCTGGCTGGAATGTATTTGGCTGGTGGCAAAACCAATTAATTTGGTGGTGCAACGCTGGAAATAAATCGACCAGTTTATCGTCAACGAGTCGAACGAGCGGCCACACTCTCGGTCAACAGTAAAGATTGTACTGGGTGCATTGCTTGACGTCCGTGTTAGTAGTCGGTAGTGGTGATAGTAATGCAGTAGTTTGCCGGATAGCAAATAAAAAAAAAAAAAACAATAAAAAAATTCCTCGCTAGGAAATCCCGGTAAATCGCATGCGTGTGTCTACATCACCCATGAAATTTGCTGTACACGGTATACCTATATACGTATACGGCGCTTGTGTATGCAAAGTATACATATGCATGGCTGTGCGCCGCCAGTCGTTGGAGAAATGACAAAATCGAAAGCGGAAATGGATGGGCGCCACCAAAAAAAAAAAATATGAAAAAAAAAACACGAGATTCGATAAATCATGCGTAACGTGCTTTCGTGTAAAGTGCGTATTTCACGTGGTTCCCCGTTTCACTGACGTTCCTGTAGCCCATTTTTACGCTGGTTTTTGTTTTTTTGTCCGCAGGCCCATCACTCTATATCTGTACACGTTTACACAGAGAAATATCGAGAAGGCACATTATATCGTTTGAATTTTTTCTTTCATTTAGTGTTTTTACTCTATTTGACTTTCGTAGCGATATTTCGAATTTCTTTATTCTATTACTCTACGTTTTCAAAATATTCTTTTATATTATATATAATTTGTGTCTTTTTGCTTCTTCCTGTCTTCTTGGTGCACGCCAAGAATGCAAGTATACCGCGTACTTTGTATTTGAGTAAGTGGTTTGAGAAACTGACGCCAGTGACATCTTGCGGTGGCGCACAGAAGCTCCACGCTAGTAATAACAAATATTCTATCGCGAGTCGTCCGGCAACTGGCCTCGTTAGGGAGGATAAATCCACGAAAGGATGACGTTAAAAAAGAATTGCTGTCGTATCAGCATGACAACAGTAGATACGAGCCAGAATATGGTTACCGTAGAGATAACCACGTGTCCCATAGCACCGCAAATTCCATGAGTATATTGGTGAGGAATGAGAGAAGCATGGGAATCCAAACATATGCAGGATAGAGGGCGCATGCATATAGATACGCACGTATACCCGCATAAATGAGTAAGCATAGTCGAAATGGAATGATACGGTTAGTCGTAGGCCTGAGCTAACCTCCTCGGAGATAGTCCTTAGGGACATTTGGGTTAATCCCTCCAATTTTTGTGCGGTCTGTCAAGTGGTAGCTTGTAGGGATTGGATGACATAAGTTCATCAAACTTCGTCCTGCGAACAGTCTCTTCATGCCGATAGGTTAACTTAGTCGGTTCGTGAGTTCAATGTTTCTTTTTTTGACAGATCGTAAACAATGAAGTCTCTAACAAGCCACACGTGGCCCTGCATACAATTTTTGTTAAAAAATATGGTTTTCCACTGAAATATATTTTATCTTTCTATTTCAACATTTATTTTCGTCATGCTATAGAAACCCACGTGTCACTTCGTAAGGATTGCGCTGTTTCCGAACTGTCAAAAAAACATATTGAACAACAACCGACTATAAGCATACCCGTACTTTACTGTTGTAAGCCATAAGCTTACATACATGCATGAAATATATATATATATATAAATGTATACGATCGCAAGAAATAACTTAATAAGTCTGAAGTTTTTCCACGATATTTCTTCTCTTCAAATGCAATATTTCGTCGTCGAAACATTTACACTAAAACACACGAGTTTATTCCCATTTTTCTATTTTTTTTCCTCACCCTAAAGACCATCACATTTCTCTATACTATATACGTAGTAAATGTCGAAATTCGCAAATTTCTGCAAGTATTGCTTGCTTACCCTTGTATGTATACATATATTATTTTCAAAAGTATTATAATTCAAGTAAAGCATTGCAATTGACACTTTTTTTTCACCAGAATACGAACGCCGACAATAATATGAAATTTTCACTATTAGCATTTTTAAAAATAAATTGAATATTGCCAATAATTTTTTTTACCATTCGCCAACTCGAATTTGAATACAGTTTAGAAAGAAAACAGTATAACTCGTGACGTGAGTGCAGTTAGATCTTTAAAAATTAGATATTAGATGCAAAAAAATAATCAACGAAATGCCAATTGGCTTCCATTGGGAAGTCTCGAATGTTGCATAACATTTTCTTTACTTCACAACTCTTCATTCTCAGCCATCATCTACTAACGAGGTTCTTGGCTGACCTATTAGTATACCATATTATACGCCTACTACTATAGTCATTATCGCTACTACTACCCTTACCGCCTGAAGTAAACCACTAGCCTACTGAAGGGAAGACTATTACGTTACTACTAATAAGCACTAGTATTAGTAGAGAGGGCAGTAAATAAGCAGACCTTTGTCAATTACCGAACTTGTCCCCTTAGATGATCCAACAACCCCCTACCGCTTGTTCCTGCTATCTAAGAATGTGCAAGGGTAGATATCACTAGGATAGCATCTAGTAGCAAGGGAGTGCCCTTGAGTAATTTTGAAAATGACTTCGACGTTAGATTACTGCAGTAACTCCTAAAGATATCCCATCCCTTAGTCTCAATAGTTCAGCAAGGTGTGAGATACTCCGGTAAAAAAAAGTCCGATAGAATTTGAAGTAAATTTTGAGGGAATTGATAAATTTCAAAAAAGATCGTACAAGAGTTCGTAAATTCACTTGCGTCAAACCTGCTTGAATCAATGTATAAACCGCGATCCGTATTCCGTATGTTATTCCCAAGCATAAAATATTCAGGAAGAGACTTGGTCTAAGTCAATTTTTGTACCATTAAATAATAATAGCTTGTAATTTTAACGAATCGCTGCCGTCATATAAATTTCGCCTAGTCAAAACTAGATGACCAGCCTGATGAGTGGCCTTGTCCCCATATACCGAGTGGCCAATATATTGTGCATGTAGGAGGTTTATCGGTAAACGCATATGGAACCAAACCGCGCACAGAGTTACCTCAATTACGTAGAGTAGATGGTGGTTGCGGTTCGACCTAGCGTGAAACTCTCATCAACAACCATAATTATCCCCACATACGAACCCTAGAATCCGACAGTCACCCCATCTCTTTGCAAGCCAAAACACTCTTTCTGTACCCACGGGAAGAAATAAGCGCGTCCCTCTTTAGAGTAAAAATCTGAAATTCTCAAAAAAGCGAAATTCCGACTAGTAATTCCACTTGGAATGTGACCATAATTGGTCCCCAATGATTTACCGGCATCTGCCTTGACTTGATGTCTTGATGACTTATAATCAAACCTAACCTGACCTGACTTAACGCTTAAATCAATTTTCGGTTAACCTAGTCAAGTCTGGCCTAACCTAAACCAATCCAACGTATTATAGCCCCAACCGTACCTCGAGTTATGGATGCTTCCAATCAGTCCACGTAATTATACATATTATTAATTTTAACGACTATGCATATTAATCGATTAATTTACACGTACAGACGCGATTGCTTGAGGTAATTGCGAGGATTTTATCAAGGTGTAAGCCCGAATCACATTTGACAAATATATCGACGGCTTACTGGCTCGGAACATTTTTAGGTTATTTTAATCCGAATTCCTTTTCTCTATTGTAACGCTCGATTCTTAATGGAAAATGGGGTTGGTTACTGACGCAAACGATAAACGAAAAATGGCGCGTGACTTTACAACTTTTATAAGACTTATTCGCTGTTCCTATTTCTCTGTTCGATTAAGTACGTGCTTTCGTATGCCATAAAACCTGTGATATCTTTCCTCGAATGCTATACTTACTATAAGTAACGTCAATTTCGAATGACTTTATACCTTCAATCTCTATAGAGTCGCAAACCTCACTATTTTTACCTATAAATAATAACTCCTCAATATTAACCTTGTTATCTTACGAAGTAAAAAAATTCTTGCAGAAAAAAAAAACAATTTAAAAAAACCCACATTGCTTATTACAGAAGACGACGTCAGGGTGCGTTGGGTAATAAAAAAATGTTTTTCCCAAAATCATGTAAGAGCAGACACGTGGTCGTTGAGAATTTTATTTAAAATTACGAAATTATTCGTGAGCTTGATTTACGCTTCGTACCGTCGTTTTATTTCGTCGTGAAGAGGATTACTAATTTTACAATATGCATAAAACGAAAAACAAAGCCAAATAACTTATACCTACCGTATATACGTGTTAAAGGTATTTGCCACCTTTACCTCTGAGCTGCACGAGAAATGCCAGTGGTGCAGCGACTGCACACTAAATAAAGCTTTGCGTCGAGTCAGGCTTGTTTTTACGTTAGTTCAGCGGCGTCCAACGCTATTCACTGACTAAGCGGTTCGTCGGGCGACGTGCGTTTATAAATTTACAAATACGATACATCCGATTTATGATAACTTTTTCTCAAGGCATTCATAAACATTATAATAAAGTAAAATATATAGAATATTTATTAAACGATCCTCAGTACTTACCACTGAGCCACGTGCCATTGAAGCTATTGGTGGATAACGAGCCACTTAACCATTCTTCGAGTGTAAGACCGGCTTTGACGGGAGCTTGCGTGTCAGCTGACTCTGAATGTCCAACGAGGAAAATGATTGCCGTGATGACCAGGGCGAGTATGACGAGTCCAACAACAGCGCCAGCCAGTATACGTCGCCAACTGCGTCTTTTGTTCTTCGTCATGAGTTCCTGCGAACAGAAATCCGAAACAAGAACAATAAATATGGGATCCCAAAATTAAGCATAGCAAATGGCTCGAAGAAGCTTTTTTGCGGGGTGACATTTTAGTACGTAATAAAGTCACGTCCATACGTGGCATTTGACAAAGTATGGGAAATAAGGGAAATATGGGTTAGTTTTTTGTCACGGCAATTTACACTGCCTCAACCTAAATTTCAGTTGTTTTAACGACAGCACAGACCCACCTCCTACCCTGTCCTTCTGGAGTAGCTAAGGACATAAGATCGTTACGCGGCGAAATTTCACGAGGGTTGATTGAATTTCTTGCACGATGTGAAATCCGCCATTTTCTTAATCGCAATACCCTGTCTGCCATAACGTAAGTTCAGTTGTTCTTTGTCTCGTTACGGCATAGCAAAACCGTCTCTGTGTACTGGGCTTCGACTCTTAAAGGTTACGGAGGCACCAAGGGTGAATAACCCTCTGTGGAAATTCTAAAGTAAAATTGAATTTCGTACTTCCGATCAATTTGAATCGATGGGGATGAATGTAAGGGAAGAAAAAGTCAACCGCAGTAACCCAGCTACCAACCCTTCATATTAAGTCGGCGACAACCCCTGGGCGATATATCCTATATTTATAAATCTTCGTTATCGAAATTAAATTTGATCTGTCTAGTCGTCCCACCGTTTATCGAGTGCCTGTAGGGGATGAAAAATTACCAAACGCTACTCCAGTGTGCAGTCGGTTAATTTTATTTTCCGAGAAAGGGAGCGTACGGCTCAATACTACAAACATCCCTTGTGACAATGGGGTGGTTTTTAATTTTTTTTAGTCCCTCTTTTTTTTACAGTCGAAGTCCTACAGGGTAAACGTCACTATCCAATAAGAATGGTCTTGCTGTATTGATTCTTACTATGTGCGGTAGACTGGTGTTAGGTGAAACACGGTGTCGAATGAAATAAAACCATTCAACCCTGTCATACGTAGGCAGTGAATATATTATAATTGCCTGATCAGCTGTAACAATGTTTTACGAAAAAAGTGACGAAAATTTCGCAAAAAAATTTTGCAAGACTCCTTCGGCACTATTAATTAATATATACTTCGTTTGCATTTCAACCGCCACCGGTCTCCCTTATGACAGAATAAAAAATTGCACAAAAAATTGTTGCAAATTTAAAAATTACAATTTTCATTCGCGCCCTTTCTCAATTTCAGTACAATCCAAAACATCCCCTAGGCCTGCAATCGAGCTCATCAGCAGTCATGTAATTCAATATGCATATTGAACTGCATATACTACATATTAACCGTGCGGCGAGGATTAGCTTTGACACTATGACGAAAATTGTCAATGTGCGACAATAATCAACCCTCATTTTTCGCTACTCCATGCAACCGCACAAAGCTTCAACCCTCAAAATTTGGCCACTCAATTTTCATTAAAATTATTTCCGGAGCAACCGTCTACCACGGTGATGTTTTACGAGTAACCCCCTTTTTTTAACAAATCGATTATCTCGAGGGTAGGTATTAAAATGTATAAAGTAGAAAGGGTTACAGATTTTGTTTGAAGTCAGAAAAAAAAAATCTTTTTTTACAATTACTACCCCTTGAATGTAGCATCAAGGTGAATCATTAAACAAAATTTCTTATTTTAGCCATCCCCACCATTAAATATATTACAGTACAACAAATGCAAAATGTCCACGTAAAATTTTACATATTACGTACGATCACCACATACATAAATTAACGTAGTTATAAGATGTAGCGCAGCTCAATATCATTGTGAACAAATGTTCTAGTTGGTATATAGACGTGAAAGAAGCGATCCTATTGACGGTAGTCGCCTTAAGTCAACATCAAGTTGCCCGTGGGGCGGTGTTAATCTTACGGAAGTTGACGGGGCGGCGTCCAGTGCTCGCGGAATTCCCCTGCGTACTATTTCCGGTCCTGGAAACCATTCTGCTACTTGCTTCCACGTAACTTAGGTGCAAAGTACTAATGTGGGATAGTTTATTACTTAGCTTCCTACAAGGGCGACCCAGTGGATGGTTATGGGTCAGAGGTCGAAGCCGTAGATTAGACGGGAAGTTAGATTGCTTGGTACATACTTTTTCGAGACTTTCTATAGTACGCATAATATCCGTGAAGATAACCGTACGCTCGGCGCGTATCTCGTGTTTGACATTGAAAAGTAAAACCGTATTAAAAAAAAAAAAAAAAATGAAGCAGACTAAAATTTTAAGTGAAATAAATTTTTTCTCTAAGAAACAGATGATTCGGTCGAAAGCGAAACAAAAGATTATTATGTCATACATGTGTGGACGAAGTTTGAAATTTGTCAGGGAATCCATCGACAAGATACTGCCGTGAGGGGTAAGAGAAATTTTTAAAAAAATTTGACGCGAGTGACGCGTAACCAAGAAGCGATAAACGTATGGTTGCAAATTACAAAAAAATAATTATTAATTAAGTCTAACCTGTCAGGTATTCCAAATAATATTTTGCAACTTAAAAAAAAATATTAGTTCCTCCTAACTCCCAAAATGAGATATTGTTCAAGTGCTTGATTCTCCCGAGACACCCTGTACATTTTCATGCAACCTCAACACGGTGTATCTCTCTAACAACCCCCGATGTTTCACCGACGCAACCCTCGTTGGTGTTCCAACTTTTTATTACCACCAAATTACTCATTAACCCGCAAGAAAGTTTAATGAGAAATACTGACCGATTTTACGCGGCGAGCACCAAAAGCGTATACGTATTTGTATATATATATATCGTTATAATTGCACAGCATGCAATAGACTGTTAAAACCTATAAAGTCAATGTCTCGAAAAATGTTCATAATATTTCGAAAAATATCCTCCTGCAGTGCAGTACGGTTGCCATGGCAATGTAACCTAGCCGGTAAATTGGTAAAGACAAGTTCGCATGAAATTGCATATAACGGGACAAGACTAAAAGTAGCATTGCGACCAATCACCGAGTAACGCTCGTTGCATTTGTAGTTTTTAAAAATTTTTCAAAATTTTTTTTAACCATATAGATTTTTGGATTTTTCTTTTTACCATAAAATGTAATACCCTTTGCTCTGATTAACAATTTAAAGTGACTTGCGAATTTGCATCATATTTCATACGTAAATGGATTACAAAAGCGAAAACTGAAAGTACTGTTGACAACCTTCCCCACAAACCCTCTCGAAAATCCCATTACGGATTGGAGCGCTTAATTCGAGTCAGAGTAACTTTAATAAGGGTGCCAATTAGTCGTTAGAGCTTGGCGCTAAGAGAGAAAAGAAAAGGAGTTAGATCTTGATAAAGTGGTCAAAGGTAAAAGAGGAAAGAAGTTAAAGAAGAATCAAAAAAAAAAAAAAAGACGAAAAGAAATTGCCTCAACCAAGACCGCAGTCGGTAAGAAGTTTTCATTCGCTCAGGGTTGACGCATTAGAAGGAAACGTTTACTTTCATTATTTTATCGTCGCGACGCCCAAGATTCCCCTCGTGTTCCCTGATGATATAGCAGTAAGATAAGTCCGAATCGAGTAGGGCAAAGCTAGCCTGGGTCGCAGCGATGTATTTTAATAGAAATCATAAAATCGCTTAAAGTACCAAGGTTGTGGGTTAAGGTACTAAAAAGTTGACGAGTGGTCTAAAAATAACCACAAGGAAACAACGCGATTAAAGATTTTGATAGCTAACAATTTTAAAATGTCTCGCGATACCGTAACTGAGTAAATAATAATTTCGTTCGTTATTCGATGTTAGACACATTTCTTGTTAAAGTCCTCAAAATTAATTAGCTAATAAACAAATGTTTAACAGCTCATAGATTAGTATAGCCTAGATTCTCACCATAAATGCATCAGCTGAGTGCTGAATGAAACCACAAATTTCTTCATGAAATTTATACTAGGTTATGTATTAATTGTATATCCTTCTGTCTTTCTTGCACCTTACCAATTCATACAAGCACCGAAGTACGAACGAGTGGTCCCTGAAAAATTCTACTTGAAAAAAAAAAACGGACAATACCAAAGACAAATATGAAGAAAAATCAGTACAACCAATCTGAGCAACCTTACTGACCTGCAGGTGAATTAACCGCAAAAAACTACGTATGCAATATGTGCACACGTAGCCAAGGTGGAATGCACGTAGTATACACAGGCAGTGGCAGTAACAACAGTAGCGCCACCTCGTATAATGAGCTTTATGAGTCATAAATTACTGCACATTTGCCAGCGCCACGTTCGTAGGAGTGCGCATGCGCGCGGCCATTTTAATATAATTTGTAACGACACCAAAGCCGACCTAGCCAGGATTATACTGAGAATTATCCCTACGGCTGCGAAACTGGACTAGCAGCACTCGACCCCGGTAGAATGTAAACAGTAAAAGGAAAAAAAAAGATAAACCTCGGCCGTCCTGTCAACTTCCTCTCTGTCTCTAGTGTTTTACTTTTTTGTGTCCCTTCAGCATTCCCATTTTCCACATCGCAACCATCGCACAATTATTCGATACTCATCGTTTGTTTTCGCTGTGTTTCTAATTCTCACGTGACTCTATATCAGTATTTACTTTCCAATAGGTAAGCCCACTGTAGGCTACGTAGAATTTCTGTTATTTTGCTCGTGCTTATCGACTCGAGTGTTTACAGCCTCGTCAGAAAGAAAGGTACAAATAGCAGAGTAAAAGTCAAAAGACAAAAATCCTCACGCAACACGTAGCAGACACTTACAGATACTGCTGTAAAACGGGGAGCTTCAAGACCGTTATATATAATATAGATGGCGCTATCTGTTCCTGTTTTTTCCACTTACACCTGGAATGATGATGATAATAATAATAACAGTAAAAGGAAGCACACAAGAAAGGTAGTAAGAACCGGAGAAGGAAGCATAATCGCGAGGGACACGTACGGGCCGATATTGTGCGCTTTAAATTCGCAAACGAGCTGTGCTCACAATTAATCACAATCCTCGGGAAGAATAGCAGAATAAAAAGTCACCAGACACTGGTACCAACCCATACGACCAGCAGAGGAACAGCTTCGTACATACGAATAAGAATTTCAGTTTACGTGTCTCTCTCTCTCCGCTTGTGTGCGCGAGCGAAAAAAATTCAAGATGGCGGAACGCTTAGTTTTTTTACTACACGTAGCTGCGCTTCTCGGCGAACTAGAAGGGCATCGCCCGGATTCTCAGCCATTAGACGGTGGCTTTATTTTGATAAACGTCGCGACGCTGGCGACGCGAGCTCACATAATCCAGGTTAATTAGAGCGCGATTAAAGTAAATAACTAGACGTTAACTTGAGTCTGCTTTATGGTCTCGCGGATCGTCCTTGCAATGATCCTACCGCCTCGGAGTCACTGTGTCCATAACCTGGCCATTGCCGTAAGATAATTCAGAACTAGTAGATGCCACAGGCAATAGGTTTGGACTTAGTAGAGACTTGAAAATCGAAAGCATACAGTGGATTCTTGTTTACGAGTATTTTTCAACAGTCTATAATCGACTCTGTGGACTTTATGCGTTTACCTCTCAGTTCTCCTGGAGGATATAAAAATATGATTTTTTTTTTATTAGTACAATTTATACTTTGAATCGTACAAAATTTCAGGGAATAAATTATACCGCGGGAGATATAGAAAAGCAATATTAGCACCTACTATAAGGATCGTTCAAGCCCGTCATCAAGTCCAGAGGCATGATCAATCGTGGTGACTATGGGAAGAGAAGAGAAAAGAGAAAGAATAAATAATAACATGATATGTGATGGGAATATTTTTGAGTTACATTAGCAGATTCAAAGACACGATTCTTGCGGGAATCGGTAAGATATCGAGAATGGAGAAAGAAGACGAAATTGAGAAAAACGGCTGAGAGCAAAGAAGAAATAAAAAGAATTTACGGTAAGGAGGATAGTAAGGATAGTAAGGGGGATAGGATAGGAGGAGTAAGATAGGAATGACCTTGGAGACAGTGCCTACACATATGCATATACTTATAGTGTGCTTTGAGAATTGCGTAAGGCGCTAACGGAAAATGCTGAAAATTTATATCATAATACGGAAAGATTCATCACGTTGGTCAAGATTGACCATACTTATATGTACGTTCGAAAGTTCATATGTGATGAAAAATATGTGACAGATTTACGGGAAAGTAATTTGGCGAAAGCTGACAGTCGCGAAAACCTAGTAACAGAATGCATCGAGACGGGAAATTCCAGAAGCGACCTCGGACTTGTGCTCCTAGAATGCAATGCACGCGTCACATATGTACCAATGTTTTACGTTGTGTCTCTTATATATACATTCGGTATCGTTTTGCTAAAAAGTGGTGACGTAGTTAGCGATTTCTAAAATTATATATATTTTCTTGCTTTAGAGCTAACTAGGTCAGTAAGAATGTCTAGAGATATGAGATTTTAGCCATGTTGAATTTGCATTAAAGCATTTACATAGAAAGCATACTTTTTCAATGATTAATTGTAAAAAACTTTTTCAATATGAATTGACCTGAGAAAGATGAATTTTTTAATAATAAAATACCTAGGTGCGTATACATATATATATTTTTCGAGATATGTCTATTATTTTATGTGCTTGAATAGAGACTTTCAGATGAATTTAGGGATTCGAAAAATCAGATAGTGAATTAAAGAGTACGAGAAAGTAAGTTAACGTGATATAAATCTGAAAGGATAACGCAATTATTAAAATTATTAAGAAGTGTTTCGCTCGCCTTATGTCCTTTGGGATTAGAGCAGTAAAATTTCATTTTGTCGAAACTTTGCCCAACTAGCGCATGCTATTCCGCCGAGTACAATACGTAGAAAATCTTGTCGAAGTCCTGAGGACATCGGTGCGATCTTCCTCGTAAACTTCAGTTGGCGCCATTTTGTTTCGTATCTACTATCCTCGCCGTGATTAGCCAAATTGCACATAGAGCTATAGACAATAGTCAGATATAGCGCAACTTGGGCTACCTTGCTAAGATAGCTGATAGCTGTGCTCCTCAAAGACAGGACACAGAGATATAGGAATAGACAGTAACAAATTTAGGACGCATCTCTTACAGTCTTTTCCTACTATACCGACACTACTCTTGAAAATTGTCATTCACACGTTTCAAAGACTGTTGTACCTTTTATCGATTAATTTAATAAACACCTGTTATTTTACCTTAACAATCGCTTTACTCGCAAATAATAATTATAATACGGATACGAAATAAAATTTTGGTTTAAATTTCAAAAATCCATCTGCCTCCCCAACTACCGTCTAACGTGCATTGACAGCTGTCAAAAATTTGTAACTATATTATTGTTCGCAATATCAATTAAATTTTTGTTATCGATTACGATTTCAGTAAATTCGTCACTACTCATGTTCTTCCATGAATTACGTCAAAGTTACGATCCTCGTGCTTGGAATTTTACCAACGCTACGTACATAAAATGTGTCTCCTTGAAACATAAAACCTTAATTACAAACCTTGCTGTAAAGTGATATTCAAATAAATACTTTGGACAAAAATTTCACGATTTGAGGGTAAACCGTAAATTATAGGTCTACTACTATATTTGTTTGTCTATGCAAAACTATAAATATATACTTCGTTATTCATGCTAAATGTACCGTCTGAAGTTGGCCTGTGTATTTAATATCTATGACTGAACCAACTTCAGATGTTTGGCGTTTGCACGTAATAGCCATTCGTAACTGTACGTAATAAATTGAATTTCATATAGTGAATGGCGTTTGAAGATATAATAATAAACGCTTTAAAATATATTTATCACTTTTCATTTATATACTGTGGTACAACTTTGTCTAATATTATATATTTTACATACATCTGTATACATATACAGCTACACACACGCCTACATAGTCGTTGATTACTTCACGCGTTACCAACATTATTAGTATCCACGCGATATCACGTAGTTTAATTTTATACTCAAATTCCATCGTTACGAGAGAAGTTTCTAAAGAAAGGATCTTGTGTTTTACAAGCAATGGCGTCTGCTAGTCAGGAAATTCTCGTAAAGTACTCCAAGTAGGAGGATTCACCATCGAGAAATCCACTTTAGCACGATGTCTTTTCCGATCGACGAGTACTTTTGGCTGGAGTCCCCTTGTCTTGGTGTTCGTCCGAAGGATACCTCTATTTACATATTGCTACTTCAATGCAACAGACACTACTGGTATTTTACTTCAAAGTAAAGTTTTATCAAACTAGCTTCTACTAGGCTTAGCGTTAAGGCCGAATTAAACCAAAGCAAGAAAATAGTGCATAGTTATTTTATACCTTGTTTTTCTAGGACCACGCAAGTTATATCTTTCCCTATACAATATAACAAGCGATATTTTCATTTTTGCGATAAATGCCTATCGACGTGGTGTGCACGTCGCTCGCGGTTTTGAGACAAAAGCATCTCGACGTGCGTGGCACGTCTTTTTAGCGCAAGTGGCTATATGGATATACGTGTAGTTAACATACGTTGCAACCTTCTCTCGATGCCTTTTTTAGAGATGCCAGAAATTCCACTGCACTGACTTATGTCTTGATAAATGAAATTCTATACTATTTGAATATAGGTATATATGTATGTGCACGTAGACGGACTTTCACGAAATTAGAGGATTTTTCCAATATCCTTTGAATTCTTTGCTGCACTCGATTTCAAGGTACAACGTAAGTACCTATAGTGGTACAAACGTATGGAAGATGAAAATAAATAAATTTGTATACTGTCAATAGAAAATTTGGTCATCTTTGAATTTTTCAACTTTTCAGTATTGGTATTTTACCACACACGCATATGTAGACTCAGTTACCAATATGCATCTGATGTATCATTTAGCGTATAAGTAAATTTGATATGTATAATTGACGAAAAAAAAATGTTCAGACATTTACGAAGATCAAGAAAAAATCTTTAGATTTTTTTTCTAAATATTTCATACAATTTTTATATCCATTCGCGTGATGAAACTTGGCATACAATTCGTGTAGCTACTGTGCCTTCCGGGTCAATGGAATTCTGTCCTTACGAAATACTCTATATAGGCATATGTGGAGGCAGGGGTGTACACACATATGCGCGTAAAAGAAAATATGCTCCACAGCATCTTCTTTTTCGAAAACTTCGTATTGTGTTTTCTCAATCTTTCTGAAAGATCTGCCGAGTCCCCAAAATATCGAAGAGTAGATACTGTAAAGAACTTTTTCGCGATTGGAATTTTTTTTATAAATACTATATTCGATGGGGCTAATAATATCGTTGTGGTGAAGAATCCTTCGCAAAAGGAAACTCATATAGATACGTGTATTTATACACGTACAAGTATGTAGGAAGGTTGGACTTATGTTCTGCAGAATAACGTGAGCCGACCTAGTTTCTTTTAATATTCCATAACGTGTGTTGATCTCTAAACATTCAGCGGGACTTCGATTAACGAAGGTTAACACATAAGAAAAAAGTTTGTCCAATTACTGTTTTCCAAAATTTCAATAAAAATAGATTTTTTTAGAAACTTGATATTACCGTCATTCGGTAGCTCCTAATGTCCACAGAAACAGGCTACCTTGGATTATATTTTAGGCTAAATACGTCACTTAAATGTTTAACGATACGATAAACGATAAAAAAGTAGACAAAACGTAAACACGTCTATCCTCGAGCTAGGCTATGCCGTGACTGACGCTGCGAATTTCAAAAATCGAATAGCTTACCGACAGGCGCGCTCTAATACATAGACCAATCAGATTCGTTAAAAAATCTGAAAACAAAAAGAAATGGTCCTAGCAGGGAAGTCAATAAAAATTTTTTAGATAAATTCTTTAGACACGCGAAACGCTCTGTGACCCATTGGGCTTCGCGTTTGTCTGTTTTTGAGACAGGCCTAGAATTCCATGTCACAGGATACATTGTAGATACATATGTATATATGGGTTCGCTAGGTTTTTCAATTTCATTGGTGAGAAAAATATTCTGAAAGGGGATGGCCGTACCGTTAGATAAATACTTTGCTTTTTACCTGATAGAAATGATTTGATCCTTTACACGTGGCAACACCCTGTCGTGGCTAACGTTTATCTGTAAGAAAAGGCTGATGCTGGGACTGGAAAGATGGGGTTTGAAGAATATTTTGGTATTTCACGGAAATCAAAATCGTGCCGTGTTTACCCAACATCGACGATTTGCATAGAGCATGCTTCTCTAATTCCCCCAGGGAGATGATGCCAGCGACCCCTGCGACAAGGGGATGCTGCGGGATAACAGCCGCTAGGCGTCAACCAACCCCATTAAGGCAGTGCTTGAGGCTTTAACAGCCAATACCATATAACAGGATTTGACACTTTTCGAAAAAGGTATAAGCGAGAAAAGAATTGTTTTCCATTTAATATATATACATATATGCATATACGAAAATTTCTGATTATGATAAAAGGTGTGTGATTTATTTTTTTATACTCAAAGTTATTCAATATTACAGAAAGCCCAGGCTTGACCTACGGAAGAAAAATTAAGAAAAAGAAAGTGCTTTGCCTCAGATAATAAGTCTAAAGAAGAGTGGAAACGGAGAAGGCATTAGTGAAATTTCTTCTTGAAAACTGTAGGGAACGAACGTGCATCTTAAGGAGGTTCAGCGATAAGAAATATTCCAAGATTTTTTACTAAAAAATAAATTAGTGAAAACGTAAGACAACCTCGACATTCGTGACAAAAATCATTGCGTTCTCCAGTTCGAAAATGGAGATTTTGAAGTTTGACGTTATTCATTTTTATAGGTTGAGTATATCTATATAGTAGAAATTGAGACTTTTACATTTTTTATATCTCAAAAATTATACGGTTAATCATATTCAAATTTTGCATAGGCGAAGATTTTGTTATTCGTCTCATATATATATAATCTATATATGTTATCTACAAGTAGAATTTTATCCTGGATAACGAGTTATCACCGAACCTCCTTAACATACACGATGATCAATTCCTTAGTTCCGAGTGTTTGTTTCAATTGTCAGTAATATTTACGATATCAAATTTTTTAATATAAAAATCCTCTACTTATTTCCACTGTAGTGGAATTTAATATGATTCAATATAAAAGATTATAAATTAATCTATGAATTATATTAAATTCTCTACGTTCCATAAAGCAAAATTTGAAAATGTATTTCCTTGAATTTTGAACTTTGATAAGACTCTTCTGTTAGGAAATGAAAAAAAAAAATGAATTTTTAGGGAAAAGTTATAATCTTGATTTTTTTTTTTTTTTTTTTCAGAATGCCTTACCAACCTCATGTTCACGGTCATTTTTTTACGCGGGTATTTTAAACGCTTTTACACAGAATTAAAACTTCACCGATAGAGGATTGGCGCGAGCGCGAAAATCATTAAAAAGCTTTTAAACTAATTGCTTCAAAATAGATTATGATTCATACTTCATATTACTTGTGATTTATACTAGCATGCCATTGAATGATGGATACGTGATACACGATGCGTATAATTTGCGGTCGAATTTATTAGACCAGGTTTCAATTTAATTCTATACACCTTTCAATACATATCAACGCTGTTATCATCGAGCTCTGTGATATCCGAGTACGTATTACGATTTTGTTACAAAACGTAATAAATAATCACAGCCTTCGAAACAATATTGAACGAATCCGTAGTTGGATTTGATCTCCTATCTCTCGTATGCACATTTATAAAGACTGCTACATCACCTGTTACATTTCGTTTCTCAAGATGAACTTTCCGTAATTTATATAAACTGATTAAATTTTGTGCAAATAAGCAATAAATTAATTTCTCAATAATCATGTATAAATATTTTCGTGCATCGCACATACATGTACTATTGTTATCATTGATAATCGTTTCACCTTTTTTTTCCAATTCTACATCCTCCTAACATTTAGACTGCCAGTATTTTTTTTTAATAAAAACACTAACTTTTTTTCCCACAAAATTTATACGTTTATAAAACATACATTTTGCGTGTGATTCTTAAGTTTATTCCATCCCCAAAAAGGATTGGGTTGGAAATCTAACGATTAAAATTAACAATACCAATCACTAACAGCATGGTTCACCCTTAGGAGTAGTCATCCAAAACCGTTCACTCTTCGTATACATAATTTTGAGAATCCAAAACAGTTACTTCAATTGTGGATAGACTGAAAGTCAGAACAAACTTTCCTTATTAATAACCAAAATTCAACTAATGATAATCCGAGCTTCAACCCCACCTTCGCACGAACTTCGACCCTAAGGAAATCTTAATCCACTCTCATTACTCCACAAGGTCACCGACCAACCATATCTCGCCGGAACTTACACTTATTACTGAAACTAGTAAGTTAATTAAAGTTTTGTTCTCGTTGCTATTAAATATGGCAATAAAAGTAAAAGCACTTTAATCAAGTTTAATATCGCATTAACAATCGCTACCACACACATTATTACGTCATTAAGCTATCATTATTAATGTTCACATATAACTTACAGGACTGACGTACGAACAAGAAAGATACCTGATACTTCCCTGTATACAAACCCAACCCAGTACCTTTTTCTCAATATAATTTTTCCCTCAGCAACTTTCCAAAAATACAAAACTACTGTCTCCAAACAGACTAACCTGTCTCCTTGAAAAAGTGTCAATTTTCATAACGACAGGCTGTACCTAGGATACGTTTTGCTTGGATGAAGGTCTGAGCTCTCAATCAGGACGGGTTCGATCTGGTCTGGATGTAACATCAAGCGTCAGTCTGAAAGCTGCTCAACAATTTCATTTCCCATGGGTTCCGGGAATGATTTAATGGGTTTCTTTAATGAAAGACCAATATTGAGTATACGAAGAAAATATATCTCCACAACAGCTATTACTCGCAGGCGAACCCTTCGCCACTGATGTGATGTTTGACAGACTCGTGCATTTATTAATCAAGAGACTCGGTCGACTGTGGCGCCAACTACAGGCAACCGGTGATACAGACAAGCAGCCGACCGAGATACGTAAGAGCAACATCAGAGCAGTAATTACTATTGAAAACTAACTATGAACTATTATTAACTAGTCTTCAATTCTAGCCTACACAAATGCGGATTGATGATAATTTTTGTTCATCAAAATACCCAGGGATAGTTAAATTACACGGCTAGCGTAAATTTATCGTTCTTACTCCTCAGCATCCTTTTCTCAATAGTGGATACGTCATCGGCATACCGAATGTGCCGAAGAAACGTATCCACGTATTCGAAATGACACGTTTCCTATACAAGGAAACATGTCAAGTCCTAACCATACTAATAATTCTTATCAATCGATCATAGTGACGCTGATAAGAAAAATAAAGTCGAATAATCATGTGTTATATATAAGACAAAAATTACCTTGAATTCGTCACACAGATGAATATTGCACATGTTACAATGTAATTAAGAAATTTTATAAAAGTCAAATTGGACGAGTGTTATGGCAATAGAGGTAGGACGTTTTCGTCTTCTACTTCAAACGTACAAGGTATCTGATATATAAGGGCGGTATGTGGCTCGGTACATCATCGGATGATCAGTAGGTCCAATAAATCACAGTATGCGGATGGGGGAAGAATAATAATATTACAAGTGGCTAGATAAGAAATATATTTTATTTGAGGAAAATACTCCAAAAACCATCAGCTAAACTAGCAATGTTTTACCTACTGTTGTCTGTATAAGCTTTCCCATAGGAATTCGTCCGCGTCTGAGATATCGTGGTGTCTCAAGTCTTTCAGTTTGTCCAAATACATATATCTCCTCCGAGACACGCTACAGGAAAAATCTAGAAGAATAATTGATCTGTCAGAGATTGAGTTGATCGCGTCTCCAAAATTCACACAAGACTCAACATATAAAGTCATAGTAGTCGACTGGCTGTCCGATAGTAGCTGTCTGAATTTTACATCAACTTTCTTAAGTGACGATACTTGGCAAGCAGAAATCATCATGATTTACTGTAATGTCGATATTGTTATCCGCCATCTTGGTTACTCCACTTTATTTCGATCGCTTGACTCGCGTTGTTTCCTTTCTGTTACATACAAAGTGATATCTCAAGTCCATAAGACCTTACGTCCTTTCAAACGAACGAACCTCATAGGCGTAGGAACTGGACTGAGTTATTGTATATATCGTCAATATATATGACTTCCGTTTTAAACTTCTTTTATTGTCTTCGGCTGACTCTAAAAATACGAAAACGTTCTTCGTCAATTGGATCGACGGGACAATAACGTTTTCTTTTCTCATACTACATATCTCTGCGGGAAAAATACGAATGGATTTCGAATGATTGAAACGATTAATGGCTTCGACTTGATTGACGAAATATGAAAAACACTTTGCATCTGTACTCGAAAGGAATTTTTGGAGCCTGTTTTCTTTTATAACCTTAGATATACGTAATATATCGTAATATAATATATATACGTAGGATTGCTAACGTACCTCTCAATCCCATTGAATTTTCTTACCACCCAGTGTTACCTGCCTGTGGGTAGGTTGAATAAAAAAATAATAAAAGAACTAGTACTAGATGTTCTAGATATTCTGTCCCACATCTAAAAACTTCCATTATATTACGTAACGTACTAATTCCCACAGGGTAAATTTTCCTATCACCCTTTAAAAGTGTTCATATAGTTCAGAGTGGCGTATACTACCCTCCACGGTGCAGTGTTACCAACGCAACCAGTTATACCACCGTGACCACTTGTTTATCAGTAAATACGTTGCCTTCGGTTCGCCCTTAGCCCTTCCTCCCTCCAACCCTCTGCCCGACACCGACCAAGACCACAAATCCTTATTACCGTGAAACACGACCAATTGCGGTATACAGGATTCGACCCTTAGGGGCTAGTCCATTTCTAGAAAGCACAATGTATCCCCATAACATCGAATTGGAATGGTACCCTAGTGACATTTATAATGGTCCAAAGGAACTTTTTTCCCTTTAAACAAAGATCCTATAATAGTCCACGTGAATATGTTTCGAAATTACACCCTGAAAGTAACAACCCACCTATATACATACGAAGACTCCAAGATACATAAAATAACAAATCACATATGTCCTATAGATGAACAATAATAGAGTACGATGATCTTAGTAAATGTTAAAAGTGAATTTTTCGTAAACGATCATTTATCAATAAGCAATTTGTACGAGTTGCAATGCCATTTGTTTCCCACAATCAGTAGCAGCGATTTTGATTAAAGGCGGATTAATTATTTCAGCGTAACAAACTCTTGAGCGCTGGTAAACATGAGCGTGAAAGGTGATTTGGCTAGGGGTAGTAGTATGCGGTTGTGCGTTAGCGATGGTAGCATTATAGGAGGCTGAAAGGCATTGGGTGGCAGAGGCAATCTCCACGCGAAGGGAACAAGACAGCCTAGGGGCTCGCTTGCCACCCCCGTCAGGAAAATTTAATAACGTCGTAGATTGCGTGTGTGCTCAGTGATGCACAGACGTCTCGCTCCTGCAGGACTAGTATCTCGCAGACAAGTATTTTACTACCTACTATATATACTTTGCGTATACTTATTACAGTTGTATATACTAACGCATGGGAAAGTTAGAGCAGCTAAGAATTTCCAGAAACGACGTTCCCTACGAATTTTATTGGTCAAGTAAACAGACGAATATTACGACGTATGCTTCACGTAATAACGATAGCAGTGCCCTCTGTACTTGTGGAACTATTTTAATCGTATTATCGAGCGTCTTCGTTCCTCTAGATTGTTCGATATCCTGGAACGTAGTTTGTGTGACGTCTGATCCTTTGTGATAACAGGAATCCCTTGCTCGTATTTGATGACTGAAAAGTTATTACGCTTATATATGAGATATAAGTATAGTAATATATAATGCTAAGTTCCAATTTTCGTAGAAGGATGAGAATAAATTGTTTGGGTTATTTTATCCTTTATTCTTGATAAACATCTCTTTTATGGAATTTAATTTATTTTCGAGGAATACCTGACAGAATACGTTGTATCTTTGCGCCAAGAAAATAATATTCAATTTTTGATGAAATATTTTGGACTTCTAGTTTCCAATTAAAGGACAGCACTGGAAATATGTCTGATTAGCATTGCAAATGTAGAGAAATGTTATCAAAGGATATGTGAAATTTGCAATTAATTAGCAATAAATTAATACCAATCCGTGTTAAGTACCAGGAAAATGTACTAGTAATTCGCTAGTCGGCAAAATTACTTTGACGTGTATAAATCATGCGGAATATGGAGTCTGGCTCCATTGGAGTCTGGTACGTGGATTTGGTATATCGTGACGAATGCAGATATGTATTCATAAACAAGTAAACACGTAGGTAGATGTGGTTACGTAACGTATAATATACTAGCGTAAATCGAAGCGGATTGTATCGAGAATCACGCTCGTTAGGAAATTTCTCAACGACGAGTTGCGATTCGATTAATTGCCAATTAATGTTATCAAAGCATTGGGAATTTGATAATGGGTAATAATATCTTTCAATTACCGAATAATATAGCTGGTATATATATATACACAGCGTCATACAAAAATCTTTCTTGATACACGTTGACACTTTTCTTTGAATATTTCACGTGACTCTTCGGTTTTCTTTAACCCTAAAAGGAAAAACACCTGCGGCCCTGCTACCTAGTCGGTCCTATAACGCACGGCTGATATTGGATTAAAAGTTTGATATTGAAAATTTAATACACCCGTATCAGGTTTACGACGATAGTTATTCGATACAACTTTGGTACGTATGGGAAAGATGATGTTAAGGAAAGGTAAGAAACAATCTGTAAGCTTTACGAACCCATGGGAGAGCATTGAATGGAAATGAATAGAAAAAGAGAAAGAAAGACATAGGAGATAGAATTCAAACTGCCGTAACAGTATGGTGAAATTGATAAAATTTGTCCAGGGTGAAATTTCAAGTGTAAGATATTTTTAACGATTCATGAAGATGATATGTGACATCGTGAATTGACTGGTAAATAGAATGAAAATAGATCAAATCTTGAAAATCCGATGATCTTTGGTTCGCTCAACTAATTTCTTTTATCGGCGAATTACTGATAAGGATTATCATAACGTTTCCTTATCTTGCAATTGATAGCCGATAATATTATTTTTTTGATATCGATCAAAGCTCGAAATATAGTTACTGATTAGATGTACTTTTTTTGTTTATTGGAAAAAAGTAAGGTAATTTTGGTTCGTAAAATCTCTTACGTTAGGCTTCAGTTGGTGTTTTTATTGTGCCGACGTCGGTGAAGGACAGAAATGCAAAATGTCCAAAAACACTCCTCGTAATTCAAGTTCCAGTTACTGGAGCAAGAAATCCTGGAGAAGAAAAGTTTCTAGACTGTGACATAAACAAGGCAAAGTTCTTTCTCGAGTAATTTACCTCTTAATGCATTTATGGCCGCAATGCGCAAAGCAGGTTCAAAGATACGTGCACTGTTGCGAAATATCCTCGGGACCGGAAATAAAATAGGAGAAGCTACACGTATGTATGTAAGAGCAGAGAGTCAGGAGCCTGATCGTTCATCATATGTATTTTTGAGTACAATCGCGCAAAATTTATGGTCTTGTGCGTTGGCTACTACAAAAATAAAATATTCCGGAAGTAGACGCAGCGATAAAGTTTGTAGGTATTCGCTACTTCCGGTTTCAAGGATCGATGCATGAAGTCGTTTTAATTTTTGATGGTCGACAGCTTCTGAGATAATATAGAGAATTTCACGGGAACAGCTGATCTGATCGAATTGGAATATACATATATATAGATATATATACATATATACAGAGTCAAGCTTCAACGTGAAATAAGACGGTGAAGTCTGAAAACATAAATTATTATCCGTTTCAAGATGCCGCTCAAGTAGGTTTCAAAGCTACATGAAATTTCATAAGAGAATCTACAATATCAGCGCTCTTACGTATTCTAAAATATAAATTAGACAAAAATAGTTGCGCTTACGCAAACGTATATGCATTCGTATAAATGAATTACATATAAATTCTATTTTATGTTAAAAAACAGTGAAAAATTCAAATTACACGTCTCACGCATTACGCCCATTGGTTCTCTACTAAAAACGTCTTTTCTCCCATATCTATTTCTTACACACAAATAACCCTCTTTCAAAAGTGTTACATAAGAATAATCTGCTTAACAAAAAAGTTTCCCATGCCCAAGCAGGTTGCGCTGATACGTCGTATAATTTTAGTGTAAACGCAGGTATACGAGAAAAGGAAAAGAACGTAAAATTAAAAATCCTAAAAACTATTACAAATTGAAATAAAAGCGTAACTGCGTCATTCGCAGGAATAATTTATTGAACCTCATACAAAACTGCATTAGGAATTTATCGACTCGACGTCCTGACGCTTTCTTCTTCGAACGCTCAGAGCAGGCAAACTATCGGACAACAAGTAGTATAAGAAAAGGGTGACAGTTACTAGCCGAGTTAAGTAAGCGTAGCTACTACGTGAATGTGGTTAATAGAGAAAAAAAAAAGATAAATAATCAAATGAAAGGGAGTGGAAAAGAGAAACTGAAATGAGAATAAGAAGAATAAATAAGAATAAAACAAGGGTGGTAAGGAACGAGTGGGGAGAGAACATAGGAAGACTGCATCGTTCCTACCGTTATGCTACATTGAACTAGGCAAGTTTAACTCGTCGGAGGTAAATTTACTGGGGCGGAAATGATTCCATTACCGCCCTCTCTAAAATAGGTTAGTCGAGTCCGCAGGCTTACGGCAAGGACTCGAAATACAATCATCTCCGCAGGTTTCTGTTTATTAAAATACGTGTCCCAACCCCGCATAGCAGCCGACGCCATTTTTAATTCACCTACAGTGGAAGCTGTATACATATATCTGCACAACGATATGTACCTATATGCAAAGGACTACAAAAGTATCCATTGAGTTTATGTAGGGACTCTCATATACGAGTTCGAATAAATTTCAAATACATAGCAATGTGTAAAACGAAGGAATAAGTGACACGGGTTAACATGGATCTTAGATTATTGTATCTTTGGACTTACTGAAAAATAATAGTGTTAACCTGAACCGAGAACTTGGGTTTAACGCTAAAAGTATTTTGCCACATAGTTCTAAGTCGATTCTGGGATAGCTCGTATGTAGTTGGTCTGTAGTAACAGGAATTAAAAGTAAACAGATTCTTTTAGAACTAAAAGCAACTTCTAAGTACAGACCATAAGGAACTTCCCACGAGTTACTTTCTTCTGGGAAGATAATGGCTACTGACATTCGCCAATTATCATAGCATAATATTAATTGGTAGCTTGTAACCCGACAACGATTGTCATAGTGATTTCTATCGTTGATAATACTGAAGACATATAAAAATGGATTCTTCTATAAATAGCGTTTAAAAACTAATAATTTTGTATACATTCCACAGGGATGTATTAATAAAGAGTAATTAATAAATTTTTTAATGTTGATAATTAATATGGAAAACAGAAACACAAATTTTCATAGTCGTAAACGGCGTTACTGACTTGACACATTTGCTTCGTGTATTAAATGCGAAAGAAATATTACTATACACACGTGTGAACGTCTATCGATATCACGGATGGGGTTGTGAAAATTCCAATAATACTTTTCGTTCAGCCCTTTAAAAAAAACGAAATGTCAAAAAAACGTGCTTTCGTAGTCGAGCCAATGGTTTAATTAAAGCGATATTAGGGCTGCTCAGCGAGTGGCTCTCTCGCCGGCTGCGAATTATGCAGAGGGATGCAAATGGCTTAATAATTTCTGCAATTGTAATTTTACTTGGGTGCGATCGGAGCGTTAACGTTAAAAAATACATCGCCACCCAGGGAACATCCCCTTAGTGTATAACTATTGGTTAGCAGCATTTCTTCCAGCAGCGTTGGTAGCAATGGTAGCAGTGGTAGTAACAGTATATGGATGGGCCAAAGAGATAAAGAGGTTAGGTGCATAAGTACTAGGATAGACATCACCAACGTTGGTTAGGTGCATAAGTACCGTTAGAATACGCCGCCTAACGACAGGGACATTTTCCGTTCTATGGTGTCGGTGCGGAGTCCTGTGCGACAAAAATCCCATAGGTCTTCCGCTCGGATGCCTTTTGCATGCAAATGCATACAACCCACACAGTGCTCTCAGTCCTATGAACCTATAGTCAAAACCTCCGTGCAATTCTACCTCTGATAGGACGACTTCGTAGCTGCCCTTATTCACTAGGAATATTCACAGCACCGTTGGCGCCCACTACTCTGTTACGCCCTTCTCTATTCTTCTGATACCATTCGCGCATTACGTACTGAATGACTTCGCGAGGCTTTAGGCGCTGTGAATTTAACTGACAAAAATATGGGGCTTGTAGAGACACGGGGGGGAAAAAAATTCGATGACTTTTTACTCTGGAATTTATAAAAGACTATTTTAAAATGCTGTGAGATATGGGGAATTTCTTAACGCGTAGTTAAGCGTCTAGATTTTTTTTTTAATATTGGCAAACGTGTTTGATTTGAATTTTTATGGGAAATTATGTTGAAATGGTCGTATTGTAGATGAGAGGGAGGATGAATACTGTTTGATTTTTTTTAACGGTGTAATTTTATTATTTATCTTTGTTGGTTATGTTTGTATATTGGTTATACAATTAAATTATTATTAAGGGATTGTATGAGAATCCTAAGACGACACAATTTCCTGATCGCGTATGTGGTGGGGGTGGATTGGGTAGTCAAGGGAGTTATTGCGGTACCAGATATAACGACTCGATTTATGGGAAATCGTAAAGCTCGTTCGCGCCATTTCGTTATAGGATTGGCAACGAGGGGCTAAAGCGAAAAAAAACTAGGCAATTCCATGGTACATGAATTAAATATTCGTACATCATTGGGATATGTAACGACCCATTTACGAATCAATATATGAACGTATGGTTATGAACTCGTATATAAAGTCATATATTGAGCGTGTTAATATACCAGTATTATGGACAATTAAAATGGGAATAAATGAAAGAAAAATTTTTTTTAAATTTGAATTTCCTGTTTTATTCCCTCTCACTCCTCACGCTCTACTTCGCCCTTTTTCACTATCCTACCCTTCCTATATAGTCATGACCACGTGAACCGTAAGGGAGTATCTTATACAATCATTACAAAAAAGCATGTGTCAATGCGATACCTGAAATAAAAATGTGGAATTAATGATTAAATCGATCAGAGTGAAATTTATAAAAAAAATTAAGTTCTCTATATGTAAATGTCAGAGTAACATCAGCAGCTATTCAATACTTCCGGTATTGGTAGCGTAAATTGTTTTTGCAAAAATATATAAGATGCGACAGTGTCGCTTACGTGGTCATTTTTGAAAGCAGACTTGCTTATTTGGATATTTTATTTTTGGTTTCCATCTTTCCCCAGCACAGTGGTAACTTTCGATATCTTGGATTGGTCCAGACATTCTTTTCTTGCCACACAGGATTTCCCAGCAGGACCTGCTCTCAGCCCCCTCGGCGCGATCTCGAGCTGCATTATTGAGAGGGTGGCGGCTGTGTGACTTTGAGATATCGCCGGTCTAACCGGACCTACATCTTCGAACAGAAACTTACACAAGGCACTTACGATCCTTACCCCGGATCTACCATGAGGCGATAGCACTGGTTCACCCAGTGGATATCGAAGAAGTCTTGTACTTCTACATTTTGTTTCCGATCGTTAGTCAAAAATTTCTAAGTGAAGATCAGCCATCTGTGATTCATGAACACGATGGGAATATGGAAACGAACCGTTACGACGTTTTAACGTATAAAATTTCAAGCGCACGGTAAATAGTCGAAATGTTAGTAAACAACGAGAATCTCCCTATCAATTAAGGACTAATAGTCAGATTGCACGTTTCTTCTTGAGACATTTCAAATAATTCAGTTACCATTCTGTGTGTGGATATGTGTACGAGGAACAGGAGTGAGAAGGGGAATCAACATGACTTGGCGAATCGGTTCAAGTTTTCAACTCGACTGAAACGATTAGACAGAAACTTATTGGGGTTCAGAAGGGAATGTTTCCAAAGTACAATCAACTTAACAATTTGGAGAGTGGACCATAGCCAAGGAATGAGACGCACTTAGAAAGGGATGATTGCCATGGAAGAGCACAGGCAAGGGATGCGAGAGAGAAAGTGTATCCTAACAAAAATTCGAAGTCTCCACAAAGTCCCGGACTGATATTATTAGGTCCCACTGGTCCATCCTTGATTCTACCAATAATCTTTTTCATCTCTGGTTGAAGAAATATTCACGAATTTCTTATCAGACTCTGCAGAGAAACTCAGTATGGATCAACGAGATCAAATTACAGACTTTATAGTAGTTTCTGAGGTTGTAAATGGTCCATACGGACTACACAAAATTGTACTCTATTATTTTACAAGGGAATGGTAGTAAATGCTTGGTGGCTGCCCAGAAAATACATTCTGTAACAGTTACGTGTCAACTGCATAAATTCTATGTTATTGTACAACTATATAAAATTGCACAAGTGTAACAAAAATGTTTGCTGGATATGATGTTGAGCACGATAAGGGACCCAACAATCATAATATTACATACGACGCACACGTTAGTTAAAATGTCACCCTCGTTTATCTAACATCAATGTAACCAGTGGACGCTACATAAATGAGGGTGACATTGTAACTGAAGTGTGTCTACATACATACATATAATATTGTATTGACCGAGGAGTAACCATCCTTGGTTGACTATACACAATTACTTAAAGTATGAAAAGCCCTTCATATGTAAAATGGCCAGTAATAATTTCATATAAATAATTTCATTGTCAAATTAAGTATTGGTTAGGTATTGGTTAAGTATATACCTTGGTTGACTATACATAATTACTTAAAGTATAAAAAGCCCTTCATATGTAAAATGGCCAGTAATAATTTCATATAAATAATTTCATTGTCAAATTAAGACGCACCATGTGCGCGCACGCACTAAAATAGCAACGACACCCCTGGTGGTATAAGAAACTGTTAAGCTATAATACTTCTCGTTGAACGATCCAACGTTTATTTCGTTACTAGGCAACGTAAGAGAAGCGAGATGATCATTAAAAGAAGACACTTCTGTTCATGCATTATTCTACAGGCTCATGAAAATATCACTAAGCAACCCGTGCCAATGTGATAATTATAAAGTTACTAGATAAATTTCTAATTACTTTCTATCAAACGAAGGAAGAGTGAATGAAATGGTAACACGTGCCTTTGTGATTTTTTTTTAATCGTCAAAGGGAGGTCACGCTGGATATATTTACAATGATAGAGGATGTTGGTTAGGGGTTGACCTGCTATGCCCTGGAGCTTAAAAAAAAATTCTATACGCAGGGGGTGCGTTTGGTGGATATCATCAAGCGTTTTAACGCTCTCCTGATTTTTGCCATGCGTAAAATTGCTTTCATCATTCCAGCGACTGCGGTGAATCTTACAGGGCGGGGAGGTATATATGGTTGGGGATGAAATTTCTAAGGGTTGTTAATGCTTTCTCAGGTTTGAAAGCCTTTCAGAAGAATTACCGGTTGCTCGCTTTTAAATATATATATATGTATATAACCCACTTTAATACATCAGTCTTTCTTGTACTTCGTCTATATATACACCTATGTATAAGCTTATCATCCCTCGGCATATTTGCTACCCCTCTAACCTACGTACAAATGTATATACATATATACAGATCCGCACATCTAACAGGAATAAATATCGATTTTCGGCGTCTGCTCCAAGAAACCTCTCACTCTCTTGAGAATCAAAATACGAGCTGCTGTCCTATTTGACTAGGAAAACAGACCATTTCGAACTGGATACCGAAATCCACCATTAAGCTATCCTTGCCGCCATCTTTAACACACAACCAACCCTAACTTCGACCAATCTACTGAAATTGCTTACCAGTTCTAGTATATTCAAGAACGCTGTCAGATATTCCTCTGCGTTGAAATTACACAAGTAAAGTTTCGGATTCGTGTTGTTCAACAACAGTGAACTAGATTTCTAATTCCAACGGTGTTTCTAGTGAACGATTCGTTTATTATTAAAATTTATGGCTTGCGGATGGATGCCATAAATTTTAATAAAAATTTTGGCCGTGAAAGTTACAAAACTAAAATTCGTATATTCCAAAATAACTTGACAAATCAATTGCTTAATAGCTAATGAGCCATTTCGGATTTTTAGTAATTAACCTATTCATTCGCTATTTTCGGGTCGACAGTCTTATTGCCGGGAGGTTTACCTATGGATTCGCTATTCCTATGAGACAAACGATGAAGAATAATTTAGCAAGGTAATCAAGACACAAAGAGACCACAGAAGTTGCTACAATAGCACGTTCGTTGTGCGAGTTGTGCATGTATAATCTGAATGTTGGGGATTCATCGTCTCACTCGTGGATTCTACAAGGTACCAACACGATAAAGATAAGTCCGAGGCAAACAGCCGAAGATTATACAGACAATGTATCCAACCCCTAAGATATGACCAGAGTTAAAATAATTTTTAAAAGAAAATTTAATACTTAGAATAAATGCGTGACTCGCGATTTACAAATTTATGGAAAAAAAAGTCTGATGAAACAGACACAAATTTAATTGATGCGACTGATGAACAATGCAACCTAGTTCATTTAAATAAGGCCTGTACAGTCGAGTAAGAAAATATTGAAATACATTTTTCGAACAATTTTAAGTATTTGCATTTCCTGTCCCTCTGTGTAGTCATTCTAATCAAATTCCACTACAAAGTGACAGCACGTGTGGTACGTCCAATGCACATATGAACTAAACAAAGCAACAATTTTTGTTATTTGAATAAAATATAATTCGCTTCGGTCACACGTAGTGCAGTCGTAAAATATTTTTTTCGCAAATTAATTAAAAAATTGCGTAACACCACATTGTCTCCCATATTCAATTAAAAGTTAAAAAATTTTTGTATTTTTTACAAAAACATTGACCCTAGTTTGAAAATAAAATTATCAACCGATCAATGTCTGCGACTTTTACTATTAATTTGTACATAAAACGTGATTCCTGCTAACCATTTTATTCTCAACGCATTCAAGCGGCGTTGTCGGTATAGAAATTGGTACAAAAATACAAACCTTAACAAAGGTATATTATTCGACGATCACCCGGTACATCATTGCGAGATGTAACACCTGTGCATCCCCAACCCCCAAAGTCCTCTTATTCCTATTCTCGGGGCCACGTTCGCATTACGTGTATCGGCGAAGCATTATGTATGCGGGCTTTGTGTAAGGTTCCTATGAATTAGTAAGCAAGACGGCAGCCACTCATCATGTACAAATACGCGAACCATCCACTCTTCCCCCTCCACCTGATCTCATATTATGCATATTTATTAGCGGTTGCGGTGGTATTAGTGATGGCACAACTACACACGGATCAGTGCCGTCTCTTGTTCTCCCCATTTTACTACGCATATCCTACACACCACACCCACCCTTTGACCCTTACTCATCCGTCTCCTGTATAACGTATTACGTATTACATACGCACGGTAGCGCGCAACTTGCCAAAAGTTGTTATCGACACCGCCACCTGGGACCGATATAGAAGAAACATAACCCAATGTGATAGTACTTGTCATTTTTATATAATATTTTACTGTCATGACGAGGTAGTCGGCATAATAACGTACAGCAAATGGAATTTTGATATTGGAAATAAAAAAACTATGTTTTATAGTGACAGAATATAAATTCAGACTATAAAATATTAATTGTCTCAAAACGAGCGAATTAGCACTGAAAGCGAACATTTGTCTCGATTTACAAAAGTTACATTGACAGAAACGAGGATAATGTTTTCGTTCCATTTCGAAAGGCATTTTCCATACCATCAATCGGTAACTGCTATTCCTTTCAGAAGACTGGCTATTCCTCAGATCAAAATGTTCACAACTATTTTTCAGTACGAATCTAGTTACCATTGACAGAGACGTACAGCAGGGTACGTAAAATTATCACTAGCGCGGTAAATAGGGTTTAAATGATTTAACGAGTAAACTCAAAATATAATTAGCAAAAAAAAAAAACAAAAAGACTACCGTATACAGAAAGGAGTATATTTCGGCCTATAACGTCATGACTCAAGATAGATAATCATCGATACCATTTTAAATAACTAACGAGCCCTGGTAATGCAGTTAAGAGTAGGATTAGATTAGGCTCGTAAGGGATGAACCTAGGGCGAAAACGGATTGGACGTGGGATGGAATGTAAAGAGGGGTATTTCACAGGTGACTAGGATGAGGGTGCAGCGTTCTCGAAGAAACATCGCTTAATTCTCTAAAAGACGTTTAGCATTAAAGGGTTAACCAGTACAAATCGATGAAGCTGTAGAAGCCTACGTACGTACATGCATTATATATGTATATATACAGTGTAATAAATCCAGGGATACAAGGCTAGAGATGTAAGGACTTGATAATACCATGACAATGAGATTTTCATTGGGGCTTCAATTTTCCAAGTCCTGCCGAAGCCCTTGAATTGTGGTAGACGCACGCTTTGGCACGCACTTGGCGCCATCTACCCTCGCGTCTACATAGTCGCCATATGCAAGAATCTGCTGAACCACGTAAGAACAGAGAGCAAGACAGCAAGTTTTAGTGCTCCCTTTATTTCGTGGTGTCGGTAACCCTTTAATCCTGGAGCTCTTCCATTAACCTACGAGCATCTTTGATGTGGTCTCGACAACCCCCCAAAATCCAAACCTCAACTTGAAAGCCCATTGGCATGGAGTGGAGGGTTGTTAAGCGAGCCCAGCAATCCGTACCCCACACACCCACGTGGAAAAGTGTTTTCGTACTCACTTTGCGAACGATTGACTCGTAGTTCTGTGCCATCCAGACCATCCCCTACTTTACCCCCTCAAGCCGAGAGCCTATCGTCTCTCCTTAATCTCTTACTTTTTTCAACTCCTCTTATTTTTATACTAGCATCCCTTACGTCGACCAATGAGGAGGAAAGAAAAAGGTAAAGTGCTATGAATTTCCAGTGAGTTTCTTCGAGATCGTCGCTATGGAAACGTTTAGAGATAAACGTTAGGGTGGAAGGGGGTAAGTAGTTACTGATGGGATAAAGTTCTCAGGCGGATCCGTCAAGATAACGGATGTCTTGATGAAATTTTTTTTTTTTTTTTCAATTTTCATAACGTATCGTGCGCAACCCTTATGCAGTTTGAAACTACCCTTGGAACGATATCAGCTGCGGAATAAAAATACACAGTGTACTGAATATTATTGATGTGGTGCAATGATGAGGGCGAGGAGTGAAAAATGTTGAATATTCTTGTAGAACAGTCAACCTCAATGCTGTCAACGTGTACAAACGACATGGACCAGTGTCTTTCGTTAAAACTTTTCAATTGCGTCTCAAAAGGTCGCCACACGACCCTTAACCTTAACCACTCTAACCCTAGCCTAGAAATACAACGTAGTTCCTTGCCAACTTCCCTGAGTACTCGAACCACACACAAATCGTGAGATTCCTCTACGGGACTGTGGTATGTGCTACTTTAAGGGAACTGAGTATAGGATGATAGTGGGATTGTGTTAACAGTGCCGGTTGTCGCAGCGGAAGTAGCGACATCTGCATTAGTGTCTGTGAATAAAGGATAACGTTGGTACAGAGAAAGAACGCAAGATGAGCAGTGCAAGCCACATTTAAAAAATGTCCAAGGCAAAACGGAATGGATGAGTCAGAATAAATCTACTGTTGATTTTTCTATACCAAAGTAATCCCTTAGAGGGAAGCATTTGAGTATCTATATATTCAGCGACCGGAAGATACATAGTAGACTTGTTTATTTCAATATCCGGTCAGTCAAGTTCAGCCGGTGCATAATAAATGGTAGATTGTAGGTTAGGTTCATTTTATTTGCCGACCGAGTTGGTCAGAGCATAGTTAGTTATACCTTTGGTCGGTCTACCGGGTGTACGTATGTATAGATATATAGGAAAGTGGACATTGTGGAGGTCAAAGGGCAAAAGTGCATCGAGCTAGTGAAGACTGGCGGCGAGAAGGTTGTCTACTGGGCAAAGTGGTCAAAGGGGACAGAAGTTACGAGCATTGATAAATGGGAGAATTCAGAGAAACTAAAGGGACCATAACCAGTTCGAGTTGCTGGTGAATTCGGTTCGAAATCTCATGGGATAATTTATCGTGGATTGGGGAGATGGGGGTGTACGAGGGCGATTATTTTGCGGTATTATTTATTATGATTACCGGGGCCGAACTTACTGGTGGGAGGCAAAGTGGTGAGAAAGCGACGTTGCCGCTTTTATACTCGGAAGACCCGCGGGCGCGTTAAACTGTACTTCTGGGTGCGATGGGGTGCTTCGGCATCGCTGCCAATGGGGTTGATACGTAGACTTCTACTTCTGCACTTACACTTATGCCTAGTATATCTATATACGTATACTTACCCTTTTACATATATCTACTCGACTAACCTTCGCCGTGTTGCTACTGATCGGTAACCACGCACGTTCACGGAAATTGGAAAATACTCAAGAAAGCCCCATTAGTTAGCCAGTACTTTTCAAGATGGCGCTCATACCGCGGCACGATCCACGAGACGTCGAAGCGAGGAAATAAAGATTGTTTAAAATGGAAGAAATAAAAAGAGTCGGTAACGTAGAGTGTCGGTAAATGATTCCATCTGGGGATATAAAATGAACAGCGAGGGTTCGTGTCTTATACGATTCCCTCGTGAAATCATTTCTGAAACTGTATCAATTGTTGTCTCGCACATAAAGTACGAACACGAAATAGTTAAAAAAAGAAAAGAAAGAGACGACAAAACCGTCTATAGAAATTTTTGAAATCTCCGAATAAACTATTAAAAATTTTTTGTACACTGTCCCAAAATACACAATAGACAACAAAAATACAACGCTGTTCAAACTCATACTTGTCATCTATTTCACGATCCTCTTTACATTTAAATACGGTAATTCGAAAATATAATATAAATTAATAAACCACGCGTTACGTCATATCACGAAAACGACATATAGACGTCATTAAAACACTCGTTCCATCCATATGCAGATCATACATATATAACACTTTTTTGCGATTCATTCATGTACACACCTAAAACGAAAACCTTAGATCATACATGATTTGCCGTAATGTTCATCTCACAGACGTTGCCGCAATCTAACGTCCTCTAGTAACAGCTGTGTCGCCAATGAGAGCGCCGGTCCAGATCGTAAGCTAAAGTAATACCAGGGGTCGATTCTTATAGCGATATTCGCCAGATAAGTCGTCGAGTTTAATTTGATGATATCGTATCAAAGCCCTTTGGCTACCCAAGGGTGGTATTAATTGACTAGCTATAATAAGTAACTTCCAAGCATAATATTGAAGGATTACTTGGGAAGGACTTATGCCACTCTAGTCAGGAGGTATTGCTAAAATATTTATCCGAGCAATATAGCAACAATGCAGTAGCACAGTAATAAAGACTTCGAAGTTGCTTCAGGATATTTTCGGTGCAAACAATTGAAAATTATTATAGGTCGTTTTCAATATAAAAAATATTTCTTCCACGTCTCCTTGAAATTTCTATTAAATGAAACGATCGACCGTCGCGCATGAATTTCCATATATTCTTTTCTATTACTTTTGCATGTACCGCAGTATAAACGTAAGACCTGCAGGAGTTACTTTGCAACTATTGCCTCGTATGTACGTGATGTTGGTAATTGCTGTTTGTCTTCTCTTAATTGTTCACACGGAACTGATTATAACTTCACTATTGGTTCATTTAGATGGAAATGCGTGTTGACACTTCGATACAGTAATATCAGCTGCAGGGTACGATACTACGGTGTATAATTATACTTAGTAGTCATAAAAATGTGTAAATACATAATTCCCTATAATATTCGAGTAGAAAACTTACTTAAACGTAAAATAATAGCATTAATCTTGATACTTTTTTTACTGACTATTTCGCCGCGAAATAATTTCTCGTATAAAGAAATTTTTAAATCACCTTAATATAATAACACTTTGAAGGGGATTTTTCTTTTAAAAGAATTTGTAAGGTCGTTAAGGAAACTAATGAATTTTACTGCATCCACCCGAATGCACCAGTATAAGCTCTACGCTCTAGATACGCCAAAGTCTTTTCCCAAAGCTGAAATTATCGGCCTTTTAAAGGTGCATAATGTTGCATTAAGTCTTGGTTAATGTAACAATAACTTCAGTCGCGAAGCCGACTTGCATAATTTCTTTTCCACCCGAGCATAAAGAAGGTATACGAGCAGTCTTTTCTTTTGCTCTTCGTTATAACAATGAATCTTACAGAATCTCAAGAAAAAACAACACTAACGATCGTTTCATTCAAAGATGCAATTATGCACTTGCACTCGCCCCCATTATTTATTACCGTACTTGATGAGCAACGTGCGCATTTCACGTGTAAATTTTCAAATTCTCCGTTGACTATGCATTATGGACATTTTATACGAAATTAATTGCACTTGCATCCCATTATCTTTTTTAATTATCAAAATGCAACCGAAAAGCATATTTCGGAAAATCGGCCAATTTATTTGTGCAAAAAAACATTTTACCATTGTAAAGTAAACAAACAATGGCAGGTACTAATTATGAGTGATGCAATTAGCACTTGACGGACTCTTTAGAAAATACTTGATGAAACAAGTGCCTTTTATACAATTTCATTTCCATGCTAGTTATGGTTGCTGCTTCTCCAGTTATATATTTCTTTGTTAACGCGAGAATATAGAAGGTTGGTTTTGCCGTTGTGGTAACAATGACGCTTCGTTATTAGAGATTGGTGCAATTGCAGTTAGTAGGTACTTTGTTTCCATTATACAAAAGGGTCGTTTTCTATACCTTTATGGGCACGTCTAACGCGTTATTGCATGCTAAAATGTCATTGAAGATGCAGCTGAATTTTTATGCAACTGTTTATTATCGACAGAGCAAATACACGTTTCCGTACGATCCGTAGCAAGCGTGGTATTGTTTTTCCACTTTTAAAATCAACCACAGCGTTTCGCTATTGAAAAGTGCCGTGGGTGCATTAAGCGTCGTTCGCCTCTTCCACATCACGATCGTTATGCACTTTTGGATAACTGCAAGCTCTCACATTAATCAAAGCAAATATACCTTGAATTCAGTTTTTACCTCGGAAAATATCAGTACGAAAAAGCCAGAGGTTGGCAACGTGCATCAAGAGTGCATATTAGTTTAAATTTTTATTTACCCCTAGCTGAACTTGCATTACTCAGTTATCGTGATTTAGGTATGTCGTAAAAAATATTAATTTCAATAGCTAAATTCCGTGTCGTAAAATGCAGTTTAGTAACTTTATTAATTTATTTCTCATTATTAATATCGACATGCAGAAATTTATTGTATCCTGAAACGACCAATCAAATTGCACTGCAACATTCCGAACTGCATTCCTATCGATATCTCATAATTAGACGTTATAAAAGGAAAATGCACTTTATTTTACTGTACAAACTTCTGAGGATGTATAACGCGTGATTTGAATTAACCTTTGACATGATAATTAAAAAAATTTTTAAAAAGGAAAATGCAACGTGACTTCGTCGCAATGAAAATTATTCGTTATTTCAGTGCCTGGATTATGCAGCCCATACCGTAACATATATGCCAAAGCGCAATGCAAAATAGTTGCATGTGCATCCACTTTGACTTTTCGTTAGTTTTTCTTTTGTCACGTTGGTATTTAATAGACAGCTCGTTCTCATCCACTAGACGTCTCTACGAAAATTACAGCGAACGGACTGTATAATTATACACGGCGTAGCTGTAATTACTCGAGTTAGTGTCATTGCGCTTGGTATTCCGTTGTAGTTACTACGTACAGACTATGGAATTTAAAACTGTGCAGTGACCACCTGCCGCAAAGTAATTGCACATTAATGCACTTTGATTTCGTGTGAAAATTCGGACAACTTCTCTACGAACGTAAAGTTGTGTAATTGAATATTCTTTAGTTTTGAAATTGCGTCTATTCCGGTGCATACGATGAAAAGTTTGTGCAGCATCATAACACGGGAGACTGAAGCAATTAATTACGATAAATATTTTTTATTATATTTCATCGTAAGTTATTATAGCAACCAAGAGCGTACCAGTAGTTACGTAGTAGTGGTTTAAGGCACTTTTCTAGTTATGCATTAAAATACATAATTAATTACATTAGTTGAAGTAAGTAATTGCCAAAGTAAATTTTTCTATCAAACAAAAGTTTGCACAGTTTCTACATGCATAAGGAAAAAAAGTGTACACCCCTTTTTGAAAAATGAAGTTCCTTCTCATATATATATATATATAGATTATAATATATAATATAAAATATAACAGTATCGAAGTCTACGGTATTTCGTCTATATTAACGTATAGGCTGCATATTCCTTGCACTCAAATGACGAAGAATTTACATTGTGACGGAATCACGTGGAATTTTACGTTTTTGGAATTTGATAGACTATAGACAATATGCAATACATGTATTTTCTGCATCTGAAATAAAATACAATATAATTATCTGTACGTCCGTGTATCTATAAGATTGAGAGAAGATAAAAAAAAAATAATTTTTCAATAATTTTCTGATTTCTTGAATATTTCTAATCTCGTATGAAATATTCCAATATAACAAACCATAACTTAAGTTTGCCCGACCAAACCTTCTCTGGCGCATTGTGACTTGTAGCGTGGGGAAAGGTTGTTATGTTGGTAGTAACATCGCCACGAGTTAAGGCTACTGTACCTATAATAAGGGTGGCTGTGTCGTAAGGGGGCGCGGAAGATGCTTTGTGAAAGGAAATTGCTGACGGTAACAAAGCGTGTCCCCGTGAATGGTAATCCCTCTGCTTTACATAAAAATATATACTTCCCGGCAGATGACGCCCGACGTCGATTTAGACTGCGACGTCATCTCCGTCCCGTACCCGGAAGTTGTACCCCGCGATAAATGAGAAACCGGAAGGGTTGAAAAGAGAAAGTTGACGACGTCGTGTTTTCCAATTGCGAGCTAGCACGATTCTTACGTGTTTACATTTACTTGGATAGTTAAGTATTCTATATATATATATATATATATATATATACTATAGATCCACTACGTGGACTGAAGTTGGTTCCATCACGTAAATCGAATAAATCGGCTAACTTCAATTAACTTGTTATTACTCAACTATCGGAGAAGTAATGCATGACTGTATGAATTTAGCTTTAAAAACTGTAATACTGTAATTAATTTTTTTAAACACATATCAAAAAGGCACATCGGGTCACTGTAATATTGTAAAAAGAGATTAAAGCAAAAATCTCAAAGGTTACGTAAATCACTAAAATCTTGAATTAACACGAGCAAAAATACAAAAGTTAATGATATACGTGATCCTATCTCGCGTAAATTTATCCACTCTATCCCAGTCGTGCAATATCGAAAGGACTAGAACTATTTACATATATTGCGGAATGTAACAGACTGGACAAAAATATAAAATACAAAGTTGTATCGGATAGGCAGAACGGTAGCATAAGATCAAATGTAATATAAAAATTTTAGGTTATCGAGATAGAACCATAAAGTATATATGAGTTGCTTGTGACGTGTCTAAGGCTCGAAAGATCCCATCGTCCTTGGATTCGTGATAAACGCAATCTCGCTGACCGACATATTCCGAAGAGATTTCTTCAGGCACGCATGTCGATTGGTCTCAGTTACTGAAATTGTTTCGAATTGAACGTCGTGCAGTAATGACGCTTGGTATTTAATATTGGAAATAGCCCTGTTACTTGATGCTGGGATAACCAAACATAAGAGAGAAAGAAGCATGTAATGTCTGATGACTCATAAATGTATTTCAATAATTTAGATACGAAGTTACCTGAGATGGGGGAAAACACGTCTACCGTGTTTTACTATGTTGTACACGTCTACTACTACTACGTTCTGAAGTTTCTAAGCGAAAGGGGCGAACTTAGCCCTGATGGCATCGGCATATTTTCTACCACTGACTTCACGTTGTATATCGGCGGGAAATTCAAATTAAAGTTTCAACTTAGCTTCGCGATACTATTACCGGGCGACAGATATTTGCAAATAAAGCTCTGACGGATGCCGATATCAGTTTATAAAAGAGATATTTTTTTGAATGATAATAGAAAGGGGAATATTGACGAAGGACGAAGGAATATATTTTTTCGTGGTTCTATAAGTAAATATGAAATAAGAAGGAAGTGAGCGCGATGAGGATTGATGTTCGAAAGTCAGTGGATGAAGATAAAGTAAAGTAAAAAATGGTTAAGGGTCGAAAAAAAAAAATTAATTCTACCTCAGGCGACCCGATAACGCAGATCTTTTTTTTTTTCAAATACGTTTTATCAGATCCAGTCAGATTTCTATGAATCAAGTAAAATTTTTGCAGGATGTAGATCAGGTTAGGTCGGCGTAGATTAATCGTGTCGCCAGGAAGAAGGAGAACGGACTTTTATGAAGGAACAGAATCCCTCGGGACAAAGAGGACGTAGGATTGTCTCTCGAGAGAATTTGTGGGTAAAATATGAAATAGGAAAAGATAAAGAAAAAAGTAAAGTCCAAAAACTTCAGGCTTAAATTGTACATTCGTATTGCACGAAATCTCGAAAATATCTTTTCGAAACAATCTCCGTGGTAACTCACGCGAAATATGTTTAACGGGACATTAGGAATTTCGGGGGAGAATGGTGCAGGATGAGGTCAAAGCTGGGGGAGTAAGAGAGAAATAGCTACCCGCGACCTTGAAAAAGTTTAACGTTAAGTAAGCGTCGAGGGCAAACGTCTGAAGTTTACGAACAAGGATGGCAGAGAAAAAAATGAGGAGAATTAAGATAAAAAATACTGTGAAAAATATGATATAATCAACCTGATAAAAGATACCGAATGGATTATTTTAAAAAAAAAAACAAGATAAATAGCAAAGAACATTAAGAAAAACCGCGCACAGAATTTCTTAAGGGATTCGCGTATACGCGTACAACAAATTCTAAAACGCGAATAGTGAAGGAGGTACGAAAAGTATAAAGATAAAGAAGAATGACGAAAAAGATTATTAAAAAATCATCAAAAATTTTGAAAACGGTTAATCATGCTTTAATGTTTTTTCAATGCTACATTCCATGTTAAATTTTTAGATTTTTTTTTCTACGGGTCAACAATATTTATACGAGCCATAAGAATAATTTTGATTAACCCTGTACGCTACGAGATATTTTATCTCGCTTAGTTAGGACCTTGATAAACTCATTAGCAAAAAAAAAAGGTGTCTGGATCCAATAAAGAAAAAGAATTTCAACCCTTAAAGTTTGCATCATATAGTTGAATGAAACGCAAGTATATCAAAGACTGCATTATAATTTCTCAAAACCGTGAAACTATTGCCAGTGTCGTATTACTGGTATAACAGTTGGAACATATGTCGGTAACACACGTGGATCAAGATACGCAAATTCACATGGTATGAGATAGAGCGGAGTATTAAAGGGACCAGGAAGTACATCATAACCTCAAATGTAATATCATAAGTTATAACAATGTAATAATAAATTTTCATGCAAAAGTAGTGCACATATATTTTTACAAGCTGCACTGTTACTCGTGTGACACTTTTATGTGGAATTATTGAGATTCGTACAGTCGGACCAGTTGTCCCACATTTTTTTTTGACAGTTCTCAAACAATGCAATTCTTAGATAATGCCACGTGGCTTCCTTTAAAATTACGTAATGCTAAAGTAGGAAGGTAAAATACGTTTCAGTGCAAATACATGCAAACGCATACTTTGTAACAAGAATTTAATGCAGAACCACGTGTACCTTGCTAGAGGCTTCATTGTTTACGAACTGTCAAAAAAACTCTTTGAAGTCGTGGACCGAGTATTGGTGCGAGTAGCATGCAATTTTACGACGTGTTATAAAAAAGCACGTGTCAAAATGATGCATGCATCACACGTGTTTAAATCGTAATTATTCCTTGCGAATGTGTCGTGTCGTTAATTATGAAACTTGCACTGAATGCGTCCACCTTAATAAATTGTTCGATAAAGATATTGCATTAATTTCCTGTAATTTGTGATTTTTATAATTCGACATTTTAGTTTTCGCAAAAAAAAAAACGCTAGAACAACCAGAGGAGAGATTTTACGTAATGTTTGTCGTCATAATGTATCTTGGAATCTGTCAATCGATAAAGGTGGATTATGACGAGTGGAGCATAAAGGAGACACTGAATTTTCAAATAAACCCTAAATGGAACTGCCTTACCATATTCCTTTGAAAGAGACAAGTGACAGTATTGAAATTCCAAATATTTGTATCAGCTTGCTACAAATAGTACATTCGCAGCAAATGATTTCGCAAAGAGAAAAAATGTTAAAGTCAACTGCTCGGATGAAGTCAAGAGCAATGTACATATATGCGTGTAGTAACTTTTATTTTAATCAACGATAATGAAGTTGATTGAAGCAAATTTCAACCCCGTAGCATAGTTTCAATAAGCTTCATACGATTAAGTCTATTCGACTGCACTACACGTAAATCAAGTGAATTTTATTCAAACAGAAATTGTTGCTTCGATTAGTTCATATGTGCATTGGACGTACCACATGTGCTGTCACTTTGAAGTGGAATCTGATTAGAATGACTACACACAGGGACAGGAAATGCAAATACTTAAAATTGTTCGAAAAATGTATTTCAATATTTTCTTACTCGACTGTACAGGCTTTACTTAACTGAACCGGGTACATTATTCACCACCTGCAACTGTAGGCCTGAATCGATTCAATTAAATTTGAGTCCATTTCATCAAACTTTTTTTCTCAGTGCACCCAACATTAGTAGAAAAAAAAATAATTAAAAAAAAAAAACGAAAAAAGTTAAGCATAGTGAAAGAATCAAAGACGTATAAAAAAAATCTTTCTTGAGGCGAATAGTAATGAAAGAGTAATTATATTCTCGATAAATCCTTATCAAATATTTACCGTGAATTGATGAGGCGAAGTAACTTGGAGAAAGACGATAACCATAGAATTGACCTTTCTTATTTATTAATGGAATGCTTTATCATTATGTAGGGTGCCGAATGGGTGCGAAGGGTGGGGGATGAAATGTAATGAAAAAAGTTCTTTCAGGAAATTCGGAAGAAATGACTCGAGACAAAATGGCGCACTGAAGTGTCGACGGGTAGCCTCGGTGAAAAAACACTGAAGTGCCGGAAGCTAAGGGATGGTGGAAGTCAAGACGGTAAATGAAATACTATAAAAAAAAATGACCAAATACGACTAAGTGATGAGAGTAAGAAATAAGAGGAGGAATAAGAAAAATTTATACAATTTTCTTGCAACATGTACCGCCCTTTTGTCTTTTCCCAGAAATTCAAGGAACGTTGAGTTCCCGTCGTGATGCATCATCCCCTATGTTACTCGACAAACCCCACTGGATTATAAGATCAAGCCTGTCGAGTTCGCAGACCACGATGTCACCTGTCAAAAACCGGTCGACTTCTCAGTCTGGAAAACATTGACAATCAATCCCCCCGCTGTATATTTCCAGCCACTTTCAAATATTCCCAACTATATTCAAATTCCCGCAAATTCAAAGACATTGCGCGATATCCGACAATATTGAAATTCAACGTGCTGTCATTTGCTCGATTAAATTTCACTGTTTCCTAATTCCTTGAAAAAATTTATTTTGTAAAATACACGAAAAAAAAAGGAATTCTCAATTTCGGGCACAAAGTCACGAAACTTGTATGGCAGTGTGAAAACACGTAAGGAGTATCCGTGCCACTGATTCACGACGAATATTAATAGTCGTGCATAACACATAAAATAATATATTTCTGGCTCGTTATAAAAGACTATGATATTACGTAACATGTATAGCGAAGCTGAATGTTATTCCTGGTATAAATATACTTATAACTTTCTGACCAGAATCTTCGAGTCAACAGATCCAGATGAAATCCGTGATTATCCGAAGAAAAATTAATTCCTGAAACCTCATCAGTCAACTTACATCTGGCCGATATAGTCTTGACGAAAGTCCAAACTAATGAAAAATATTTTATTCGAATATTTCAAACTCCAATATGGATTCCCGCCATATGTAAGTCGTTGGTTATTCAAAATGGATCAATCTACTTGTCACTGTAATCAATACTTATACTATTGTATTCTGATAACAGAATTCAAATGTCGAAAATTTTAACGCCATTTTTTTTTTATTACGTCATACCTCATACCTTTTCTCCTCTGGTTCCATTCGCATCGAATGGCAAGTGGCGTGCATGCTGACAATGGGATATCGAACAGAAGTCTCAGACACTTGGTAGCCGTTCTCGAGTGTCTCAAAAATTCTCCACCAATCTCTAGAATTCGCGACAAAGGAAGTTCGATCTGGGTCACCTGCTTGTGTCTCACTATCGCTACGGAAATTCGATTCCCTCCAAGAAGATGAGTCCGGATCGCATTCCTGATATCCTGTCACGTCGAACAAATGAAGAAAGAAGAGTTAACCTCTTAGATCGAATTCGATCATTATTTTCATCAATCAACTTCTGGCGTACTTTTGAAAGATACTGGATAATAACGGTATAAGGATTAATATCGAAAATTAATATCGAGTTTCAAAATAATTGGATAATATTTCGCGAATGAAAATCTTAGGAATTTTCATGCAGGGTCGATTCAATAGCCACGTACTATAATACGATGTACCCATTGATAAATGTGGTATAGTCTAGGGGACTGTTGTACATTGAAATTCATTGGGAAGATGGCCCCTTCGTAATGCATATAACGATTAACGAAATTCTGCTTTTTGCTTATAAATAATTTTATTATTATTCTCATTTATCACTATTGACCGTCTGAGTACAAAGCTGAGTGATCGCGCTTTCCTATATTCACTGACCAAAAGTGCCAGCGAATCGGTCAGCAGAATCGAGCTGGACTGCACGCTCGGAGTTAGTCGACCCGTGTCTTTACTGTTACGGTTTATCGAAATTGTGGTAAACTGAGATAAAGTAATTTTGAAGCTTGCAGATGTACATTTTATAATATTATAAACAAGCGTTACGTAAACTTGGCACTTTTTGATACGAAACAAAAGATGGCATTTTTCTGCTTGGCATTTTTCGACCAAATTTTTTACACAGGCTCGTGGCACTACAAACGGTTAATACGAATTACTGTCGATGGACTAGTAATTTTCATTGGTAATTTGTAGTTTAGAAACTAAATAAGTTAATCGCGCAAAGTTTACTCAGTTGAAATGTAAATTAAAAGTTTTTCTATTGTTAAAAAATTCATGTCGTACAGACGCTGTAACATTCCATTGATAACCAGCCCGATGAAATCAATACTAATAGAGTGGAAGCTCAATTTATCCAATTAAATCGGCAGTGCAATTCATTCGTATGGATTGACTTATCGTAGCCGAATACATGACACTCGAAAATAATATTTAATCCGCGCTTCGCACTCTTTCAAATAATATTGCCACAACATGCAAAACGTGCAAAATATAATTGACAAATGGAATATCTCGCTGAATAATTACGGTCCAGCTTTAATATTCCGTAAGACAACAAAGTATAGACAAAAGACAGTTATACGATTTTGATTAGCATGTATACGAGGCTTTTCGATTTTTCATTGAAACGAGCCATTAATGCAGACCCAAGGGAAAGAAAAATAAAACCGCAATCACGATACGAAGCAGCCCGATGACAAGACCATGGAATATTCACGGAAAGTCTATAAAATATTCATGGACCCGTTATCCTACGGGGAATGGTTTTCGACTCGTTGACAGTTGGCAGCCTTTCATTTCGTAAGAGTGATTTGTCACTGAAATCGATTCGAACCACTTAGTCTCCGAACAGAAAAAAAAAAAAGTCACTAGAATATAATCGACATGAAATACTGGTGGTGTCGGTAGCAATATGCTGTAAATAATCGGATCAAAGTCCCTATGAAATGTGTTCGTAGATATGAACGATACGAAAAATTCCCTAGCACATTTTTTTTCACTTCCTAGGGAAAAAGATGCCCAACTCTAATTTTATTGACCTTATCAACCCTGTCCTGTCCCTAAGATAATACTATCCACTAAAGACTTGGCACAGGAATCTTCCTTCTTCGCTCCCTGGTCCAAAATCTCCTTTTCAACCGAGCCAACCTAGACTAACCCCTTATGGAGTAGTTTCATCCCCTTTTTTTCACAGCCCTTCTGAAGAACTAGCTTCTGGAAACGAGTTGAAAATCTGCACACGTCGGCGTGTCTCGAGGGGTTACGTTAATTGCAGCCCCATTGTACCTATAGGACCCTCTTCTCAAAAGTAACCCTTTGGATCTCGCGCTACCCGAGATACTTCAAGGGACACTCCATATTTTAAGGGTTGAAGACTTCCCCATTAAATAGGCTCAATATGCGGGGAAAATAATCGACCGCAAAACTATTCCCTTCCCATTGATCTTATAAGATCGGTCGGAAGTACAGTATATATCAGCAGTATACTGCCGCCACTACAATACTACCCTCTTGGTGTATTCTTTTTTTGTTATTTTTTTTTTTCAAGTTATTTAACCCTTATATCTTATTCTTCTTCGAAATATCATTGTTATATATATGTATATATATCGATGCGACATATATACTTCTTTGCGCCTTCCAAAGTTTCTACCCCTACCTGAGTTCGTCAGACAGAGCAAATTGGAGGGTTTCCGGCTTCGCGATGATTGTCCAGGCCCACTTAGGGACTTGATCCTCTCACAAATTGCTTAGTAAACATCCAAGTTTTTACGGACATTCCCAAAGGTGGTGTCTTAACAGGATGCTGTTCTGTAGATATACTCGAGAAAGTGATTGAGGCGAGTCTACAAATTGTAAGGGTAGTTTCGTACAGTGGGGATAGACGGGAAAATAGTTGGCCGTGATTCACCAAGATATTACGTGAGTGGGTTTCCTACATTACAAACAGTCCCTAAGGGTAGTTTAGTGGAAAATTGGCGTAATTACGCCACCTTACTTTCCCAATAGTGCAACTGCTACGCCAACCTATCCTTTGTTCGTCGAATACCGCAGCTGCATTCGGTTCCATTCAACTGCAATACGTTGCACCCGGCGCATACAAGACTCGGATATTTATGAATTCAATCGCGATTCGTTTGGGGAAACGTCGACATTGCATTGATCAGCGTAGAAAGGTGGTGAGGGGTTGAGGGTGGAATATCGAGTTTCAGCGGATTGGACGTATAAAAGGGTATCCACAAAAGAAAAATGGTTAAGCTATCTGAAACGGGTGTGCACCGTGCTGCTGAAATTTTGTCGCGAAGAGAAGACAGTTAATTTATTAAGTAATTCCAAAAATTTCGTTTCTAGGGTCAGAAAAATTAAATAAGTTTTTTTTATTTTTCAAAAAAATAATCCTAATTATTCTATAAGATGGAGTATTAGCACTAAAAAACCACAGAAAAACATCCCTCTATTTTCGTACAGTGTAGTCGGGATATAAGCAAAGGTATCCTTATAATATATTCACCTTCGTGAGAGAAGGTATGGAAGACCAAAAGAAAATATAAAAAGTGCAAAAGCTCAGAGGGTGGAGGTGAGTGGCCTGATGGAGTTGCTCCTGTGTTAAGGATTTCAATCAATCCCCGGTAGGCTGACTACACAACCCCTAGTGAAAAACCAAGTCTAAGCTACCCCATTACGCAGCCACCCATTCCGCAAAAGTCGTACCAAGTGAACCCATAGACAACCCCTATGTAACTCACCCTATTGAGTAACGGTCGTCTGAAGTCTTATCAGGTTCTTACGCTTCGCGACGAAACCCCAACGACATCAAATCTCAGACTCGTCACGGTTTTCCCCAAGAAATCGAAAAATAAGTCTAAAAAATCTTTCGCTATTTTTAAAGCAACCCCTCCGTGTCTTTTCTCCTTCTCGCACTGTCTTTGTTAGGTAGCAGCTGTAAGTCCTCTCAGTATTATATACACACGGAAAAACACCACCCCTACCTCCGTAACCCACCGGATTAATGGTCACCCGTAAATCAAGGGTTGGAAAATTTTGCGACTTCAAGAACGATTACTCTTGTGGGCTCTTGTGCGCGAGGGGGTTGTAAAAATTGGCAGGACCAGACTTTTTGCTTCTATCCGCCTGTCTCTAGCAACTATACCACTCAGAGACATATACCACCTCAGACTAACTTTTTCTCAGACCCGAAGAAACGGTATACCATATGGTTACCCCAAAGGCTGATGAGAACCAACCCCTTGAACAGACGTCACTGAGGAATCTCTTCCAATTACCAACGACAGGTACTCGTCAACCCTTAGATAGCGAAAGGAGTTTGGCAAACTCTACACCCTCGGCAAGTACCGACCAACCGTTGACGCGTTTTTATAACTCAAGGCTGTACTTGCATACAATCATTATTCCTGGGATGGCTGGTGACAGCGACAGCGACGGTCATATGTAGGTTGAGGTCCACAATCATCGAATACATATAATATCCAGCCTTGGATACCGAAAGTTACTCACCTGAAAAATAAAGAAAGCACAAAGATATAAATCACGCGTGTTTTACGTCTTTGGGATAAACTTATTTCTTTATTTGTAAAGCCACCCCTATTTCAATTAACATACGATCTGCATTACTAGGTACTTTACTTTACTTTTTTACATTACTTTATGCATTCTCCACGTTCACACGACCTGACTGTATTTTTCAGTTATTCGCACAATTTTTGTTAACGAACAGATGGCGGCTGCGTGGAAAGATTATACCTATATATAGTCTCAACTGTTCCTTGCGCGGCTACCCTGACATCAGAAATTTCTAACCCGCGTACATAACTTCCGGCCAACCTGAAAAAATAATTCCAACCGTGTAAAAATATCTCCTTGATTATTCACCACGTAGCGTTGTCGTACGGGACACTTTTCTTCGCTCCTGAAATACGAATAGCGTTGTAGCAGGTAAAGTCTACCGGGTCGTTAGTGATACTGGTCTGCCTCCACTCGTGACCTCTGACCCTACGGCTCAGCCAAACGTGCATCGGTACAAACTTGAGAAAATACGCCGAGTCACATGGCGAGACTCTGTACGTTACTGCAGGTGGACTTGATACGTATTACGAGCAAATGCAGCTTTCGCGTATTTTCCAGCTATAATTCATTTCAATTGTAAAATGAGTTTCGCGTTAAATTATTTTTTTAACTCCGCATCCAATACGTCTTCGTATACGTTCGATACTGCCGTCGTGTGTATTCTTATTAGAAAATAATGATTTCGGCCAAAACCCTATTTTCCTAGCCTCGGGAAGAGGCTTATTCCTGGACAGTAATTCTAGACTAGTAGAACATCAGCCAATTTGTGCAATTTGCGATGGATGCTGTATACAGGTAATAACGGTCTGCAATATATTACATGTTACATAGAATGATGTACCGTTAAGATACGTGCATGTGTGTATCAACCCATTTAGCCGTTGCGTAACAAAAGACAATCAGATAAATTTGATAATTTCGAATTTACCTAAAAATCTCGTGTTATTACTGAAATTTGTAATATACAAAATAAATGATGGAAGGACAATACTTATCTAGATTGACCAAGGAGCACGTAATTTTACATGCAAAGATACTTTTTCACTATTTCTTGGCTAAGTTATAACAAAAACAAGAGAATGTCCTAGATGCTTTTATTGAATAGAAATTTATAGACTGCTAGTCGTATAAGAAGTCTGGAATATAAATCTCGGGAGTCCGACTGTAGTCGGTGTGTCCGGAGTATCTCAGGCTGGTCTCATTCTCGTCGCATATTTATCATTGAGAAAAATTCAGCTGTACGTACAAGTCTTGTTGTTGAGCAGCATCCCATTCACGTGCAAGATAACCATAATTAATCTAACACTGTTATCTCACTCGTGCTTGGCAAGAAAGGTAATATCAAGATGAAACCGCCATCGCCATCATCAACAAGACGCATTCTAACCTCTACCCTTACTGTAATGTCTTGGATGTTTTCTGTTACTTAAGTGCATCACGTAGAGTGCATCATTATTATTGTGATTATTATTGTAATTATCGTTACTGCAGGAGCAGACGCAGATGCAGGCTGCAAGAAGTGCAAATCGAGTTAGGGATAAGAAAATTTGCCCTGTAATTTTTCACGGTCGAAAGTGCCAAAAATAGGTAAGAGAAAGCAAAGGGTGAAAATTGGCGAGCAAAGACCAGGATGGATTGCGAGGGATGGGAGTACATTGTGTGAGTGTGTGTGTGTAGCCTTTGACCTTTGGGTCAAAGGGGAAAATAAAAAGTGAAAAAAAAAAAAAATGAAAGTGCATCAGAACGAGACGAAATGTGACAAAAGGGTTCGTGTGAAAATCTTTAAGTATGCTCGTTGCACAATTTTACCTTTAAGGAAATAATGAAAATTCGTTTGAAAAATGTCTTGGGAAAATTATGTCGATACTATAAATCGTAATGGCTGTGGTACAGGGGAAATGTGGCTGAGAAGGTAGTTTACCGTAGGTACTTTACCGTGTTATTCACAATGACGTTTCAGACACTTTTTTCCTAGCAGTTAGTATTTTATTATGACTGCTACATAGGGAGAAGGGTTGAAATTATTTAGTATTTTTTTGACATCAATAAAATAACTAGACGGATCCTCCCTTGAGGTTAATTTGCAATTAGCATTATACTCATGCCTCTGTTTTTTCCCAATGCGAAGCGGAACGAACGTCTCGTTACAAGACGCGAAATACGTAAGAGTTTCTGTCTACGGTAAAAACAGCGAGTATCTTTTTTCTCACTGTGACTTTTTCAATCTAGAGGATTTATTTAACCGCCCGAGCTGTAAAGTGTTTAGGGGTTGGACTTTCGAAAGGATTTAAAACTCGCTCAAGAGCGAATGCAAGAATGTGTCACCATTGAAGAATATACGAGGGGTTGAAATTATTTCCAGTATACAGTAACCATAGGTGCGAATAAAAAGATAATATCACATATTAAAAGCGAGAGATTGAGGGGTAGTGGAAGAAGGGAGTAACGATATAACGAAAAATTTTTATTTTCCAAACGATCGCCACCGATTTTCCATCCCTCTTGACAAGCAGAATCCACAGTAAGCTCACACCAGTCCAAGGGTAGAAATGCGAAAGCCCTATCAGGCAGGGCGTAGAGGAGACCCCGTAAAAACGAGGGTGCTGCCGAAACTGTGGCGAAGTCGAAGGCAAAATCCACCCCCGTTTGCCACTGAGGATATATTTTATTCCCGACATTCCTCGCGTTCTAACAAGACACCCCGCTAAAAAATCGTTTCTCACCCTCGTACACACATATCACACGGTGTCCTTTCGCGCGTGTTTCCTCATACATACACAGAGATACAAAAAGCTTCAAGCCTACCAAAGAATCTTGACGAAGAAAGTGAGAGTCTAAAAGCAGCAAGGGTGGATAGGAGCAGTGAGGCACAGAATACATATAAGGCTGGAGGCGAGCGTGAGCAGAAAGGAAGGCCAAAATAAAGCTGGCGATGGTGAAGGCCGGACACGAAATCCCCTAGCAAATTATTCCCGTGTCTTTTCTCGCCTGCAGGAAATGAATTTTCGCGTTCTCGTCAGGACCATACGGAAATCACATTACAGCGTCTTCCTAGTTCCTCTACGTCGTTTTTCATGTATAAACAAATTCTACGACGTCTCAACAACCCACAACCGATTCTTCGCTCACGTTTCTCTCACGCGCATCGAACATCATCATAGGGAATTAAACACGCTGTTGCCTCTAAGAATAAGCGATTCAACGTAGTCCCGTCTAACGCCAGGAAAATTTTCACATTTGTCTCTCGCTTCATACGACTCGAGAAATATTTCCACCAACATTTGTTTCATTGTTTCCAGCTTACAATTAAACCACGGCGCTATCGCTCTATTCAAATGTAGCGGCTTTACAAGCTTACAGATCCTTTGTCTATGTGCTCTCGAGATTTAACACGTATTACGTTGTAGGCGCAATTGACTGAGTGTTGACTTTTGCAAATTAATAACAATGAATTTCGTTCGAACTGCATTAAGTATCTATTGAAAGGACCAGTGCAGTCTCGATTGTACGTATCAGTTGGTACGTATCGATACGTGAAAGTATTATCAGTCACTTTCATAGAAAAGATTAATCGGTTCTACTTTTCACGTAGCATAGTCGATTGCTTTCCTGACTTTTTTTTTCATTCGTTTTTTGTCCGCTATTCTATACCCTGTATATTTTTAATTCTTTTTCAACCCCCCCACCCACCCTCTCCCCATCTGCTCTAATTGCTCACACAATTAATCACCGACTGGGTAAAATCGATCGACGCTAATTTATTCGCCCACCGTAGAAGGCCTAATGCAACTTTCATGGGCGATATATATTTTTCCTGCGTATGCAACTGCGCGTGGATGCGTTCAGAGGCTTTGAGAAAGGATGACGTAACGGTAACGTATAAGAGAGAAAGAGAGAGAGAGAACCTTTAATTGAATATCTTTTGAACGAGAAGTCTCAATTAACGCCATTAGACTGCGTTTATTAATTGCGAATTAATTGGATGCTACGTACTTTTCTTGTATTTTAGAAAAATTTACAAAGTTGAATAATTATTCGATTATTGTCGATACTCGAACGAGAGTCAAGATCTTTAAGAATATACGACATAAATAACACGTAAAATTCAACCGTACGTGTCAAACGCACATGTGACAGGTCGGTCGTGACTTTAGTTTTTATCATAAGGGAAGACTTATTATTTGAGAATAAAACGGGACTTTCAAAGGATTTAAACTACATTCCGGAGTCAACTGTCAAGTACTTAATAAAAAGTCTTTATGGTCGCCGACCTATGAAATATCTAATTACTAATAAAACTTGGCGTATATTACGCAATAAACTGCCGAGTCGTTAATGTCACTAACTACTTACCTCCCTTTCGCTCCACTTACGAGGACACGTGAGCGGATGAAAAAACGTGGAAATGAAAATTAGAAAAAGAAAAGCTGACAAAAAATCCTTAACCGATACATTACAATAGTAATAACATTCGGCCAGAAACTCGAGACAAATTCACGGCAAACCCACTGTATTACGATAACGGCTGTGATCCATTTATTTGATTATCAATGTGTCAAGTATAGCAGATACTATATGATATAAGTATCACATCACTCGTAATTCGCATCCCACTGGCTTCCCAGTATCTCTGATACTTGATAACGATACTGTCAGAATCATAAACCATGCAGCGGAGCCACAATGTTCTTGAACGATACTATCAGTATCTATCACTTTGGCAGACGTATTAATGACGCGAAAGACATAAAAACTATATTTTACAATATTGATAAAAGTTAAGGAAAGCAAAGAAAATATGTCAGGCGCGTGATGAAACCCAAGTGATTACATAAAAAGTCGTAAAAATTATTTTTCAATTCAAATCAATTGCCAGATATTCGATTACATCCATACGGGAGAAAACAATACCGCACTGTGTGTCAGAGGTGATCGTTTCACGAGTGAAGCGCGATTTGTTTTTCGGCAGCAAATACGTCGCGTGAAGTTTGCACTGCGGATTACAGACTTGATGGTTTTGCATTATGAGGTATGCTGGGAAATGAGGATTGAGAAAAGGTTAATTTTTCCTTAATCAAGAAATTGTTTAATGTACGTCAATAAATGTCACTATGACGTGTTAGGAGGATTTTTCAGAGCAACGACTGTTGCCACCTTATTAATAATTGGTAGCAATAATATGTGCTGATTGTAATAGTAAGAGCAGTACTAGTAGTCATAGTGTAATAATTGGCAGACAACGTATACACGTATGACATATATTAGATAATGTTTAAATTGTCAATAATTGATACTGATTGACCGATCATCCATGTTAGGCGGTTAGTCGATATCATATTTCGTGAATCGACATACCACGAGGAGATGACAGTATCACTTTACAACAGTGGGATAAAGGTATTTCAGATCGCTGATAAGAATTCGAGATAACAGAAAATTTAACGATAGTTGCATTGTCTGCTATAATATTAATCACCGCCACTCGTGTTATCATTTCCAAGAAGTTTTTTGCTTTGATAATAACTAACAGTCAGATATCAGAAATAAGATACTCGATTAAATATCAGCTGGTCCAGCAAAAGCTACGTACACAAGGTGCGTTATTTATAAGATGATCATTTTGAGCCGTACCACTCGTTATATACGAGGGAAAAAAAAAATATTTTTTACCCAAGAAGAAGTCTTAGGAGGTTCGGAAAAAGGTTTTAAGAAAAAGAGAGACGAGATGCGAAGCAAAAATTCTACTCGTACAAGAACCACCGCACGATGCACGCAGCCACAGAGTCTACGAGGAATTTGCGAGACAATCGATTTTCCCCGCAAGTCCCAGGGATTTATCGGGATGTCCGACGCGTCGTAGAGCTCGTTCGCTGTTTCCCGTGCACGGGTCCATTTTCTCAAGAAAGACGTAAAAATGTCAGAGATACGCTTGAGTGTACCGATGGCCCACAGTCGTAAATCAGAGAAGCGTAGGTACGCGTAAAAAAAAAAGCAACCCTTAAAAAACTAAGAATAACAGAATTGGCAATTGTCAAGAAAAGATATAAGTAACGTCTCGAGCAAATAAACGATACCCATTGTAAGTCAAAGGTGAGCAAAAGATAAATGAAAAAAAAAAAAAAAAAAAAAAAAAAGAAAATGCAAAAAAATAACGTCGAGCCACGTCCAACGACATTTGTGCACGAACGTAAAGATTTTACTCTTGATATAATTTCCGTCCTTTTGCCTCGCTCGCCTTTGCCTGCCCTCCTAGGGACATTTATTTTTTCTCCATCGCCGCTCCGCCACTTTCGCGAAAGACAAATGATACCCCTCCCTCCCCGCGCCCTACGTCTGTTAAGAAGGCGAGAAAATATCCAGCGAAAAATTTTCTGCGTTTCTCGCGTTCCATTCGCGTTCGCATTGCTAAACGCTCTGCCGTTTATACCCCGGTCGTCCGGAGGGCTTGTCCTCCCTATAGCAAAAGGTTATATCATCCCTTGTAGGTCTTTCGCCCGTTCAACAGGAACGTTTCGAAGCGCACGGACGTCTTTTCGACGTAACGAAGGTTGCCTATCCAACGGAATAAATAAAAGCAATTCCCGTAGGACCATCACCCCCACCACCTATCGCCCACCACCCACCCCTCACCGCCAATACACTTTCTACAGTCGGCCAGGTCAGCCATCCGAATGCCAGCAGCAGAAGATAATGGTTCGTATTCAATTGCGTTAGTGACGGTTCAAAGCTCAGGAATCGACTGGAGCAAGAGTCGACCTTAGGACCAGGTCTGTGAAAACTGAGCCCCATTTTCCACAGCACACAATTCCTCTCGCACTGACTCTTCTGCGATAACAAACAGGCAGGCAAACTTGCGTCTGTCTCCCTTCGCGATAATTGCGATTTGTCAATGTTATCTGAAGGGTGGGTTAATTACAGTACAATTTCCTCTGCGACAAACATCTACTCGATCAGATCAAGTGCGCTGTTTGTACGCTTAATTACGATCAATTATCTCCTACGATATTTCATAATCAACAATATCGTTCACGTAATCATACTGGGCAGCGGAGATGATCAATTGCTCTTATCTCCAATGTCACTCGCTTGGTCGCTTCTGAGTGACGCGTGAATTTCACGAAAAAAATTCTTCCGTTCATCTTCATCTTGTGAACGTCAGATGCGGATATCACGCGTAAAGAAATACACGACTGACCAAGGATCTGACGGAATTCTTGAATGACATTAAGGAAACTATCGAACTTGATATTGGAAGGTTTGAGTATTATGAATTTTGAGTCCTTCGAACTGAATATTCGCAATTGTATTATTGAACTTAAGACGAATTACGCAAGGTACTTATAATTATATTATATTCCTGGTACGACGGTCAGTGAGGAAAACTAAAAGTCCCTTCAAAGTTACTGGAAGCTCGCATGGTAAAGTTGGTGTAAGTCTACTTGGTACAATCGTCAATTTTTACGATTTCTAACGAAAGACAACGCATGGGTGCAAGTCAATAGGTATTACCTAATATTAGGTTAGCCAAAAAGTCATTGCGTTTTCTGTTATGTAAATGCATGTCCATCTATTAGATGAAAAATACAATGACTTTTTGGCCAACCCAATAGCGACTAACCACTCGTGATATCGATTCCAGTGTCAACGTGCATAAAAGAACTTACGGAGACCAAGATTGTCTTTGGATAATAATATGTTTTTTTTAATTTGAAACCAAATCCAATTTTTCTTCTGTCCGCGATAAAATTAATTAGAACTATTTCCTGAATTCTTATAACATTTATTATCCTTTCCTTGTCGAATTGCATGAGAAAATTAGAGAAAATGCAAAATTTACCAGTGCATCTAACGAGTGTACTCGTGATCGAAAAAGTCATGAAAAACTGGAAAAAAACTCCGTTGCCTTTGTTATTCTCATTTTACTCGTTTCTCATATTTATAATATTTCTCGATTTATCTTTTTCCCTAGCTTCTCCTTGTCTTGTAACGTTTAAACATTTTTCGCTAGCCAATACAATCGATACTGCGTTTAGCATTCACTGAACGAATGATTGCGTCACGCACGTGTAGCTTGGATAGATCCTTCGGATATTGCTAGTATTTTTTTTTTTACTTCCATTGGCCTTCCTTTCTTCCGAATGGTCTAGCATGATTTCATCCCGGAATATCAGGATACGTTCTCGTTATTTTCTTCATGGCTCCGATGCTTTATTTTCTCTCGGAAACCCTATGGGAAAACAAGCGTATATGTGGTTCGAGGGACAGAGATGCTGCAAACGATCCTTGTTTGACTCTAGCAATATCATTGCTTTGAAATATTTTCTTATGGACCAAATGACTATATTACGTGCCTGACGTTCACAATGAAATAAAATATTTTCTTAGGTGCAAAAAATAATTTAATTACTAATAATATTCATGGGAAATTCATCTCTGACCTTTCGACCCTTTAATTCACTGGGTCGCTCGATTATTGAATGCGGAAATTGAAGATACGCATTCCGGCGTGCTTCCTGAAATTTATCTAGGGGAAACAATTCGATACGGATAAGTGATTCCATTTATTTTATAGATTTCTAATACATTTGTTTTCGTGACTGATTGGACGTTACTTAACATTTGCTCCAGGTGATGAATCATTGAAATTATAGATTTACTCAATTACGAATATCTGGCACTAACGCGTTAATTGAATGTCACTAGATAAATGTCACTAAAATCAAAGCGGCTGATTTTCATGTTTATCGCAGCACGAGATGTGCCATATGGTTTACTGCAGGAAGATATATCGTAATAGAATCGACGTTGACCAGACTGATCTCCACTCTGGCATGTAGCATTATCGGTCGTAGCACTCGAGTGGGACTTAATTAATTGGCATCAACTCCCTCGACTAACCGTAACCTGTACATTTGTACGCCACGAGAGACGTTTCAGTAATATCGGAATGACATCTGTCGTGTCATAGCTGAACTAACCCTAGGCAAATTTACATGTAGAAATGGTATATGAAAAATTCCCGTAATAATATCATTGACCGAAATTCAAGATCAATGTGATCGTTAAGCACTTATTCTAAAAAGCTTTCGTATAACGTGATAATCAAAAACATATCTAAGATATCGTACGGGAAAAATAAACCGGCACAGGCAATGTTATCGCCGTATCCGGCGGAAATGACTGCGCGCGAAATTCGACCAAAGATCAAAGGTGCATCTTGAAAGGAAATCCGAATCTGTTTCACGTTTACGCGAAACAAGGAAACAGCTGTAGGGTGTTATTGATGTGAAAGAAAAAAACCATCGAAAAAAAGGAAGAACGAGAGAACATCAAAGATCAAAATTTGCCAGTTTCCAAAGGTATAAATGCCGTGTGATTTTGCGCTTTCCGTTTTTTCATTGCACACCCTGCGTTGTAGCCTAGGGACTGTTTCTCTGTACAATGCAGACAAAGTGCAATGGGGAATGGTGTATAGAGCGACTGACAGCAGATAGCAATCCTGGAAAATTGTTCGAGTATAGGTGAAGCACACGTGGCTGAAAGAGCTTTTGAGAATTCAGGAAAAGATTGCGTGATGAGAAATTCCACAAAAACTCGAACGAGGAGTATGACTCGTTGTAGAATATTAAAGAATTACGTAAAATTTTGTCCACCCTTAATTTTGCGGATAAACGTTCGATAAAATTATAAAAGATTTTTGGATAGCAGTTAAAATTTTTTTTACTTTGCCAAAATAAAAAAAATGGTCTTAACTACGAGAAACAAGATGCTTAAGAGAATATAAAAATAAATGAAGGAAACGAGCACAAGATACTGCCGTACAATAGGGATATCCAAGTACGGTAGTTACGTTTGGAGATACGTACAAGTGCACGCAGAGAATGCACAAGGTCTGTGCCAGAAAGGGGAGTTTTATCTAGAGAAAATGGCCACGAGGTAAATCGAAGCGCATGGAAATCTATGCATAACAATTGCTCGTACAAATTCCGAACGGGCAACGCGGTAAAGAGAAAATACAAGCGACTGCCCTCAATTTTCTGTCAGGCCATAGTAGTAACCGACCTCTATCCCTTTTTGTGTCTATTACAATTCTATTCTAGCGATTGTATCCATTTCACACATTGGTACATATATAGTCGGTTCGCGAATTCCACGTGCTCTTTGACAGTTCGCAAACAATGGAATCCTCAGCAATGACACGTGGTTTTTCACTAATGTATAAATGTATATTAAAATTTAGCAACTCGTAGAATCATTATCATAGTCCAACTGGAACTTATCTAGTAACTTTTCTTAGTACCTCAACTAGTCCTAATAAAATTCCACACTGAAATTTTCAATTATCTCGACCACGGTCTACCGCATATATTTCAATAGAAATTAAGCGATGGACCGATAAAGAAGATTTCTGCACCCTATGAAAACTTTTTTTTATAGAATATCGATAACCCTGTCACAATCTCAAACCTTTCTCCTCATTCGCGCCAGCCCTGTTTCATCATACTTTCCTTTCTTCATTTTCTATCTTTTAACTTATCTGACCTCTCTAAGCTCGATCTCAGCCAGTCTACGTTGTCTTCCGCAAGAACTCACTTAAGCTACTTAAATAGAAGCAGGCTGACCAACGGATCCCGACAGCTAATATACAGGTTAGTCCGATAGCTCCCTAGGGACTTTACTCCAAGAAAGAATCAACAGGATTGGCAGGAATGATCCCACCGAGTTGACTTAACCAGGATTTTGATAAGGGTCCTACTTCCGCACACCCACCCTTCTGTCTTCTTTTGGAAATATTGTTTTCTCCCCTAATACTTTTTCACTTTCATTTTTCCCCTAGGAGTTTCAAACTGCCTTGGATAACGGGGTGATCCCCCTGATGGTATATCATTATCTATATACCCAAACTTTCACAGGGGGTAGACACTAGCCTTAACACATCTAATCGCAAAGTTCTAGTGACTTTTTTCAAACCAGCTACTATAAACCCAACTGTCAAGGTTTATTCGAATACAGTCGTCATTAATTTTATACGCTCAACTACGATATTCAAGATAAAAGAATCTCCTATCTGACATTATCAAGATTTTCCTAATCATTTTTATTTTCATTTTCACATTCAATTGGCTCGTACGACGTGTATTGTACGGATACGTGTTGTCCTTACTTAATAAGACCATCTTTCTCGATAGACTCCGTTAATGAAAAATACGTAAGTAAAGCGACTACGAAACGTACGAAGATTCCAAATCGATACATCGATTCCAACCGATGACCAATTAGGTGTTTCGTTAAAACCAGAGTAATTAAAAGATTGACGGGCAATCTTAGCGCTTATCGGAATAATTTATAACGTGAAATTCAAAAACGTGTGTCGCTCATAAAATTTCTTCGAGATCATATCGGCCGATGCTTAGCTAAGCAATAAAATAGTAACGTCATATATAGATTTGAAAAACAGCAATAATTAACGACGTCAAAATACATAAAAAAAAAAAAACCGAACAAAAAAAAGGTATGGAAGCCATAAAACTGAAACGAACGAATCAGAAAATCAATCCTTTAGTTCGTTTCAAACGAATACAATTTTATTTCGTGCTTTTCATGAGACTTTTAGAAACCCTTTCTACCAATACATCCAACAGGACCCAATTCTCTATCCTTTTGTTAGCAGGATTTTCAATGTTTCACACGAGAGGGAGTAGGTGGGGTGGCGGCTACACACACACACCAAAGAGCGTATTGATTAACCTTTAAAAGATAGAAATCGATTTTTCGGCTCTACATTGGTCTTTTATTTTTCACGCAATCTCACTTTCCCATTTGTATCAAAGTCCTAAGTAAAAAACTGTAAACCTCGTTAAAAAAAGCCGCTCGTCCTCTACGGTAAAAAAATATCATATGTTCTTATAAGAAAGTGGGACATAAACTTGTAGGAGTTAAAACAATTTTTAGCAGGATACTGAGCAAAATTCAAACGGACTAACACTTATATACATATATATATATATATATATAGCATATACAACAACTCAAACGTACAAGCTGAAGTTAGCCCGTGATTCATAAATCGCAAGTTCGAATCCCAATCCCACCACTGCAAACGGATAGTAACGAAGAACCACGAGCACGTGAGCGCCCATCTCTTGTACATTTCTTTTTAATTATACAATTACGTAGATTGTAATATCGATCCTTATAAATGAGCATTAACAACATTTATATGAGAATAATATAACGTTACCATCCACCGGTACGATATCGATGAACAGTCACATGAGTCACTTGAATACTACACGCCGAATGACTGTAGCAATGCTATTAAATTTCCTGGCACTTCATCAACGCGATATGTTTAACCACGTAGATCAACGCTGAAAACGCTGTGAGAACTTCTATGGAGAGCGAGGCAGTGTTAAATGGCTATGATTTTTGACATTGCATTGGTCTAATAGGAGTCCGGACAGACGCTGGACATATAAAAAAAATGTGTATCCAGGTCATACATATAACTGAACTTGCCTGACCAAATTCTCAAGATTAAACAGTCATTGCACAAAAACGTGGAAAACAGGTATGAAGTTTGATGCGATTTGAAATCATTGCATTTTTGGTCACTATGCATGGTTTCGTCGACTAACCCGTCGATAACGTAGACGTCCTCGCACATCAGATGCCAACCCTTCAATTTTGCACGCATCTCTCCAGTGTGAAAGCACCTAAATGTAGTCAAGAGAATCAAGGAGGTGTTCGGTAGAATCAGGATCGATCTCATGAGACTTCCTACTCACACCATCAAACAGACCCACGTATACCAGCACCTATGGCTCATGTACTTGTATGGGGTATAGACATTTTTTATCTTGTCCAAAGTGCCGCGTTCGCCAGAATATCGACCTGCCGATAAATAGCTTGTAAAACGAGCCACTTCGGTCCCGACCATGTTTCCCACCGATAAAAAAATAATCACAAAGGAAGTTCAAGGCAGCAGGGGATTCCTCGTGAATGTAATTTACCACGCGAGAAAATTGGCATTGTTATAAGAAAAAAAAAAAAAAAAAAAAAAACCGCACAAGAATTACCCCCAAGTACGCATCCCCTAAGTCTATATACTTAGCAAGGGCTAAAAATCAAGGAAAATCTGTCGAACCGAGTAAAAGGAACAGAAACTGATAAGGATTTTAATTGGTATCAGAATCTTCAGTATTCGCCTAGAACGTTTGACGCGGTGTGATAAAACGAGAGCATATTTTACAATGGTCAGGAAGTGAGTTGAGAAATTGGGAGGAAAAGGTCGTCGACTGAACTTGTGTCGTTCACTGAGAAACGGGTTAGGGATAGAAAGTTAAATGAGCTAACCTCATTGCGTTCGTACGTATTATATCTGCGAATACTATTTAGTCTATATACGCGTATGGATACGTGAGTACAGGTACAGTGGCGCCTACCTAAAACCCTTGGAGCATGTCCACTCAACATCACGGTTCTGTACACTCCAATTCCCTTTTACTCAGCATTTCTCCACTCTCGCCAATCTCTCGCATTCTGGCACACTGTACCCTTACAGTCCTGCCAGAACACTACGTCGTGCTTTTCCACTCTCGTCTCTTCTCACTCTCTCCTTTATCTCTAGCTACTCCAAACCTCACCGTGTCCTGTTCTCTCGCAAGCCAGGACTTTCCCGATACCACGAAACTGGAACGTGTAAAATGCCCGTCGGACCCTTGCAAAGCCAAAGTGGTTGCGTCCGTGTACAGAGCGGACAAGTGCATTTGTGATCGACAAGCTACGTGCTTATTCTCCAAGGGATGAAAAGTCCCCTCAAACAAGAAGCCTTTGGGTGCAATAATATTAGGGGTGCTGAAAGTGGATATTTGTAAACGATAATTGGCTTAGCCATTTGTTCATTGAGTTAACTAATTACTCTGTGTGTATAATCGTTATTGTTGCTTTATCGTTACGATGTCTTCGCGAAGTGACGTAACTTTCGGAAATTTCGGTTGGAATCGCTTGGAAAATTTTCTCATCATTTTCACGAACTGCGCTTACCCTACCGTTAACCTTATGAAAGTTCGTTGTAATTTAACTGGGGTATATGGAAATACGTAGGGGGTATATGTCAGTTCTCATGGAGGACCTTACAGCGTGCTGTTAAAGGTTCCCTAGAGTTTGCCACTCTTGTCAGTATGTAGGTATCTAGGAATGAACCCCGACCTAGGTACCACTTTAATCAAGCGCCGCGCTACTCTCGCGACAAAACGGAAGTAAAACCCAGTACGTGGAAGAATTTCCGGTTTCTGCCAATGGGAGAGAGTAGACTAGTATCTGGGGTTTGTTCGACGAAATACGAGCTGAAAGTTCATCCCCGTCAAAGGACGTTTCATAGAGCCAGAAAATATACAATGACCTATTCTCGTATCCATATATTACATACGATTACGTCTCCATTGAGAATTCATAGGAACATTTGTCTTGGAATAGAGAGAAAATAAAATTTTGAATTAATCACAAATTTGTTCTCTATCTATTTTTTAAAAGCAATTAAAGTCGCTATACCATTATAAGAATAATTGGAAAAAAAAATTTTTTTTAACGACCACGACTAATTTTGAAAATTTTCGGTGAATTAGAAAGAACGAGTAACGTGAGAATAGAGCAACGTATTAAAGCCAATAGTGTCAGTCAGATTTTAGTGGTTTAGGTTTCAATGATAATGTCCAAATAAGAACCGATTAATAGGAGAAGACGTAATTGAATCGAGAAGAACAAGAGAAAGAAAAGAGTAGCGTCCGACACTGAGAAACAAAGGAGTGAAAGAAAAAAAAAAAGAAAGACCACAGCGGGGAAAAAACTTACGGCCAACAATGTATCGGCTGTAAGTCTCCCGTGGCGCCATCCTCGTTAAACGGTTATTGGCCGAACTTTTCTCGTACAATTTCGTACCGACAAATCGCACGGAAATGATTTAATTATGCTTGTTAGTCGCGTGCACCGCACAAAAAAGGAACCCAACGGGCGTTTGGGGATTGAAAAATGCTTAGTGGTAGAGCAGAGAATGGGTTTTGTGTAAAGCTACGTATAGTAGTGAAAAATGGAGAGAGAACTTTTCAAATTTATTGGAGACTGCAGATAGCGCGATTCTCCTTTTACTCCATGTACATCGTGAAAAAGTGCCGCAACGTGAACCTCGGAAAACGAGCAGATTACTAATAACGAAAAAGATACTGTACAGGGGAGACATTGACGGTACAAGATTTCAACATCGAGTCATGACGTCATGAAAGATCATTAACGTAAAGAGTTTACTCAACAAATCAATGTGTCAGTCTGAAAGCATATTACTATTTTACTATACTATTTCTGTCTCTGTCCCACTCATGTAATTTGCATAGGCAAACTCAGTCGGTAAGTCCAGGCATTAACGGTTGACCAAGTATATATGCCAATAGACCCTTGTATTAATATTGCACGCATATGCAACAATGAAAACACGTACCCGTAGGCCTGTATTACAACTACATATCTTTCGAACAAAAGCTATAGTCGATTCGCGATTTCATCGTATTTTCTTTTGACACTTTACAAACTATGCAATGCTTAAGCCGCGTACACACCTGAATAACGTAACCACGTAACGTGACTGTGTGACGGTACTCAAGGAATACATACTCGCGGAGTTACGTTATGCGGTTATGTTACTGTGTATTGCAAGTGTTTACATGACTTTAGCAAATAACACGTGGCTTTCCATAAAGCTATGTGAAAACGTTAAAATAGAAGAATAAAATATATTTTCCTACAAATCCAGGCACGTGTATACATTGTGACAAACGCTTTATTCAAGGCCACCTGCAACTTGCTTGAACTACATTGTTTTTGATATCTCAAAAAAAAAAAAATCAGATTGAACTCGTGAACCGACCATAACAAGAATCACAAGGTGTAAATTTAAATGCTAACAGTGATGATTCACTAAGTGCGAATGCCTGTTTAGTTTTGAAAATGTGTATAATTTAAAGATTTACGAATATGGAAAACTCCTGGAAATCTCAAAAATAAATCTAGTCCCATTTATAAACTCGCGGTCAACACACGTCTGCGTGCGGAAGTTAAAAAAAATGAAAGGGTCAATAAAGACGCCACGACCCCAAGACGGAAATCGCTGTTGGACCCAGCAGGGTGCAAGCTCACGTGTTATTACTGAAAAGTTGCTCTCGAAAAATCCCCTGTCGCCGCGTACAGAAAACCCAGAGGGTGATAAAAAGTGGACGGCGAAAGTAAGCGGGGAGGAGTAAAACGAGGAGCACAGAACGGTAGGAATGGAGGGGCAAGTATTCAACGTACATAAAATAGCCCGGTTGTGTAACGAGGGGAGTCGGGGCGAGACGGATGGGTTCTGCTTTTTTTGGCTAGCAACAATTTAACGTTTTCAGGACGGCCAGAGGGGGGACAGTAGCTGAGACCTCTGAGGGATGAGAACGCAGCGGGCGGAAAGGGTGAGTACGGGTAGGCAGGGTATAACACGGCTGGAATGTTTAATTTTTACGATGAAAATCCACTTTCACGTTGACGTCGATACAAAAGTGTCGAGGGTGGGATTTTTTTTTGCTCCGTTAACGACGGCGACTGAAAATTGTCGTCCGACGAAAATATCCTGTAGAAGATACGTGGGGGTCGAAGAAGAAGGCGAAAGATCAAGAAGTGTCTCAAGACTTATGGATATAGACGGGATAATTTTCCTTGCCTCTTAAACCTCCATTCTGCATAATAATGGAAATAAGAGAGAAACGGATAACGAGTGTCTGGAATTCTTTAAAGTCAGCCGTTATAACGACATCGTAACTGTCGGCCGTCGTGACGAGAAATTTTCAACATACCATAACCTCAAAACGTTATTTCGATGTAGGTTAGTAACGAGTCAAGAGTAACAGAGAAGGGATGAGGTGACAGTTGCGCGAGAGAGAAAAATTCGCTCTCACGAGAAAAGCACAGCTTGATGTGGGTTTCGGTTGGCTTTGTTATGATCGCAAGGCAACGGAATTGACTGGAAGTTATATTTGACACTCGACGGCTGGGCGAGTGGCTTATAAAATTTTACGAGTGAACCTGGGCTAACTGTGTGCAGCGATAACAACCCATGGATTGAAAGGCGTACATATAAAGGTGTATAAGATAATATAAATAAAATATTGATACGCTTTAACATAATTGGCCGTATACGATTCTGACATCAAAAATATAATATATGACGAATTTGCGTAATTCTTGAATACCAAATCACAGTATAAATATGTATGTCGATCCTTATACATTCACTCGTAAAATGATTTTCAAACGACCAGTTGACATTTGGTACAGTATTTCGGTACAAATGATATGCAGACAGTGTATAAATTAAAATTGACATGCGAGTTATACATTTTTTTAATGATTTAATATAGCATATATTTAGATTCTACATTACGAAATTATAGGACTGAATGTAACCAACTGACGTTCAGTTATAATATTCACGTTCAGTGCCTGCGCTACCTGCACTCCCACGGTCAGGGATCGTGTCCTGGCGATCAATGAACCCACACCGGAGTCTCAAGCGATCTTGCCGTGGCCTCAATAATGCATAGGTGCACTGCAATACCTGCGTCCACAGTAGACTGCGCCAGTAAATCATAAGTAAATTGGCAGAACCATACAAATAAACGAATAGGTGACGTGAATGTAGATCGATGTCACTTCTAATAGAGTTTTAAGCCATTCGTGAGCTTAATGACGTCACCACGAAATAACCCGAGCAATAATACCATGTGTTCAGAAGACTTAAAGAAACAAGACTGTACGTACAAATAAGAAAAATGTCGCATTAATGAATAGGACGATCAGTCAATTTCCGTAGTTTCATTCAATTGCACAAGAGCGTAGTAAAAAACAGTAACAGTAGCACTTAATGACCTTGGTGAAAGATTAAATACGAATGATCCAAAAAATAAAAGAAATATAGACAATCAGAAGAAAACAAGAATAACATTGTACTCCCATAGAGTCACTGTCAGAAATACCGAGCAGTATTGATTTGACATAAGACTGATGAATGATCACGTATTCGATCGCAGTTATGACGAACGTACTATAGGTATACTTAAAGCTACAATAGAAATCGAATTAAGAGAGAACCGATGAAGCCAAACGTGGTCGACGACTCAAGCAGAAAGTGACAGTAAGGGAAAGTAAAGGAATACCTGACTAGAGTCAGCAATTTCAATGCCATTCGCCATTTTGATTCACAAGGAGGCCGGAACGGATGAATAAACAAAAATACTTCACTGTCACAGGAACTTCCGGCCGTATAATAATTATGACACTTAACGATATCAAGACTCTATATGAAGTTTCATATTAAGCGAAAACGAAAGTTCCGTTTACACTGTGACGACGCGAACCGTGCATAGACACTGAAGTTTCACACGGAGCGACACGACGAGCTGGCTCCGACCGTATGGTCGAGTAAGAACTGGCCATGCAACTTGTACTACCGTACGGCTTTAGACTTGACTTTGACTTATCTTACGCCCCACTCGATATTCACAGTCTCCCACTACTAGGATTTCTCACTTGATTTGAGTCTGGTTCACTTCGGGACCTACTGGCACATTGATTCACTGATGTTGGATGATCGCGTTTCTTAAACCTGAAGACGCAGGCTACATTTGAATTACACGTACATAATTGTTCCCTTGCCGTAGGGTTAATCTCGTCTAGTGACACTGAGTACCAATATCGATGTATTACACAATATTTGGTATGATAAATAAAATGCGCATTCCTTTAGGTACGACAGTGAATATTGTGTATTGAAAAATGAATAGAATTTTCATGGTACGAAAATTGCAGAAATTTCTTATGGGATTCTGAGACGATTTTGAATGTTTTTAAATCCTTCTTGTTTCCCTGTAGAATCTGTTGGTAAGGATCCATTGGAGGCTTTGTGACGTTGCTGAGGATTATTAGATATTTAGATATTGATGTTTTCTGAATTAATAGTATAATTATTTTATTATTGAATTTCAGACTTAGAGCCGGTTTTGCCATCTGATAATACATCAGCATAATGCACAGTAATCCTTCCTGATGGTGAATTATATATATATATATATTGTGAATGGCTGTTCATTAGTATTTTATGTCTCGAGTTCTATCACGATTCTATGCATTGCCGTGCTAAAGTATCGCGTTTCGCTAAAGTCAATTGTAATGAGATTACGAGGGCATTGATCAGTTTATAAAACTCGATTATAAAGAAAAACAAAGAAAAGAGGACAGAAACGATTACTGGTCAGGATGACAATGAAACCAAATTAGCACAGTAAACGCGGCGACACATGGCGTCAAATCGTAACAATTGCCTAGAGGACAGTAGTCGTCATCTACTACGAGCTAACCATTACCCAGGTTGATCAGTAGCGTAGGTACTGTCGAAAAGTACGACTCGCACTCCCCATGGGAGTCGATCCGCGTGCTATTCGTTGAAAAGTACGGCAAATTCGGTAACGAATGGTAGGTCATCGTTAACAGATCCTTTCAGGCATGAGGAACATTGTTAAACCTTCGATCATACACCGCTACGAATTCGCACCGTAAGTTTCATGAGAGCTTTCACTATTGTTATTATGATTGGATTATTTTTTTTAGAAAATTTCATTATTACCATTTAATTGGGTATAATTTGAGCTTTAAAAAATAGCATTTTTCAGGTAAAATTGGTATTTTTTAATTGGTGATGTGAACCACTGAAAATGGCTGATGTGAATTAACACTTGTATATAAAAGATGGTGAAAAAGGTATACATATCCAAGGGTTAAATATGGAGGAGTCTTAGTTCCGTAACTACTCGCCGCAGCGCCACGGATTATCAACGCCACAACCATTCCTTTGTTGCATTAGAACCCTGACTACGATGCGCGACGGTTGCTGCCCTCTGCATGTGTCCCGTTGCCAGTGGGCCGCATTGGTGGCAACGAATGTCGCGTGTTATAGTCATGGTTATAGCGCAACATAGGAATGGTTACTGTGCTGCGCCGAGTAGATATATGCTAGCTGCTGAACTAAGCCTCCTGTGTATTTTGCTATGTTATTTGTACCAGAAAGGATCGGTTGACAGGAGTCTAGAATTTGGTAGGGAGAGTAAGGCTGGATTTGCTTTACTTTTCGATGTCTGCGTTACTGAGCAACCCGGCAATGGTTACCTTGTAGTAGATAAGGACGACTTTCTTCTAGGAAATGGTTAAGACTTCACACCATGTGTTCCTATTTCACTGTTCAGTTCATCCGTGTTCCCTTTTATTCGCGGAGCGCAGGCAGAACGGAGTGAATCGTAGCTTCGATATGATGGAAATTTAAGGATCTGAAATGTCTGTTCGTCTGTTGTAGATGGCGCGACTGTGGCGATATTCAACCGGTTTGAAGGACCGATGTAATATTTATACGTGATAGGAATACGATATAGTTAACATATTGTACAATAATCATACAGTGATATGAACATGCTGACATATAAATTCTAAAAGTATACGGTTTATTGTGAAAATTCAGAAATTTTCATTCACTAAATTTTTTAAATACTTTAACTTTGTCAGATGTTTTGACTGGAGATTTCAATAAAAAGAATTTTTTAATTCCATTTAAAAAAGTAATTTATAAATAGTTATAACCATATGTAATCTTTCTAATGTATAGGTATATAGGTATAGAATAAACAAAACTGGAACGACAGACTGCAGTCTGTTTGCAATGCACGGACGAGCGATTCGTAAAGTTTCGGCTGGTTTCGGATGGTTTCGTATGGCCGTTTTATAGGGCGCGCCACAAATCCCCGGAAGATCAGAAAGCAATCGCTTCCGGTCGGCTTGAGCCCGTCTCGATAGTCTAAGCGATGCCCGACTCTGTGCCAAATTGTAAATCGATACCTCAATTTGCCCTAGTGTCAAGCGCAGGTGGACAAATACCCAGAAGCTTCTTGCGAATCCTCGAGAACAGGAATGTGCATCCACCATACCACGTTTATATCTATACTATAAGACCTATTAGTCTTGAAGCGTGCGAGACACGTGGCATACGTAACGACATACATCTGAATATCGGACGTCTGTCACGCGCTAAGTTTAAACGGAATTCTTTTCTAACTCTACTGTACGATTCCCAGTCCATTCATTTCTTTTTTAAGCAAACGTTCTGTTTCGCCGTACATTAAACGCGCGTTCGCGCTGCCGCAAGGAGTATAGAATAAAAAATAAAAATTCATGCATATGCATATATATGTAGTCCAAAGTCCAGTGGCTACAAGGAAAACATATTATATGCATTAAAATGCATTGTGTAGCGAATGGACATCACATTGCGGAAAAGTATTTCCGTGCGAATATTCTACGGAAAATATATACATATATACCGCTCGCAATAAATTGCATACAAATTTTTGATATGACATATATATGTACGTATTTGATTTTTTCTTTTTTATCTAAACACTGATTTTTCTTTTCAGGGAATTCAGTGAGTGGTTTGATGCAAGAACGAAATATCAATCTTCTACCTTCAATAGTCAAGTACGCGTAAATATAAAAAAAGGTCTCAAGGAATGGGTGAGTATCTACACCGTCTATACTGAGAACAACGGTAAGGATTCTTTGGACAAGAGCAGATTCCAGTTTCAGGAGTAAACCGTCCGTTAAACTGCATTCGTAATCCTCGGTGACCCTTGGCATTCACAAGATCCTCGCTCCCACATAATCCGGTACAGGAGCAATTCCCGTATCTTCCATCATCTCCTAGAGAACTTCCCGTAAGGACATCCTGAACAAAGGATCCTTCCTTAGAAACGTTCAGGATAACCAGTATCTACACGATATTCTGGTAGCCATAGTACGCGTATTCCCAAAAGAGAAAAATAAAATAAAGTGGATCCTATCGTAGCCCATTGTAGGGGTCGAAGGAAAATTCAAAGAATTTCAAAACGACACCGATAGTTGTAACTATAGGTATACACGATTGTGATGAAAAGTGATAAATTTCATAAATCTAGTAACTTATTACGCATCCGCGTACTTGCAACAACGAGATAAAATAAATTCAAGAAAAATTCACGACTGATTAAAATCTGTTAAATAATAAATTATCTTCGTACTATTTATCAATTTTATCGATAAAAGTATTGCAGAATAAACAGTTGGCTTTTTGACTTTGCCAGGGGTCAATTCAACAATCCACGCAACAAAAATCATCCGAGAGTGACCCATTGTTATATGGTTGGCACCACTCTTACAGCTTGTTGGTAACTGTTCACATCCTGTATAGCATGCGTGCATCATTACTGTCAGTCGAGTAATCATCTAATAGAATTCGCGAGCATTCGACACTAGTGGTTAACTAGTAGCTACTACTCGAGAAAAACAATAGACACCAAAGCCAAGTTGCAACAAGCCACATACCATGCTAGGGAATTTTGCGAGTCGAGTGTACTATTAGCGTAATACGTAATTTCTTGTGTTTTCATGCTAAAGCTAGACACTGCGCGAAGCACCAGAGTAACAAACTGGTGACAAAAACTCCCTAGGGAGTATCTGCTGGATGTGTAGTAATAGCGAGCATGTAAGATCGAGTGTAATTTCCTGTACACTACAATACATGTGAGCAGTGACAAATAATAAATTTAACAGTTGGTAATAACAGGACGTTGATAAGCTCAAGTGCATTAGTTGCTTAATGTTATGATAACGGTCAGTGAACATCGCAGATAAATAGTGGTGAGTAGAGTCAGTGAAAATTTCGATAACTGCATAAATTCATACACGAATATAGTAAATTTTAATGAAAAGACAAAAGTTCCTAGAAACTATCTAGAGAAAAGACAAATTCAGTTTGAGAAATGTCCGGGAGTTTCTGGTAGCCGAGAGGTTTCACGTCGAAGAAGTAAGAATATCCCGAGCGTGTGAAAGGTACGGGTAAAGTAGGTAGTGGAATAAGAAGAAGAGAAAGAAAAAAGTAAAAGATTTTGCGAACGGTTATGCTATAAAGTTAAGGTAAAAACGGAAAGAGAGAAGCAACGAGGTAGGAAAGTGTCCTTTAAGAAATACGAGAGTCTCGATTCTAGTGATTGCACAATGGCTGCACATAACTCTTGCATGCTGAAACTATCAATTGTGTCCGAATACCGGAGGGTTGTATGTTCGTAGTTTGAAAGTAGATATATAGATTGTGTACAAGGGTAGTACTTTTGCTGTGTGGCATTTGGCTCTGATACAAAAGCAAACGTCCGTACCACGACAAAGGGAAAAAGTCTCCAGTAGGTTGACAGTAGGTTAGCAATAGGTTCGACGGTTCCTTCTAACATCCCTTAAGGACATAAAAATAATACTGTTTCGAAATCTTGTTCAACCCTTACAACCTAGGTTAACCTTTTATACTATACCAGGAGCACTTCTACCCTTAAAGAATTCCAACCTACTCTGCTCTAACACGACACTCTACACACTCGTTGGTCCCCACGCAAACGCCTACCAACCCACCTTATCTCTCTGGAGCCGTACCAACTTTTAACTAGCACAAAACAACCAGGACTTTGGCACGTACTTGCTTGCTGCATATTTCATAGCTTTTCAGGAAAAACTTTTCAGGACCGAGTCAGGACTCAGTGCTTCGAGTATACGTATATCGGAGATATAGGATTCGACCAGGTGTGTATACGTATTTATGAATAGGGTTCACCCTGCACTCGTTTACCTAGTGAATATCCCTTGGACATTTGTCAAACTTTCTTCAGTTATTGATATTACTAGTATTTTCTGTTTTAATTATTCATTGGGTCGTGTCTAGGGAATTTCAGAATGTTTTCCACAATGGCACAACGTTTTAATTAATCGAGGGAGCTCTGGTAATATTTTGCCTGTCACAGTGTCGCAGAAAGTTTTACTTTGAGAACACGAGAAATTGGGGAGGAACGACCACTTGGTTTTGGGCTGAATTAACAAGTACCTATCTTGAACTGGATCTTAGGACTGGATATGACGCCTGTACACGACAAGAGTCGTATTCGCCGAGGCGACTACAGAGACTCGGGCATTTATTTTATCATTGATTACCTCAGAATCAGTCCTCGGGAAACAGCTGATGTAACCAGCTATAACTATCAAGGCTCCTTCCACGAGACCCTCTATCGCTTCTCTCACGTACAATGGAGTGTCATTAATTATAAGAGCGAGAGGGCAGCACTGTAGGGGACATCATTTCTAGATATACATCACCAGACTGGAATCAATAGTCTCTGACGATTTATTCTCTTTGATATTTCGCACAGGAATATCGATAAAGAAAAACTATATACTAATATTTGTATAGTATAAAAGGATGTTTGAGATAAATTGTGCGATTTAAAAAAAATATTCTGGTACAGTTTACTTATGAAGTGCCGTATCATCGGATTTAAGTTACACGTAATTACGGTTTGAGCTGTAGTTTTTCTTACCGATAGTCGTACTTTATGTCGATCGAAACTCTTGTCTGCGCCGATCTAATTAGTTAAGTAATTTAATTACGAGAGTCGGTCAGTGACGTGAAGTTCACCGCAGATATTTATTCAGTGGAACGTCGACTGGTCGATTTTGGTAAACTTTAAGTCTAATTTTCTCTGAATCTAATTACGCCGCGTTAATTATCAATTGACAAATTGAATATTTCAGAAAATATCGTCGTTCCATTTCAATGGGCAATTTTTTAATATACATATTTCGTATTGTGCTAAGAAACTGGTATAGGGGTTGTTGAAACGAGGGACTCGTTTTCCGTGAAGTATGTCCTGGTATACCCGTACTGAGTATTCAATTGAAATACTTCCGTACTAGTTATCGACTAGCGCGATTTCCGCATGGGAAGATTCGAAATATAAAAAGACGAAGCAAAGCAACGATTAAAGAGTCTGAATCTACTGACGTAAATGATAAGGGAGTATTGAAAGTGCAAGGAAAAAAAAAAAAAAAAAAGTTTCTGCAATCTCTCAGAAAAGAGTAATCGGCCTCAAGAATATTTCAAGCGTAGTACAAAAAGTTCTCCGATAGATGGCAAACGGATCGAGCGTCTCTCGTAAATATTGAAGAACCATCGGAATCCAACCGATCTCCAATCGATGCCGATAAGATAAATCCGATCGGAGTTTCAGCCATCGAATGGAATCGTGAAAAGTGCATTTTTAAAAATGCATCGAGTTCCTTCACTCAGACGCAGCCGAAGGCTAAGTGCCAGCGAAAAGTCAGGAGCGTATCGAGTAGGTAAAGGTTCTGGGTATTATTTCCTTTAGAGCAAATGCATAATAAAGAGTAACGAGATGCATTTGCCGAAATGCAGTCAAACTACCACGTTGATATTAATAGCCAAAAATCAAAAGAATAAGAAAAAAAAATTAAAAAATTAAAACGTCCCCAATGAGAATTAAGGAGAAATGAGTATTAAAAAAAAAAGAATTGATCCAACTAAAAAATGGCTTCACTATCAAGCGTATTACGTATACAGGTTAGCACTAACCGTATCAGCATACCCCGTATAAATTCACTGCAATTATTTATAAAGTCAAATATTTATTTGGTTTATTTACCCGACACCAGAATGATAGACTCGAGCTGATTCCATGGTCGAGAATAAAAGGCTTTACTGAAAAGGTAACAATAGTCCATAATGGTCGCACCACATCGTGTTGTCACAGCGACAGCCACTACAGCGCAGGTCGTAACAAAAGTGGGTTGAAAATTTTATAACGAAATTCAGACGCAGTGAAAAATTAATATAAATATTGCAACATTGCCATCGTTTCCAAATTATTTCGTAAAATTCCAAGGATTCTCTATTAAAATGTACATAAGCCATAAATAATTATTACACGAAATACAAAAATCATAAATAAATGTCCCGTCTCGATTTTGACTTTCGGATAAATTATATAACCGATACTAAGAGTCAACTTATATACACGATGTGGACTTTTATAATTGAAAGCCCAAATAGTAATATAAATACTGCTATCATTACCAAGCTATCATTTGCGAATGTCTGATAATAGATATCAGTCTTTCCTAGTTATTATCGTTATCACCCACTGCTACTAAATTGTCACGTTTTATATAAGCTCGTACGGTAATTGACAGTAACTCAGAAATGGCGTAGCCCAACTTTAATTATTCAACGTTTAAATGTTCGCGACAGATAACAGATACGACGGTAATCGTAAACCCTTTTGATAACCAACTGCATTGATATAGACTATTACAAATTTTGCATTATTATCTGTTATGCAAATAATTTAGAAATATAATAATAATAATAATAGTCGCTGTCAATCGCCTCTGTCAGTTAGGACTAGACAGTGGGTATGTAGACTATAGTCAGTAATTAGATAAAAGCCAATCAATGTCAAACTAATATCTTTTTACAACTACTACGATGGTATCGATACTGAAATATATATATATATATATATATATAAGGTTTTTCAGTACTGTCGTACCGACCGAACTTGGTTCCAACGATGCAATAAAACGTACCAAGCTCCCCCTTTTCAGCCGATGCAATTGTCCCGAAAACCTTATGTAACAAATTGACAGGAAAAAAAGAGGCGAAGTAAAATACTATTAAGCGCGAGGGAAAAGTGTGAAAGGAAATAAAAAAGGAATATATATATATATGTATATATAAATAGATATAGATAAGACAAAAATAGAAGTGGGTATATTGAGTTAAGGCAAAGTTCCACCTGAAGATTACGAAGGATCCTGAATTGGCGAGGATTCCCTAAGGACCGTAAACTTTGCAAAGTCTACAAGACGAAAGGCCGTAAGAAAGGCAAGAGCTGGCGCACGAAGTGGAAAGCAGAAGTGAGAGAAAGTATAGAAGGAGAAGGAAATGAAGAGAAAAAAACAGAGGGAGGGAGGAGGTGAAAACGAAAAAAAAAAAAAACCAAAAAGTTTCTCAGTTGGGAAATTGCATGTTGTTCGTTCACCTGGAAACCAGATCGAATTCTTAAGTCTCCCTGGACTATCTCACACGTACTAAAGCATCTACACCTACTCCATTTTGTACTCCCGTTCGTATAGTAAGTTATGCCTCTGTGTGCATACTGGAAGGTCTGTACAATGTTTTACGGGTGTCAAGGTTGTTTTGATTGCGTAATATTATATAATAGTAAGATATATTATGACGATATTCCAGCTTCCATTTTAATACACGTGGCTATCACAGCAGGTACAGTAAATTACCAAATGAATTTATTAACCACGTATTGCATACCGAGTTCGAATCTTCCACCCTCGACACGTCTGTTTCCTTCGTTGTTCAATCCGGAACTGTTTTTACTCTTTTATATATATATATATATATATATGACCATACTTATCTCTAAACTCGAAACTCGAACCTCGCGTTGGAACTGACTATTATATGCACGCTGACATCCTCGCTGCCTTTAAATCTACCTTTAACTAAACATTCTGACTAACAAAATATTTCCGTTGCGTGTCTCTTAACATCCTTTATCTCAGGACATGTTCTCAATACAATATATAGTATTGGTCAATACCGACAAATTTACAATTTCCGTTCATTCGCGTATATGCTAATTGTATGCGATGGATAATTCTGGGTAACCGTTGGAAATTTCTATGAGAGAATTTATTCCAGGGGTTCGATTCGAATGCTACTGCCTAGTAATTCATTGACTGATACATGTACGCATGCTTGGCTTGATATTTGAAAAGTTATCATATAAATGAGACGATTCTTTATTGTAGGCACATAAAAAATTAGTGTCATAAAAGTCGTATTTATGAAGGATTAATGTCGACAGTTTGTTTTTACGGCATCTACAGGAATTTACACCGACCATTAACGTCCAATTGGATCGTTTCGCTACTTACTCGAGTTTTGTGGTGCTTTGTGGGTAACCGTACCTCCTGTGCAAACTCATCCTGAACGCGTCTGAGTTTTCGCCAAAGGTGGAGAGCAGAAATCAGCATTCGGCATACTTTGGAGCACGTGAACGAGCGTGTAAATTCGTAACTGGTTCACTGTGAAATCATAAGACGTCAGAATAACTTAGAGACTTGCAGAATTTTGTTATCCATTTGCAGCCTTCGTTGTGGCTAAACACAGTGATTTCAAAATCCTCCTTTTACAATAATAAGTCTCCATCACCATATTCCGCATAACGTGGACTAGAATTCATATGGTAAAATAAAAAAATAAACTATTTGAAAAAATCTTCAATAAATTTAATTAACTTAATAAAATTTGCCCGAGTAATGCTGATTATGAGTGTGCATGTCTATTGGGTCAAAAATTTACATACGGTCAACGTGTACATGTTTATCCAGGATATGGGGTAAAGGTACATACACATTTTTAAATAGTAAATGGGGTTCGCCAAAATTGATCGAACTAACTATACTGTAAATTTGCTCAAGTTTCTAAAAGATTTGGGTCAACTAACATCACTTTCGGTTTTTCATTTTTCCATCTCGTGTTATTCCTCTGGCAGTAAAGTAAAATACGTATCTAGTAAATACCTGCAATTTCTTTAGAGATTTCAAAGAGGTCGCTAATGCAATTCAATATACATACGATTCCTATTATTCTCCTGCAATCTCAAGACCCCAGGGCACCAAGCCTAGTATCATATTCGCTGATACAATCAGGATGACAAAAGTGTCTTTAACATTCCAGAAAAACCATACGACCTGCACACTCAGTATACACGGCAAATGACACAATTCCGTTATTACAATGACACATAGGTAACCTATTCCATGTAGAGTAAACGAGAAATAATCGCGAGACTATTGTTGAATAATACATCAAATTAGCATTTGGCCAATTTACTACGATAAATATGACAGCCGGTGCGACGGATCAACGATTCGTACAATTTGCGTTTGGCCGAACGAACTTTTAATTTACGTCACCGTATTGTTACGTTTAGTTGGTCGAGTCGAGACGATAAAAGACAAACTGAATAAGCCGCCGCGTGAGTTCGGAGACAGCGGTAAAATTAAATTCACGTCATCTGTAACTTCGTACACGTAAAATCTTACCAGCGACTTATGGACCACGCTGTACGTGATTCTGATAGCATCGGACAGGCCGCCGTTGAAGTAATTAAAAAAAAAAGTGAAATAACAAAAATTGAAGTAATAATAAACGCTTTAATCTCGACAGCAGAATAAGGGGGATGAGGGGAGACCGAAAAAAAATCAAAACTCCCATCATCCCCTAAACTTGGAAAAAAATTACCACGGCCTGAGAGAACGTAAATAGCAAAGCGGAGATTACGTGTACGCTTGCGCGTGTTTCGTGTGCTTTAACGTGTTACTGTGTATGCTTGAGCGTAGCTATAGATACGTGACCCGACGTTATCAGCAAATTTACGTGCCGTCCGCGATAAAACTGTTGAATCCACCGCTCAGGTCACGTGGCGTTTCGATAGAGCGTAACAAGGCCCTGGAAGACAACCCTTATAGAGAAGGGTGACGCGAGCCAACGTGGCATTCCTGAATTTTGCTTTTTAACATCCAAACGCAAAAAGTCTATGATAACAATTTTTTTTACTAATTTCATAATCATTGACGTGTATATCGATGAATTTTTTTATCGAGTCATATAATATTCGCGTAGTTTAATCTTCAGAAAAAAAAAAAAAAAAAAAACAGCATTAACACCGTTAGATACAGACTAGACGTAGCTGTACAGGCAATTCGCTTATTTGAAAGTACAAAACGTATTATTTCCACCATCGGTAAACAGTCTTTGGAAAAACTCGTATAATATAGCAATACGCATCTAAATAAGGGTTGGTCGATCTTGAAAATGGGTTTTGTCACTTAGGACCCAGTAGGAAAAGTACTGGAAAAATGAAATATATATATATATATGCTAACTGTATGCTACGGCAACGCTAACTGGGTGAAGCTGGGGGCGAAAGCGGGTGGTAAACCCAACCCTATACACACATAAACTGACAGCATAGACACGCCACCCTATTCAGAAAACTTATTTACCCTGAGAATTCTGTAAAATTTCGTGTGCGTGTATATATATATATATATGGAATATGTCACACACATTTACATATACTACACTATCTCTATTATGTATAAAGGACTATTTACCACGTGACACCTTAGTCCTACTACTATCGCTACTACTACCTTCCACATTACGAATCTTCTTTATGGAAACTACGCGCTTTACAAGTGCATAATTTACAAGTACAACGAGTACTGTTTAGGCGGACCAAAGACGATGCTTACGTAAGAATAAACACCTATTGCTTCTCTTACTCTTTCGCGCAGCAGCTTCTGGCGTGAAATAAGTAATTATATGATTTTAAAAAATATTTTCCATTTTTTATTTTACTTTTACACTACTAACGCACGGAAAATGTACGTGGACCGTTATTGGTACTCTGGTTTAGTGTGCAGCGACAGTTACGATAAAAAGCGAAGTACGCAAAAGTTTTTAAAACACGAGTGCATTGGGAGCATCAGATCGGATATGCATTCGCAGTGCATATAAAGCCTCGTATTAATTTTGCATTGCATTTCGTAGCAGCTGCTAACGTGAAAACATTATGTAAACGAGAGGCCAGCGTAGGCAGTAGTGTGTGGAAAATTTAACCGCGGGAACAACGTTATGTCGTTAATGTTCTGTAACGTTAAATTATAGAGTAGGAGCTAATAAACATGGAATTTTCGAAAATGTTATGTAAACATTGAACAATGCAAATGCTGAGTGAATATTAAGATTTTTATCGCTTCGTATTATGATAACTGATAGATGGGAGGAAATTGTATTGTCATTGGGTAGATCTGAGGTATAAGGTAAATTGTATTGGAGGTAGCCCAATTTTGAAATTTTTATAAGGCTTGATTGTTTGTGAAAAAAATTTTTTGTTTATAGCACAAAAATATTTTGGTGATATACGGTAAAATATGTTATTTTTGACTTATTAGGTAATCTGTTAGTTACAATTATTAGTTGCGTAAGAATTTACTGTTTTACGTCTAGCATGGAAACGCGTATTGATTCAGGGGTCTGATTTTCATATTGGAGCACCTTTACATGAGAATTTTCAATGTGTGGCAAAAGTGTGATGTAATATATGCAGATGCTATTAGGACTTGCCTAGAGTTAGGTGAGAAGATATATGTGTATGACTGGGTGGATTTTATGGGGTGTAAAAAAATTATCAAACCAAAACTTTTCCAAGGACTTATTAAATTTACTCCTAGAGAAGTTTCCCTAGTCTCGTGCGTTATTACTCGTCCTCATTTCGTTTCACGGTTTCGCGCACTCGTCCCGAACGCTTCCGAAGGTTTCCGAAAGAGTTCGCTCTCAGGAATCGCAAACGTGGAGAAGAGAAAAAGAGAAGAAAACGTGTCAGATAGGAAAGCGCTTATCCGAGAGTGAAATATGTTATTTTCAATCTCAGTCGGTCTAGCAGACGCCGGATAATGCAGTACGGAATATAGGAGAGCAGGAAGAAAATGGAAAAAAAAAAACAAATGGTTGCAATGAGAAAGAAGGAGGAAAGGAGAACTGACAACAGTTATGCGAGATACGAGAAACCAAGAAACAGAGACAAACAGTAGAGTAGGAGACGAGTGGATAGAAGGAAAAAGAAAGGTGGAACTAAGGAAATGGGACAAACGAAGGAAGCTGAGGATGCTGAGATCCACTGCGATCTTACAGTTTCTTAAAAACAAATGAAGCCTAATGTTAGTGCAACTCGAAGCTAAGTGCTTGAAGAAATATACTGTAGATGCGTAAGCAGTGTAGATTGATGAAAGT